>JAUCRC010000013.1:6583213-7799463 GCA_032399595.1 Tetragonula carbonaria
TTAAGAGCAAGAGAACGTGGAAAGGGACACGGACGTGTGCTTTCGAATGCAACGCGTGCGAGCACTATTTAAATACACACAATCGAAAGTGGAAGTAATTAGTACGTCGGGTTGGGAGGCTCATTGTGGCGTGGACGTTAGCATAGCCGCTAACTCTTCGCCTTCGAGGAATTTTACCCTAGTCGATGGAGAGTTCGGCAAACAATGTCGACTATTCCTAACTTGTAGCCAGGAATTGGACGAGTCTCGTCTGTGTTCTTACATCTACGACATTTCGCTAGTCTTCCTCACCTAATTTCCTTCATTCAGATTTATACTGTTTCGATTTAACGTTAGGACTTCTTTGACGTGAGAGAATTTCAAGGATTAAGTTCAATACCTTCTTGATAATTGAGATTGAAAGAAATTGTATTTGCATAAATACAAATCCACTAATAAATACAATTCTCAGTATACGAAGGTTTTCTCAATATATTACAGTCACTAGATCTCGCGCGAAATTCGAAAAAAATTCCAAAAGATTGATTTAGTTCAGTGTAGCTTATGGTTTGAGATTATTATCTCAAAGCCTCTGAATGATCCTGCTTTGTATGCTCGTCTAAAATTAATCGACTAGTTCGATCGAATTCTGTTGATATTTTCGAAATGTTACGAAATACGTGGGACGCGTTACGTAACATACACGCACAGAGATATAAACGAGAGTTAACGCACACGCGAGCATATCGTGAATCGGTAACATCGTGAGCGATAAATCCATCAGCATCGATTACGATTCATCGATATCACATGATATGTTAATACACGAAGATTTCCACGATTCCGCCATTGGTAATGTGCCAAGATACTGAATACCTTCTATCACCGGCTCGATATGTCGAGCGAGTTGTGAAAGCGTTCGAATGTTTGCAATTAAGATCGCCGTGATCGTTTCTGTTTCGTTCGTTCATTCATGCGGCGAAAGAAGGCCACGACCTGGACCTCGCTCAAACTTCACGGCTCGATCAATGGCGGATCTAACATTCGGCGAATTGGCGCGAAAATATTCATTTGGAAATCTCTGTGACGTTACAGTATTGATCATAATTTCGAAACCAGTTTCGAACTGAATTTACACATACAACGTAATATACGTGAACGATACGTAGATTTTCAAAATTATAATTCTCGAGTATCACGATTAAATGTAAACGGTGGATTCTTTCTATAAGATCGTATATTTCCGGAGTAATTAAAGTGATTAAAGTAATTACGTATCGTACATTATATCGTATAATAATTATTGCAGGTCATTTTATATATATTTTATACGTGTATGTATATCCCCCCCCCCCGTGCTTGATATCGTATTGAGAGAAAAACGTGTCAAATGGACGCGAGAAACGGGATGAGTTTTAATCTGCGGAATATGCATTTCCTCGTCAGAGAGAGAGAGAGAGAGAGAGGGACGAGTTATCAAAGAAATATTATAATTGTGCCGGATATATCAAGATCGTAGACCTTGGGCGAGTCTTGAAAAGGAATCTGATAACGCGCGCGGCGTTTATGATAGTTTCAACGTGAATACATTAAAGCCTCGCGAAAGATACAAATGAGCTCCGAGTTAATGATGGCGAACGATTGACCAGCATGTTTAAATATGTAAACGTCGACAATGGCCGGTTCTTTAATTGAGAGGAAAATCATCGCTCGCCGATAATCGAGTTTCCGAACGAATCAGGAAAGTAATTGAGAAATTAAGAAAGAAATTGCATGTAATTGGATGCAATTGAAAGTAACGAGTTTTAATTAGATATTACATGTTGCAAGCTAAATTAGCGGACGGCCGCTACAGCGTTCGAATATTTGTAGAACATTTTTAGGAATATGTTATTGCACATGTATTACACGAGATATTTTACTAACTGTAGATTGTAATCGCTAGACTGGCAGCTTTTCGTGCATTTCTCGCAGAGATTGAAAGTGTAAAATTGTAGAAAAAATAAATATCCAAAGTAAGTGTGAGGGTGATTTTTATAATACAAGTATAATAAAATGATACGATAACAGCGATTAAATAAACAACTAACGAACCGACTTACTCAAAACTATCTTTTCAATTGTTTTCTATGAAACACATAAACACATGTCCACAAGACAGTGATAAATACTGCGGAATTCATTCAGATGCATATTCAGATGTGTGATATTAATTGAAGTAAAAACGAATTGATAATTAATGAATTTCTATTAACGTTATTTCAAATAAATTATTTTCAAATTTATTAATTATAGGTGAAATTTTAATTAATAAATGTAACATAATTTGTAATACAAAAATGTATTGAAATTAAATTATAAACTAGGATTAGATACCCTA
Source organism: Tetragonula carbonaria (assembly GCA_032399595.1). Classification (NCBI taxonomy): domain Eukaryota; kingdom Metazoa; phylum Arthropoda; class Insecta; order Hymenoptera; family Apidae; genus Tetragonula; species Tetragonula carbonaria. The sequence continues at coordinate 6,585,573 of JAUCRC010000013.1, forward strand.
TTATTTTAATATAAAGAAGAGTTTGTACCTCATAGCTCGAACTTTGTAAATTCCCTTCAACACGATTACGATACCGTAGTTGAGATGAGAACGAAATGCTCGTAAAATATCGAGAACGTTCATCAAGCTTTCAATATCTAGCATCTAGTCAAGACCTTCAACACTTTCGCGAACTTCCAAGATTTCCGAGGCTTTCGACATTCAAAACTAATCAATACTTGCGGGTAACCTCGGCGAAGCAATCGAAAATTTCCAAGAGTTTTCATTCAAGATCTTTTGTTTACCTAGAGTTTTAATTCGAGATCAAAAAAGAAAAACAAATTCTCCGCAACACGTTCAACAAGCAAACGCATTGGCATTTAACACTAAACGTACCAAATTTATTTTAAAATCGTGCATTCATTGTTATTTCTTTCGCTAATCTGACTTTCTGTAAATTCTTACATCGTCTGATTATTCAATTTCTCGCTTTCTGTTTTTCTCTTACTTTTCTCTTAGCTTTTTCTTTTACCGAGAAAAATTCTTTGCATACCTTGTGTAGTACCGCGAGGGGCCATTTGACCCCTTACGAAATTTACGTATTTTTCTGACTGAATTTATCAATCGAAACCAACAGAAAAAAAGTTACGATACTAAGTTCGAGACATAAATGCGTGAAAACCAAAAACAATGGAAAGCGAACACCCGAGACAATTAGTTATTGCGATAAGACTAAATTTGGCGTCGATGTGGTTGCACCAAATGGCGCGAAAACACATCGTCAAATCCAAATGCAATAGATGGCCTGTGCACGTGTTCTTCAATATTCTGGATTTAGCTGGAATCAATGCACGGATACTCTATCGGGAAACAACTGGAATGAAAGATATCAAGAACAGCGTTTCCTGTTACAATTAGCAGATGAACTAGTCACAGAGTGTCACGAATAAATAACAGGCTAATAAAACCACTCGAAATTTGCATAATTTGCAAAAAATTTGTCCGCGGAAACTGTACGAAGGAGAAACCGGTTCTATGTAAAAAGTGCAATTAATTGATTTTTTTTTTTATTTAAATAAAAATATGTATGTTTGATTATTTCATTAGAAATCAGAAGTTACGTTGCGAATTATTATTTCCTTCGGTAAATTCAGAATTTCTTTCTGAAAATCAACGTTCATTCATAAGGGGTCGAATGATAGGTACAGAAAAGAAGAACGAAATCGTCGACGCGACGAAGGAAGAGACGCAGGTCATTTCTGAAATCGGCCCGCACAATCGATCGATCGAAACTGATTGCGAGAAGAAGCACGCGAATTGACACACGGTGAATATGTATTCGAGCGTGTAATAGACGTGATTGCAGTTGGAAAAAGGGAGCTGCACACTGTTTTTCATTGTCTCGATTACGTGAGCGATCGATGGGAGAGCGGGGTGCCATTGTCGATTTTATTGTATCGTATCGGCCTGTACCGGGTGATCACGGAGTGATTATTAGAATTTTTATCCATTCCATTAAAACGTGTGAAGTGTTCTCGACAGAGAAGAGAGGAGGACAGAAGAGCGTTGCATTGTGGAAGCATAGTTAGATCCGAATGTTTGAATGTTTAGTTACGAACGATGGAAGATAAGATAGCAGTGCTCGATCGGTCAGGATACTCCCTCGAAAAGTAAATCTTAGTTTATCTTTTTATTCTGCCCTGCAGGGATATTGTTGGCTACGATGATAAATTGATACGTGTAAATATCGATCTCTTTTGTTAAAAGAAGTGTGTGCGCGGCGTGTTTGGTCGAACCGGGGCTCGAGGCTTCGATAATGCGGGTCTTACGTTACAATCGGATGTCCAAACGCAAAGATAACGAGAAGTCGAAGAAGTTCGAGGAAGGATTTTACGCGTTCGAGTTTTTCCCTTTCAACTCCGTCTTCGTTGAAGCTTGAAGTTAATTTTATTACCGCGCCAGCTCCTTTCATCGCCGATAAAAATCAAAAGGTTTCGTCGCGTAATTTCGTTTCAAGACGATTTTTCGAGCTAAATCACATTTCCCTGCGGAATTACGTTTCCCTTGTTTCCCGGAGCGCGAATTCGAAATTGCTTTCTGCCAGCAACGATCGTCTAACGTATTCGAACGTATTACGAACATTTTCCCCCTTTCGTTTTCGCGCAACGCGAAATTAACGCGAAAAGAACGCGAGAGACAGCCTCAGGGAGAGAGGTAAAGGCACACCGGCGACACGAGAGAACTTAATCCGAGAAAAAAACGGAGAGCGAGGCAACGCGCTTGCTCTTGCGATTTTCATTCAGCCAAAGCCCGGGACGAAACAATCGTATACGTATCCGGAGCCGGCACAGACACCGAGATAATCGAATTTCCGCGATATATATTTCGTTGAACGACAGCGAATCTCAGCGCAAGTTGGTAAATTTATCGAGCTAAGAAAGCAATTGAATAACGGTCTTGTGACCATATAGACGTTTGCTTGATGATCCACGAAGTTTTCGAGAGAACAGAGGAAGAGAGAGAGAGAGAGAGAGAGAGAGACTGAATCTCTCTGTTGTCCGTTAACAAACGAAACTTATTGTCAGTCATTTATTGTTATTTTCTGCTTGACCCGGTTAGTGAGCAACTTGGAATATTTACGCGTTCGTCACGTGCTTCTGCTTTAGAACAAACACGCGCAAAATTATTTCGAACAGGCTGATGATTCCGTCGTTTGAATATATATTCCATCCTCTATATATATATATATATATATATATAGATAGATAGATAGATAGATAGATAGATAGATAGATAGATATATAGATATAGATATAGATATCAGGATTTCGGGCAAATTTCGTTTCGACGTGCGTAAAATCGAATATACTAATTCGGATGCGATTGTGTGGCACGAGAAAAAGTGAAAAAAAAAAAGATCATTCGATTCGATGACTAAACAATTGAGATAATTAAATTTAAAGTCACCTGCGTGCACGAATAAACTAATGAGAAATTGTTCCAAGATAACATCGAGCCAAGCAACGTCGCGCTTGATTTATTGAAATATAAATATAATATATTTCGTTCGTTAAACTCTCGCGCATTTTTCGCCGTTGTTTGATTTATCATCGGTCGCGTAAATGAGAAAAAAAAGAAACGAGTCGAAACGATCGCGATTAATTAGATATAATTGGATAAGCATCTTCCTGCAGCCGTGGCTATCTTTCATCTGATAAGCAAAGTCGTAAGCAAAGGCGCTCCACGCACGCTCGTTTACAATTTTTTTATACGCTCGTTTCTACTTTATTTCGTTTTATCAGCGGCAATTTCAATTTCCACGAAGGGATCGGTTCGCGTATGTACGCGATGTACATTTATTCATCATTGATATATATATATATATATATATATATATTTCATTGTGATGTGTCGTTGTCTTGAACTGTTCGTGCTCGAATCGGTGATTTTCAGCAAATGAGCAAATGAATTTGAACGTCCAATCATTTGTCCAGCAGAAACTAACTGGAAATGTGATTATCTCGCAGAATCATTACTTTTAATTGTCATTGGAAATTATAATTAATGATTATCTCTTCGTATTGTTTCGCAGAATGCTGTGTTTCTCGCGTTTCTTCGAAACTGAACGATCTTTCTCTTGGAATTTACGATTATTTATCACGTCTTTGAGAAACTTGGTTCGAAAGACGCGGACGAGAAATCAGAAGACTAACGTTGAAGGGATTCGTTAACTGAAATGCCAGCAATTTTTCAACGCAAGTGTTATCTCTCGTGGAATAAAATTCACGCTTCGCGTTTCGTTGTTTTTTTTTTTTCTAATTACATGTACGGGATAATATTGTAACGCGTAGATGAAATTTGCATAAATATCCGCAGCCTAGTTAATTTTACTTTAGCTTATTGAATAAGTTACAATGTCTCTTCAGATGTTTTTCTCTGCGTGTGCAACGAAGTGCGCGGTATCCTTTTATGAAATAAATATTTCCCTCCACGTTTCATTTTTTTCTTTTTTTTTTTTTTCTATTTTCCTAATTACGTAAATAGACGTTTCTACGTGCGTATGAACGTTCAGAAATATTCGCAAACATTTCAACGACTAAATTAGCCACGACATTTCCCCATTTATTTCATAAAGCGTGGCGTCCTTTATGAAATATAATTTCTCTCCGCTTTTTTTTCACCTTTCTAATCGCAATGTGGTGGAAATAATCAATTTATGCGTGGAAATGTCCACACCGTCCATCTGATACGATTCAGCGAATTAAATTACGATACGATATTTCTTCGAGGCGTTTCTTCTTCTTCTTCTATTTTTTTTTCTTTTTTTCTTTTTTATTTGTCGATGCTTCAAATGAAACTCGGATACTTCCCGGATGGGAATATAATATAAAATAATTCGAAATCCTGTTCCGTGGGATTCGCGGCGTGGTTTTGTTTGAAAGAGAGATGCAAAGCTCTTCGATGCCAAAGCTCGTTCCAACCGGTTTTTCATCCTTTTTTTCCCCTTCCCCGGCAACATTTTTAAACTCGAAACGCCGGGGAATTAAACAAACTTCGCGTTTATATATTTCAACTGGTCGCGCCCGCCGAATATATAAATAAACCTCGTGTTCATCGCGGCGTGTAAATTCATTGGAAACGGCCTGAGCCCGACGCGTGAAGGATTTTCAACTATTCTTTAGTAGCCGAGTGGATATATCTCACTCGCTCGTTTTCCAGCGGGAACCTTTTTTCCTCCCCGCGAAAAAGTTTTCTTGCAACTTTCTCACTTGTGGGAGAAAAGTTCGCATACCCGCGAATTCCGCCGCTCCTTCAGCCGCGCTGTGCCTTTAATTTTCCGAAAATTCGAGGCAAACAATATGAGGAAACGGACATGGCCGCGCGAAATTGAAAACTTTCAGCATGTAGAAAGCGTTTTATTCCCCACTTTCTTAATTAGTGTGAGAGGTTCCTCCGACGCATGCATTCTAACGTGTTTTTTACGCGTATAATTTTTACACAGATTGAGATACATTTTTAATAAAATTATTGAGATTGAGATCAATTTTACGATATATATATATATATATATATATATATAGTAAGTACATATACTTAAATACACGTGATATATATATATATTTAAGTACATATACTTAAGTACATATACTTAAATATACGTGAATATATATATATATATATATATATATATATAAAATGATTGAGATACATTTTTAGTAAATACATTTTTAATATATATATTTATAATATATATATTAAATGATCTCAATTTATATATATTTAATCTATATATATTAAATGATCTCAATTTCAATAATTTTATTAAAAATTGATTTCAATCTGTGTAAAAATTATACATATACATATACTTAAATATATATATATACATATATATATATATATACATATATATATATATATAATATATACACACGTGTATTTAAGTATATGTACTCTCGTTCAAGAATCTTGGAGCTAGTAGTTGTGTTTGTTTCATGTATAAAACAAGAAAGAACTGGTAAAGTGTTGACATAATAATAAAAATATTCCGCCCCGATTTCGATGTACAGCGAAAGTAAACGTGTATAGACAATTGTCAGAAATGTCGATCTCGATTAAGATTCGCATCAATCGCGGGCTATCGATATATACGGATCCGACGCGAACCGAATATTTGAGAAATGAGAAGTCCCTGTCGATCGTTTTTTTTTCTTCTTTTCACTAATTCATTCTTTCAATTTTTTCTCTCCTTCGCCTTCGTTAGATTGTCAGATTACGTTGCATTGTAGTGGATATTTCACGTTCAATTCAAATCAGCGCTTCCTTGCTTTCTCCTCTGCTGATTAAATAAAGAAAAGTGAAACATGGATTTGTAACGCGATGTCACGTGTTTTGGTTGGGAATTTTTGCTTTCCGTTTGCACAGTTTTGTCTTTGTACGCTACGTTCACAAAAGAATCTTTATGCTGCCTTTCCCTGTTACGCTCGTGTAATCGTAAATCAGAAGGAAGACGAGAGGATAACGATCGTCCACTGCGTTATAAATTAATGAAGAGCGGCTGAATTTTTTGGGGGGGAAATTTAATCTCCCGAAGGCTCGGGGACTAAGGCACGTTTCGCCTTAATTCTTATTACGCCGTCAGCCATCAAATGTTTACCGTAGAATGTTGAATTTAATGTTCTGTCATGTTTGAGATATCTAAGAGTTAGTTTGACCTCGTTTTTCTTTTTTTTTTTTTTTTTTTCTTACATCGCGTTTCGTGCAGCCCGTGAATCGAGCTACTTGAACTTTCGTATAAAATCGTTTTCTTCATTGCTTTATTTAACATTTGCACGAACTACGTTTCTAATAACATCTTGTACATTCTCTCTTTCTTACCTTGTTTCTTTATTTCGCGAATATATGGAATAATTTCAACCCGCGGGGGTCGATTCAATAATATCACCTCGCTGGATATAACTGGAAATCGCAATCGAAAAACCAATTTGTATTGTAATTCTGTCGCAGCGACAGCTGTTGCGCAGGGAATCGTTTCGGACAATCATAATTCCGTGCATGAGCTAAAACATCATAAATTTAAATTAAAACACGCGACGTTTTGCTGTTTCTCGTTTTAAGTCTCGCATCGATGTCGACGTTCTCTTTTTTTTTTCTCTCTTCTTCTTCTTTTATTTTTTCTTTTTTTTTTAACCAGAGTAGAAACCCTGTTTCTTCCTGGATCTCGCGGGAAGATTCCTGGATCTCTCACGTGAACGTATATTTTATCATATCGTTCTTAATTGTAACAATTTATGTTCGACGGTCGAACGGACGATCATCGGAATTCATATTTTATCGTTCATCTTCGTTCGAAAGTTGATCGATGGACGATTCGAAATCATCATCCTGAGGTTGCTCCTTTATCCCCGGATCTCGTGCAAGGTTAAAAATTAAACTAAAGACTAATTAAGTTAAAGACTAAACACAGAGAGGCGAACGCAACAAAATCGAAACGCGAAGTGTCAATCGGGCACGCTACAAATCGACAACCGTGCAGAACGAAAGATTACGGCCCCGTTCGAGTGAATCGAACGGTTTTTCTCCTTTTTTATTCCCCCCCCCTCTCTCTCTCTTCTTTTTTCTTCTTTTTTTTTCATCACGGTCGGCCCCTGGAGCCCATTATCGATCCCCCCAACGAAGGGTTTACAACTACGAGTGGCAGTGGATCCTTTTTTTATCACGGGTCTCCGGATCAAATCCAGCGTGTATACTCATCTATACGAATCAATTTAATGCTCAGCTATTATTCCTCGAAATCTGGGTGCATTTGTAATGATGGAGCTCTCAATGATGAGATGTTTTCATTTCGACACATTGTCAGAGTTGTGACTAGGTTAATTCTTTATTTTTTCCTTTTCTTTTTTTTTTCAGGTTAGACACACTTTTGAATTTCGTCGCGTGTTTTTGTTAATTCTCCGAATCAAGGTTTTGGAAATGGATTTGATTTAAAATTTCTTTGTGTCGATGTTGGTTTCGTTTCTTTTTTTTTTTTTTTTGTCTTTTCGACGTGTCATTTCAATTGGCGGACCGTGAATATTTTCCTTTCAAGGAAGGAAAGAATTCCAGATACAAAAAATGATCTCTGTAGAATATTTAGAGGCAGAATGAAATGAAATTTTCAGAGTCAAATGGCAATTTTGATTCCGTCTCCTTGTTCAAATGTACACGCAAGATTTAAATGTGAACGGTATTTTCAAGTAAAAGGAAAGAACATATTTCCGAGCGTAGTTGAAATTATTCCCTAATCTTATCTGTGAAACAGCAGGCAGCATGTGTCACGTGACACGAATTTATCAAAAATGCGATGCAGAGCGTATTCGTATTCGCAAAAAAAAAACACATTTGCCAAACACAGTCGCAATCTGTTAACAACAATTGCATGCAGAATTGGAAAAAAGTAAAGCTCTAGATAGCACGTATTTTTTTTTTCAATTTTCTGAAAACACAGTTGAAATCATTCTTAATCTTATCTGCGAATGTGAAGTGCCTAGCTTGCCTCTGGACAAATTTGTCAAAAGTAGTGTGTACACTGGTAATTTTTGCTCGAGCGTAGCGTGCGGAGTGGGCGGCTAGGTGGGGAGAGCTGGACTCGCAAACACTCGCGGTGGTGGCGGGGAAGTGGACGAAGTGGTGGGGATTTCAAACCCGATAGAGAGGTCCGACGTAATTACTGCTGGGAATTGGACAAATGGAAAATGCATTCTATTATTGTGGCAACTTCCTGCAAAAGGGGAACAGTTGCCTAGTAGACGCGTGCGCGTGCGCGTGTAGCCAGCGTGTAATATTTTTTTTATGCTTACTGCTTGCCTGTGCTTTTGCCGCGTTTCGAATGTCAACTTCAATCGATGGAATGGAGGAAACTTTTCCATTTATACTAGGATCGTGTGTTCCGAAAGACAGCTTGTTTTTCATTGGATTATTGTTTTCCCAAGATCCTCGGTCGTCCAGCACGGATGCTGATAATTTATCGAATTTATCGATTTCACGAGATGGGAGTAGAAAAATCGTTGTAGACTTTATTTATTCGATGTTGCGCTCGCCGTGTTATTATTATTCGATAAATTCATCTTCGCGGATGAATCAAGTGTCGTTTATTGATTAATTATCGCTAATTGTGTTACACTTCGTTATTTTATATGTTCGCGTAAATTTTGCGGTTATAATTGGCAATTATATCTTCCTCGTAATATTGAATATTAAATTGGAGAAAAATCAGAATGAAGTGTTCGCGCGTTCTGTGAACTTTTGCGTCTTGAAATTTTGTTCATAAATCATCCGCAGTCTGATTATTGTGTTTCCTATTTAATTTCCTATTTATTCCGCTTGTCGTTTTATCCTTTGAAGAAATTATTATAATTGTTTCCTCTCGTCCGTTACCGGGAATCTACAAAGTGAATCAATTGGTAAATTGAACGGACGTCCTCCGTGGAAATCGATGAAAATCTTGCTGCCGGAAATTAATATTAATGAGTTGTTAATGATCATTGTTGCCTATTGCCTATTGAAGTTCTTTCCCCTTTTTCCTTTTTTCCTTTTTTTTCCCCCGTTTCCTTTGCCCGTTCGTTTGTAACGTGCTTACTTTCTATCGGACTTGACTATTGCGAGCGAGAATTCCTTCAGCGACGAGAAAGTTTTTAATTAACCCGCTATTCTATATAATAGTGATTTCTTGCATTTAATATTTTTTTCGCGTTGCTTCCTTCGGCGTATTAGTTTCCAAGCTCTCGTAATTACGCGCAGCTATTTATCAGGGCAAATTGAATACCGCACGTAACGCGCTCCCTATTTCCATACGAATTAAACTTAATTAAATTGATATTCCAATACGTAATACAATAATATATACGTATACGCGCGTGTATGAGAAATTTCGATATATATCGACGGGTATCGCTATTAAATCAATCGAGAACGCTTCTAAAAATAGAAATTAATTAATTAAGCTCTCGACGCCCCTTTCGTCTAATTGAACGAAGTTTACAGATGCATTTATCGAACGTGAAAAGTATATTTGATACTTTTAATTACTAACAGAAGAGGAAATAATGAACTCGGTTACGCATACGCGTTCAACATATTAAAAAAAAAAATAAACTAAAACTAACACGCTGGAAGTTAACCTAATGTCATTTAGCTAATTGGAAAACAAGGTTTCACTGGAATGTTACAAGCTGCGTAATCTGGGAAACACGTCGTCCGATCGTTAGAAAATAATCTAACTGGTAACTGGAAATGAAAGAAAATGACAAAGAAATATAGTCGCGTTTTCTCTAGTTGCCATATATCGGTCGCTAGACCGTTCGTTTTCATCGTTTCAACGATCGAACGGCCTGGGGAATTTCCAATTAATCGGACAAACAAGACTTCCCGAAGAGAAGACGCCTGAATAGACGCGTAATAACCATTATTGAAATTTTCTTTTCGGTTAGTAGCCTTAGTGTAGCCTAGAAACCGGTTTCTCCATCGGCTCTAACGTGCACCAACGATTCCCAGGTGTCTTGCGATTATGCTAGAGGTCGAGACACCCGCTCTATCCAGAGATATATATATATATATATATATACTACCACACCAATCAAAATGACTGGTTTTACAATTTTATTTTAAAATTTCTATTTCATGTTACAATTTTCCCCCCGCAATGATGCAATGATGACTTTTACAGTGTATAACTAAAGAAATAATATAATGAATTTTATTTTATTTTTATTTATTAGAAATCAAGATAATTTTGGTAGAAATAACTTCGCCTTAACTGTCGGTAGTTCTAGTGATATATATATATATATATATATATATATATATATATATATATATATATATAGGCTCTTTAAATAATGCCCTCTTTCCTGTAGTCGATCGCGATTGCTGTGGATCGGCAAGCAGGTGGATCGTTCTCTCCATTCGGTCCTAACAATCGACGATCTAACGCGAAGAAAAAACTCGTGGCCAACCAATCTCTCGTGAAATCCTGCCTGTTTGTGTAGGTGAACGTTTATTATTAACAAAGTCCATATCGTTCGAAACTCTCGCGGATCGTAGATAAAACGGGCGGCCCGCGATGAGGGGGAGGAGGAGGAGGAGGGAACGTAATTGAATGAGATAATTTGCGATCGTGCGGCTTTCAAATTGAAATTGAACGTGCACCGTTTTGTGAAAATTGGAAATTTCAGATTGGAAATATTTGCCGATATATTTGGAAATTTGGTAGCCCGGTTCCAAGGTTGGAGCGTGCGCACGGAAATTTGAAAGAGCTCTCTCTCTCTCTTGCTCGGAGGCTTGCCGAGTGCCGGAAGTTTCGTGAAAATTTCGTCGAAAAACTCGAGAATCTGGGGAATTTGAAAATCTTCGATAAGAAAAAGAAAAAGAAAAAAAAGAAAAAATTAAGAAAGATTGACAGACGTGAGAATCGTCAAAAAGTAACAAAATTCCTTTGCTTATATCGTTAGGTATAAAGGGAATGACTTTGAACACAATGGTACATAAATTGTCAAACACTCTGGCGCAGAGTTGTTCGATGAGAAACCAAAGAGCTAAAAATCAGCTTGACATCGTGCAAATTTCTATGATACTGCATTTCGACGTTATTGCCGCAATTCTCGTTCCATACAACGTCACACGATTATCTTCAGTCCGCGAGCGCGGATAAGCCGATACGCGCGGCGTAGATTTCGATTCATTTGGCTTTAAAAGTTTGTTAATTTCCGTGGATTTCACTTCGTGGCGAGAACAAAAAGTCGCGCTATTATTTAAGAACGTAATTTTATTTGCCCCCGTAAATTCTATTTCCGCGAGCCGTGGCGGAGTTCACTTTAGTTTCGCTGAAATTTTTAGCGTACTACGAAATAACCTATAACTTTTAGATTTAGGTCAACCGTGTCTGGCCGTGGTGTATTCTTGAAAGTTTCAAACAAAATGAAAACGAGCACGCCCAAATATTACTTGGCGTCGAACTTTTAATTACATTTTACAGACCATCGATAATTTATCTTGAAGCTGTAACTTCTAGCTTACGCGGGGAACTTCGCTAAATAAGTTGTGTAACTATAATTTTACATCCGGATCGATAGCGTTGAGCCAGCCCCCGACTTGTTTTTGAATTGCTGAACTTTTCGACAGCCCTCGCCCCCAAAAAAAACTCGCTCGTCGAATCGAATTCGTTTGTTGAATCTCAGAAGCGAAGGTTTGACAATTGGCGAGGTTTTTAAGAAAAAAAAAAAAAAAAAAAAAAAAAAAAAAAAAAAAAAAAAAAAAAAAAGAAAAGGAAACACGACTTTTTTTTTTCTCGTTGAAGAACGAAGGTGTTGGGGACGAGAAGAAATCTCGACTTTTCGCATTGTCGCGAATGTACATGTGTACACGAAATTGCGCAACGTGCAGAAGAAACAGTTGCATTCATTCGCCGACGACAAGCACAGCGAAGAACCATGTTCTCGTACCTGGAACGATAAAACTTCTTTCGCAATGAAAAATCATCCACCTGTGACATTTAAAGATTCCTTGTACCAAAAACTACATTGTCAATCGTTTTTCTACGTTTTTTTCGTTGACACGTGTGCACATTGATCGCAACACAGGCGCGAAGAATGTTTAAATTCGAGTTAAAACGCGAGAGAAGCAGATATATACATCGTATCATTTTTTAAGGCCGCGTATTTTCAATTTTAAGAAAAATGTTTTCTTTTACCAATAATTTAAATATTTCTTACTTACGTGATTGATGAGCCACAATCAATCAGGATATAATTTGCACAAAAAGAAAAAAAAAAAGAACACTTGATTTTCACTAGGGTTGCCACGCAATCAGATCAAATACTATGTATTAAAAAAATTAAAAAAGTTACATGCACGTTTGTTAAATTTGAAATGTTATAAATTTATAGTCTATCTAAAAGATACACACATATATTACACACGATGAAACTAATATTTATTTATGGTGTGGTACGTTTTGAAGTAAATAGTTGGGCAGAGTGGATATATTTTACAGTTTTCGCACGCGAATTTTGTTTCTTGCCTTCTTTTTTTTCGAATAGATCCAAAATCAAGGAAGAACATATATATTTTTCGAACTTTTTTAGCGATAGAAAATGATTCTACGTGTCACTGTTAAGAAATCGAAATTACATTTCGCTTTTATTTAAGGTATATAGGGATTGGCGCCTACCGATGAGGTCAAGTCGAGAAAGTTTTCACGAATAAAGATATACGAAAAATGGTGAAAAAGAGTGTGTTTACGTGTCACAGCTGGCGGATCTGTGAGAAAACCGCCTCCTCGATTTTTCCTTTTTTAATTAGCTGACAGACAGATCGGTGTTCCGGTGCGAACCAGTTCTATTCGCAGAAATATCGATATATCGATATATCGCTGGCAATTTCGAACGAGTTTCGACTCGGGCGCTCGGTAAGTCGCTCGCGCGTGAAGCAAAACACGTTTGAGTTTGCTCGGCAGGTTTTCTTTGTGATCTTCGATCGATCTATCCGCGGGCCGCGTGGTTTTTCATTTTCCGGCCGAAAAAACGCTTCATTGGCATTCATTTCGAACGATAACGATGATTTACATTCCGCGGGGGGGGGAGGCGTCGAATTAATTACCGCATCGCGGCACGGGGGACGAGAGCATGCTCGCTCGAAACAATCATGCACGACGACTATCGCGTTGCACACCCACGACTTTCCAGTTCGCACGGTCATTCGAATATATACATATGTATATATATATATATATATATATGTACAGGGCTCGACACACGAAATGTTGCTCATCCCTCTCTCTTTCTCTCTCTCACCACCCTCGTTTCAGTTTTCATTATTTGCTTTGCGCGGCGGATCAACTGCTGACACGAGTTATTAGGGACAATCCTGTTCGTTACGTTAGCCAAGTTAGCATAAATTGTATACTTTGATAGAATCTAGCTGGCATAGGAGAGAAAGTTTACCTCTCTGTTTCGGCCTTATTGTCTCCGGCGTTGTAAAGATTATAGTCATCGCGGTTAGATCAAGTTTAACACGCGGATTCCAGCAATTTTACGATTACGTGCACTCTCGCGCTCGTACTAGGCTGCTGATCCATTTCAGCTGTAATCGCGCGTAATTCTTTCGATTTTTAACGCTAAACGTAAGATAGGCATTATACATATGACCATAAGCGGTCATTTGACCTCTTATGAATAAATGATTGTTGATTTTTAGAAAGAAATTCTGAATTTATTAAAGGAAATAATAATTCGCAACGTAGCTTCTGATTTCTGATAAAATGATCAAACGTGTATTTTTATTTAACACTAAACGTACCGGCATTTTACATATATCTATCTTACCATAAGCGGTCATTTGATCCCTTATGAAGAAACGTTGATTTTTAGAAGGAAATTGAAAGAAATAACGATGAATGTACGATTTTAAAGTAAATTTTGAAAAAGGGGTCATTTGACCCCGCTTGGTTTAGTGTGAATGCCTCTATTGCATTCCGTTCCCAATTGGGACTGCATATGGGACCGGAATCTATTCCCCATACAGGAAACAGTCATAAAATGCAATAAATAACATTTTCTAATAAAATTTTATTATTTATTTCGTGACCACACTCATTTTCAAGTGGACCAACAGCCATATATATTTTTTTCAACTCGTCATAAAAATTCATGCAACAGAGGGTTACGATACAAGTTGAAAATGTATCTTTCTATGGAAATAGAAAGGTCCATTTTCTTTCTTTTCCCGCAAGTTAGGAGAAGGTGTTAGGATGACGCGGTCGAAACGTAACTTCGTTATAAAGACGTCTTTAATTTCAATTTTGTTTGAAAGTATTCACTCTGCGAGAACCAAGATCCTCCCTCGCTTTCTGCACGACAACAAATTCTAGAAAATAAAAGCAAAGTTGTTCTCTAAATTCATCGACGACGCACTTCTAAATTTACTATGTTACAATCATTTTTCATGGAGCAAATGAATTCATCGGGAGTAACATCGGTCTTGTTCGAGGATCGAGAAATTGCAAAATCAATGGACCGCGTGTCGCGTGAGAATTATTATGTCACATAACGCGGAAAACGTGAATCACATTCACGATGAACTTTGAATATTTGCAACGCGTTTCCCCCCGTCAAATTGCATTCTTCTGTCTGAACACTCGAGCATCAACACTCTCGTTTCAACGTCAAATAGCAATACTGTGTCGCATAACGAGCTGGAAGAAAAAGTATAAAAAAAGAAAAAAGAAACATCGTATATTCGTTAAACGCTTAATTATCCATCAAGCGTTCATCGAACAATTGAAAATGATTGAACCCGTCGGCTCGGCGAAAAATATCCGGGAAGAAACGAATAATAAGGAACAAAGAAAGAGAGAGAGATAGAGAGAAAGGGAGAATCATAATTTCTGGCTGTAATCATCGTTAAAGATAGAATTTGTGTGTGTATAGGTACGAGTGAATCGAGTTACCAGCGATAACTTATCTTCGCCATATGCTTATGACAGATGTGATTACCTTCGTGCATGTCCACGCTGACACGTATTAAAAGTAATTGCCTTTTTCCAACCGGTGAAATATCGAAATTTATATTGACTGGTTTGTAGTAAGGGGGAAGGAGAAAGGGGACGGACGAAGGAAAGCCACGGTGGAAAAAGGGAAACACACGCGGATCTCTCTCGTTTCTCTCTCTCTCTCTGCCGCGAGTTCCATCGATTATGCAGCTCGCGAGCAAGAAATATAATGCATCGACCGGTGTATAGGCGAGTGCATTTTACAAATGCACTTACCTAATCGTTACTCTTGCTCGTTTCTCAATGCGTACGTCTATTTGACGAGCGATGGTAAATCGAAGACGAGCGAGAGAACGGAGTTATTGCATCTCGATCGTTCCGCCATTGTTCGTTGATTCGCTACGCGCAGCCTCGATTTTTGAAACGCTGTTGGTGTACCAATATTCAAATGACGAGTCAATTACGAGATTAATCAATTCCAAGTAGTAAGAGTAGTAAAACTGAAAGTTTAACCCGACATAATGGAGATCACTCGTTGTCGGTCAATTTTTTTCCTTCTCTCTCTCTTTTTTTTTAGCCTTGAGAGGAAGAAAAGCGTGTCGATACATTTCGATGACAGAAAATGACACGTTCGACTATTGAACAGTATCGTCGTGTGGGTCAAATTGTTAAAATTTTGCTGTTTTACACTTTGCTCGACGAAAGGGGGCAAAGTCGAATTAATTTGAAAACAGAGAATTACTAGACTAAAAGGCTAACAAATTTATTTATTCGATTTTTCGATTTTCCTCTTCGATTTAAATTCTTTTTTTCCCATTATTTTTTTGATTGATTTTTTTAGCAATTTAAAACAGCGCGGAGCGTGTCGAAGGGTACTAAAAAAGATTCCGAGAAATTCTTTTGCGTCGTTTGTTTTAAAAATGAAGAAATCGTTCTGTCGGCCAAAAAAAAAAAAAAAAAAAAAAAAGAAAGAGGACAGAGACGACGAGTGGAACATTGATCACGTTGTTTCTTCGATTCTGGTGAAAATTAGGCGTGGAACGCGCGGCGACTCTGGTGCTTTATCGACACTCTCGCCTCCATGAATAAAAGATATCACGTTATCGGAGGAATTAATAATGCTTTATGAAAGATACCGGCTATTTGTTGGCTTTATAGTTTGCTGTCAGGACTATGTGACCGAGCGCTCTATTATATTATTTATACGATGCTTCGTTTTTCGTTTTACGTTTTCTTCTCGCTTCTTATCCGAAATTGTCATTTCTCTCTCTCTCTCTTTTTCTTTTTTTTGGCTTTCGATTTTACGAAACTCTTCTTACACGCGATAGTTTCCCTTGCCTTTTCTTTC
This sequence comes from Tetragonula carbonaria, assembly GCA_032399595.1. Lineage (NCBI taxonomy): Eukaryota > Metazoa > Arthropoda > Insecta > Hymenoptera > Apidae > Tetragonula > Tetragonula carbonaria. The sequence continues at coordinate 6,601,925 of JAUCRC010000013.1, forward strand.
TTTCTTTCTTTCTTTCTTCCTTCCTTCCACAAAAGTAGAAGTATAACCGAGAGTTATTTATGTTTACACGGGTATATATTCGTAAAATTGGCTTTTTCTCCGCGAGGTGTGCAATTTACGGTCGGGTTAATTGGGAAACAATTTTTTCCCCCCTCGCGGAAGAAATTCGTTGAACTCCTTGCAACACCGTGGAATCGAAAGAGAAACGAGAAATGGTAGAATGGGAATCGATGTCGTCGACAAGCCGTAATTTAGTTTTTACCTCTCTCTCGTTCGGATATTTCCTACCGTTGTGCGAGAATCTTAATCCGCATAAATTTCGCGGACGTCAAATTACAGATAACTTCTCTGACGAGAAGTACGCGAACGCATAAACAACGGTTATGCACGTAACGTGGATAAAGTATTAAACCGGCAGAGATGTTAGACGTGCCGGAAATGCCATGGAAAGAAACATCCGAAGCACTGGCTACCAGTTGATAAAAATTGTTGTCGAAAAATGAAATACAAACTACGAAAAATAGAAGAAAAAAGAAAAAAGGAGAAGAAGAAGAGGAAGAGAGGAGAATGAAAACAGAAACGAAAGAACGCCAATGAAACGGGAGAATTTTCGGAAAAATATAAATGAAAAAAAAAAACGATGAAAGAAAAACATTGATTTTCTTTTCGGTCTCGATCGGTTTGAAACTCTTCGACAGGTGCGTGATCTCTAGTTTACACGCATGTCAATTACACACCTGTGTGTACCTGCATGGTAAGAGAAAATGTGTGCAATTATACGAGAGCACATACATTATTTCGATTGCATTATTTCGTAACGGTGAGATTCCACGCTTCGTTTCGAAAAAGATCTAAATCGTATTAAAAGATGCATTGTCGTCGATCGTTTTTCAGGCATCCTTCATTAATTTTCAATTTTGCGAGGTATATTATTTCGTATTAGTCAGACGCGTGCAGACAATGTTTGAAAAACAGGGATTTTCGTCAAATCGACAAAATCGGCCTAGAAATTACTAGACTAAAATTACTAAGTACCAAACTGAAATTACTGAAAAAAAGTCGTAAATCTAGCATTCGGAAATTCCCTGTGCCAGAAAACGTATTTGTTAAAGACTATATTGAAAGATATATAATATATAAATAAATATATATATAATAATATATAAATAATATATATAAAATAATGAATATATAAATAAACGGATATATAATACATAATATATAAAATCAATGAAAACTACATTGAAAGATAAATAATATATAAAAGAAACGTGTAATACTAAAAACGTGTACACGGTGTTGTGCACGCTGTTAAGTACACGGATCGTTAATTCCTTAATACAGGTTTCACGTGGCCATTTGCACGCACACACGTGGCCCCAATACACGTACGAAAATTCGTGATCTCTAGTACGTACGGGCGTAGAGCCGCGATTAATTTCTTGAAATCGCGGGTCTAAAGTTATTACAAAAGCGCTCGGAGGGATTTGTGATTTCACGCGACTCCCTTCGAACTGTCAGCCGCCCACTTTTTGAGTGTCAGCTTATTTAACAGGCCGTCCCAAGTGTGTACACACGTACGCGTGCACACACACACACACACTTTTTGTCTCTCTCTGTATGTCTCTGTTTCATCCATTCCCGCTTGACACACAGACACACACACATACGCACACACTCTCTCTCACTCACTCACTTTCTCTCTCTCTCTCTCTCTCCCTCACTTCTCATCCTCCCTTTTACTTTTTTTTTCCTTCTTTCTTTTTCATCCACTGTTTTCTTGTTCCCGAGACAGCTTGCTTTTGATGTTTTCGGAGCCTGTTGGAAAAATCTTTGCCCGATGCTTTGCCGTATATACATATACGTACATATGTATTACGTGCACTTGCATTCGAACTGTTCGCGACTGTGAACCTCGCCTCGAATACTCGTAATTCGATTGCACCTCGAAGAGTGCATTGCAGCAATGAATAATGGAATGTTTCCTTCGTTCTTGTAATTACACGATTATAATTGCGCGTGCGCATTGGCTATAACTCGAGAAAGAACTTATTTGTTTTATTTGTCGGTTGAAAAATAATTGAAATTAACTCACGGAAAAATTAACGTGCAATTGTAACATAACACGCGAGGACGTTGGCTTTTATTGATTATAAATTTTAGAAAAATCGATCGATTAACGGTAGTAGCTATTAGAGATCGGGCAGGTACAAATAAAAGTTAGCTATCCATTTTCTTTATTTTTAATTCGAATTAAGCCTCACCTCGTGTTATCGATCTGACAAGACAGGATTTTCAATATAAACTGAAATGGTACGTGTGAATTATCGATGATACTCCGGGGCGCGTGAAGTTTTATTTTCAAATGGGAGACCAGTATATCCGGCCTTGAAGATAGATAGCCGAACTTTTTTAAAAAAGAAAAGTTCGATCGATCCTGTACATGCAAGGAAAGTCCAGTTATGTACTTTCACTTATATGTATAAAGCAGTCTCTCAAAATACGTTTTTTTTTTTTTCGTGGATCAGCTCGTATCTCGAAAATACAAATCGAAAGAATTGGATTGTAAGCTTGTTCATTTGCCAAACGTGGGATTAATTCCACGAGGCCGACAAAAATTGGTAAACAAAATTCTTTTTATTTAATAATAATTCACCCTTGGAATAATCGTATCGCGAAACAATAAATTATTTATTGATCCATGTTCAAATCGTTTGAAAAGGTTTATTTTAAAATGCAACAACAAGTCAAGCATCGGATCAAGTGCTTTGGCATTGAAATTAAAATTAACACATATCCGTCCGGCATTATTTGCACCGCCATTGACCAAATGCATTTTTTTGACACTATTTGTAGAAACGATATGCTCTATGTGAAAACAACCTAACTTTTAAAAAGTCATATATTTTTTTAGTGAAACTTTGGGAAATGAAATAAAATGAATTTGTATTTATATATATATATATATATATATATACACACCTTTATTTTTGATTTTTTTCTTTCTGAAGTTAAATAAAAATTAAATCCGCAGAAAAGTTGAAATGATGAATTACCAAAAGCATACTCATTATTTTATTAGACAAAGTAAATTGTTTTCGAAACTTTAATTTTATCAATAATTAATAGTTCTTCACTTCTTCGGGTGAATTTGGCATAATTTTTACACCAGGCACTCCTTCAAAAGGTTCCAAAACTTGGGGTTCTATGTCAGTATCACGCCACAAGTCATCTTCAGAATCACTATCATTTTCAGATTCACTATATTGTAAAGGATTTAGACGTGGCCGTTTCCTTGTCACAACAATATCACTATCGTCACTATCATCACTATCAAAATTAGATTTTACAAGATCGTCAATGTTATCACTAGACTCACAATCAGATAAATTATCTGCACATATTTCTTTTTCGTTCTCCATCTTTAGAATTACTTTATTATTTGACTTTGATAAAAATAGGTTAAGAAAATTCATAGTAATATCCCAAGTGCTTAAACTTTGAATAAACTTCTTCTATACGCGGTACCGACTAATACGTTTTTAAATTAATTTTTTTTTTTTTTTTTTTACGTTTTTTTGCACCCTTATACGACGCAACTGAAGCTGAAATCAGTTTTTTTCGTAGAATTGTCTCTGTTTGGTAAAAATCACGTTTTTAATTTATTCGGATTTAATAAAACAACAATGAATTATTCACTGCAATATACAAATGACGAATTTTCGTCATGCGGACGGATATGTGTTAAAATTAAAAGAAAAAAAAAAAAAAAAAAGAGAAAGGAACTCGGAGTTAATCATTTTGATTTGCGAAACGGCTCATCGATCTGAAATTGGTCGAAAATTGGGATAATTCGGACGATAAATCGGACGAATTATTCGATTGAAAGGTTTGATTCATCGATGCTTAATAATCGGATGCTCGTTTATTTAAGTGTACAAAGAAGTGAATATAATTGTTTCGTTAGCCTGGAGCGCGATTTCAGCCGAGTAACGAAGTATAAATGTAATTTTGAGCGAGCGTGCGCGTGTGGGAAAATTACTTTGCCATTACGGTTCGACGATTCGTCCGGGCAAAAAAAAAGAACAGGGTAGAAACGTGTACATTGTGCGAGTTCGTATGAAAATTGAATGGATATGGTCTCTATAAAAATACCGTGGAAATTGGTGTGACGATAATGAAGATAATATTGTTCGAATAATAAGTATCTTTTAATGGAAGTCCTATACTGCCTCTCTCGTTTTTTCCCCCTTGTTTTTTTTCTTCTTCTTTCTTTCTTTTTTCCTCGTCAAATCCTTTCAGGATTCGAATCGTTTTTTTCACGTACGGCAGGAAAATTGTTTTCTTCTCTCTTGTTAGTTGTTAACAAGTCGACGTACTCAAGTTTCGAAAGCGAAATTTCAATTGTGATAAATAGCTCGCGGACTTTTTGTGCATTTTTTTTTTTTTGTATTCCTCTTGAGGAATTTCACCGTAGGACGAAACTCGACCTATATAAACTTGTTTCATTCATTAAATACTCGATGTATTCTTGCATACACGTTATAAACGTTGTGCAGATTCTTGGAAACTTTAATTTTTAAATTCACAGTGATTAAATTCACAGTTAATTCTATCTATTAATAGTTAATTTGTACACATGTCAAAACGTATAATAGAGAGACTCGAGATATCCAATCTCGCGGTTATTCGCGAGGATACGATCAAGATACAATTACTTTCAGAGAAATATTTTTCAAGTTTCGTGATAAATATCCCTGAAATATCCCCCGGAGTATCGTGGAGAGAGAGGAAAAAAAAATATTCTAAAACCAGAACACTATATAAAGCGTCTCTTTTAACCCTTCGGTAGAGAGGCCGCTATTTGTTATTTATAAAATGCGTACATTTATATACACATACATTTTTTTTTTTTTTTTTTAGTCGCTGAATATTTTCGGATTATAGTTGTCAGAGACAACGGCGCGACAGTTCGAATCCTATTTTTAACGCAACGCTGCCGTGACCAAACGAAAGCGATAGATTCGAGAAATTTTACACGACCATAATAAAAATATTCCACTAGTTACTAGGCAGAGATCATCTCTCTCTTTCTTTCCGAAAAAAACTTTCTTTCTTCTTCTTCTTCTTCTTTTTTTCCCAAATTAACGCTAGAATTATTACACCAGTCAAAATGACTGGTTTATACAATTTTATTTTAAAATTTCTATTTCACGTTACAATTTTTTCCTCGCAACGATGCAATGACTTCTACAGTGTATAACTAAAGAAATAATATAATGAATTTTATTTTATTTTTATTTATTAGACGTCAAAATAATTTTGGTAGAAATAACTTCGTCTTAACTGTCGATATCTAGTGGTTAATTAAAAAAAAATCTGAACCAAACGATCGACTTTTTGAACTTTCGTTAGAATTACATTTGTAACCAGCCCCCTTGTACAGACGAGATCGAAGAGATGCATTTTATCGATAAATTTTGATGGTTCTCGGATGATACGATTACACTATCTATCAACCACGACTAGTTTGTTTCATTTCATATTTCCCGCGACAGAAGTTACTTTTCTATCCAGAAAATTTATAGAATTATTACACCAGTCAAAATGACTGGTTTATACAATTTTATTTTAAAATTTCTATTTCACGTTACAATTTTTTCCTCGCAACGATGCAATGACTTCTACAGTGTATAACTAAAGAAATAATATAATGAATTTTATTTTATTTTTATTTATTAGACGTCAAAATAATTTTGGTAGAAATAACTTCGTCTTAACTGTCCGCTAGTTCCAGTGTTAATTAACGCTTGCGAAATTTATAAGAAATTATCCTTTACGATCGTGTTCCTCGTTATCTATATAAAATATTTCGTTATATCTGTATAAAAGTTACCATAAATCGTATCGATGAAATCTAGAAATCGCATTGTACAAATTACACGAGACACGCGGAGCGCATTGCTCGCGAAAGAAATTCGCTCGTGCGAGCAAATTATGAATACATTGCGCGTGTTACATAAAACATACGACAAAACACCTAGGCACAACACCTGTGAAGCTCGCGCGCGTTTAGAAAGAAGAGAACACTATAGAAAAAATAATGATGAACAGAGTTCGTCAAAAGGGAGACGAATTGGATGCGCGCGATAGCGCGTGGGTGGATGAAAGGAACAGGACACCGAGCAAAAGAAGGAAAAAAAGAAGAAAAAAAGAAAATAACGAATGATTATATAAATTAAACTCCGACAATGGACGAAAGGATTGAAATGGCCGAATGAAATCATCGTCGATTGTGAAATAATAGGCGAGCGGGGTTTTGCCTGCAGCAGCAGGAAGCCTCTGAATTCATGCGATTCGAACCAATCTCGCTTCGCGGGACAGTTTCTCCTCCCCGGTGTAATTCGAATAACAAAGTATAATACCATACTTGCCGCGAACAACGCACAATGATAATCGGTAATAAACCGGTGATTTCTATCGTCTCGAGGTATTTAATAAATGGGCTCTATGTGCTCGCGCTTACGAGAGACGAGCATGCTAGAAACACGACGGAACTTCCTTCAAGGCGAAAAAAGAAGATATATGCTTGACGTCTCGATGATGTAGCGCGTGTGATATACCTGCGCGCAGACTTTTCGACGTATGAAATTGCCATTCGACGACGATTCTTTTCATCTTCGAAGTGCAGTTGCGAAATGGCATAATTGGTAAAGTTGGCATAAATTTTACACCAGGCACTCCTTCAAAAGGTTCCAAAACTAGAGGTTCTATGTCACTATCACGCCACAAGTCATCTTCAGAATCACTATCATTTTCAGATTCACTATATTGTAAAGGATTTAGACGTGGGCGTTTCCTTGTCACAACAATATCATATCACTATCGTCACTATCGTCACTATCAAAATTAGATTTTAAAAGATCGTCAATGTTATCACTAGACTCACAATCAGATAAATTGTCTGCACCTATTTCTTTTTCGTTCTCCAACACCCGGGGGGAGGATGGGGGAGGATTAATCATCGAAATAATATCATTGTAAATTTCTGTCGCATGATCAGTCGCGCAGTTTCGATAGAAAATTCAATTTCGTGCTAATAACACGCAATCCCGCGCATCGCATTGTAAATGATTTCCGATAATATTCTCCTATATTATTATATTCATGTGCAGTCGTTCGTTACATTCGCGTATTTATATATTATATTTATATTTCATAGTTCGACATAAATGTCGATAATAACGCGTGTATAACGTGCAATAACACGATAATATTATATTTTATATTATTGTGTTCGTTCCTTAGGTTCGTATATATTCATGCATATTCACGTATCGTGTTATAACAGTATTCTCGCCTTGTTTACCTTTCGCTAGATTCTTAATTTCAAACAATTACAATCTCTTGTACAAATACTCTTATCTTTACATCCGAACTATTTTTACTCGGTTTTATTCAGCGCCAGACCACTTGAGTCTTTATGATGCTAATAGCGTTTCAAAGAGCGACGATGAGATACGCGTGATGCACGGTTCATAAAAATCTTCCGCGTAAATATTCAAATATGTAAATATTCAAATATGTACGTTATTATTGTTAATTGTGTTAATCCTTGAAAGAGAAAAGCAATTCTGCACTTTTAGTTTCCTCGCGATGGTTTTTTTTGTTTTCAGCGCGGCGAAAGGAAATGCGGTGAAATATAATCAGGCGTTTGATCGAAAAATCGGCGAAAAGTGCCGAAAATATATTGCTATATACTAGATACACACGAATAATAAATAATAAAACGGCGTGCGTTAAAGTTGCACGTCACGGAGTAACCCAACCTAGATTCTTTCGTGCGCTCACTCGCTTCACTGTCTGTATATTTCTTTCGTCCGTGATTTAATAATAACTAAATAGAAATAGAGAGAGAGAGAGAGAGAGAGAGAGATATCAGAATTTCAATTTACCAGTCGACAACATTATTAAAGAACCTGGAAATATGCAACAATGTTGCAACGTGACAGAGAGGGGGAAAAAAAAGGATCGAGAATCGTGGTACAACGTTACGTTTTATTACAAAATGCTTGTTACCACGTACACAGGCATTTATTCCTTACAGAATTATACGACATCGTGTAATTTCTCGTTTATTACCTCCATGCCATTTCCCTTTCTTCTTTTTTTCTTCTTCTTCTTCTTTTCTTTCGTTTTCTCCTCTTCTCGTGATATATTTTTCGAAGATGGAACACGTAAAAGCAAGTACGCGGGTAAAGAATCCCGATAATTAAGTCTACACAGTGCTGTAATTAAACGAGTTTAATGACTCGAGCTCTTTGCTTCGATCGCGTAGTCTCTAAATTAACTTCTCCGTTTTTGTCGTTTCGCTTTGCCTCTTTATACGAAATCGACGGGGGTAAAATATAGAAACGAAAAAGAGAGAGAGAGAGAGAGAGATCGGAGAGCCTACGAGTTTTAACCCTTTGCTCTGCGAACAATTTTTTATATAAACCTATCAGCAACTCCGAGTTATTTTTACCATCGGCTACCAGCTATTCCAGACTAACTAACAGCATAGGTTTCCAAGAAAAACTAAAAGAATATTTAACACACATCCGTCCGGCATTATTTGCACCGCCACTGACCAAATGCCGGCATTTTTTGACACGGCATTATTTGCAGAAACGATATGCTCTATGTGAAAACAACCTAACTTTTAAAAAGTCATATATTTTTTTAGTGAAACTTTGGGAAATGAAATAAAATGAATTTGTATTTATATATATATATATATATATATATATATACACCTTTATTTTTGATTTTTTTCTTTCTGAAGTTAAATAAAAATTAAATCCGCAAAAAAGTTGAAATGATGAATTACCGAAAGCATACTCATTATTTTATTAGACAAAGTAAATTGTTTTCGAAACTTTAATTTTATCAATAATTAATAGAAATTCTTCACTTCTTTGGGTGAATTTGGCATAATTTTTACACCAGGCACTCCATCAAAAGGTTCCAAAACTTGGGGTTTTATGTCAGTATCACGCCACAAGTCATCTTCAGAATCACTATCATTTTCAGATTCACTATATTGTAAAGGATTTAGACGTGGCCGTTTCCTTGTCACAACAATATCACTATCGTCACTATCATCACTATCAAAATTAGATTTTACAAGATCGTCAATGTTATCACTAGACTCACAATCAGATAAATTGTCTGCACATATTTCTTTTTCGTTCTCCATCTTTAGAATTACTTTATTATTTGACTTTGATAAAAATAGGTTAAGAAAATTCATAGTAATATCCCAAGTGCTTAAACTTTGAATAAACTTCTTCTATACGCGGTACCGACTAATACGTTTTTAAATTAATATTTTTTTTTTTTTTTTTACGTTTGCACCCTTATACGACGCAACTGAAGCTGAAATCAGTTTTTTTCGTAGAATTGTCTCTGTTTGGTAAAAATCACGTTTTTAATTTATTCGGATTTAATAAAACGACAATCAATCATTCACTGCAATATACAAATGACGAATTTTCGTCATTTGGCTGCTGGTGATTGTCTGTGAAATGACGAATTTTCGGACGGATATGTGTTAACTTCGATATACGAAATATTCAAATTAAAAAGGACAATGTTTGTTTTCGATGTCGCCGCTGCGGCGACAACGGAGTGCAAAAAGGGTATTAAACCGCAACAGGCACACGTAAGCCTAGATTTTCATGCTGTTCGGTATATATAACTGTCTTCTGCGTGTCATTCGCGCTAATTGGCGCGCATATAAAATGCGCGGAAGCGGCGTACATTTCGAATTACGATCGGAATTTGTTTCGAAGGTTGGATCGTCGATCTGCAAACGCAGAGAGAGAGAGAGAAAGAGACAAGCGCTCTTGTCTCTTCCACGAGTGTTTCATCTGCTACCCGAAACAAGATAACGTTTGTTTACGAGTAAACGAGATAACTTTGTTTATGAATCGATGAAAAGAAAAAAAGAGGAAAAAATCGAAGAAAATTACCGACCAGCACTCGCGATATATCGGAATAATTAAAACAGCGTGGAGCATGATCTCTGAGCGTTCCCCTATCTCGCTGTTATTTAGCGCTAATCGTGAGCATTATAATTAGAAGAAACGATCGTTAATAAATGGAGGGAAAAGAAATATATATATATATATATATATATATATATATATATATTATATATATTATAATTATATTATATTATTATTATAATTATATTATATATATTATATATAATATAATTTAAAATATAATAAAATATAAATTATAATATAATTTAAACTAATGTATATTATATATATATTATAAACTAATGTATATTTTATATATATATATATATATATATATATATATATATGTATATATGTATCGCTGATAAGCAGAGTGAATGAATTAAATATCGTTGCGTTACGAAATAACCTGGATTCTGTCGACTCGTTCGGCAATATATTTCTTGCCATGCCTGGATTTAATAATAATATGATATCGGATCTATAAACGTGGTATATACACTGTTTGTCGGTGTGTGGGTTGCGCATGCGCGGTTGCCTTGCTCGCTTCACCTTCCCCTTCCGCTCCGTTCCGCGGCGAAAACCGCCGATTGCGCGCGATTGAGAAACAGAAACTTGCGTGTTGCGTTATCTATGCGAAATTGCAACTGTTACAGATAGAATTTCCGAGATGTCTCACAGATGCGAGAGTCGATCGAAATTATAAGAAAGAAAAAAGCATTTAGAAAGCAGAGAAATCGGATGGCACGGAAGACGATGCAGATTAGAACGAGAATGTAAACGATAGAGATAAGATACGGAATAGAAAATAGGATATAATACGCGGAGTGTAAATTTTTTAATTCCTCGAATAAATATTGTAGAAGAAATGTTGTTGCAGGCTGTTGTAGCTTTTATCCACGAGAATAGTATATATTTTTAGAACGATCGTATCAGATTATTTATCGTTTTGTCATTCGGTGGCGTAATCAAGTCATACTTATGAAAGGAATAATTCGTTTGAATTTTAGAGAAATTCGAGAAACAGAGCCAATCAATTTCAATGATAATTTCGAATAATTTTCAATATAATGTAATAAACATTAGATAACATCGTTGTTACGATACAGTATCAGATAATGTCTGTAATAGTAATAATTAATTATAATTGAAATATAATAACAATATTATTAAACACGATAATGGAAAACAATATTAACAAGTGAGATAATTTTAAATCACCCACAAAGCTGTTTCCAGTGTCTCGAATCGAGATCGAATTCTCAGGAAATCGTTTCTTATCGTTTCTTTCCTCCACGATTCAATAGTTTTATCGAGGGATATATAATTATGGCGGAGTAATCTATTATTACCATATATCCATACAATGGGTTAAACGTAATTATTGTTTCGCGCTCGTATTTGTAATGCATTACGTTGCACAGCATGAGTGTTTCCGCGGCGCGTTATTACTCATACAATTGCATCATTAAGATACTGTTTAGCCGTGTTCGCCGGTGGAAACTTTCATTTAGAGGAGAGGAAAAAGAAAAAAAAAAAAAAAAGAAAAAGTGGAACTCGTTCTCGACATTCTTCTCTATCGACTGCCCGATAGCGATTCCAGTGGTATTGTGTGCTTTTTCGTTCGTTCTTTCTCTGAATAATTCATTAATTCATTCTTGCTGCTTGTAATAACGATTTTGCCCATTGTGATTAATTGCAAAACACAGTGTTTTATACAGTGTTTCTAATTTGGCCGATACGATCTCGTTCAACCGATATATGTGTATATATATAATCTTTTTATCAGGCTAGTGGCGTCGGAATGCTATCGGCTCGCTCGCTTTTAAAAATAAAACAGATTTTCTTCGCTGATGATAAGACCCATGTAACGGCATACGTACATACGTATATACAAGTGGCTTACAAAAAGTGTATTCCAACATTTTTCGTATATTATTATTTATGTTGTAGGAAATAATTTGATTTATGTTGTAGAAATTATTTCCTTTATTAACGTTGCGACGACAGCCTACTAGGACGAATTATACTTGGGATTAATCCAAGAATGTACGTCTATATGTAGAAATGTACGGGACATCGATTAAAAACACGTATATTACGAATCGATGTAAAGCGAAACGTGTATTATAAAAATATAAATAAATTGGCAATCTCAAGCACGCGAGTGGATAAACGTGTGATTTCTACGAACGTGATTGTAATAATTTATATAAATGCGAACAATATTTTAAACTTGCCCGATATAATCGCGATAGTTGAATAATCTCTGACGTTTGAATGAATTTTTAAAACATTTTTATGAATTGAATAAAATGTTCTTACACGTCCGAACACATACATTCTGCGGAGCAACTGTGCCATTGCCTCTTTTTTTATTCCACGATATTTTCATATCCATTCCGAATATTATTTAAATTACATCACCCTCCCCTCTCCCCCCTTATCGCGAGTATTTCGATTGATTAGGTTCGGATAGAAAAACAAATTGAAACAGCAGAAGCTTTCGATCGAACGAAATCTTCGACTAAAGCACGGCCGTATCTGAAAGAATGCCGTTTGAATTTGTTCGTTTGTCCATTTCACTTACTTACGTTTCCTCTCGTTTCCCAGCTCTATGTTTATCGAATATCGCGGCTCTTGTCCCCCCCCCCCCCAAAATCACCGAATTTTCCACGCTTTTATTCCCTCGGTCGTTTTTTGTTCGGTCCAGGTCCGTTCGTTTTTTTTTTTTTTCAATTGCCATTTTCATTCCAGGCAACTTTATCACGACTATCGCCGACGAAATTTAAAAATTCTTTCTCGTCGATTTTATTTCGTTCTTTCTTCTTTTTATTTATCATTTTCATTTGTGTGTGTGTGTGTGTGTGTGTGTGTGTTACATTCCGATTTGAAGAAATCGAATTTCAAATTCTCTTTCTTCGATTTCTGACCCTTCTGATTTCTGTTCTTCTTGAATAATAACTTTGACATATAATAATAATAATTTATTAATATTCATCGGCTTCTTCTTCACGAAGATTTTATACATTTCTTATCACGCGGGACAAATTGTAAGACTGTCACGCTATCGCCGATAATCGATCGAGAAGAGAAGGTCGAAATTCAAACTTTTTTCTTTTTATTAATTGATTTTCTTCCGTCCGTCTTCGCTACGTTTCTAATGATAACCGCAATAAATAATAATATTACCTCTGCAATGACGTAGCGTTAATAAGCTTTGTAGGTTATCAACATCTCCTTCACGCAGCTTTTTATCACCGACACGATAATTAGAACGCACACGCTGTGTATATTAATTAAATTTAAATTTAATCCAAACTTATTACCAAACTTGTCGCTGTTATTACGCAATGGTGTGTTATTTAGTAATAACAATCAGGTAATTAATTGACCTGTGACTCGTGAAAATCTCCCTAATCACATTATCGTCGAGGAACAAGCGTAAACGAAAAACTGAGAATTAAATGAACGATTAATAAATTTCGATGTCTAGTTTATCATCGGATATAGAACGAACCCGAGCAAAAGCTGGGGTGGAGGGGGGAAGAGAAAATTAGGCTCCGCGAGAACGATGAAATTCGGATGTTTAAAAAGCGCAAGGCACGCAACGCGAAATGAAAAAGAAAAAAAAAAAAGAGAAATACGAGGCACGAGCAGCCTCTAATTAAAACATAGAACTCTCGGCAGTTTCTCGGCAGTTTATAACATTAATAGAAATTACGACAGACAGTCTCTCCGCGAGCGAGCGACATCAAAAAGACTTATTAAAGAGACGTTTCAATCCCGACTGGTAATTTCACGTTTTACGGGTTACAGTGCGCAGCGAAATAGGCAGAGAGAGAGAGAGAGAGAGACACAACACGCGCTCTCTCGCTTATTCGATAGAAATAATTCGACTAGCAAGTTTTTGGTTCGCGCGAGTAATTAATTAACCAGACGTAATAAAAAGGGTGAAAGAGGAGGAGGGAGAATAGGAGAGAAAGAAAGAAAGGTGGAACAGGAAATAATGAGAGAAAGAGAGAAAACGGACGGTTGCATCTTTTAACACAGGCACGAGGGTTAAATTATTCGAAATTAGTTTCGAAACGTAATCAGTTCCGTACGGTATGGGCCGCGTGCCGTGATGCCGCACGATAAACTTTCCATAAAGATAACAACTTACGATCTCGCTTCTCGGCTATTGTAGAACAATAGGCTTCTTCGTTATATTCTCGAAATCTAGCAAAAACGAGCAGTGTCGTCGTATAACTTGCCTCAGAATTAACAAATCTACCGTGTCTGAAATGCGTCCCTTTCACCCTTTCGCCAATGAAACACGAAATTCGAGAATTTTTTCTTTTTTCTTTTTTCTTTTTAATTTCGTCCTTACGAGTGAAAAATTAACGTCCGAACGTTGTTGTTTACGTTAGTTAAATAAAATCACACGCTCACGTTTTTTTTTAGAAATGTAATAATTTCCAGCTCGTTGATCAGTCGGGACGTTTTTTGCTTCGGACGAATTCGGAATTTTTTCACAGAAAAAATATAATGAGCGATTTTTTAGAAAAAAAATTGCGACCATCTTGTTCGATGGTTATGCACGGAGAAGTAAATTTCTTTTTTTTTAATTTCAACCTGTCTCTCGACGGGGTCCAGAGTGTGAAAAATCTTTGGGAAAATTCGCCGGCACGGTCTGTCGAAAAAAATTTCGCGACTGGCTCGTTTTTATATTCAGAACGAATTCGCTTTAAAAGACAAAATTCAGTCGCGATATATATATATATATATATATATATATATATATATATATACATACACCTCGTTCAGTGTCGACCTCTATCTCAGTCAGTTTCACACGAAATTGCTCGTCAAGCCGGCTCTCTTCCTCGAGGAACGTTTCTCCTTTTTCGCGAAAATCGTGGGATTTCGTTTCCGTTTGCAATTGTACAAGGGGATATCTCGCTCCCTCTTTGAATGGACTTCGATTCTTCGGATTCGAGCTGAACCAATTTATCAAACGACTCGTTGAAGAAAAATATGTGTGTGCAATAAAAATAAATATATATATAAAACCAACGCGAGTTAATATAATGCGTAAAAATGTATGAAAAAGTATAATTAGCGTTTTCATTGTTTGCCACATCTCGGTTTGATTCGCGTGGCTTGAATAGGCGGAGAAATTAAAGAAAATCAGAAGCTGAAACGAAACGAAATGAAACACTCGATATTCGCCGTGGTAAAAAAAAAAAAAAAAAAGATAATTAAATATTTCGCGGCGAGGAAAATGTTGGATGAAATTTTGATTTCGGGAATTTTGATTCGCGAGAGAAATTATTCTCTCGCTTGCGCTAAACGCATGTGATTTCATCAAACCATTCGATTCGAAAAATATTCCCCCCCCCCCGTGTGCGTATAAACGTTAAGATATACTGTAAAATATATAAATATATTATACTATATAATTTCAATTATTACGTATAATCATATTTACACAATGTGTTAATTAACAATAGCAATGTATCGTATAAAGATTGGAATGTTCGCGTATCGTCGAATAAAACGAAAATGAAATATGCTAGTGACATCTTTGATAGATATCTTTGCACTGGATATTTGATAATTATAGTAATTGGTTTACAATTATCATAATTATGTGTTATATATATAATGGATCATCCAATGAATAATATGGTCTCTCTGGTTTCATTTCTATTGGAGCAGAATTAAATGAATTTTAAATTATCTATATTGTAGTAATCATAATTAGTTATAACACTATATATATATATATATATATATATATATATATAAAATTACATTAGTCACTTAATTATAATTATGACTTATCGTCGTCATTTGTCACACACCATCGATAATTAATTTATAATAAAATGATCAATAGTTAATTAGCTTGTAATGAAATTCAAGTTGCACTTTGCATTATTATACTTTATTATTCACGGTGAGCTGAGATCACGCGCAGCTTTATGCACACAGAAGGGCAGAACGAAAACGATTGTTTTCGTGGCCCGAAAAACGGAGTAGCGATCTGCTGCCGGTAAGGGGTGGAACAAAAGATTGACTTGAATGGGCTGACACCCAGCTCGCGCTAAACGGCGAGATAAACGTTGATTATTCTCAAAGAGGGCCGGAGTCAAAGCCGAGGACC
Source organism: Tetragonula carbonaria (assembly GCA_032399595.1). Lineage (NCBI taxonomy): Eukaryota > Metazoa > Arthropoda > Insecta > Hymenoptera > Apidae > Tetragonula > Tetragonula carbonaria. The sequence goes on from JAUCRC010000013.1 coordinate 6,618,104, forward strand.
CAATTATATGAGCTCTGGGAAACCGGTTCCATTTTCGGAGCGTGATCTTCCAAGGTGACTTCTGATCCAGCGTGCGTGTAGGCCCTTTCGACGCGAGTTTCGTCGATCAGCTCGCCACGAATGGCTGATCACGAATATCCTCGATTGCTTGCGAACAGTTCCGTTTCACTCCCTGTTTCCAAGTTCTTCGAGAGGCTCTTATTGGAGGAATAAATTCGCCGATATCCGCAATACTACTGACTACTTCGTCGAGGCCAGATCGGTTAAAATTCATTCGTCTTTATTATTTGGAATCTGTCGCACATCGGTGTTGACACGATCACTGGAATCTGTTAAATCGGCGACGACGATCTCCATTTTTTCTGAATTCCCCCGTCGGAGGAACAAGAGGACAAGATCACTTTCCATTGCTTCCGATCGTCTTATCAAGTTGATCGATAGTGCGCTTCGCCGTCTTCGTCCACCGGGGTTGGAAAAAAAAGAAAAACAGATTCCGAAAGCTTCAGAAAATTCATTTCGAAAGCCTCTATGAACTGTGAACGTAGTCTTAATTCGTGTCTTCGTTCGTGTCCGCGAGTCGATGTTTTTCGAATTTCGTAAAGGAATCGTAACAACGACGACGAGACGAGAAGAATAGATCTCGTTGGAGGCGAGTTTTGTTAAACGGGAGAGAAAGAGAAAGTGAGGAGAAAATGGGAAGGGTGATGAAGGCGAGAATGCGAATAAAGAAAGGAATAGGAGCGAAAAAGGGGAGGAGGGAGGATGTCACTTTTGGCTGGATGCGGTCGATTCTACGGAGAACAGAATCGTTGAAACGATATCTTTGATCGCAGAGAATCGGTTACGTTCTTCTCGTTTTTTTTTTTTTTTTTTTTTCAGTTAGATTGAAAATTTTCGTTCTTTTTTTAAACTATCGTTCGATGAACGTGTATAAACATTCGGCGAGCATAATTCTACAATATCCTGCGCAGACCTTGGGGATCGTCTGTAATAGTCTCGCATGATATATTACGATCAATTATAGTACAATAAAGTATATATTTTTAAAAGATGTTTACGCGTAATGAATCCTTATATACTCTTCTTAATACTTTTTTTTAGAGAAGTCACGTACAAAATTCTATGTTAAATAAAATGGACATACATATGCGTGTGCGCGAAATGATATAAAACGACTCGCGAAAGGAGAAGAAATCGAGGGGAAAAAAAAACTGTGAATAAATTGAAATGACTGAAAGCAGGATATTGAACGGTAATTTAAAGTCAGAATGTCAGACGAAATCGTGAATAAATTATTCGAAACACTGGAAAACAGAATGGCGGATGGTACGAAATTAAAAGGAAATTATTTGACAAGATCGTCGAATAGGAGGTAAGAAATATTAATCGTCAATTAAAAATAAATCTTATTCTCTTACGAAATTAACAGTAATTCTAAAATCGACACTAATTAAACTCTCGTCAAAAGGTGACCGTAGATTACGATTAAACCTAACTTAAACCATGGTACTTAAACATAGATTGGATACAGATTGCTTGTGTTCTTCGTTTATAAAGAATGCAATTAATCAAATGATTCCTCTAAGATTTTGCGTAGATATATTTCAGAAATTTTGCGGGAATAGATTCCTGCGCGACGGTTGATCGAATTTTCGGCAAAAATCCGGCTCGGAGTCGAAAGCCTCGTTACCGCGATAAAATGTTATTAAAAAAGTAACGCGCGCTCATTCGAAACGCGTAATTGCCTTCTCTCGCTTCGGTAAAAATGTTTCTGCGTATTATACACGCACACTCTGCCCCCCTCCCCCCAGTAACCCGTGTATGAATTACTTTCCGAACGTGCGTGGATCCCGCGGATGAATTGTAGCGAAATTCGTTTCCACTCGTTTTAATTGAAATGGATGACCCTCGAGAAAAATTTCGAGCCCGCGGACCTCTCGATGCGACGAGAAAGCTCGGTAAATAATGCGCACAATTAACAGAGTGATTCGATCGAGAATAGCGAGAACTGATTACACTCGATCCGTCGAAACGATATTTTCGTTTAAAAAATAAATGACCGTTGTCCAAACAATTTTACACCGGGCAGAAACGACACACAAAAAAAAAAGAAAAACGTTCGCTCGCTGCTGTTTTTGTTTATTCTCGGTCTTTTTTTTTTCTTTCTTTCTTTCTTTTTTAATCACCAAGCGTCGCGAACGATACGCGTAAATTTATATTTTCGTAAGAATGAATTGAAGAGACCAGAGGATTTTTAAATTTTTAAATGGAGATTTCCATCCAGTTGTGACGTGCTTTTTAAAATTGTCGCTTCATATCGGAATTATAAAGGCGGGCGAAGTGAAACTTTTGCAACGGAACAAAGAAAAAAAGTTACGGAACGTTTTCGTTCCGTATATTTTTCCGTAAATCAGCACGCACACGTTTCTCCGGCGATAGCTTTTAAATATGTGTCTTTTTCTACGTTATCGAATGAATATCTAGAAATTTCAATCAGTGTAATATACGTAGAGCATGCAGATTTATATTTCTATTGAAACGATCGGGAAGAGAAATGAAATTTAAATAAAAATAACACCGCGTATGGTTTTTCCATAGCCTGCCTGCAAATTTCTGTTCTGTTTAAACAGACGCGCGAGCATCATCCGCTCTTTTATTTGTAACGTTGAAAGGGAAAAAAACGGCAGGGAAATTAGAAATTCAACTAAAGCGAACCTGTTTTCTTTTTCTTCTTCCACCTACTCTTCGTTATAGCGTGCATTTTCACCGCGTTTTACAGCTTTGTATATATATTTTTGCATATTACCGTACGTTTTTAGACACATTTAAATTACCCGCGAATGCGTACACACAACGTGCAAACTTCCATAAATTATAATAATTCTCCTTTGAAGATTATTCGCTGTCGCGAATGAATTTTCAAGAAGGCCGTTAATAACGCTCCGTTTCCGTAAGTGAAGTTACTCGCGATTCGCGAAAGTCTCAAACATAGAATATCCGCCCCGGCGGGGGTAAACTGCGGATGCAAATTGTTCGAAAAACAGGGAAGAAAAATACTTCGCGACCGCGACGAGTTAAATGCCTGTGCAAATGTTGCGTGAGGTGATGCGCGCCGCCGAGTCAAGTGTGCCTATTCGTTGATTCGCATTACAGAGGAAGGCGTGTGCGTGCAACGTAGTATATACATACCTGAGTCAAATTCCTCGTATATCGTGAATCGAGTGTGCGTACACGTGTCCCTGCACGCGTGTGCGTGTTCCCCTGTGTCGATTCACTCTTGTACACAGGCGTTACTTTACTGTGGCATACGCGAGTCCATTAGTAGCGACAGCATCGAGCTGCATCCGATCAGATCAAATATTTCACTTTAAACGTTTTGCAATTTCACTGACAGTGTTGCTTTTCAAATTCATGCTTTACCATCGTTATACTTTGTTATGTAAAATTCTCGGGTCGGTATTTCCAGCTAAAGGTATGAAAAAAAAAAAAACAACAAACAAACGACGTGATTTGAAAAATTTCAACTGTTTAAGTCGAAAATAGATTAAAAACGTACTATCTAAATTCATGCTTCGTTATTATCTTAAACATTTAACTAAAGCACTTCGATAAAGTGTACGTGCAAAGTAGAATTTTGAATGAAAGTAAACGATTGGAATATTGGAATAGTTGGACAATTTTCATTGTTTCCAGCTGATACGAAGACAGGTCTAATAAATATTAATAAACCATTGTAATAAGGGCGGCCCTTACGTGTGCCCATCGCTATCGAGGCGCGTGTGTGTGCGAGCGTAGCCTAAAGACTGCCTCACAAACAGCGCACGACGTGCAAATGGGGATCTAAATTCAAGTGAAAATAGAAACACGCGTGTGAAACGTTGTGTATCGATTTCAACGTAATACGCGGGCAAACGGTGTGAATAAATTTCGAGGCAGACTGTACGACGAATATACAGGAGGATATAAAAGGCGAACGTTATTTCCTCTGGTGTATATCATCGAGCGTTTTTTTAATTCGAAAGAAATACACCGTCTATACAAATACATGTATTTATCGTTTTAAATGGATACGTTTACGTTTCGTCGAGCCGCACGATACGAATTTTCCTACAGGGTGTACCTCCTTTAAATTTGTCAAAATGATTCGACGAAGGGTCGTTTGAAAAAAAAGGTTAAACATTCTCTCTCTCTCTCTCTCTCTCTCTGTTTCTTTTTTTTTTTTTCCTTTTGATTTGTAACAATTGGCAATCAGCGAAAGTTCATTCTAGAATGCGCCTTTAAGGCCGGTTATCGATTCGACGAAGCTGAATAAATCATTCGAGTAGCGGAATATTTGCCCGGGGAAACTATGTCTGCCTGTGTAATAAACTCATCAAGAACTTCCTCCAACAGATTGTATACCACGCCGAGCGAACCTAATATTTAAACTTCAACGCGAGCGCCCAAGTACACACGGTAAACAGTTTTTTAAATGTTGGATCCGACCAAATTTCATCTGCCGCGTGCAACTTCGATCGAATTATTCAAACAGAATTCGTCGTTCCAATTCCTGGGAAATCAAATCTTCCTTGGAATTCGCGTTTATTATCCCTTCTCGTCGTAGTTCTCCTTTTTTTTTTTTTTTTTTTCCAACGTGGAATGTGCTTCGTTTATTATATAAAACACGTTGCGTGAAATGCAGTGGCAGTGAGATTACTTAGCCAACATTGAGAACTATTTGAAAATTATTCGTTCGTGTTTAACCCTTTCACGGCCATAAGGTCGCTAAGAGTAAATATTAGTACGTAACTATTAGTACGTTTTATTTTAGTTTGTTTGGACGTGAAATAAATAAAGATCACAAGAAAAATACATAACAACGTGTAGTTTTTTCGGAATTTTATGGAAAATATTTTTCCCAATGGACTGATAAAGATAACGCAAACTATGGTTAGGCTTATTATGCAATGTCTTTTATTTATTGGTTTATTAGAACAAAATGTATAACTAAAATAATACAAAATTCTGGAATAAAACTACTATTACTACAAAATGATGTGCTAATTACGATATTCTGCGAAGCAATTTCTTTTGGTTGTGAAGCAAAGATGAACATTGCACATATATTAGTTTAGCACAATTTGCACATCTTTTTTGTTTTCTAAACGTTCCTGTTTACATAATTGCGTTCGGCATACGTTCTATTTTAGACTATTCCGTATAAAAAAAAGGTTAGGCAGATAAGGTTATAATTAAATACGACAATCGCCAATTTTAAAATGGAGGAAAAATGTTTCCCTTAGTCGTGAAAGGGTTAAGCAACGTATTTGTAACACGTCTGTTTGCCATTTATAAGTAAAAAAAGGGTTAATCGAAATCATCGCGTATCGATATTTCGCATATGCGCAGAAATCCATCCCCCCCCGCCCTCTTTCTATTTGCTTTAACGTTAGTTTCGTAACGTCAATCCGCGTTTCCCCTTTCTTACGCTTCCTCCGGTTCAAAAATAAATGTAGTAAATAACTTTCAAAGGAACAAGAAATATATGCAGTATATATGTATATTCGACGAATAGAAAGTTCCCAGCCAGTTTATTCATGATTGGTCAGCGTGTGTATTCGCTTGTGAATCGTCCCTTAATGTCTCGAGGTGATTGTGACGGCGGCTTAAAGCGCTTATATTAGTGAAACTCATTCCAGAGGGAGACAGATAGAGAGGGTGTAGCTTCTTTTCGTGAGAAGTGTCATCAGGGAAGAGAGACAGATAAGCGTGAGCATGGACACGTACATAGAGTAACAAGGGGGAGAGAGAGAGAGAGAGAGAGAAAGAGAGTGTGAGGCTGTAGCGTGCGGGAGAGCTTTTGGACAACTTTGCATATGTGTACGTATGTATATACGATCACACGCGCCGAGGATATTCAATGCAGCTCAAGGGAAAAAAAGAATCATTCCTCTATACTTTTCTTATCTTTTTTTCGTCGTCGCTCCCTTTCCCGAGAATCCGATAAATACTGGATTTGAATATTATTCGATCGTAATTGCTTACAAATATTATCTATTCCAGGAATAAGAGGTTGTGTCGCAGCTTCTAGGAATCAATGTCAATCAATTTTTTTTTTTTTTAATTTGAGCGCGTGATTGAATATTAAACCCTTCGAGAAAACAAATAACTTGCGCGTGTGTGTGTGTGTGTTCATTTACCATAAATAATATGAAAATTGAAAATTTTTCTGAGAAGATCTATATATAGAATTATTACAGAATTTTTATTTATTTTTACCGATTTATTTATTCGATTCCCTTCGTTCTCCCATTGCATTTCTCAGTTTATAACGTTTTAAGATACGTTTTTTAAGATAAACTTCACGAAGTGTAATACTTGTTTTCCCTCTGTGACAATTTGTCCGGTCAATATCGATCAGAATGGTGGTCTCCGAGTGACTCATTCGACGTTGCACTATGGAAATTCAAACGGGCGGACATATCACGATGGAATAATGTTTTCGAATTCTTTTTTTTTTTTTTTGCTCTAAAGACTTGCAGGAAATCGCAGCAACCCTCCCCCTGCTTCTTAGAAACTAATTGATAGAGAACACTTTCTCTAAGCTCTCGGCACAGACATAAAAGCAAAGTCTATCTAGCGATTTGTCTCTCTCCTTTTCTCCCTTTCTCTCTCTCTCTCTCTCTCTCTCTCTCTCCTTTATTTTCAATTCGCCGGTTCTTACCGGTTGACAAAGAACAAACAAGTTCATTAATTATGTAACAGATCGATTGTCGCAATTAAGTGTTGCAGGCGGTTCGCTCTCCTCTCCCGTCGTACAGTTGTAAAATGAAAAAAATATATTAACAGTTTCGCGTTTTCTTGCGTAATCGAGGCGTTGAATAAGCGTGGAAATGATTTAACGACGCGTTTTCTTTTATAATACTTCTACCCTGCGATTACGCGGGGACGAGGAATAAATTAATTCGTCGTTTTATTGGTCAATTATGTAATGCATCTCGTTGTGTTCTCTCCGATCAAACGAGAGGGGGAGGAGGAGGAAGAGGTGGATTTCTTTAACGCTCATGGTTAATTCTGAAACTTCGTCGAAGCTTATGGATACTGCTCCCTATATATGCGTTTTATTTACATTAATACATTGCCCTTGTTAATATGTATGAGTGGATGGAAACTTCCTGCGTTTAGACTCTACTTTGATAGAACTTTGGTAAAAAAAAAAAAAAAAAGAAAAATATTCTCGCAATTCTTTCGATCGCCGTCACGCTTCTGACGTGTTCTCCGTTTCAACGTTGAAACGCACACCCACGTAACATACGTACGTTACACGCGATTTTTAATTGCGTTTATTAAAACGGTGTATTTTCTACGGCTAGGGAAACATAAAATTAACGATATTCGAAATGTTTGAAACCCCACCGGTATTATTATTATTATCGGGTATAATGTCACATTCACGAGCCGAGTTTAACTTTTAATTATACCGCGCCGTATGATTTTAATTACGTAAATTTCTTTTCACGCTCCCCTCCCCCCCATCGTGTCAAAATAATTTCAATTTACAGCCACTTTTATTTATTGTGGATTTGCAATGGCATAGTATTACCTTACGTATCGAAATCGTATCAATTTCAATTTATAATTTATAATTCTCTTCGTTTACAATTTATAATTCGTTTCATTCGAACTGTATTGTAATTTTCATTCTGCTGAAGGAAATCTTCTTTTTTTTTTTCTTTCCTTCTTTCTTTCTTTTTCGATGCTAGAATCGATCGGCTAAACAATCTGCTAATTGCATTAATTTTCAACTCGAGTAAAGATATATATACCAGCACGCCGACTCGTTCTCTCGTCTCATGACTATTGAACAGTTTTTGTCTCTCCCTCTTTTCTTCGCCGCCGTCTTTCTTCCACGCATATACGTATATTTCGTCGTGTCAGTTTGAACGTTAATCTTACCTGTACTCGTGCACTGCGGTTAATCACGAAATAAAATTTTATACGATATACAGAAATATATGTCGTACAGCTCTCTCGCGTACGAGAGAGAGGAGGCCAGACAAATCGATATCTTTGTAGCGACATCTATTCAATATTAATAAAAAGTTACCATGGAGATATGAAATACAAATTACTGGTTACCAAGTTACAAACAAATTGCCGAGAATATATATATATATATATATATATATATATATATAACAGTAAATACATATATTTATGTATAGTTATATATATATATTCAATATATATAACAGTAAATATATATATATTTATGTATAGTTATATATATATATATTTATATATAGATGTATATTTATGTATAGTTTTATATATATATATATATATATAAAACAGTAAATAAGAAATTAACAAACAGTCGTCGATCGTAATTCATCCATTAAATTCTGTATCGTGTAAACGTTTAAAATCTTTATTTTATAAAAATTTTTATTTTTATAATATACTTTTTCTTATAAAATTTCCTTTGTAGTGCGGTGACTTTATTATTTATCGATATCATCGTACCTACATATCTTTGTTCCTAACGTTGCCAGCCAGAAAACAACTGAATGATAATGAACGTGTACGGTCGAAATATTAAGTTGCAGCTTAAAACTTTTGGCCGGCTTGTTTCTTTTAATCTGTTTGCGGTGCCTGACTCAACATCCGGTTCGATCTGTTCCAACTTGATCCCACGAATGTTTCGATTTCTCCGAATTGCCGCGTGAACGAATACAATTCGCGTGGTATTCAAGAAAAGAAAAGAAAAAAAAAAAAAAGGAGAATTTCATCGTGCCATTTTCACTTTTGGAGATTTAATGGAAGGATGCATATATCTATTTAATGTGATAATTAAGTTCAACATAATTTCGAAATAATCGTAATAACGATATAATAATATATTAATAGATTAATAGCATTTAATTTCAATTCATTATTAATATAGAATTAATATGCTACGATAATGTAGTACAGTTGTATATAAATAACAATATTACGTTATTAGTTATAAAATTAAATCGATATTAATACTGTAATAATAATATCTCATATAGAAATCTCGCGAACAAATCATTTCCGATCGTTTTCGAAATTTCATTTCAATTTTATGCTATTCTTCCGCATTCCGTTGAATATTCATTTTATCTCGTCTTTTGTACTTGTTGAATCTATCTTCGTTGTTTAATACTCCGTTTGTTTCTATTTTCCTCGTTTATTCGAAATTCCATTTCACTTTGCCTCCGCTTCACTTTTATTTTATACAGCGAAAAGTCCGCCCCAGGTTCCAAGACGATAGAGTTATCCTGTTCGTCCGCTGTAAGCGATATTTATTCATAAGTGAAAGGAATTAATTAACATAACGACTGTTTGAAAAGGTCGTTCTCATCCTTTTCCCATTCGCGCGTAAGAATTGATAAATCCGTAATTGTTCAACGCAACGAACGGGGGAACGAAGTTTACGTCGTCCCCCCGGAATCTCGCGAATCGTGAAAACGTGCACCACGTCATATCCTTGTACGTGGTCTTAAAACGTTACGCGCCAGGACCCTTTTCTTCTCGCCATTTTCCTTTTTTTTTTTTCGCTCCTTGTCTCATACAGCCGTTGCCTCCGGTGAGGGAAATCAGGCAACGGCTATTACATAAAATCCGAAGAGCAAACTGAATATTACGGTGAATATTACGCGAAAAAAAGAAGAAGAAGAAGAAGAAGAAAAAGATTGAAACGAAGTTGAAATCGTAGTAAACATTGTAGTCTCACGAATCAGGAGAACAACTTACATAGAAAAGATGATGATAATAATGATAAGAAAAATTAAAGCGTAAGCGCGTTTCACGAAAGACTGCTTTCTCCAAATTTCTGAAAATGTTCGAAACTATAAATCTCATCTTCACAAATATTATTATTATATAATGTATACAAACGTATATCTTGCAAAAGAGATCGTTCAAACTCCGTAAATACTTCGAATCAGACTTGAAACGTAAGAGAATAATCATGGAAGTTGCTCTCACGAATCAGGGTTTACATAGAGAAGATGATGATAATAATGATAAGAAAAATTAAAGCGTAAGCGCGTTTCACGAAAGACTGCTTTCTCCAAATTTCTGAAAATGTTCGAAACTATAAATCTCATCATGCAAATATTATTATTATATAATGTATACAAACGTATATCTTGCAAAAGAGATCGTTCAAACTCCGTAAATACTTCGAATCAGACTTGAAACGTAAGAGAATAATCATGGAAGTTGCTCTCACGAATCAGGGTTTACATAGAGAAGATGATGATAATAATGATAAGAAAAATTAAAGCGTAAGCGCGTTTCACGAAAGACTGCTTTCTCCAAATTTCTGAAAATGTTCGAAACTATAAATCTCATCTTCACAAATATTATTATTATATAATGTATACAAACGTATACCCCTGAAGAGAGATCGTTCAAACTCCGTAAATACTTCGAAATCAAACAACTTGAAACGTAAGAGAATAATCACGGAAGTTGCTCTCACGAATCAGGGTCTATAGAGAAGTGATGATAATAATGATAAGAAAAATTAAAGCGTAAGCGCGTTTTATGGAAAGAACTGCTTTTCTCGAAATTTCTGAAAGTGTCCAAACTATAAATCTCATCATGCAAATACTATTATTATATAATGTATACAAAATTGCATAATTTGCAAAAGAGATCGTTCAAACTCTGTAAATACTTTGAATCAGACTTGAAATGTAAAAGAGAATAATCATGGAAGTTGCTCTCACGAATCAGGGTTTACATAGAGAAGATGATGATAATAATGATAAGAAAAATTAAAGTGCAAGCGCGTTTCACGAAGAACTGCTTTTTTCGAATTTCTGAAAATGTTCGAAACTATAAATCTCATCATGCAAATATTATTATTATATAATGTATACAAATGATATCTTGCAAAAGAGATCGTCCAAACTCCGCAATACTTCGAATCAGACTTGAAACGTAAGAGAATAATCATGGAAGTTGCTCTTGCGAATCAGGGTTTACATAGAGAAGATAATGATAATAATGATAAAAGAAATTAAAGCCGTAAGCGCGTTTCACGAAAGACTGCTTTCTCCAAATTTCTGAAAATGTTCGAAACTATAAATCTCATCTTCACAAATATATTATTATTATATAATGTATACAAACGTATATCTTGCAAAAGAGATCGTTCAAACTCTGTAAATACTTTGAATCAGACTTGAAACGTAAGAGAATAATCATGGAAGTTGCTCTCACGAATCAGGGTCACATAGAGAAGATGATGATAATAATGATAAGAAAAATTAAAGCGTAAGCGCGTTTCACGAAAGACGCTTTCTCCAAATTTCTGAAAATGTTCGAAACTATAAATCTCATCATGCAAATATTATTATTATATAATGTATACAAACGTATATCTTGCAAAAGAGATCGTTCAAACTCTGTAAATACTTCGAATCAGTGAAACGTAGAGAATAATCATGGAAGTTGCTTTGCCAATCAGAGTTTACATAGAGAAGAGGAATGATAATAATGATAAAAGAAATTAAAGCGTAAGCGCGTTTCACGAAGAACGCTTTTCTTGAATTTCTGAAAATGTTCGAAACTATAAATCCTCATCTTCACAAATATTATTATTATATAATGTATATAAACTGATATCTTGCAAAAGAGATCGTTCAAATTCGTAAATACTTTGAATCAGACTTGAAATGTAAGAGAATAATCATGGAAGTTGCTCTCACGAATCAGGGTTTACATAGAGAAGAATGATGGATAATATGAATAGAAAAATTAAAGCGTAAGCGCGTTTTATGAAAGACTGCTTTCTCTAAATTTCTGAAAATGTTCGAAACTATAAACTCTATTATGCAAATATTATTATTATATAATGTATACAAACGTATATCTTGCAAAAGAGATCGTTCAAACTCCGTAAATACTTCAATCAGACTTGAAACGTAAGAGACAATCATGGAAGTTGCTCTCGCGAATTAGGGTTTAATATAGAAGATAATGATAATAATGACAAAAAGAAATTAAAGCGTAAGTGCGTTTCACGAAAGACTGCTTCTCCAAATTTCTGAAAATGTTCGAAGCTATAAATCTCATCTTCACAAATATTATTATTATATAATGTATACAAACGTATATCTTGCAAAAGAGATCGTTCAAACTCCGTAAATACTTCGAATCAGACTTGAAACGTAAGAGAATAATCATGGAAGTTGCTCTCACGAATCAGGGTTTACATAGAGAAGATGATGATAATAATGATAAGAAAAATTAAAGCGTAAGCGCGTTTCACGAAAGACTGCTTTCTCCAAATTTCTGAAAATGTTCGAAACTATAAATCTCATCGTGCAAATATTATTATTATATAATGTATACAAACGTGTATCTTGCAAAAGAGATCGTTCAAACTCCGTAAATACTTCGAATCAGACTTGAGACTTACACTGAAAATTCAAAGTAGTCGCAATTTAAACTTAAAAGCAATGTGCCGCGCCGTGATTTTCTCGATCGAACGCGGGTCGTCGGTCAGTATTCAATTTCTGCTCGAGTTTGCAAATATAAAAGGGTCGAACGTCTTGGACCCGTTGAAGAGAGACGTCCCGAAACATCCAGCGCAATTTAGTTAATTCACCCTTTTCGAGAATGGCTGACTCAATTAAAAGTAAAACGGTCGCAGCGAATAATGAATAAAAACGTAACGAACGGGACGAATTAATAATGTTTCACTTACAAATTTGCTGATAAATCAGGTGAAGATTGGCGGAACGTCAATCACAGAGATACGTACACATGCATTTCTCTCTCTCGATGTAAATCAGCTGGCAACTTGGCGAACGAAGAACGTTACTCAAGTGATGTTTAGCGAGGGAAACCTATCGTATCGTAATTATTCACAGTTAAAGGATTTAACACTTTTTTTTTCAAGCAGTTGGTGTACACAAACGAGGGTGGTAGGTCTGAAGTAGCGGTTATTCACGGGACGCGTTTCGCTTCTTCATGCGATTAGCGTGATGCTGGCCTCTCTCTCTCTCTCTCTCTCGGAATTCAATTCCTCTCTTAAGAGCAATTACAGAAATGAGACGATATTCCATTTGTAGCTAGTATTTCTACACGGAATAATCATTTTGTCTTCCTCGTCGTTGCTTCTCTCCCACTTGTTCTTCTTCTTCTTCTTCTTCTTCTTCTTCTTCGTTATTTTGCGCCAGTTGTGTGTATGACTTCTGAAGATTTTGCAGCTAGTGAGCGAAAGCGGTGTCTCAAGACAGAAATGAAACAGAAGAGAAGTAATGTATAATAACAGAACGCGTGTTTCGTTCCGTCTTTGAAAAAGCTGTGTCCAAGTTTTTGCACAAGAGAGAGAGAGAGAGAGAGAGAGAGAGAGAGTGGATCGTTCTTCTGCTCATTAGGTTCATAAAGTCATTTGCTTGACCTATTTTGAAGCAGCCGCGCGCCACTGGCAAGACAACGAATCGATTTTTAATCAATTAAGCCCCCGTTTATACCAATTATTATCTCCCCGGTGATGTTGTGCAAGATGAAATTTGTCGAAAAAAAAAAAGAAAAAAGGAAAGAGAGTAGGAAAAGGGGAAAATCTGCTTTGCACAGAGATTTTCTGGTTTTTCACATGGATACACGAGTATGGAAAGTGGCGAGGAAAGTGTGAATTATGAGAAAATAAAATTTCCTGAAAATTTCAAGAAAATCCAGTTTGAAAATTACTCGAGTACTCTGTTATAGTAAGCTGATTCGTTATTCTGAAACATTCTTCGTTGTAGGATATAACGTATAATAGACGTATTCGTACGAATTGCACGAATGAAAACATAATACAAATATAAAATTACAAGTTCAATTTGTTATGTATTTAAATATTATCACGCGTATCGTGTAAATTTATTAACGACGAAGAGTAGAGACGATCGATTCTATTTTTTAGCGTTTGTTGAATCATCGAATGAACGAGAGAACGACTCGGTGAAAAAGAATGTTCATGCGTTAACAAAATTGTGTTGGAAAATGTACCAAGTTCAAGCGTGTCGTCTGAGAACGATTCAAGCTCGATTCTCTCGGGAACAGAGAGAAGAGGTATTAAACGAGGTTGAAATATTAGTCTTTCTTTTTCGAATTATTTCTGTTATTACAGACGTTTTCCACGGACGCGAAACTGGGCCAACGCCAGTATTTCCATGGAATTTCATCTTATGAAGCGCGGAGAAGCGAATTCGCGATGAACGGCATTACGACATATCGATTAATAATTTATTAACGCGACGTCAGTTTATATTGGATCTAATTAATATTCTCTGAAAAGCCACGCGGATTAATTCATGGCAGCGAACGAAAGAGGGCCACGAACGAAATTATTATTATTATTTCGCCGAAAGTCGTCGGTGTGTGTGTGTGTGTGTGTGTGTGTGCATTATACGTATTATAAAATGAATAAAAGAAATTTCGATTTGCATTTGCACAAGATTGGAAAGCAGCGAGAATGTAATTGTTCGCGAATGCAGAGAGCTGCATTTCTGGTAATTTTATGCATTTACAATACAAGTCGAGAGAGAGAGAGAGAGAGAGAAAAGACACGTTATTTTAAGTTTAAACATTACTCGAAACTGAAATGTTAGATGGCACGGCAAGTTACGTGGTATTCGTTTATTATCGTTATTTAGCCGCTTTTCATTCAGCTCTTTGCTTCCATTATGCTGCATCGTATACGCGTGCTGTTGCATTATTCGAGATATTGAAATTCTTTTGTGAAATCAATCTATCAATATATCTGCTTTGGAGCAAATATTGTTCAGTAACAGTCATTGTTGTATTTTTTTATTGTTTATTATTTATACCCATGATCGTTATATCTGACTTGTAGTAAATATTACGTTTGAATACGAAGTTGCTCAATGTTAATTATTATAGCGCATTGTTATAATGTTGAAATAATCATTGTTGATTTCCTCTTCTCAAGCACTCTTCGCAAGACTCGATCTTACGCGATCGATCGATTAAATTGGCTTGAAATTTTATCAACGCAATCGTTGCAGAGATAAACATATACACGAAACGTACGAACATGATAAACACACACACACACACACACACAAACTTACATGATAATTTATTTCATCCGGTATAGATTATAATACTTCATCGCGAATATTTTATATATTTTTGCATATTGCATGACATCGGGTGTGTTTCTCCACGATCCAGTTTTCCCTTAAATGCATAAAAAGTCCGCTCGTTATAACGCTAATAAAACTTTAAAGCCTTAAAAGGTTTTCAAATACTTTCGCGAGCCCAGTCTGTATGCTCAAATAAAGTATAAAATGCACAATTCATATGCTTGACGCACGCATAACTTATGAATTGACTGTGGGTATTTTTTTTTTTTATGCATTCGTG
The DNA here is from genome assembly GCA_032399595.1 of Tetragonula carbonaria. Lineage (NCBI taxonomy): Eukaryota > Metazoa > Arthropoda > Insecta > Hymenoptera > Apidae > Tetragonula > Tetragonula carbonaria. Next base: position 6,633,503 of record JAUCRC010000013.1, read on the forward strand.
GGAAGACAGAGGATACGGAAATGTATAAAAATGTCGGAAATGTGGTGCACGTTACGATATTTATTTTTTTTCTTTTTTTTTGTGGCAATAAAATGCATTAACGTGTGCAAGTTAGCCGCTGTGTTGTATTGCGATTGATTTCGAATAATAATTATTCTATACAATTACGAGATAGTTTTAATTAATTACGAAATAATTTTGTTGCGCAATTAAGCATGGAAAAATAATTGTGAAAAATAATTTTGAAAAGCGTGTAGCAGAACGTTTCAAAAAGTATCATACTAAAATAAACTATTAATACATATATATATATATATATATATATATATATATACACACACATATATATATATATATGTATGTATGTATAAAATAAACTATTAATATATATGTATATATATATATATATATGTATAAAATAAACTATTAATATATGTATATATATATATATATATATATATATATACACACACATACATACATACACACAATCTTTTGTTTGTTTGCTAAAGAAGTCTTTTTTTTTGGAAAATTTATTATCAATAAATAGTAACACGTTATACTTTTCATTTTTCTCTTTACTACCGTATCATCTAGCTACTGTCTTTTGAATCATTTCTACGTTGCATCGTCCAGGTGCATTTCGTCCACGAAATATGCATAACGACTGCCGTGAAACGATCTCCAATCCGCGTTTCATTTTTTTTTTTTTTTTTTTTTTTTTTTTTTAAATCGGCGCGTTCGTGAAAATCCAAATACACGCAAATGTCCACTTATCTGTTCAGAAGCTAGTTGTACTTTCAATTACGGAAGTCCAGTAAGGTGAATCATCGACCACTACTAAGAGACAAAACCTACCTATTTTCGAATATATTGCGCGCTAAGAGCATCTCCTATTCCCCCCACCCCTCCACCCCCCACTCCCGCCGAAGTTCCGGAGCGAATTAACACGTTGAGCGCCACTGACGGTCATGACTGACAACGAGCGTAAATAATAAACCGATCGTAACGTTTGCGCGTGTGTGCTGTACACGGATAAAATGTGCTCGAACGAGGCATCGACAACGGACGCGCTGAATAATACATTCGCCTGTCGTTCCTCTCGATGCTCGGTGGAGAAATATTTGGCAGGGCCGGTACGCGCGCCGATGGTAATTGGAGTGTGTGTGCGCGGGTAAATAATGAAGGCAGCAGCAGCAGAAACGCGCGCCACGAAAATCCATGCAGCAGGCAACCAAGTGACTACGCGGGACACGTTTATAGAACGTTTTTAAACACTGGCGTACACTGGAGGAGGAGGGGGTTAGCGGAAAAGGCAAGAGGGAGAAGAGTCGTCCCTCGGCGGAGTGGTGGGGAGCGGGAGAGGGTGGGGAGGAGAGAAAAGAAAAGAAGGAAAGGAGGGAAAGAAAAAAAAAAAAAAAAAGGAGGGTCGGTAGATGCAATTGCGATATCAATGGTGTTGTTGGGGGTTCGCTGAGGCCGATGCAGCTGTAGCGGTGAAACGAGATTAACGCTATAAATACCATTGGTGGCCTGTGTTCTTGACGTTCGGCGAGAAACTCTTGCCGGCGACTGTACCCTTAAAACATTGGGAATAGTTATGGCAGTGGCGCTCATCCAATGGCTATCGTTCCGCGTTTTATTGATTCAATTATGTAACTGACTGCTCGATTGACAGCGAGAATATGCCCCCTCGTATCGTGCCCGATCGTTTTTTATTCCCTGTAATTGATTGGTTCTAATGCATTTTTCCCCCTCCCCCTCCCCTCCCCTCCCCCCTTCGTCCTGCCAGCGCTACGCGTTCGTTCCTCACTCCACAGTTCTCTTTTTTTTTTTCTTTTTTCTTTTTTCTTTTTTCTTTTTTTCTCTAGTCGTTGACAGCATCGTTGCCAACTTTGGAACTCGAATGATTTTCAGGCTTGTGAAACAAATGAAAACTCGTTCGATGAATGTTCGGTTCAAATGTTCGTTCTATTCTTGTTGTAGCGCAGTGTGTTCGAAATGTACTATTTTCAAGATTCTATCGATATTTTAGCGAATACTAGAAGATCAGTCTGTCTCTGTATCCGTGTAGAATAATTTATGAATTCAATTCGTGACAGACATAGCTCGATAGAAGGGTAGAAATACTCGTTGAGATTCGTTGAGTGATTTAATTATTGACAAAAGTATATAATTCAGTTATTTAACTTGCTCTATCTTGCATAAAGATCATTGAGAATCTAACGTTCAAGCTATATTGCAACGTGTGAGCAATATTTGAACAATAATGTTCAATACAACGTAGTATTTATAACTAATATCACGTGAAATCACGATTCTATTATAGATGCGTATCTAAAATAGAAAGGAATCACTGTATGTATTCAGTTCAAGGAAATAGGAATATATCTAAAGAATACATTATTACTAGGCTCACTAATATCGAACAAACGTTGTATTATAAAATCGTCGTTCTCATCCGTTATTGCGTTTCACGTGTTTCAAACAGAAATGATAATACGTACAGTTCGAAGGAATGGAACATGTCAGATGAATAGATTATTATTAGGTTAACTTGCCGGGCAATTAAACTCGATGCAATCCCGGTAGGAAATAGCCGTGCTATTGAAGCATTAGAGAGAGAGAGAGAGAGAATTAACAAAGTAATTGTGTATTTTTACACAACCGTTTCTAGTGTTTCTATGCATTTAATTAAATATTATTTGTGATTTAATTAAATATCATTCTCTTCTATTCTACATTTGAACAAACACGGTCGTGAAATTTTCGAAACATTCGGTCGTTCGGCACGAAAAAGGAAACATTTTGTGCTTTGCGAATCATCGTCATTGTCAGATAGTAACACGTAGATTGTCACGATTACGTTGGTAATATTTAAAACCGATTAAAAAGAAGAAGAAAAAAAAAAAGAAAAAAGAAAAGGCACATGGAAATCACGGAGATATTTATCGGAAATGTAAAATCGATCGAGTTAATGTTTTAAACGTGTTGGCGGTGTAATTTAACGGTAATAAATTACTTCACGCATTTACGTGTAATTTATTATTATACGCTATGTGATACAATGTTTCCATTTAAATTACTGTTATGTAAATATCGCTTCTTTAACCTCTTGATCGCCGCATTTTTTTAAAGATTGCCGCTTATTTTCAATTTTAAGAAAAATGTACTTTTACTAATAAATAAATAATTTAAATATTTTTTACTCACATAATTGGCGAGCCACAATCGATTAGGATATAATTTGCACGAAAAAAAAAAAAGAAAATACTTGATTTTCACTAGGGTTGCCACACAATCAGATCAAATATATATTAAATATATTAAATAATATATATATTAAATAATACTATATATTTAAAAAATTAAAAAACTTATATGTATGTTTGTTAAATTTGAAATGTTATGAAATTTATAGTCTAAAAAATACACATATATATTATACACAACGAACACAAATATTTATTTATGGCGTGGTATGCTTTTGAAGTAAATAGTTGGGCAGAGTAAAATTTTACAGTTTTCGAATAAATCGAAAATCAAGGAAGAATATATGTATATTTTTCGATTTTTTTTTTTTTTTAGTGATAGAAAATGATTCTATGTGCCACTGTTAAGAAATCGAAATTAATTTCGCTTTTATTTAGAGTATATAGGGACTGACGCGCACGGCGATCAAGAGGTTAATTATATTTACGAAAGTCAATCAATTTCCCCGAAATATCTGCAGTCTTTTTTTCTTCTTCTTCTTCTTCTTCTTCTTCTTCTGTTAGAACTTCTGATAAATAAATAAATCCAGAAAGAACGTCGAAAAAATATAGAGAGATATATAATATATAAGTATAATATATAAAATATATAAGTCGTAGGATCACCCAGCGTCGGTTTTGCACCGAAAATCCGTTCGATTTGAAATCGAGCGTGTAAATAAAGCATAGGAAGCAAGATCTGGCTGGAAAGTCGACGCTTCTATCGAGTCCGAGTTAAGCAAAGAGAGAGAGAGAGAGAGAGAGAGAGGAGGAGGAGAGGCGATGGCGCATTTTTCTTTTTCACTCGGTTGCTATTGGATATTCTGAATTACGATGGCAATCTTTTTCATTGCCGTGAAAGCCCGGGACACATCGCATTTGCAATTCGATACGCGGAGATGCTTCAATTCGTATTAACTAACGGCTGCATACTGCAATACAGTGATGAATATATTTCGCCTCGCGAGATGATTATAAAAATTGAGGGAAACGACGTTCATGTTGTCGGGATTGTTTTGTCGAATTTCGCCCGACTCTCGCCACTCTCCGACGAGTGAAAGGTTTATTTAAATCGTTTGGAAAGAAAATTAACAGTGATCGTAGCTGGTAGATATGTACCATGAAATCATCGGAGAATGAAGGAATGATATACAATGAATTAAAACGTAATTACAATTTACCACAAAGTTAGCTACATGTTGAAGTTATAAAACAAAGTACGAACAAGTGTATAATACAGTGTAATAATTTTCAAAGCAATCTTTGAATGCATCTTGCAGAGCAACTTTTAGAGTCAGTGCGAAAAAGAAATGTAGAAATAAATTGTTAGCATAAGAACGAAAATAACGGTGCGAAATTAAGGTAGATTAATTTCTGATTAATTATCTTGAGCTTGAGGAACTACTAAATTTTATTTCATTTTCTTCTTTTCCGTTATAGCTTCAGTATGTGTAACAAATATTTCTACATTGTTAAATATGCTAATTAAATCTTAAAAATAGTAGAAAGTAAATCGATACTATTGTCAATGTAATCTTCCTTTTCCCGATGGAATAAGTCTTTCAAGACATTATGTTTAATTCAATATGTTCGACGAGTATTTCACATGACCGAACGAATCACATCTAATCAATATTCGTGAGAACATTCGTGTAAAAATAATAATATAATTAAATCAGTGCATTCGTTTAAGCATCGATAAAAAAGAGAGCACAAATTGCTATGTCAATCAGATTAAATTGTGTCGATGGATTTCAAACAAAATAGACTCGATATTTATATCGTGAGAATGGGAAAATATGTTTTAAAGACAATAGAAAATCATTTAATAATGTCGAAAAAATATTTTCAACGAGATATTTGCTTTTCGGTTATCGAAAGAAATCAAGCGATAGATTGTTAACGTTATTTTACTCACACGAGTGAAAGAAATTAAATATCATTGATCAGGTTAATTAATAATAATAGTATCTTATTTAGGAACTTGAGGAAAGGTATCGAGGTTACTAAAATTCAATTAACAATTATTTTATTTGGATAATTTCGAAGTGAATCATCAGCGATAAAATTCGATTAACTATTAACTCTCGCTTAGGTTTAAAGGTTCACAGTTTCGAGAATTTTCAGTTTGGATTTTATTGCCAATCTCTCTGTCGCGGGAAATACAAAATACCGAAAGCCAAATCACGTAATCAGAATTTCAACGATCCAACAGAAGTTGCTAGTCACAGTTGTGACTCAACGATACTGTTCACGGCTCAGAATATGTCGAATGTGCAACTTCGATGTTCCATCTATCGCGACCGAGACACAGTGGATATATTTGCAATGGATAATTGGTAATAACGTACAAGAATCGAAGGATTTCCCGTTAGCTCGTGAAAAAGCGCGCGGCGATCAAACACGGGCTGCGAAAAGCCCCCTCCCTTCCTCCTCTCGATGAAAAACGAGATTCATTCGTTTCTTCGCCGGACGAAATGATTTTCGTATTATCGCGAATATCAATCAAAGGGACATGCACACGGAATCCCGGAATGCAAATGCCCCGTTAAACGGGCAAAAGGATGCCTCTCGTAGCTTTGCCGACGCACGCGGCTGAAAAACCATTTCGCGAGAAGAACACGTATCATCACACGCGTGTGCATGTGTATGCGTGCACGTGTATGCGCGCGACTATTATAAATTGAAACGTATATATATCCTAACCTTGTCGTGCGCAAATTTCATTTCCCACCGTGAGACGTTGTTTTAGAAAACGCGTCTCGCTTTATAGACTTGCCGGAACTTTTTTAACCAAGTTTCCCTCGCTCCCCTGTATTCCTCCCTCCTCTCTCTCCCTCCCCCTCCGCTTTCACCCATTTCCTCCCGTCATACGTGAACGGGATGCTTAAATTTGCTTGCATAATTTAATTAAACGATATACATGCTACGGTGTATGTAATTGAAGCAGCGCGCGTTACGAGCAAGGAAACGTACTTAGCCAAATGAAATATCAAATTTAGGAAAGACTTCCGCCCGGGAGATGTAGAAATCCCGTCTCCTCCCTCCTTCGCCCCTCTTACTCCCGATTTTTCGAAAAAAGGCCATTCCGGCAGAAGCTTTTCAGTTCACTTTTAGCGAAAGACAGATCGGTGGATAGATGAAATTTTTTATCGTCTAACGTGCTCCATAAAGGAGTTATGAAGATATATATATATATATATATAAATACAAATATATATATATATAAATATCTCTCTCTCTCTCTTTCTATATATATATATATGTAAATTTTTCTCTCTCTGTCTATATATATATAATTTTTAAATGTATAGTATAAATGAATAATGTATAAATATCTTTCTCTCTCTCTCTCTATATATATATATATGTATAATGTATAAATTTCTCTCTATATATATATCTCTCTGTCTATATATATATATATATATATATATATATATATATATATATATATATTGACCCAGAGATATGAATTATTGTGCAAGATAGGATTACTTAAATTAGCAGTAAATAGATGTAGAAATTGATTCACCTTTTTTTTTTTTATATAGATAAACTCGCCATTTATTTATTAGTTTCGCCTTTGAAAATTGGTTCCTTCGATGTTGTGGAACAAGCTTTCATTTTCTTTTCTTTTTTTCTTGCTCTTTTAAAGGGAGTTTTAACTATTTAATAATAATTGTTCAAGTCCTTCGAATTAATTTTCCACGTCTGATATTTGAATCAAGATGGGGGAGAATTTGAATTTTTTGAATTCATTTCAAGTTCAATTCAGCAAGAAAGCCGTGTAATGCATCGAAAGCTGAAGAAAAAGCATATTCAGTTATTAGGCTGGCGGGTGTGAAACGTATTCTCAGACGATGGACGACGTTAATTTCATTAATTTTTCTGACGGCCAACCAATTTCATCATTATCATTGTTGTATCATCTTCATGCCTATTACATATATATATGTATTCGTTGTTTCACGCTCCAATACTTGCTTACGCGTCTCGTTGAAACGAATGAAACAAAATATCCCGAAAACGACGAAATTTATACTTTCAGCAATTTTCACAGCGGCACGAATACTTTCTGTACAATAAATAAAATTGTCAATCGACGCGAATTGACAATTGCACAAACGGCAATGTCTAGAGTTATCTTCTCGCCATCTTCAGCCACAAGCCTATTTCGTATTTCGTTTCACGTTTGCCGCGCGCCTGACATACGTACGTAAATGCTTGCTCTCGGCGAGTCTGATGTCGGATATCTTCGAAATTAACCCGATACACGTGTAATTAGCAATTAACGGTTGATTTCGTTTTAATCAGCATTGGAGGCGCAGCAGTGGTCGCGGTAGAGGGTACAGGTGGCGCGAAAAATTTCACTTTTCGGCGCTACGATACGCGCGTGATGTGCTCGTCGTGATGCACTTCGGGATTGCATCGCTGCCCTCGCGTGCTTCGTTAATCACGCACGTTGACGGTTGAATCTTGGTAAAAAGAGAAGAAAAAAGGGGTGAGGACGAAGGAAAGAACCGAACCGCGCGTTCGGTGAGTGAGAAAAGGGAGAATGAGGGAGAGAAAGATTGGAAGCAGGAGGAGGGAGAAGGCATAAAAGACACGAATGCGAGTCGTTGCTCGCTTTGCTGCACAGGAGAAGCTGGCTCATCGAGAGGTTATGCACAGGACTGTACATGCACCGGTGCATTCTTCGTTTATCGAATTTCTTCGTTCTTTCTCTTTTTTTCACCTCCGCCTCCACCTTTCCGTTAAAATAATAAAACGCTCTTTTTCCTCGTCGTCTGTTTCCTTTTCTCTCTCCCTTTTTTTTTTGTTTTTTTTTTTTTCAAAGGATGAAACGAAAATCTCGCAACAATTTCGTACTCTCGCGTGCGAATTTTAAATTTGTCACACTTACGGAAGGATTAGAAATTGCACGAACGAGTGTTGCATTGGATTGCGCGCACAGACTGTGGCACAGTTTTTTGTACAATTTAACGAAATAATTTACAACGAAAGATGCACAAAGTTAAGAGAATCGCGATTTGCATCGAGTTGCAGATAATTTTGACACTAGAACTACCGACAGTTAAGACGAAGTTATTTTTACCAAAATTATTTCGATGTCTGATAAATAAAAATAAAATAAAATTCGTTATATTATTTCTTTAGTCATCACTGTAAAAGTCATTGCATCGTTGCGGGGGAAAAATTGTAACGTGAAATAGAAATTTTAAAATAAAATTGTATAAACCAGTCATTTTGACTGGTGTGGTAGTTCTAGTGTTAATGACGATTGTGGAAATCTCGGATCGCGTTACACGAGGTTGTTTGTTTAACGGTTTTGGATTTTTACGATGAAAAACTGAGCGACGAGCGTGAAGATTTATAATTAATAAACGTCAGATCAGAATTAATGGCCAATGGCCATTATTCTATAACGTCACGTAATTTAGAAATTACACGTTCACACACGTGTGCGCACACATTTTGAATAATTTTATTTTGTTTGCTCGCTATATTGTTAGTATATTTCATCAGTGTGATGTTGAATTAATTAATTGAAAGTCAATACGGAACACCGAACGAATCTACAATTGTAATTAATAATCCATTCTACCTTACGAGCGCATGAAATTTTAATCATGGAAAGATAAATACAGAAAATAATAAATACTAACGAGCCAAATAGAAATTCATTTCGTGTCCCAACGAGATTAGATAAAACGAAGTGGTACATAATTGAAGATATTACGTCATCCACTCGGCACGATTTATTTCGATCGTCTACTAAAATACCACGATGAATAAAAATGTTCAATTTATCGAATATCTTTCGTTAAGAAATTCTAACGATTATTTTCTTTTCTCTTTTTTCTTTTTAAATATTTCTGTTTTCTGTAAATATCGCCAGAAAAGGAGGAAAAGAAAAGAATGAAAACGTAGTTTCTAAGAACGATGAAAAAGTATATATATATTTTACTCATTGATAAACGAAAATTAAAATTTTATCAAATGATAAATATATATATGTATATATAATGCGTTATCATTGAATTTAATACTTAATAACAAATCACTTGGTATACAAGTATAAGTGTACAGTCATTGAAATTGCTCGTTATATTTTAGTCGACGTGTGTTTGCGATTTGCTCGATAAAGTAATCAGTTCTTATCGGAATATGACTTTTCGTTTTTAGAAGCTCATTTTTAAATGTCACATATGTATAAATAACCGATACGACAGACACGAGAGAGAGGAGACATCGTATTGATAATCCATACTCTTCCAAAAGTGACATAAAATTTATACAAAGGTTTATGTAGTCGATGTATATATTTTCGAAGCACGCGCATATTGTTTTAAAAAGGATTTTCATTCTCAAAGTTTCTATCTATACAAAGTTTCAAATTTGTATAAAGCATAAGCACGTAAGAATTGTATTTTCGAAGTGTATTCGTTTTCAGAGAAGATTTCATTTTTAAACCGAGAAGCGGCTTCTGTGCGCTGCTTCGAGAGAGAGAGAGAGAGAGAGAGAGAGAGACAGAGACAGAGAGAGAAGCGATATTCGTGTCACGGACTGTACGAGAGAAGCCATTTTGAATCTTCCTTGGAAAATTTATTACTTTACCTTCATTAGTTTCCACGTTATCCGAGTTTAAACACGCTATATCGTTTTCTATTCAGTCTCGCAAATGAGCTCAAGGTTTATTAATGAACGTCGACCGATTAAAGTTAAAATTTCGTAATTAGCCATCGTAATTGAAGTGTTGTGAATTTATTTGAAGGGGAGGGGATCTTTAACATCGGGGAAACTAACGGCCGGCCACAGTGAAACGAGTTAATGACTGACGGAGTTAAGTGTTTTTAAAAAAGAATTGCAAAATCGGAGAAATTAAACTGGGCAAGGGATAGTGAAAGGTTCGTAACGTTCGCGTACAAGGACAAATCAAGAATGCAATAGTTTGCTTCTGCGTTCACGCAAAGAACGATTCATCACGAATCGCCAAAGCTGCAAATCCGTGGAATTTTTTAAAATTTTCGAAACTGAAACTGTTGGAAAAAGTTGACAAATTACAGCAAGCCTGTGAAATCTTTTGCAAATGAAAATTCACCGAAATTCCAGATTCGATAATATAATTTCGACGATTCTACAGAAAATTTGTAAAATTTCTATCGAAAGTTACGTATCGTTGTTTACGCGTGTTTAAGATTAGGTACAAATGGTTGTTTCGATCCACGTAAGAACTGAGAATGATTTTCAACTTCCTGAAAGAGAATGAAACGGTGGTATTCACGTATCACCGAGAAGCAAACACGTTCCCTAAAGCATGTGCTTTTTTTTAAAGGAGCACATTGTTACAAATGAGGGCCGCTGACGTGGGATATGAGTCATCTAACGACTTGTTTCACTTGATTTCTTGACGAACATCCATAAAACTGAACCTGACGGCTTACAAATAAGCATACCCGACACCGCTAGCCTTAAAACACCACTCCAATGTTTCGTTTCACTGCCAGCCGTGTTCTTGCTTATTAGACCTCGCAGATGATTAAAACCAGATTCAATTGAATTTCGAGAATAATTTCTTCTATTTAATTCAAGTGTCAGGCTGAGGCCACAAACCGGTCTCGAAATGAAAAATGGATTAACATACACACAACTACGCTGCAATGTGCGATGTAGTGAGATATCATCGCGCAATACGTTACGTAATGTGTTTTTATAATTGTAATTACAATTTTATATATACACGTTTTTCCAATCGAAATCGTAACTATAAAATTCATATTCTTCTGCGTAGAATTTAAAAAGACGGAGCAAAATCATTTAAAAATCAAGAATGACTGCAATTATATTTTGTTTGCATTATATTATTGCAAGAGTATATACAAGAGTTTATTCTACGTATCGTTTAATCAATTCTCATTTGTGTTATTTACTTATTTATTTATCGCACAGTACATACTCAACAATTATATAATATGTTTTTATAGTTATAATTACAATTTTATATATACACGTTTTTCCAATCGAAATTATAGTTATAAAATTCATATTCTTCTGCGTAGAATTTAAAAAGACGGAGCAAAATCATTTAAAAATCAAGAATGACTGCAATTATATTTTGTTTGCATTATATTATTGGTTTATCGTAAGAGTATTGTACGTATCGTTTAATCAATTCTCATTTACTTATTTATTTATCGCACAATACATACTCAACAATTATATAATATGTTTTTATAGTTATAATTACAATTTTATATATACACGTTTTTCCAATCGAAATTATAAAATTCATATTCTTCTGCGTAGAATTTAAAAAGACGGAGCAAAATCATTTGAAAATCAAGAATGACTGCAATTATATTTTGTTTGCATTATATTATTGGTTTATCGTAAGAGTATTGTACGTATCGTTTAATCAATTCTCATTTACTTATTTATTTATCGCACAATACATACTCAACCATCATATAATGTTTTTATAATTATAATTACAATTTTATATATACACGTTTTTCCAATCGAAATTATAATTATAAAATTCATATTCTTCTGCGTAGAATTTAAAAAGACGGAGCAAAATCATTTAAAAATCAAGAATGACTGCAATTATATTTTGTTTGCATTATATTATTGGTTTATCGTAAGAATATTGTACGTATCGTTTAATCAATTCTCATTTGTGTTATTTATTTATTTATTTATCGCACAATACATACTAAATCATCATATAATACGTTTTCATAATTATAATTAAAATTCATATTCTTCCGCGTAGAATTCAAAAGGCGGGGCAAAATTTAAAAATCAAGCACAGCTTGCAACGAGTGCAATTATATTTTTGGTTTATCGTAAGAGTATCGTACGTATCGTTTCATCAATTCTTCATTCGTGTTGTTTATTACACTTCCAATACCCTGTGTTACGTTTATTCTCTCGACATGTTCGTCAGAAATCGGCGTTACGAGAAACACTGTTTAGCAGTCACCACCTCTCTCGTTCAAAACGCGTGAACTCTTTCCCGCCTCTCTTCTTCGAATCTTTTCTCGAAAAGTTTTTCCATCACCTGCCGTCAGGCGTAATCACATTCGTAAACACATGCGAACGTCGCGTTGCGAGTTCTCGAAAGGTCGCGCAAACGTAACAGCAAACGCGTTGTAAAAGCAAAATTTCACAGTTTCAATCGTTCGTGCGACCTTGCCGGGAGTTGCTCGCAAGTTCGTAAGAGTAGACGAAGAGGTTCGTCGACAATCTGTTTTCAAACGTACGTTAGAAATTATTACGGGCGGATAATTCGCCACGTGGCGGACTCGACACGTTTGCTAACGCTGAAAATGGCGTGAATGAATCTCTGTTGCAGTTATTGGGCGGTGCTTGCTTCAGCCACGGTCCGTACACGTTCTACAAAGCAGTTCGAGTAGGGAACGGTCGTGTACTTCGTCTTGGCAGCTTCTTCCTGACGAAATTGTGGAGCGATGCCGACCTCGTCAGCATCGGTGAACTTCAGCTGCTGTGGATGGACAGCCGGGGACCGAACCAGCCCTTGGCCTCTTTACGGCTGTACTTTTTGCCGGAGAACACCCCGGATGGACGAAGGGACACGCACGGAGAGGTGAGTCCCTGTTTGCTGTTTGCTCGTTTCTCCGCTCTCGCGTATTTCATTTCTGCGCGATCAGTTGCCAGAAATCAGGACCCAGGTCTCTTTTGTTAAAACGAGCCTTTTGCAAATTAAATTTCAATCAACTTTTTTTTTCTCTTCTTTTTTTTTTTTAGCGGCTGACTGTGATTTTGTTTCGGTTTCCCTTCCCTGTTTCTTTTCAGAGTTCTTGTTCGACCTCAGTTTTTTAGTAATTGCGCAACTTTATCAGAGAGGTGGACGATTAATTTCGTTCGACACGGTTCTTCCGGTGTTACAAATTCAAGTCGTAATTTTTTTTCCATTTTATGACATTAGTGGATAATCTCGTTACGCGAGTCTCGTTCTCGAGAAGTGTGTGCGCTCGACTTTTTCCCGAACTTTTTAGCGATTTCTTGCGTTTATTATATAAGTAGACGATCGATCAGTTCTATCAGTTCAGAACTTTCAGTCTTTGTTGATTTCTCTAGTTTTATTATAGAAGCGGATGATCAACGTTCAGGTCTTTCAGTCTTTCTATAAATTCAAGTTCTATCATACATATATATATATATATATATAAGTAGACAATTAACATTCGATTTTTGAGAGAGAGAGAGAGAGAGAAGTGATTTACTTCTGTAAGTTCAGCTTTTGTAAGAAGCGAGATCTTTATAAATTTTATTAATTCCTCTCAACTTCGTTATATAACCAGATGATGTAATTTCAATCCTTGAGAAACAAATGATTTACATCGAAGTCCAATGTTTGACTTTCTTTTCAAATTTTATTACACACACAACGAATGATTGGGAACGAATGATTTGTTTGATTATATAAGCACACGTTTAATATCCTGATTTTTAGAAAAAAACAAATGATTTCCTTTTGCAAATTCGTTCATCGTAGGTAAAGTTGAACAAATCAGCTTAGCATTTGCTTGCTTACTTTTTCATTTTCATAGAGTAGGTCAATGCGACTTTCGAGTGGCTCACATGCAGAGTATTTTTTTTTTTTTTTTTTTTTAGAGAGAGAAGGTCACACGCGAGAAAAATATAAGTACGAAGTACCGCTGTTAACGCGAAATAATTGCAAAAGGAAGGGATGTTCTTTCAAATAAGTTAACAAATATCTGCAATATTTCGTGAGAGATACGATCGATATTCTTATTTATCTTATTGAAATGTAAAATCGATTACATGGGAATAAAACGAATCTCAAATTTTTCGATCGCATCATCTCTATTGTATCTAGAATAGTAATATAGAATTCTATTAATATTAACATTTCTTCTGTTAATATAGAATTTAATCATTTGGAATTGAGATTGGAGCAAAATTAAAAAATTTCAACACTAGGTTTACCATGAGTTGACGTATACCTATTTCTATCAAAGGGGTCATTTTGACCCCTTTCGGTATTTAATTGGAAAGAGTATAAATTGACCTGTCTATTATAAAGTTAAAGTAGAAAAAACGAATCTCAATAAAATTGCGTCATAGTTATAATAATTAGTTTTTATTATTTTTTTTTTTATTTTTGATATTTTCTTGAAGAAAATTAATTAACGAAAAGTTTCCTCAGAGTGGTCAAAATGACTCCTAAATAAGGTAAATCTAGTGCTTTCGCCAGAATTTCGAGAATCACACGAATATGAATATTTAATCGTGACAGTGTATCGCTTGATCCGTAAATATACATATTATCCGTCGATTGTTATAAAAGTGAGAGAACGAACGAAAATTGTATCTCGTCGTACCTTTCGCCTCTGATCTCTTCCGGTCGTACACGGTGTGTCGGAAGTAGATAAGCGCTCGCGCTACATGTGTACTCGCAATCGCAGAAGATAGAAAGTAAGTGTTTTCGAACACACACACACACACACAGAGTGCATCAGATGGATTGCTCATTCGGTCGCTCTGGTCATTTAATGGAAATGTAACATGAATTAGATGGAAGCAATCTCGATTCACGGGCGATATCGGGCGGTAGGCGAATAGTTATTCGCGCCGTGAAAATAGAAAGTAATACCTTTAAGCCGATAAATCAGCCGCGTTTGCTACATTGTGACTTTATATTCGCGAAAGTCAAACCAGTCAGATGCATGCGTTTGTGTGTGTGTAAGATACACACAGAGGCTGCAAAGAGATACGTAAGCGTGATTCAAAAGTAAAATGGTAAAATAGAAAATCTCACGGCCGAGAGAGAAGAAGTACGTAGAAAAGTTAATCTCGTTTCGCGATAGAAGCCGAGAGCGCGAATTACTCGAGCGTAATCTTTTATTCGAGTTAATTGCCCCAGATAAGATAATAAGCAATCTTTTGCCTTCTAAGGTTTGAAATATATAAAGCACGGCATTAATTGAACATATAATCAGAGCGAAGCGACGTTTAAGAACAGCTACGAAATAATACAGCCTTGTAACTTTTTCATACAATGCGCGAACGACGATGAGTTGTCGTTCGCGCGGAATTCCTCTTTGAAGCTTGAATCTAGCCGACGAAATTTATTCGATCTTCCTTAGTTATAATTTTGGCATAATTGTATAATTTAGCGTTAATCAATAATATAACTAACGATTCAGCGTAAATCTAATATAATTTTCATCGCAAGCATTTTATAATTTATTGCACGGTTGATTTATCTTACGTTTATAATTTATTACAGTGTAAAACAATTTTAACAAGTCCCTGCCGATTTTCGAACACTTGTTTTAAACGATTACGCTACATTTTCTCCGTCAGCCCTAACTAAACGACGTAACATAGATCCCTGCGATTGCAGCGAATTTGAAAAATATTCCGCCGAAAATATCTCTTTTCTCCTATTATTTTTCCCCAAGTGTGTTCCCTTGAAAATTGAAATTAATTTAATAATAACAGAAATGGTGTATTAGGATCGGTTTCGTCTGTTATTTAAATTGTTATCACGCTACACCATAATTTCTCTTGTTTTCCATTTTAACGAATTTAATTTAATATAATGCACAAATGGTGTGTTACCTTTGGGCCGGTTTCATGTATCGTTTCAACTTCATTTGCAACGCAATTAATAACTTATCTTGGATATATATATATATATATATATATATATATATATTTCCTTTAATTTTCCCCTTCGTTTTTTCTAATTTTTCGATTAACGTAATGATACAATGCAACACGCAAGTAATACAAATAACGCATCATACGACAATGATAACGAAAATGATCCTCGAGTTGGTTTCCGAGCGATTATTTCTACGTAGCGGTAGACGACGACGACGACGATCAAAAGCTACAATTTAACTAAAATTAATCTGTCTTATAATAACGCGATTACCACGGCCGTGATAGCGTTCGGGGCACATTCGTGTACTCGGAATCAAATTCACCTTGTATTATGCTAACGACATGCTAATAGGCCCCTTCTTTAACGACCGTTTCCTTTTGTGAGCTCGCTTTTGATTCCTCGAGTCCTCCTCATCCACCGTGGCTTCCCATCTGGCCATATTAATTACGAAATATCGTATCCGCCAGCCATCCGCGGCGTTTCGAATAGCAAAACTAAAACGATGACAGAGAGAGAGAGAGAGAGAGAGAGAGAGAAGGAAAGAAAGACAGTCTGTGAGCTTTGGATAAACTTTTTTCTAGCTTTTGCTTCTAACACTAAATTGCATTATGTGCGATCTCTCGCGAAAACGGGTCTATAAATATTCAGAAAGGCGATCGATTGCAATGCAAATACATGCACATATGCATACGCATAGTTTTGTGTAGAGCGATTAATAATTACGGTGAGAAGGCAAGGTCGCGAAGAGAATTTGGAGAAAAGGTTTATTTAGTTTTTTTAATTGAACGCCGTGTATCTTTTTTCGATGTTGTCGTGGTTTCTAATAAAATTGCGCTTTAAATCGACGATCGAATTTCGGCGAACGAAATATCTTTGTCCTAACAAACGTGTGAAAAAAAGAAAAAGAAAGGATGAAGTGAAATATTTAAATCTTGTATTTTATTTTGTGTGTGTGTGTGTGTGTGTGTGTTTTATTTATAAATTCCTTGTTCTCGATAATATTTGCGACAGATGAAACGAATCGAAAATAAACACCGTGACAAATACGTCGAGATGTAGTCCTCGAGCAAAGTCCACTCATTTTAAAAACTCCGGAGAACTCCAGAGACAGAGATATGAAATATATTTCGATTTTTTTTTTCTCGAAGCAACGCGCATTGTAATTTTAAATAAAATAAAACGGATATTACTCGCAACCGTTCGAGATAATACTTTAGCCTTGATTAATTCGGTCGAGAATGAAATGGAAAAAAAAAATTGAAAAAAGAAAAGAGAAGGAAAGAGCAGAGGAGAGAGAGAAAAGAGAACGGACAACGATGAAATGAAAAATGAATGACGTGGAGGCGAAAAATTTATGGAATTTTCGAGGCACGTTCGCGAAACAAAATATAGATTTATTTTTCCCCTGTTAATAGAGGAAGGAAAGAAGAAAGAAAGAAAAAAAAAGAAAAAAAACGAATAATCGGTGTTATCGAATTTTTGTTGCGCCGTGGAACGCAATGTACACTCGATAATTTAATTGAGACTCGATAATTTTCTTCAACGAAACACAGAGCACCTCCCGATATCATTTTGAATTCTCGTGTCGCGTCGCGTTCTCGCCTGATAGTAAATTCTCGCTTGAGAATATTTTCTGACACGTGATTGAAACGTAACGAAGCGAATGTGAAGAGGGAATTGTCTTGGGAATTTTATTATCTTATTAACAATGTATATATATCGGGATACGTAATTGATATATTTATAGCTTTAGAATAGAATGTTCGTAATTCGTGCGCCATCCTACTTGTTCGGTATAGTTAATTTAAATAGCTCTATTGCAAAGATTTTATTTTAAAGAAGCAGCTCCGAGCTCGTCCAAAGAAAGATATGTAATCGAAACACACGTCGAACACACCTGTAGATGTAAATATTCAACGTGAAAATCAATCGACTCAACGCCTGCGAGATCATTTCTGTATTTCAAATCATTGAAAATTATATTTATTTGCAAGCCTTTTGTTTTTCGTATTTTCGACGAAATACAACAATCGAATTAATCGGAAAGGAGACTCGCGATAAAATTGCAACTATGAAGTTGCAAGACGCTGTGAACTTCGCATTTTTTTTTTTGTGCTCGAGCAAAAAAATACGAAACGAACACGCGCACGATATTGTGTGGCAATAGTTACGCGCGGCGAGATAATTAGAAGAAAAATAAAAAAAATAATAAATAAATGGTCGTCGCGGAAGATAGAAGACAGAGATAGAAACAGAGAGATAAAAAGAGAGATTTACGAGCTCTCTCTCTCTCTCTCTCTCTCTCTCTCGCGTTATAAAAATATCGTAGCGTGGAATTTTTTGCCATTATAGAAGTATTACGTTTACATCGTTTACACAACGAACGCTTAACGCAATTTTGCTGGCAAAAGAAGAATGGCGGCGCGAGGGTGGAGGGGGGGGGGAGATAGAAGACAGTAGATGCAGATCTGTATGTTGTTCCCGTGGCTTTTCATACTTGCCGGATTTCATTCAAAACCATATTTGCATTCTCATTATTTTTTTGCTCGTCTCTCTCTCTCTCTCTCTCTCTTGTTTGAATTCCTCTGAAATTCCGCCGAGTTCCATACTTATAATTCATTTCCCGGTCTTCTCTAAGCATCACGCTCGTTTCCTTTGCTTCCTGGTTGTTAACACTAGAACTACCACACCAGTCAAAATGACTGGTTTTACAATTTTATTTTAAAATTTCTATTTCATGTTACAATCCCCCCTCCCCCCATACACACACAGTGATGCAATGACTTTTACAGTGTTAACTAAAGAAATAATATAACGAACTTTATTTTATTCTTATTTATTAGAAATCGAAATAATTTTGGTAGAAATAACTTTGTCTTAACTGTCGGCAGTTCTAGTGTTAAAGCGCGTAACAATAGAACATAATGCAACTAGCGCGTTAATTTGAAACGTACGTCGATGTTACGATTGCGACGTCGATTGTTCGTCGATGAATTTGATCGTTACACGTTCTTCCGTCAGGATAAATCGCGAGATCGTAGGAATTCGTAGACGGAGAGGAATTCTTTCGATTCGGGGGCGATACTTGATGATTATTCGACGACCGGTGTTTTGCTAATTTTGGTCTATATTTTTTTCGTCTCTTTTTTCCCTCTTTCTTCGTCTCGTTCGTTTCGCAATTGTTTTCTCGCGAATGAAAGTCACGGTTTCCGGAGTGAAAATTTTTCGGAGGAAGCTTGGAAATATCGACAATTTCGTTTGTATTAATTTCTATCTCGATCCGCCGCGAACGAACCGAAATTCTAAATTACAGATTTAAAAAAAAAAAAGAAAAGTAATTGCTTCGAGATCTGTTGTTTGGCAAACATTTAACGCAACGCTGCTTCGTGTTTCGCTAGAATGTTAGAAAGGAGTTAAGCAGAAGAGATATGCAAAATTTAGGGGCTGGGTTTAAAGGATGAGAGAGGAGAGAGAGAGGTTAATAGAGGCGGCAGCCTCTAAAGCAGCCGAGTGGCAGATGTAAAAATCTGCTCTCCGTGGAGGGGTTCGTCTGCAGGACACAAGCGAAATCCCTCGTTGGATGTTAAGGGTGGATTTTTTGGGGTTGGGGCCTGTTCCGCTATCGAGACATTGTCAATTAAGCGCGCCCCTTTGCTCGTCATTTTCACTGTTTACATGATGGTTAGCTCGAAAGCGTCGTGCACTACCTCGTGCAAGAAGAAGAAGAAGAAGAAGAAGAAGAAATGGATTTCGTATTTCCTCGTGGCGGAAATCTCGATTTAAAAAATTCGAAAAATTCAATCATCCCACCCGTTCGCAGATATTTTCTTCTCAGTCGTATCTCAGTTTTATTTAACGATTCTTCGATCGACGTGACTGTTTCCTTTTTCCTTTTCTTTTTCTTCTTTTTTTTCCCCCCCTGCTGTTATAGCTACAAGCTTGCGCAAAATTATTGGAAATTTCTCTTTACGCGCGGTAACATTCTCGCGCGATGGATTCGCGTGCCCGAATTTATCTGGGGATTCGCGCGTTCAAAAGAAATGTCAGAAAATCAATGGAATTTAGGTATTTCATATCTGCGAAAGAGCTTGTCAATTTTGCTAGCGAGTTTTTTTAAAAATCAGTTTTTCTCGGGGTATTGTTTCGGGAATATTGCACTTTTCAAGTGTGAAATACTATATATATAGCTGCTGATACTGATTTGAACAGCGATATTATAATATGTCGATATAGAAAAGATGTTTGTCGGCGAATCAACAAAAATAATCGTGAAACTTTCTAATTTTTTTTTATTAACGAGCTAATGGTGAAAAGACGTTAAAACATTTCTCAAGCTCGAAAGGTCGAAATTTAGCCGAAATTTGTCGGGGAACGTTTCGAAAAATACATTTATCGATTTACGATAACATATGTATAGTAACGAAATAGAGAGAGAATGAGGAAAACTAATATTATTCGTTTTTGCACTAACAACAGATTCCACTCTCATTTACTAATTGGAAAAGTCACGAACAACCGAAACTGTATTTAATTAGTCGAATTGCTGAGCTAATTAAATATCCAGCATGTCCGGGAAAGTTGTGTGAGTGAATGTAACTTCTTCTCCAGCGAATAAATAATTCTCTCATATCATATATTTGCCAACGTGGAATTCGCGATGAAAAAAGAAAAAAAGAAGAAAAAAAAAAGAATATAATTCCGCAAACATCATTCTATAAATGAACGTTATGAATTATTTAAATAACCTGCTTGCACGTGTAACTGCTATTTCAATAGTACTGTGTGTGTGTGTGTTCTCCGTCGTAATCTTACTTATACAGCTCTTTTTTATCAGCATTATTTCTTAATAAACCTATTTTATATTCTCGTTTCTTTGCCCTACATTCGGAAACCTTTTATCTTTATTTTGATTTTAATCTTTACTTTAATCTTAACTTTTTTCTTCATTTAACCCAATTTTTATTTTTTTTTATTTTATTCACTTTATTCTGTTTTATTTTGCTTTCAACTTTAATATTTAATTTTCACTTTATCTCTATTTTTATTTTCATCATTTTCAGTTTTTAGTATATATACATATATATATATATATATATATATATATATATATATATATATGTATATATATTTAGTATATATGTATATATTTTTACTTCATTTTCAGCTGTAATTCCGATTTCAATTTCAATTTCAATTTTAAATTTCGCATCAATTTTCATTTTAATTTTCCCGTCTTAATTTCAAGTTTAATTTTAATCCCGAATTTTCATCTTAATTTCCAGTTTAATTTCTAGTTTTGATTTTAAAGGAAATATTACGCAACTCTTCAGAAGGTTCAAGTTAAATTACAAAGCTGAAATAGTGCTCCTTCCTTTCCTTCCTCTCTTTACTCCCTTTTCTCCTTTCTTTTTTTTTTTTTTTTTTTTACGTTTCGCAAATGAGCGTGTTCCATTGTGAATGTTTAATCGTACGATTTTTGCTCGTAATCTTGAAAGAAATATCACGGTAGCTTTTCAAAAGGGATTCAACTTTTATTACAACATTGAAATACTCTTTCCTTTTTTTTTCCTTTTTTCTTTTTATTAAGTTAATCGTATTTAATCACTGTCGCTGAAAATCTTCGAAAGAAACGTATTTAGTTTTCTGTCAGATGCAATTTTGATTTAAAGAAAAAAATTTGATATGAAATTACAAATAACACGTGCGAATATATATACATACACACACACACACACACACACACACACACGCGCGCGCGCGCATAATTCTTTCTACTGTTAATCTCAACTTCGATATTCTCCCCCCTCGTTTAAATTTTATAAAAGCAGAGAGTTTCGAATTTTACTCGAAACATTTTACGGTCGATCGTATTTATTGGAAATATATAGAAATCGCGTTGTCAGATCGGGAAATGTCGTTCGCGTACGTGTGTGTGTGTGTACACGATAATAGTGGGGGCACATAATGGGCACTTTGGTAAATGGAAAAACACATAGCGTTCGTTATTATTTTAAATCGATAAACGTCTGTGCACGCGAGAGAGCCACTGTGCTTGAATCGAATCACCGTGCTCGCACAATCACGATCGTATTATTGCACACATCGGGCATCGGGTAAGAACAACAAATTGGACGCGGCCTTGGAAATATTATTTTAAATGACTTTTGAAACCGGATAGCTGACACAACGTAGATAGAGATATACACGCTTCGTGTAAAATGGCACTCTTTTATTGTTGCGATTATTAACTCTAATTCGAGCTGCCGTCGATCATGTCGAAGATCAATTTGACTCGCAGCTTGAGAAAAGAATTTTCAAAAGCGGACACTGTTTTGCTGTTTTCATTTGTCGATGGTTTGTCTGCGAGAAAGCGAAATTGTTCGAAATTTCGTTCTTCTCTTATTTTTTTTCTTTTTTTTTTTTGAAGAATATTACTTTGGAACGTACGTTTTAAATTGTACATTTTTTTTTTTTTTTATCAGCGAATATCGGAATAAATTAATTTTCATCGCGATTCGTCGCGTCGCCTTTTTCCAAACTGGCGAACTCGAATTCAATTTATTCGAACGAATGGATTATAATTAACAATATAATCATTAATTCGAAGTTTAAATTTTAGAAACTCTTCTAGAATGAAATTGTTGTACGCGCGTTTTCCGGTTTCAAAAGTTCTCTAGATGGCCTTTGACATTTCCCAAATGCCAAACGAATATTTCCAGTAATATTTCGAAATTCATTGATTTTATTAGAAATTCCTTTTAACATCGAATGTATTGTACATCGTTTACAACAATTTTTCTTTTTTTTTTTTCCTTTAACATGGTTGATAATTGATGTAGTTAATGAATTCAAGTTTCCAAAAGTGAATATGTTTCAAATCATTTTAATTTAATTTAATTTAATTTAATTTATTCGTTATTTAGATTTCTTCATCTATTATTAGTTTAAAAATTTATTGTTTCAAATTGAAAGCGAGTAATTACACAACGAAAGATATATATATATATATATATATATATATATGTGCTGCAAAACGACATTTTCATTGCAGTTGTTGAGTTTAATTCAATATACGTAAGAGAATCAATTCGATTCTCCGATTTAAAAAAGGAATTTACCAGAGAGACAATGTTTTATCTACGCGGATTACATGAAAGAGTAATCCAGCGATTGTTAAAACTAAAATAGGGAAGCAAAACCGGAGAAGCAAAAAGCGGCGGTTATGTTTCCTTCTTTTTGTTTCTCCTTTTTTTTTTTTTTTCGTCGAAGAGTAAAAAATTACTGTGGCGAGGAAAAATTGCATTTTGCGCTTGTAAAGAGAAAAAAAAAAAGAAAAAAAGGAGAGAAAAAGAAAAGAGAAAAACTCTGTTCAGAGAAGGAACCATCGTCGAAAAAATTTGGAAACTTTTCTTCTTTCGAGAAAAAAAAAGAAAAGAAAAGAAATAAAACAGTTTTGATTTGCTATTTGGAAAGAGGGGTAAAAATTGAAGTGCAATCGAAATGGGGAAACAAATTTGAGTCGTGAAAAAAGTAGGGGAACGAACGACTAAAAAAATGGTTGAAAATAGGTTCTTTATTATTTAGAGCTTTTACAAACGTTGTATGCTGCTGCGTTGCAAATATATATATATATATGTATATATATATAATATGTTATAACATATATTATAACATGTATTATATATGTTATACATAATATTATTTTATATATATATATATATAAGAAACTATCGCGAAAAATTCGAAACTTTTCCTTCTTTGAGAAAAAAAGAGCCAGCTCCAGACTCGTAGTTTGCTCATTGAAAAATAAAATCGCGAGGCAATTGAAGAAAAAAATAAACTATACGAATCGCGTAATGATCATCAGAGCGGAAAACGTAGTTGGAAATATTCGTCGCGATACATAATAGAATGTAATATTTATGAAGTAAATATAAGAATGAATAATAAAATACGTTTCAAATATTTAATAAACATTGTCGAAACATTACATTGTCAAGTATTGTTAAACGTCTCCTAAGTATTTATTTAATGCTTGTTACAAGCATGATAAATACTTAAATCTACATTTTATTGTTCTCTGTTATTTATTCCGAACGTGTTACGTAATAAACGCGTGAATGTAAGAAAACTAGAAACTTGGAGCGAGAGGAACGAAGAAACCAGTTTTAATTCCTAATTCGTTTAATTGGTAAAGAAAGAGAAAAAGAAAAAAAAGAAAAGGAAAAGAAAGTGAGAATGGAAAAAGAAGAAGAATAATGTAAGAAAACAGGAAACCATGTACATCAATCGCGCTGCACAATGTAGCAAATAATCAAAACTGAACGAGACGATTAACAAATGCTTGCAAAGGTATTCTAAAGTTCTTCGTTATTTCAAGTTTTCCAAAGCGAGCACTGTTTTATTATGTTGCACGCATCTGTATGCATGTGTGTGCGTGCGTGCGTGGAAATAAGCATCAGCGGAGCTCGACACAAGGTTACGGTTCTAATACTGTCTGCAGAAATGACGTAATGAATAATGCATTCTCCGGTTTTAAAGTGTTTAGTTTTTATGAAACGCGGCGCACACACGTGCCACGTGCAAAGCGAGGCGTTAATTCATCGCCGATGGCATTTGATAATTTCGCACGGTGAATGCAAACTGTTTGAGTTTAATCGATCGAGAGAAATGGAGAGAGAGGGGGAAAAAAAAGAAACACAAGAATTAGTATAAAAGATTGTAAAACCGATTGTAAAAATATATTCAGGCGTCTGTTTCTTGCAAATTATCGTTCCTCTCTTTTTTTCCTTTTTCCCTTTTTTTCTTTTTTTTTTATCCTCCTCTTCCTTTTCTGCTAGCTTCTGTTTGATCGAGGTATTTTCATTACATTGCTTCTCGATTAGAATCGATTGTTCCGAAAGATCGATAAATCTTTTGATTTAAACTCTCTCTCTTTCTCTCTCTCTCTCTCTCTCTCTCTCTCTCTTTCCCTCTCCTCCTCCGCTGTTGTGCTGCGAGGCTCCTCTCCAAGCCTCGAGTCGATTACTCTCAAGCCATTGACTAACTTGACGCAGTTGTTTCCACG
This sequence comes from Tetragonula carbonaria, assembly GCA_032399595.1. Taxonomy (NCBI): domain Eukaryota; kingdom Metazoa; phylum Arthropoda; class Insecta; order Hymenoptera; family Apidae; genus Tetragonula; species Tetragonula carbonaria. Next base: position 6,658,488 of record JAUCRC010000013.1, read on the forward strand.
TAATTAAAAACTTGCAAGACTCGAAAAATAAATCGCATTAATCGGCTTGACAAAACTGAATTACGTAACACTGTCGGACTGAGGATTTTTATGAATACGATTATTGCAGTAGAGGAGTAGGGGGGAGGGAAGGAACTTCAGCAGAGATTTCTTTTAATGAGTGTTACGGCGAGAATTACGGTGTGCTTTGGATCCTTTTTTGCGATATCGTGTATTGAAAAAGTTTTACCGAGCCAAGTTGAATTATATACGTAATTTTAGAATATACTCACAATCGATAAAGCACAACAGCGTAGTATACGTAACATCGCAATTATATTAACGTCGCAATTCGAACGAAAAGGCAATTCTTGGTTGAAACTTGATTCGCAGTTATTGAATCTGACGAGTTCGATTGTAATTTTGGAATATCCAGTAGAATGTAACAGCTGGATGAAAGTGTTAGGTTCAAATACAACACAATTAAGTAACAATTTTTAATGTGAAGTCAATCGTCGAACTTGTCAAGTATAAAAAGGAATGGATTTTCAAGAAAAGTGTAGAATCGATACGATTGCTCGCGTTGCTTATTGCCTTCAATAATTCCGACTTAATCTTTTTTTAACTCGTTTTCCAATAAACACGCGCGCGTACACACACACACACACACACACACAAATAACTTCCAATTTAATTCTCAGCTTGACGAAGAGCAAGATACAACAACGTGCAACGGAAATATTTCTCCAAAGCTCGTGTATTATATTTCGAAAGACAATTCGGAGAATTGGCAAGAGCAGCAACTGTCCCCCGCGATTTTATTTGCCCTTTGGAATGAAATTGAATGCAGAAACTCCCCTGGCAGCTGTGTGTCGTATATAAACACATTCTGTTGTCCGATAAGTGCTCAAGATGAATCGAATTTTCATTTTCATTCGCTCGTGTTCATCGATCGTGTCAATTATACGTCGACACACACACACACACACAGTCGATTCACGATAAGTCGTTGTTGGCATAATATTTTCACACATTTTCATCTGCTGCGACTGTTTCGATTAGGTACTAACATTTACGACGTACAAACGAAAGTATTTCAAACGCTTTCGAATATGTTGTAGAACATTCGAGAAATGTTGTAGCAAACGGCGTGCAACGTGCAGCAATCACGTCGATTGTCGCGATTATTTGGTCATTTCATTGGTGAAATTCGTGGAATTGCAAAAGACCGTGCATTGTTGTTCAGCAAGGAATTGCAATTATTTGAGTTGAATTGTTTCGGAATTATGAAACACATGATCGAACGTTGAATATAGTTTTTTTTTTTTTTTTTTTTTTCTCTCAATGCGACGCAACGTATAGTTGACTCTATAATCAAAGTAAATTAATATTAAATATACACGATCAGATGATATAGTGGTAGTTTCGAGTAAGTTTCGAATAAATTTTAATTCATTGCAATGCAGAAATTTTAATGGAATAGATAATGCACAAAAACACGTTGAAATGTATAAAATATGTAAAATTCGTCGCTTTCATGAATAATATAAATTGCTGCTTAAAGAATCTACAAAGTTCTTCAGGCGCATTTATAAAAATATGAATTTGCATGTGTATGCGTCGTTTAGCAATGAATAATTGATTATTCAGATGCAGCTGTTGTCTCTGAATAAATATATCTCGCAGTTTCCGTATATATTTCCAAATTGGCTTCAGTCTTTATTAATTTTCTTTTTTAATTAATCGTTATAACTTCTTTTTCTTCGCGTTTGTAACAAATTCAAAACCGTGAGAAAAAAACAATATACAAATACACACACATACACATCGTTATATATATATTTATATATATATATAAAATATATCGTTGTATATATATATATATATATATATATATATATCGTTATAATATTTTCTAATAACACTGAATGAATCAAATAAACTTTTACTTAGCTTTTAGTTGTCCAATTAGCTTTGCAAAAATACGAATTTACATAAAACTCTGCAGTCTAATCGTGTCTCGTTAAAATCTCAACGTCGTATGTTTCATGTAACAGATTCATGATTATTTATACGCTCCAAAAATATTCATAATATTCATGGAGAATCAATTTATTTGCGACGTTAATAACAATGAAAATCGATTGTACTTAAAAGCGAGATTTATAATTGAAATAAATCTGGTCTTGAAATAAATTAGTCTTTAATGGATTAAAAAGACATATTTCAAATATTAAATTAAAATCGAGACTCTCGAAGCAGAGGATTCCTGTCTTGAAACAGATCGTCGTCATAAATGATTAATCGGATTGACGAACGTTTATCGTAATTTAAACTGCAACTAATAAGTCAATGAATATTTTCAATATGAATTATATATAATTATATATAATTTTCCAAGTCACACGATGTCACGGAGTGAAGATTTTCTTCTTCTCGGTCACTTTTCCTTGCACGTTCGATACGTTCGATGATTTTATTCATTAGCGAGCACGCGGTATTTTCATCAAAACTTCGAGGCATTTTTTTGTCTCTATTTTTGAAGGAAAAAGAAAAAAAAGGAAAGTTCTTCTGCCATTTCCTTTTCGCCTTTTTTCGTTCTTTCTCTCTATCTCTCTCTCTTTTTTTTACGCGAGTAATTTAAGAGGATATGAACTTTTCTACCTCCATTTCAAAAAGGTTGCTTCCAATTTTTTCTCTCTCTCTCTCCTTTTCTTTCCTCGTTCGTTCGTACGACCGTACAACTTTTCACCAAGTTCCTCCCGGTGTAATTCAAGATAAATACGCGCATTAATTTTCCAGCGGCGTTGTTAAATTTCTATTTTCTTCTTTTCCTCCTTCCCCGCGAGATTTTATTCCGCTTTGTCTCCATTTTGTTTAATTACGTTCGATGTTACGGCGGCCGGGCGATATAAAAGCGGGAGAGAGGGGAGAGAGAGGGACGGTGGTCGTGAATAAAATGTAAATATCATTTCGCGAATGTGAAACTCCGGCGCGAGCCTCGAAACAGGAAACGGGATTCCTCCGATTCCTTGATTAATAAATGTTGCTTTTGTGTTATCAGTTTTTTTTTTCGTTGCAGCAAGCGAGCGTAATATCCAAATTTTCGCGATGCGAATTACACACACACGCGCGCGCGCACACAGAGCCGGAGACGATGATTATTTCGAGAAAACTGACACGGATAAAAATAATTTTTTTTAGAACAACCTCGATCGAAGTTTCAACAGAAAAAAAAAAAACATCATCGCGTTGGAGTAAGAAGGAATAACCTCGACGAGTGGCAGAAGAGAAGCTTAAAACTCTTTAAACAACGACACGAAACAAGAAATAAAATATTTTTTGTTTCATTTGCACCACCACGATTGGGGGGGGGAGGGATTTTTCTTTGAATATTTCACACGTGTGTCGCATGCAATGTACAATACGTATAATTTTTCGGAGGCGGGGTTATAAAAAAATGAAGAAAGAGGAGAGAGAGAGAGAGAGAGAGAAAAGGATGCAAGTCGGGGTATTGTTGAACATAGCATAAATATAGTGATGGCAAAGGGGAGTAAAAGAACAAACGAACAAAGTGTTGTTTTGCATGCATTCCGTCGCGATCGAACATACACGCGGCGAATATTTCATTGCACTCTCTGTCAGAAAATACTTTACGCTCGTTTATTTCCTCGCCTCTCCCCCTCCTCCCCTTCTCCATCCCCCTCGTCCGCGAGAAAAAGTTTGCTCGGAGAGCGATGGAATTTATTTGCACTCGTTTCTTCGCGGTTTAATATTCCCATCTTTTTTTTCTTTCTTTCTCCCTCTTTCTCCTTTTCAATTTTTTCCTCTTCTTCTTCTTCTTTTTTTTTCTTTTTTTTTTTTTTTCTTTTCAAGGCTTCTACATTTTTATTTCTTCGTCTCGTTTCTTGTTTTTGTGCCTGCGCGTGCGTGTACTCCGCAATGATTCGCTTGGTATCTCTTTCGCTGTTACACCTTCCGCGTTCCACGATGTGGAATTGTGAAATTTTCCAAAAAAAAAAAGAAGAAATCGAAAATATTGATTTCCACTACCGGTGAATTATTGCTGAAGATGTAGCGATACGATGATCATATTTATTATATTAATGCACCGTCGAACGTCGATCAATAATATAATATATATCACGTGTTGTTAATACGTATAAATCGATCATCGTAATCGTTCGTAATTTATAATAATTAGCGATGATAATCGTTGGCTGAGAGGCGAGAGATTCCTTATGAAAGTCTTTTATTAATTCACTGGTTTCATCGCGATCTCTTCCATCGTCGCGTGGTATACGATTTAATAAAATTACCGAAAAATTAATACAACACGCGATGGATCGAGCATGCTTGGTGTGGTCCTTAATGGGTTAAGAGGTTAAGCAGATCCCTCGCGTATACGATTATCACGTGTTCGTGTTATTTGTGTGTTATTACAGTGCCTGGTATTGCTACACAGCTCCATCGAATATATCCACGAACTTGCACGAGCCTAACGCGATGCATACTTGGCTTGATACTTGCGGGAAGTTCGCGTTGGCCTGCATAATTTATTACAAAATTGCCATCGAAGTTTCCTCGTCTCCTCTCTCTTTCTTCGTTCGTCTCGCTCTTCTTCTTCTTCTTCTTCTTCTTCTTCGCAGATATCTTCACGCGCACGCACGCACGCACGCACGCACGCACGCGGTCCCCACGTTAGAATAATTCAATGTTCTAAATAAAACTCGTGGAATTCGCGTGCACACGGTTGTTGTTAGGCCAGTGTTGAGAACGATGGGGAATCCGCGATCGGGTGAACGTACCCTTAAGCCCTGCGCATACAACGCGATTAACCCGTCTACATCGTTTTCTTTCATTTAGGCCGATACTAAATCGGACAAATTGTTTTTTATCGCTCGCCTACCGTTCGAACGCTGTTCGCGTTGCCTTCTCGTTTCTCTTCTCGGTTTCTTTTTTTTTTTTTTCTTCGTCTTTTTTCCTTTCCGCGTGTGCGAACGTCTCTCTTTGAGCTTGAAAACCTTTGGAGGAAGGTAGCAGGGCCGAAAATCATTTCCTACCGAAATAAATCTATAATTTTAACGACAGATTAAATTAATAAAATTAGTTTCTTTTCTTTTACATTTTGATTTTTTATTTAAAAAAAAATAGGTGGGAAGAAAATTTGGCCCACCCTGTATATTAGGTAGATTCTCGAAAGGGTTGAAAGTTTAAGACACTGCTGCTATCTCAAGACCAGTGTTCGGATTTTATTTCCCTTCTCAATTAATTGGATTTTACATTAAATTATTATTACTCCTTTTTTATTGCCTTGCAATTTAAATTTCCAATCCTTCGAATCAATTTGGTAAACGATCGGATCGATCTTTTTCTCGAAACTTTTTCGAAAGAATTGTTTGCGCATTGTCAATTTTTCAAGTTGAAATGTAATTGGTTGTTTTTTTTATTTTCATTATTTTTTTTCTTTTTTTTGGGAGGTAATTTTAATTTGGTCGATCGATTTCTGCTCGAATGAAATATTGTATAAATTTTCGAAAGGATTTAAATTTAATTATAACATTGAAATATTAGTTTCGCTTTATTTTTTTTTTTTTTTTTTATTCTTTTCATTTGTTACTTTGCCATCGTGCAATCCATCGATTTTCGCCTGAAATTATGAGAAAAATATCACGTGAATTTTTTTCGGAAGAGTACAAATTTAATTACAACGTTGAAATATTTATTTATTTATTTATTTTTTTGCTTTTATTTATTTTTTATACATGACTCTTTGCAATCGTTCGATCAATTCGATTCTCGCTCGACATTATGAAAGAAGTATTATCTGCATAAATTACTTGAAAGCGATCGATCATCCCAAAACTGTTAACTTTATTTCAAAATTAAACTTCGCATCTTTTTCACTTTCATTTATTCCTCTCTCACTTTCTCACTCTCGTGGTTATTTACTAACTATTCGAAATATCAATCGAAATACTTCCAAATCCTCTGAGAAGTATCCGAATTTAAAAATGTTGAAACGTCGTTCCTTTTTCTTTTTCTTTTTTTTTTTCTCTCGCCATTCGACTGTCACGCGAAACGCGAAATAGAAATCGAGAGCATCAGTTACAATCGAAATGTTACATTCGCTGCTCGATCTATTGATTTTTCTCTCTCGACTTCAGAAAGGAATGTATCGCGTAGCTTCTTCTTTCGAGGATTCGAGTTTAATTGGAAGCTTTGGAGCCAGACAGTAGCAACGACGAATCGATTAGGAGACCACAGCGCCACTTTGGAGAAAACATTTTGAGAATAAATCGTAACGTACTCGTCGACGTAACTCCATGCAACGTGACAAATTGTTCTTGATATACTTCGAGTGTGCCTGCCTTCGGGAACTGTTATCGAATTTTCGAGCCGGAATGCCTTGAAAGCGACGGAAGCTGAATCGCTGGAACTTTGAGAAAAATTTCGCGAACACCGGCAAATGATATAATTCTGCGGAGAAATGGAGAGTGAAGAGGAAGGAGTGTGTGTGTGTGTGTGTGTGCTCGTCCTGACGGCGGCGGTGATCGATTTAAAGAACGTACTCCGACGTAGTATCTCGTCCCGTTGCAAAAGGAAAACAGAACGAGATGAAAATCGAATTTTCTCTTGAATTTCGAGAAAGAAGAGGGGAAACAGAGAAAAACACGGTGCACGAGGTTGGATAAAAGCGAGAAAAATTCGAAAATGACGAATCGAGCGATATTGTGTAACAGTTATTAAAATTAAATAATAACATGGTATAAAATAATATTGAATTGAATAATAGTTCGTCGAAATGATTTTTCTCTCTAGATTATTTATTATTTCATTTTGGGTGGTCGAGTTATTTATTTAAGTTCTCACGTTAAGTAAAGTTCATTTTGACTATATTGTCGACGATAATAAGAGTTGAAAAGGGTTCGTTATTACAAAACTGTTGCTTTGGAATTTTCATTCCAAACAGTAACGTCTGTCTACGCCTGACGTGTAATGCGGTATAGTAATTCATTTACAGTTTGCATCTTGAATAAAAATATCGCTTTGCTGAAAAACCTTCGAGATGAAAATGCATGGAATTAACGTTTACCGCGCAGTGAAAAATGAAAATAAGAGCGGTAAAAAGGGAAATTTCATTTAAGTAGTGCTGCAACTGTGGCACATAAAACATCCGGTATACTCTTCTTGAAAAATATTTTTTCAAGAAATTTCATTGTACACGCGGACTCGCGAACAATTATAAAAATGTTTATAATAATTGTGGAAGTGTATTGAAATTTCATTGATATTACCGCGAGACTCCGATCGTCATGATCATAATCGGCAAAGCTAACGAAAATATGTACAAAAATTATAAAACATTCAGTATGTGACTATATTTCACCAGAGATCGCGAAAAATATTTCAACGTGAATTTTTTGAAAGATTTCAAATTTTATATTGTTTCGAAAGTTTTAATTTTAACTTTTATTTTTCCACTTCCTTTTTTTTTATTTCTGTTCATTTCGCTTTTACGTGGACTTTTAATGAAAAAAATTTTATTCCTTCACTTCGATTTATTTTTGCATACACGCGTGTCTTTTACTAATTTCACGGTTGTAAAATATAAATAATGTAACGTTTATAATATAACTTGGTCAATGATGTTTCGCAATGTTGCTTTTGTTATTTGCTTGAAATGTTTGCATCGTTTTACATATATTAATTTTTTACTCAATATATAGATATAAATATTCTGCAATTTCTCTAGATAAATTTTATTCGATATTTTATTCAAATTATTTTGTCCAGTAAATATTGCTGTTTCTCTATATACATGTATCTCGTCTCAATATATCTTGTACAGCATACGCACACACGTAAGTCTGTTCTGCAGTGTAAAATATTGCAGAGAGAGAGAGAGAGAGAGAGAGAGAGAAAGCGGAAAGTCGTTTCTTTTTGATTAAAATATTGGAAAAACCATGGTCGTAAATTATTCCCAAAGTTTTCGATACGCCGACACGAAATACACGAACATAATTATTCGTTGCATTTAAATACAGATTGATTTATTTTCACATACGTGATGCGTATCGGCGATAAATTATTTGCGAAAAGCAACGGGAAATTGATATACACGAGGCGTGCAACATGGCTGGTATCTAATATCACTTTGTGTCCGAAGTCGTAGATTGCGTGTGTACACGCGCGTGTACGCACAAAAATCAATGCGGTGTTTGTAAAGCCTCTTATTCAGACGCGTGACTTACATAATACATACAGTGCGGTGGCAATGCTTCGTACAGATATCTATAACTGATAAAACCCGTGCAAACTGGCAGAATCGATTTGCTTCTAGATGAACTTCAATGCATATCAAATATATATCCGAAATATATATTTATTGCAATATATATATATATATAGATATATATAGATATATATAGATATATATAAATTCAATATATATATAGAATATTTATTGCAATATATATTGTATCGATGAAAGGAATTTTTCCAGAAAAATTCGCGATTATTCTAATTACAACATCTTCGTATTAATTGATTCGTTCGTTCATTCGTATTTTCATACTATAGGGATAAAATGTAGGATAGAATAAAGAAAAAAAAAATTATTCATTGGAAAATAACATAGATGTATATTATTACCAACATATATATATGTATATATACGTATATATATGTATATGTATGTATATGTATGTATATGTATGTATATGTATGTATATGTATGTATATATATATATATATACAGCTATCGTTATTCACATATTTAATTGTCATTCGATTCGCATAATGCCGAATTGTACAGTGCATACGTGATTGAATCGTAAATTGAAATAATTAGCAAAATATTTAATTAAATTGTTAGCTTGGCCATTAAACGTGGGGCGGGCGAGGGGGGGGGGGAAGGGAGGATCGATTACACGGACGTATCGCGTTTTATTTGCAAGCTGTAACACACGAACCGTGTGTATTAATTAAATTTGATTTCGCTCGTCCGTTGTTACAACATGATATACCCGGGCTATCTACCGGGTGCGCGCTGTCTTGTAAACTGTGACGTAATCGATAGCGGAGTAGAACGAACGGAAAAAAAGAACAAGATTATCGATGCGACCGAGTATGTCCAACGTGTATCTAGAATTCCAGAATTCAACCTTTTTGATATTTCAGTTTCGTTTCATGGCTTTCGAATAGCACGTGTAGTAGAAACTAAAAATGTTTCAAAGAGAGCGATACTTGCAATGTATTTATTTTATACAGGGGAGGATTTCGAATACGCTCGGTCCAGTCGGCGAAATTTTTTTATCACGTTAAAAAATCGTGCGCTTCTGAATTTAAAATGCGTGTTCGTCAATTGTTTTTCAATGTTGTTTTCTTCATTAACTGTTCAGATTAAATCGCAGTGCGCGCATTTCATATTAGACGCATGCGCGTTAGACGTACGCGCATCAGGCGCATGCGCATGCGCATTCGAATGCATTTAAGCCGATACAATGGACTCGTCTGGCGCGAACACAGTGTATAGAACTCGCGTATGGAAAAAAAAGCAAGAAAATACTTCATCCGGCCCACAAAATTCCTGTCACGTTGGTAAATCGTTCAATCGAAAGATATATTATTAATTATTTGTCAGTAATATCGTTTTCATTAATCAGGTCAGGTTAAGTTGCAGTGTACACTTCGTATTAGTATCAGACGCATGCGCATAACGTTAGACGCTTCACGCATGCGCATCAAACGCATGTATGAAATAGGTCCAAAACCACAGAAATATGCTTCGTCCAGTTAAAAAAATCTCTGACGCATGCACTTGATCTCATTTCTATTCATCAGCTTTTTTACTTTACTTGCAAATATTGCCTCCATTTTCGTAAGTATTCGTGAAACATTATCGGAATTATCCCGCTTAAACTCGAGTGTATTTGGAAGTAACATTGAAATTACAACAAAAGGGATCAGAGCCAACTGTTCGAACTTACTCGTGAGGCACTCGATCCCATCTCTACTTGTGATTCCGCGCGCGCCGGTTTACCGAATCCGGTATTTCAAGAATAGAAGTTCCCACTTTTTCTCTCTCTCTCTCTCTCTCTCACTCTCTCGTTCTCTTTTCCTCTCTTTCTCTTTCTCTTTCGCTACTCAATCAACAGCCGATTTTCCGTAAAATTTCCAACTCGATTTCACGGCGAACAAGTACATCGCAATCACACGTTTCGCAAAATGAATGTTCACAGTCGACTGGCATTAAATAAATTCATCTGCGTATAAACGTTCTTTTCGCGCGGATCAAGAAAATAAAGTTGTTCCTCTCTGTTTTGACACGCGTGCGTTTAACGTTAATCGCGTAACTAAAGAGGAATATTATGGAGAGTAGTTTGCAGACACAAAGAAGTAAATAAATAAATTATTATTAACCGCGAATGGAATTTGTTCAGTTATAAAATTTAGAAGATGTACGGAGAGAACGTTTCGCTTAACGAAAAACTAAACGTTGCTAAATCAACGTTAACCTAGTAAATTGGTAAATTTAATAAATTTGAGGAATCCACACGTACGAGGAATTATTTCAACGTTGAAAATAAAGTTGAAAGACATTTGTAAAGATCTAGCATCAAATGGTAGAATTCATAAGAATATTATGAATCAGAGTTAGTAGAATTAAAGAACAATTTGAACAACCCAATAAATTCGTTGAAAATTTTGAACGTTAGAAAGTAATCAAATTCATAATACCTTCTAGTCGAATTATCATGAAATTCTTCGGCAACCATTGTGAACTACCACTTTAAATTTTAATTCCATTGCAATAGAATTTACGCAAGTCGCCGCGAGAAGTCTCATCTCGTGAATTTTTTTCGAATTTCCCCTTTCGTTTTTAAAATTTTCCCCAAAGGAAATCGCCCATATTCCCGTGTTTTCGCTTTCGAGCTTTTTCGCCCGCAAGACGACTGTTTCCTCCCGACAGACGCGATATCGATGTAAATCCATTAGCACTCGGAATTGACTCGATTTCGAACTGTGTGATGCCACTTTAATGCAAGAACGATAGAACGACGGTGTGTGTCGGTATCATCAATCAATAGGCCAGGTTATCGATCTCGAGTTTTGACGCTGTTCGGTTCTCCCATTCGCGCACCCGCGACGATCCAAAATTTCTATGTACAGGGTGACAACGTTGTTATGACGGGCATCGTTTGCCCCTGTATATATATATATTCGTGCATGCAGTTAATTAATTAGATGTACGGCTGCGCGTGCAATGACTGGGCGAGCGCAGCCGTGCCAAGTAAATTCGTCAGATTGTCCAAATAAAACGTAAATTCTGGCCAGCTCTTGATCGGCGTCTACCGCGAGCGTTACACGTCCCGCTAGATTTATGTGAATTTAGTTCGGCATTCGCCGAACCATGGATATATTAGAACACTGTCACGTAGAAATGGAATCGAGCCGGCAACTGTTTGTGAACTGCAACTGACACTGAAAGCTTGATTTCGATGCTGGCTCGTGAACGCGGACAGGAAGTGGGACGAGTGTAATTCTCTGATTGATTACATCAGTTGCCTGTATTTTCGGCCAAAAAAAAAAAAAAAATATTCAGCTCTTTCTTCTCTACCTTGTAGATATTTTCTACGAGCAAATTGAATCGGAATTATCACCTTCGGTGGAAATAATTTAATTTGATTCGTCAACGGTATCCGGCTGCGTTTCATTTGATTAAAAGTATGCACCATTTTTTTTTTTTTTTTTTTTTTAGAAAAATTAGATCGTTCGTTTCTTTAGAGAGATCATTTTTATTTCACGTGTCGTGTTTCAGTGGGATCGATTTATTTCAGAGAGAATTGTTTTTACTTGTAATTCTTTAATTTCATCGACACGTCGTATTATTTTTAAGTTACAAAAACTCCGTTTCATTCGATTCGTTTGTAATATAATTTCTTTTTGGAGAGGAGAAATCTACTAATAATTTGTAATTCATCGCCGATACCTTCTCCCGACATTTCCATTAAATTCGATCCGATCGAACCTTCGCTTATTTAGGAAAAATGAATATATTCTGTCAATCCTACCAACGTGTATTTCTTTCGGCCGAATTTCATTTCCGGATCATTCCGATCGGACCGTCATTTATTTAGAAAATAATATTCGTTCGTGGTTTATTATTCAGTTCGGATATATTCGCTCGGAAGCACTTCGGTTCGATTCAACTCTGTTTAATCAAATTAATTTCTTCGATAATCATTCATAGTTTATAATCACAAATTGAAATAACTCGATCGAACGTCGCGTATAATCCCTTCGACAAAATAACGTTCACTCGTAATTTATAGTTAATCAAGCGCTAAGTCCCCCCCCCCTCCGCCGAAGAATCTCAATTCAATCGTCGAGCGTCGTAATTTCTTTAGCAATTATCCATACCTAGTTCGTAATTCAATCAAAATATCCTCCTCGAGCGTCTCGCAATCAAGTCGAATTCAATCCGATCGGATCATAATTCCTCTGCCAAAACAATATTCGTTCGTTAATTTTCCAATTCGATTAAATTTCCTCTTTCGTGCTTCTTATCGAATCCGATATTTTCTTCACTGCGAGCGAGAAGCGAGAGTTTCCTTCGTTCAAGAGGAACTCGTCACATTTTCGACGTAACACGTATGAAACGCCATTCGAGCCGGGTTTATTCCCATCTCTAGTACATAGTACGATGTTGGTACGTTGTTGGTGCAGCATGGTTCGCATGGTTGCCGGGTATCTCCGGGGTTAGGGAGGAATCGAGAACGACGGGGGTGGACCAAGGGGGTGCCAAATGGAAGCTATAGAGCAAGGTATAGAGCTACTCTGTATGGGTAAGTGGAGAGAGAGCCAGTGTTATTGGTTTTTGTTGCGCATGCCTACTGCCGGCGCCAATCTGGCGAATTATTAGCCAAGTTTAACTGGCCAGAGGTGAGATAGATTATGACAGCAGTTGGTAATTTAATGGCCTCACTCTACTCTTGCGTATTAATCGATTAATTTGTGTGTGTGTGTGTGTGTGTGTGTGTGTGTGTGTGTGTGTGTGTGTACACACACACATATTTTTTTTCAATTTAACCAGAGTTATCGACTTGAAAAATCAGATACGATTTCAGTTTGCTCATCAGCCTGATTCATTCGATATCAATCGGCGGAATTTATCGGCTGCTAGTCGATTAAATTATCGTTGATAATTTAATAGACTGCGAATGTTCGTTATCTAAATTCGGATTTTTCAACATAGACGTACCGATATTTATCGAGGAATTGAAAAAGATTGTTTCTCAATTGTCATTCTGCAGGAAGATTTTTTTCGCAAATTATTTTGTACCTGTTCTGCTGTGCTAATGCACTGAACATGCTCGTGTTAAATATTTATATTTTATGTTCAACTTAAATAGGGATTCTACTCCAATACGATCAAATGTCACAATGAATATTACACATTGAATGTTTAGTATACTTCTATATTTCTATCTTGGGCGTTAATTTCGTTGAACACGTTTTCTCTTTGATTGAAGTTTGAAGTTCTCTCAGGCTCTCTGTGAGAGGTATTGGTATTTTCAGAGAATCTCAACATCGTCGTTCTGAATCTTCTTTCTTCTATTTTATAGTCTCGCCTTTTTTTTCACGACATATATAGAGGATAGAAAAATTGACGAACAGGTAATCGATCACGATGACCATCGATTTACTCCTGCCGTCTTACATGTCGTTCTATTGTCAGGCCGCCAGAGAAATCCATTCGGCGATATAAAATGAATTTTGATGGGCAATCAAAACGGAACGATTCGAGGGAGTTTCGTAGAAACGGAACAGAAACCTCAAGATTTATGAACACAGTGTCTCAAAGACACTTATTCAGACGTATGGAAGACTAACTTATGGAAAGAAGGAGCAAAGGTGCTTCTTTAAGAATCGTCATAAAAAAAGAAGAAAAGAAAAGGAAACTAGTTGGCTCCGTGATATCGCTTATCGTGCACGTTGTTTCATTTCTTCTTCTTCTTTTTCTTTCGAATCGTGCCATCCTACTCGAAGAGATCCTGAAAAGCCAATTTCGCCGATAAGCGAGCAGCTGCAACTCGCCGCGCTTTTAAACGAAATTAGTCGGCTCGTGCATAATCGGCGCCAAAAAAAAAAACGAACTCGTGTGTCCGAGGGGACGAACGAGAGCGAAAGTTCCGGCAGACAATAATGCGTGAATGTGAAAAATGTCTGGTAGCGAAATTTTCAGAAATCCTTCCTCGGGGAATCTCTGGGACATCTTTCCATCTTTGGCATTTATTATAGATTCGTGGCAAAGTTTCTGGAGGAAATATATAGAGAACGAGCGTGCACGCTCCTTGCTTAAAAATCTTGAGACATTTTTAACATTCTTCACAATTACACTCATCGTGGATAAAATAAAAGTTTCGAATAATTAATTAGTAATTTGTAATGATTTGTTTATGTTTTCAAAGTTGAACCATCCGAAACGAAACTGAGAGCTATAAGTGATAATTTCCTCCTGAAAATTGTAAAACGATCCGTTAAAAAAAAAAGGGGAAAAAAAGCAGCCTAAACGGGGAACGTTTAGAAAAGAAGGGAAAAAAGAAAAAATTGAAAGGAAAGAAGTAGTGTGCGTGATGGAGGTCAGCCAGAGGGATCGGCAATAGTATCGACGATGATGATGATAATGACGGGAAAGGTATCGGTCCTTGGAGCGACATTAACCTTTAAATTGCTACAGGTAGTAGCATGGTGGATGTGTGTATAGGCTGCTCGAATGAACTCGACAGGTTCCAAATCCGTTTGTATTTGCGCTCGTGCATTTTCGTGGCCAACGGTGTGTGTGTGTGTGTGTGTGTGTGTCCAGCCCGATAGTCCATAGCAGATGCTTAAGGCGCGTTCACACGACGCGCGATACGGTTGTGTGCGTATTTACCTGCTCACTATCACTGTCGCACGATAGATACGTTCGTGTGGGATTTGTGGGTTGGACAGTGGCGGCGACGCTTTCGTTCTTGGTTTACTTAGGCGAATACAGAGTGCTCTTATGAACGCTACAATGCCAGCCGGAGTAAAAAGGGGTTGTTACTTTGGAGTCGAGTTTTCCTCTGTTTTCTTTTTCTCTTTTTTTTTCTCTCTTTTTTTTTTTTTTTAATTTTTCCCTTCCCACTCAAGCCCGCCTCGAGTCGCGTGCAGATTTCTTCGATTCATCGATCAACTCGTGAACGCGAAGGTGATGCATCGATGAATCTGTTTTTGATTTCCGGGCTAATATTTTACATACGAAACACGCGTTTCGAGGGGAGAGAACGTGATGCTTCAAAACGAAGTAAAAAAACGAGCAATCTGATCCTGTTAGTTTCACTTGATTCCGAAGCCTTTTGTTAAATTTTCTAATTGAGAACTTCGTAGTTAAATCTTTAGTCCGGATATAGGGTGTAATGTAAATTGTTGTACATGTTCTATTAAAAATTCTGCAGAAATCTTTTCCCCCTGGAATTCTTTCCAACTGAAGCTCCTCGGAAAAAGTTTTAGAGCGATCAATGACACGAAAACTGATAGGAAATGATAGAGTTCGGCCGATAAGAGAGAGAGAGAAAGAGCGACAAATGAAAGTCAGGAGAGAATGGCGTCGACTTGCCCCCGAATGGAATACGTAGATAATTCATCTTGAAATATTTCCCTTTTCGGGTGAAACGATTTTATATTACGTGTCAAGTCGCCTATTCAGCTTGGTTGGCCAATGCCGAATAGTGTGTTACGGCCATCTTTCTTCAAGGTCCTCGTTCCTTTATGGCCTCGTGCACGTTCATTCGCGTTGCTTTTACATCGCTTTTACGCCGCGCAGTAATTGAATATTTGACGAGGAGGAAAAAGTATCTGACACGATACGGAATCGGTATTAAGAGAGACGTTTCTGGTCAGCGAGACGACGACCGGCACGCGTACGATTTCTACCGGCAAAACAAAACGGCGTTTCTCTGTCAGCGCGCCAATAATTATTATACTAATTTCATCAGCACCCGCTGCTTGTTTAAAATTCCAATTTACAGTGCAGCCGGCAGCCGGCCGATCGATGCAGCATTAAATTACTTCTACTACCGGTCCGGGCGTGTAAAATTTCAAATTCGCACGCGCGCCAATGGCTGCCGCGATGGAGAAGCGAGAATTAACGCGTAAGAAAATCACCAGGAGGAAAAAATGACGACCAAGTACATCTCCGTCGGTGTTTCCATTTGAATTTGTATTTGAATTCGAATTCTCTCGACGAGGGAATGATATCTTAACGCGCGAAAACGAAATATAAATTAGGTTAGGTTTGAATTGTTATTTCATTTCGAAGTTTCAGATCGAAGTTGCAAAATCACGGAGATAGGAGACACAATTCGTGTCTCGACGAATCCAAGACTCGAGAAAAAAAGAGAAAATAATTTCGGTAACGCGCGCGCACGCGACAAATCGCACGCGAAATCAAATATAAGGAAGAAGGAGGAAAGAGGAGAAAAGATAGTGAAAGAAATGGGGGGAGGGGGGATGCTATGTATAAAAATTGCGTTACTCCTTGTTTTTTCGAACTTTCAGACTTGGCTCCTCGACTTGGCGAAATTTCACGGCATGGTACTGCCACTTTGTTATTTTATCGTAGCTTCTCGTTCTCTCGGGGGTGTGTAGGGGAGGGGCGGCGGGGGAATTTTTATCTGAATTTTAATCAGTTGTATTACGGACGCGCGAATGAACGATACCAGACGGAGGGCGAAAAGAGTTTTGGCAACGAGGAAAGTAATTTTGCGCGCTACTGTACATTACGTGTTTAGCTTTGTATAGCCTGGATGGGATTGGATAATTCTAAACACAGTTGCACACGTTGCCTGTATAGTAACCTTTGACCAACTCCCCGCAACTGTCTATGGACTCTCCCTAACTGATTGTGAGAATGGAAGGGATTCTCCTTTCTCTCTCCTACTCTGCTTCCACCGTCTGTCTCTCTCTCTCTTTCTCTCTTTCACCCTCTTCCTTTCAATCTCGAAGACCAAGCTCTACTCTGTTGCTTTCTCTCTCCCTCCCTTTAATATCTCCCTTTCTCTCTCTCTCTCTCTCTCTCTCGTTCTTTTTCTCTGTTTCTCCGTTACTTCACTATTTAACTCCTTTCTCGTCGTTCAATTTCTATTTCGCTATTTTCCACTCGCTCGTACATTGTCTCTGTCCTTCTCTCTTTCACTTCGTGAAATGTGGCATCCTCGTTCCCCCCTCGCAATTTGATCCTCATCTCTCTCTCAATTTTTCTCGCTCTTTCCTCTCTCGTTTCCCGGGGAGAAGTTTTCGAGTAATTCAATCATACCGCCTCGTCTCGAAAAAAAAATATATCTTGCCCGATTGCTTTTAGCTCGCGAGGGATCAAAAAGCAGCAGTATTTATATATACCTGCAAATATTTTCGAATTCTTTCGTTCTCCCTTCGATGAGACGGAATTGCGAATTACACGGTGAACAAAAATGAAATGTAAAAATATCTCCAGAAGAAGAAAAAAAAGAAACGAAGAAATGTCGAAATGTCGAAACAAATGTCGACACCGATAATGTCGAAAAATGAAAAATAAATTGAAATGTACAAAGAGAGTACGGTAATATTCCTTGAGAAATATATCTGACTTGTTTAAAATGCCTCGGTAATTTTTCTTTTTTTTTTTTTTTTTTTCTTTTTCTTTTAAACCCGGAGAAAGGTTAGCGATAAATGTTTTCAGTGTAAACTTCGATTTAAGATGCACTTTGGATCTGTGTAGGTATTCCGGAGCAGTGGTTCTCGAGTCTGGCGTTTTTGCCCGCCGCTTTTCGCGCCGAGAAGAGCGAAAGAGAGCGCACGCGTATTTCTAGGCGAACACAGTAGGCAGACGTTTTGGTGAATGGAGGATCCTTAAATTAAATCGTCAATCTTGACGCGAATAGTCGCGGCCTTTTTTCGTCGCTCGCGAGAAAAGAGAAAAATGAACTCTCCCCCTCGTTTCGTTTCGTTTGAGCACCGCCAACTTGTCGAGCCTTTAGAAATTGTTTCACTGACACTCGTCTCGGAAAAACGCATTCAATTCTCGTCAGGGGACTAGCGAGAGGACTTTCTTTTTTTTTTTATTTTTTTTTTTCTTTATTTTCTTTTTTCGACGTTTATGCCTGCCGGGGCCAGGCTATCGCCGTATAATTATGTTAGAGATTATTGGTCGTCATTTGAAGATTGCTCGCCACACGTTCAACGGCTGCGTTTTTATCTTTTTGTCATCGATCAGTTCTTTACGATCAACGCGAGCAATATTATCAGAGATTTTCAACAAGTTGAAGAGGTTTTAGGTTTGATTTTAGAATTTTTATTTCGCCGGGGAAAGAAAAAAAAAAAAAAAAGAAAAATGGGAAATTCTCCCGGCAGAATGGACGAGTGAAATTTTCAGACGAACTTCTGAATTTATATTTATTTAGTTTATTCCGTATATATGTATGTATATATATACGGAATAGCTTTTAGTTTATTTAAGTTACGAATGGATATCGGGCCGATCCCGTCCGAAATAGATTTTAGCAGGGCGGGAGGAAAACTCGATTTTATTTACATTTGTATTTTCGTCCCGTTTCGCCGGCCGAGAATTTCAATTTCCCGAAAAACATCATTTTTGAATTGTGCGACAGTATTTCCCCGTCCGGGGCGGACGGACGGTTTTTTCGAAAAATAGCTGCAAATCACTTGCACGTATTCGCGAATTCCATTTTTTTTTTTTTTTTTTTTTTTTTTAATTAGAAATATCACGATCGTTAAAGGCGTGAAAAAATATATGAAATATTTTTAATGTTTCATAAAAATTCAGTGTTTCGATATATCGAGAGAGGGGGGGAAAAAGTGGCCACTGTGTTAAGAAATAAATCGCAAAACAATTTTCCAAACAATTTCGAAATCTCCGGCGGAGAAAGAGTGCCCTGAAACGCTTAGCGATAGAAATATTCTTTTTTTTTCAGCGCGCTTTGCGAACGTTTGAAAATATATTAAATTTAATAACAGTGCAACACGGCTAGCGAAGTAATTTACTCGCGTGGCTCGAGTTTAGTTTTTCGTGCATCGGCGAGTACATGGGGGCACCCGGTTGTTCTTGCCCGATATTTTTCACATCGTGTCAAAAATACGCGCGATAAATACCTCTTTATGACGAAACGATCGACGCGTGGGCGGTGGGCGATAACAAAGCTGTGCACTCGATTTTTCCACCGTGATCCGTCTGTCGTCTTACTTTTCTTCGGCGAAGAAAGACGAATTTGCTTAACGCGTTATCCCTTGCTTGCTTATGGACTTTCAACCATTCCACTGTACGATGTATAACTTGTACACACCGGCCGGTTGGTATTTCCACTTTATAACGACGTATATACTTCACCGTGTCAGAGATAATATAGGCGTATCCTTATGTAGAAGAACGAGTTTCAGAGAGCTTGCCAATCAAACGAACGAAAGTTAGCGAGACGTTCGTCGTTGAATTAATAAATCGATAACTTGATCGATAAGCTTAATGCTAAATTTCGAAGATCAGGATTGCTGAACGCCGCGCGAGGTTGGAGGGGGGAAAAAATTCAGCGGGAAAACACGTTCTCTGAAAGAGAAAGAAATTAGAAGCGAATGAATATTTTCGATTTGAAAACGCGAAAACGCGTGTCCGGGGGGAAATTTGATATTCTGGTGAAATAACGCAATCGAATCGATGTTAAATTCATTTCGCTTATTCAAAACTTGTTTTCCTATTGAACCGTTCGAACCGTGTACCAAACGTGTTTCAAA
This sequence comes from Tetragonula carbonaria, assembly GCA_032399595.1. NCBI lineage: Eukaryota > Metazoa > Arthropoda > Insecta > Hymenoptera > Apidae > Tetragonula > Tetragonula carbonaria. Next base: position 6,678,276 of record JAUCRC010000013.1, read on the forward strand.
TTGTGTTTTCGATAATCGTTGAACGAATGAAAAGCACGTTCGATGTATACCCATCTGCCATTCATTTATATCGTATTATTTGCTAATGAGAAATCCAGCAAACGCAGCAAAATTACAAACGTAAATCGAATTGTTCAACGTTATCGATTAAATCGTAGCCCGGAGAAACATTTTTTCGGCAATTGGAGTCCTTTCCTTTTCGAATTATTATTTTCGAGTTTATTTCTTTCTTAATTAACTCGTTCGGTCAACGCGGCTGATGAAAATGAAAATCAGAAAACAAATCGAACTCATCGATTTTGTTCCTTTGTTTCTTTTCATAATCGTACGTATACTTTTCACGCAAGATTTCAGTCGACGGTGTCGTCGTTGAAAAAAATTACTCTGCAATTTATCGTCTCGTTCCTATCGACTAAAAAAAAAAAAAAAAAAAAAGAAAGAAAAAAAGAAGATTTATATATTTTTGTCGAAAAACTCCATCGAATGTGAATAATAACTTGATCGACAATCACTTTGCATTCGCATTCCCGTGCAAAAATTCGGCGAGAATCGTTGAAACATTATTAAAATCCGTCGTCTCTCTTCGTTCCGCCGAAAAGAAAGAAAAAAATGAATAAAAAAAAGAAAAAGAGAAAAAGAGTTTCGACGGAAAAGCTGCGCACGCCGTTGAATAAAATAATGCGAATGACAAATGAAATAACACGAATAATATTCATGTCAAACGTTAAAACGCAGTAGAGAGAATGTATCGATTAATAAACCGCTAAATGTCAGTAACAGAACGCCTCCTGCACTCCGCCTCGCTCCCCCCACTCCTCGCCGCCTTCACCCCCACCCCGTCGCGCTCTCTCCCCACTCTCGTGACTAATAATATTGCTGTTCATACGGCACAACACTATTTTGAAACGCGAGGCAATACAGGAAATACGGTAACGGAGTTCGTGTAATAATGCCATGTTGCATTATTCAATTACATGAGAGAGTTCGAACTCCGGGGGGAAGATCGATAACCGGCTGAATGTAACAAACGCCCGCCTCCTCGGGCTCATATTTTTATCGTTTACACGCAGAATGGAAGGATATTCGAAGGGAGCGTGGAGGTGGAATTCACCCGTGTCGCAATTCACGGGACTCTCGATGTTATGTTACACGAGCAAGATTGATCGAGCATCCGAGACGAGAAAAGAATCGAGCGAAATATAAAAAGGGGGGAGGGGGGAGGGGAGGGGAAAAAAAGAAAAAAGAAACGAAAGCGCCGAAACTTTCGCGGTTTCGTTCGTTGTTTCTTCAAATATCAGCCGGATGTGGATAATTATTATTGAATCATCGCTGTACATTGCAACGTTTATGACAGTGTGTCATGTTGTACAATTACGCGTGGCTTGAGCACCGGGGATCGATAACTCACTGCACGATCCGAGGACCAATTCGTCCCTGTCACGTTCGTTCTTTCTTTTTTCTTTTCGTTGTTAATGATGCTTCGAGAGATTCGTCCTTTTTTTTCTTTTTTTTCAAACGGTAATTTTGCCAAGAATCGTTACGTACGTACAATTATCGCGACGATGTGTTTTATTGATTTTATATACGTATTATTTATACGTTACTCGTTTAGTACATTTTAGTACGAAAATTTATCTTTTCGTTTAAAAACAGGAGGAGAGATTTTATTTTCTATTTTCCATTTCTTTCTTTATTTTTTATTTTTTTCATTTCTCGATGGATTATTTTCCGCCACGAACGGCGACATTTTTATATTCTCAAGCAAAAGAGAAAGTAAAAGAAAGGAAGAGGAAGGGGGAGGAGGGGAAAGGACTTGCGACAATCGGAGTAGATGGAATATTAGGCCTCCTGAACGGGGGAGAGTACAATCGCGGTTTACGCCTATGGGGCTCGCCCTGTCGTCCATTAAAAGTCGTCGGCCCTTGTCTCCCTCCGTGAGGAGCACAAAAACCAGAAAACGTAAAAGGCATGGCACTCGTTCGAAACCAGTTCACGCTCCGGGGGAAGCTCCGCATGCCAAGAAAAATAGATCGTTAACGAATGAAAGGAAAAAAGAAAGAGAGAGAGAGAGAGAGAGGAAAAAAAAGAGCTTCGCGAAAGGGTGGTTGGGCGAATAGAGGGAGGGAAACTAATAAAATTAACCTGTCGCCGTAACAATGAACGCGATAATGACGCGGTGTGTGTCGTCCGCGAAATTATCGGGTGACGATAATCGTGTCGCGTGTATACGTGTGCACGGCTGGAAACCTAAAATAGAAGGGAAAAAAATTCTCGTAATAAAAATCTCAAGATACGTCTGCGCTGCTGTGGCTCTCGGGGATCCTAACCTCTGTCTGACGAGTTTTCAATAGAGCATTCTTCGGTTATATTGCTTGTTTTCTTCCTCGTCGAGCTGCGCGGGATCGATATATATATATATGTGTGTGTGTGTGTGTGTAGCATACAATCCCGTGCATTCAACGGATTCGAATATTATCGAAACATTTACGATGTATTAGCGTTTGGCTGAGGAATGGTAATGAGTAGGAGAGGGACAGGTAAATATTTGCGGCTGGGTATCGAGTTAAATTCAGTTAAAGTTATCGATTAGTAACTACCGTGGAATAATTAATAGTTATCGATCGGAAAGATTTGGAAATTTCCTGGCAATGATATTTCCAACCGGTGGAAAAAACGAAGAGGTTATTATTATTCTCGGAGTATGTATTGTTGATTCTTAGCGTGTTTGAAAAAAAAGAGAAAAAAAGAGAGAGAAAAAAAAAGAAAAAGAAAGTACACGAGACACTTTGTATATTACCATGAAGTTTCTCGTGAAATCTCGGCTTCTGTTTTGCGCGCGACATGTTTTCGTTATGAATATAAACGGCGGGGCTTTCGCAATAAAAGTAAAAAGGTACGTTTTGCTCGCATAGTCGTGTAGTCGCGTAGTCCTTCCATGCTTCCGGTGATTAGTTTTTCACGGATGTTTTTAATTATCTGATTTCTGTGAATTCTTCGCGTTTCATTCGTTATTCGCGTGTTCGTGTTTTTTCTATTTATTTTATTTCTCGTCAAATTTCGCTCTACTTTTTCTTTTTTTTTTTTTTTTTTTTTATTTTATTTCCTCTTGCCAAACACGTTTAACACGTAATGGATAATGGACAGATAATTAAACGGAAGGAGATAAAACTGTTTCATAATCTACTTGGAATTACGTAACGCGATTATCATTCAAGCCCACATGCATATATGTATGTGTTTTGCGTGAACACGGGGAGCGAGCTTTCCACGTGATCGCTAGAAAACCTGCTTTATTGGAATTCTATTTCTGTTGGCGGCTGCTCTACGCCAATGTGCCCTCCCGGACTCCGGCTCGCACGTGGTGGTGGTGGTGGGGAGGGGAGGAGGGGGGAACACAGTATTTCTAAAGTATCTCTAAGGCCTCATTGACCCATGAATCGTTCATCTTTGCATACCCTGTTCCTGATTTTCGCCTTTGACAGTGCAAATAAGGGAGTCAATCGGATTGATCTATAAATTTATGCGCGACGCGTAAATCAATTATTTTTCTATATTTTTATCTATACACGTTCGGTATCGTACGAAACACGCAGTCATCATTGTCGCGTGTATAATAACGTGCGTGTACAATAGCGCCACGTATGCAATTTATATATTATATAAACGGTGCGCGACGAAATAATAGTTTCGAAAGCGTTATATCATGTTTATTGAACGTACGCCGGAATTAAGAATGGATTTTGGAATTTCGCTCGACCCCGTTTTTCGACTCGGCGTGTTTCACCGCGAGAGACGAAAATAATTTCAAAAATGAAATTTTATAGAAGATCATACATTTCCCTTTTGTTCCGTTTTTCTCTTGTTTTTGCTTTCTTTTTTTTCTCTTCTTTTTTGGTAAACATTATTTTTAATTATCAAATCACGTTTGCCACCGTGTTCCATTTTCAATAGATTTAATTCCTCCGTTAACTGAAATGTGTTCATCCACGTTCGCGCAAATTTCGTTTCGAAGCATTACAAAAAAGTGAAATTAATTAAAAACGGGAGTATACATTTTGTTCGTGCCAACGTAAATGCCAATAAACTTTATCAAGCCGGCGGCCGATAAAATTGCCTGAAGTTATTTCTGCGAGGAATAAAATAGAAAAAGGAAAGAAATGAAATAATATAAAACAAAAGAGAGAGAGAGAGAGAGAGAGAGAGAGAAAATCGAACGTGGTACACGTACAAAAGAACAACCTTTATTTTTAAAGCGTACCCCGGAATCAATCGTCGGAATACACTCCCGAGAGAACTGTTCTATTCTTGGAGAAGAAACGAGAGATACAGTCCATCGAATATTAATTTCGAAAGTTATTATACAAATTCAGTTTTCAAGATATACGCTGCACTGCGACGTGTAGAACGAGAAAGAAAGAGAGAGAGAGAGAGAAAGAGAGAGAGAGGGAGAGGGAGAGAGAAAAAAGAGGAAATCGACTTACAAATTACGGCTCTTCTCGTACGAGTATCTTGTATATGTGCCGTATAATACTATAATGTATGTATCTAATGTAGGTATGTAAACACATATATACCTGTATATCCTATCTGAGCTGGTTGGGAGTACGACGCGTTTCCATGGTAACTCATCCCTCCTATCAAATTTTCCCCCACCCTCGCCCGCTCTTTTCTCCCCTCCATCTCGAATCATCTGTCCTTCTCACTCTCTCGTACCTCGTCGTTGCCTTCTTGCTCTGTAACTCCATCGCTTTCTTGCTTGTTCTCCCACTCTTCTCACTGTGTTTCTCTTTCGGTTACCTCTGCCATCTACATTGGTCTGTCTCTCCGTGTGTCTTTATCTCTCTATATATATTTCTGTTTTCCCTTCCCCTTTGCCCGATGCTTTCGTCTCGCTCGTGGCCATTCGTTCGTAGCACATGGTTCTCTCTCTCTCTCTCTCTCTCTCTCTCTCTCGTTCCGACTCGAGTACGCGCACTGCCTCTCTCGCTCGCGCGTAGTTGCCCCACCGCGCTCAGCCAGTCTTTTGCCACGGAAGAAAACTATTCATTGTCAATACTCGAGACCCCGACTGCCGACCATGAAACCAACTTTTTTCACAGGGGTGAATTCCCATTACCGGCATATATACGCGTATACTTTTTTTGCTTTCTTTTCGCGAGGGACGATAATGACTTCAGGGATGATCTTTTGGGGGCTACAAGGGAAAGGGGAGCACCTACGTCAAGGGTGTATTAATAAGACGATTCGATCCACGCTTGCGATTACATTAGAATAGGAGGTTCTATACTCCTGTATTAAATAGAAAACAGGAAACTCGGATTTTTCCCTCGCGATTATAACGGATCGTACGTACGATCCGCTCCTGTTTTTTCTTCTCTTTTTCCACGGTCACCGAGAGAGGGTGTTCAAAGTGAATTCTTAGTAGCTGTTTTAAGCGTTTGTGAAACACGCGCTTAAGCAACTCGAGATTTTCTCCACCAGATGGCAAACGACGCGATTGTGCCTGGTATTAATTTTCGCGTTCAACGAAAATTTCTATCGTCGGTGAAATCTCCCCCGCCCCCCCCCCTTTTTTTTCTTTTCGAACGTATGGCGACGCATACGAATCTGCAAGACACATGGCGGTACGAGTATTAAAATCGAAGGAACAGCGTGTAATGTTTTTATATCGCGGCGAAATAAAATGAAATACGCGCGACCCCGTATTCGTGACGGTGTTATCAATCCGAGCTACGTAAAAGAATCGGATAAATTGGAAACAATTATGGCAACGTGATTAATCCGTTCGCCTGGTAATTTCCTGTCGCCGATGAATCATAAATCGCTGTGTCACGCCATTCGAGAGAGAGAGAGAGAGAAAGAGATTCTCCAAGTTCACTCGGCTTGTCTCGATGTCGGTTTTAATCGATTCGATCGCCAGTTCGTTCGTTACGTCAAATATTTTTGCCAGAAATGCTTACAAAAAAAAAAAAAAAAAAAAAAGAAAAAAGAATTTCGTAAACATTCGCGAATATTCCCGCTTATTCGGCTTGATTCTTTCTCTCTCTCTCTCTCTCTCTCTCTCTCGCAGAAAATTCACACAGAATGTACACGCTATTTTATTAGATTTCAGTGGAATTTTTTGAGAAATACTCGCGATGTGAAAACATTAGAGCGAATTAATTCTTCCAACAACGTTTTCCCGCAAAGTGGAAACGTTACTCGTTTTCTTCTTTTGCCTCCCGCTTTTTTGTTTTGCTTTCAACGTGAAAGAGCGTGAAATTTTACGATTTACGCCGCGGGAAGATCGACCTATGTTTGAATAACGCGAGTGTTGAAATTGCGTTTTAATACTGTACGGTATAACGAAAGTTTAATTGAATGAATGTTGTAATTTGTGCGGCAAGTTTCTCTTTCGGGAGGAAGTCAGGCAAACAGAATAACTTTGCATGAAATCGATGAACGAAGGAACAGTCCAACTCCTCGCCCCCTCGCCCCCCCCACTCCCCCCTTCGTATTAAAAATTTTCCACCAACTTGTAGAGAAATGAAATTTACGAGAGCGAAATAAGTTTCTCGCTGTTAAAAAATACGCCGGCGATGACCTCGGCCAGGAAAATACCGGCGCGATTTTTATCTCAGTTTTCACACGGTAACTTTTCAATTTCTCTTACGGCTTGCCCTGGCGTAGATCGGAAACGTAGACCGGAAGAAGGGATCACCGGCGACGATTTCGATTTTGTCGTCACACGCGAAAATCGTCGGATTTTAATTAAAACACGAAGCCGGCCCGTTTGTGCTAATGCTTCGCAGTCGGGGATTCATTTGTCGACCAGCGTTCGCGAAAGGCGAATGAAAGAGCAAAGTGGTTTTCAATTTTCTTAGGCTGGCACGCTGACGTGAATTTCTAGAAGAATTTAAAGAAACGAAGACGCTGCGAGTAGTCCTCTTGAACGATAAAAGCTACGTCAAAAAGATATATTGTTATCAATTTCGCAGATTATGAATTACTTGCGTAAACCGCTTGCGCGAAATTGCGAGACGCGTTCAATAATAAAAGTGAAGATGAAACTTGGGAGGAGCTTCATCGCTGAAACCTAACCTAAAAATCATTCGATTCGATTAGTTCGCAACTTTTAAAGAAGAAAATCGATAGCGTTGAAAAGAATCAGTTTGTATTCTATTTAACGAGGTTAAATAGAAGACTGTGCCATTATATTTTAACACTTTACCGACCGATAGCGGTAAGTAATAGACGATTAATAGGCTGCTTTACCGGTCGGTAAAGTGTTAAAATATATAAATATATTATTATACGATATTAACACTTTACCGACCGATAGCGGTAAGTAATAGATTAATAGGCTACTTTACCGGTCGGTAAAGTGTTAATATCGTATAATAATATATTTATATATATATATATATATTAATATACGATATTACCGGTCGGTAAAGTATTAAAATATATAAATATATTATTATACGATATAAACACTTTACCGACCGATAGCGGTAAGTAATAGACGATTAGACTGCTACCGGTCGGTAAAGTGTTAATATCGTATAACAGTATATTTGTATATATTAATATACGATATTACCAGTCGGTAAAGTGTGAAAATATATAAATATATTATACGATATAAACACTTTACCGACCGACAGCGATAAGTAATAGACGATTAATAGGCTATTTAACCGGTCGGTAAAGTGTTAAGATACATCTCCGAGTTCCAATTGTTTCCTTTTAGAGAACAGATGATACGATGTGCTCTCAATTTAAGGAACGTGCTTGTTACATTTTTGCGGCCGACTGTACGCAGAGTGAGATATACATTTCGAGACGTAATAGAACGTCAGCGTATTTGAAATCGTTCTAATTCATCATACCGTGCCGCAACACAACGCCAATTAAACTACCACTGTTTTACATCGTTGCGCGTATGATTTTATCGCGCGGCTGTCAAGTGCACACCGTCATCGCGACGGATTGTGCCGAGACAGAGGGAAGAAGGAAGAAAAAGAGAGGCGAAACGAAATATAGCGCGGATATTTATTCGACCTTTTTTCTTTTCCCAGTTAATTGTAGAAAAGCTACGTAATTTCGAGCGATGTGAAACCATAGGAATGTCCAGCTGTTGACTCTCGACAGGGATTTTCGATCATCCGAGCCAAGTAAAATCTCTCGGGCACTTCAAAGAAGGAGGGAAAAAATAAACGAAGAGAGGAACGGGGAAAGAAGTGAAATTTACTGTTTCAGTGAATCTTTTCAATCGTGACTTGGAAAGGAGCGTGTTAAAGAGAGAAATTACATTGTAGCAAGAGCTTTTAATTTCGTTGTTAAGAAATGAAAATTACGTTCACGTTTCAGTGTTAGAATTTTATTCATTGTTAATGAAACCATACCTCGAGGTATGAAATTAATAATTAACACGTGAATTATGCGACCAAGTATGTTAAACAATAGTAAATAAAATAACTGGTGCGTAATATAAAAGCAAAATCGATCACTCTAAATCTTAGCAAAGCGTAATTTCGTGGTTAACAAATGAAAATTACGTTCACGTTTCAGTGTTGGAATTTTATTCATTGTTAATGAAACCTCGAGGTATGAAATTAATAATTAACACGTAAGTTATCCGACCAAGTATGTTAAACAGTAGTAAATAAAATAACCGGTGCAAGATACAAGCAAAAGTCGATCAAATAAAAATAAAACAATTAAATATTTCATTAGATTGGATAAAAATGAAAACAAAATCGATTACTCTAAATCTTAGCGATCTGACGAGAAATGATTAGGACTATCCGTGATCCCGGTGAATTCTATTCGAGAGAGGTTAAACAAGACCCAGAAATTGCATTTCGAGCGAAGTAGAAGTTGAAACGAGGAAATCAGAGGTGAGACGCCGAAATTCCACACGAAGTTTCAGTTTAAATAAGACTAGGAATCGCATTCGAAGGAGAAGAAAGAACGAAGGCGAGGGGGCAGAGAAAAAAAGAAAAGAAAAGAAAAGAAAAGAAAAGAAAAGAAAAGAAAAGAAAAGAAGAGTGTATATGCGTCCTCGCCACGTCTGGACCACCACAAATTAATTACGAGTCGCGCGAGAAAGTATCAAGAGAGAACGACAAAGACGGTGATGCTGGGCCTCTGCGTAAAGAAAAGAGAGAGAGAGAGAGAGAGAAGGGTGACGGAGAGACGGAGACAAAGTACGGTCTCGAATTCCATGTACCCACGTAATTCACGTTAATTGGTATTCAGAGGGGTTACCCGTAGCGAGTGTGTCTTTTGAAAACAAGCTGGATCCGACCCATCCAATGGCAAAAGCTCTTAAAACCCAGTTCCTTTTCCTTCGGTTACTCTTGCGCTACACTTTCCTCTTCTCTTTCATTCTCTTTTCGGCCCTTATCTCTCTCTCTCTCTCTCTCTCTCTCTTTCATTTCTTTCTCTATTTTTGTTTTCCTTAGGCTGAAATTTCTCGGACAAGCGTAATTCGTTCGGATGATTTAACTCGTTCGAGCGTATAAAGGCAAGAAATAATATTAATCTTGCCAAGATTCGTATTGGATGATTAATTCCAGCGTTGTAAATTGCTAGGAGAGAAGGAGAGAAAGAGAGAGAGAGAGAGGGAGAGACGTGCGTTTGATCGTTTCGATCTGGTGTCACTGGCTCGCGCAACAAATAGCATCTCGCAAGACCAATTTGCAGTTGCAACTTTCCCGAGGCGCGATTTAATATGACACTTTAAATCGGCGCGATAAATGCGGATCCGGACGTTATCTTTATATTATCCTTATCAGAGTGTGGCTCGCGCGACGCTCGCATTAGCAAACTACAAATTTATCGTGGTAATTTAGCATTGCTCCGTTAAATAAAATGATGGCGACTTTACGTCCAATGAGAGGCCGAGCCAACGTCCAACGAAGATTTAATACGTTATATTTAATACGAAGATTTAGTACGCTTTATCTAACTGATTTCTGTGCTCGTGCTTGTTTCATTATTAAATTTACTCTATTTTATCCTGTTTATGGTCAGTATGGTTCGTTATTGGACCAAATCCTGGGCAAAGTTCAAGTTCAAACGAATATTTATAATTTTCAAATTCTTTCGTAGAAGAACGTGTCATCCAGCTGCCAGCGATAAAAATTCAAGTTCAATCGATCTACGAACGTAAAAAGAACGTTGTTACTTTCTTTTAAGTTACTTTTAAAGATCATCCTTCAAAAAAAGAAAAAGAAAAACGAATTTTCGCGACAGCGTTAATTGTCAATGCGCCTTGCCAAAAAAACTTGTCTCGAGTATTGACTTAATGGTACGATTGATTCGCGAGCGTAATAGAGGGAGAGAGAGAGAGGGTTCTGAGTCGAGGTGAGACAGAGGCCTTTGTTTCACGCCAGCCTGAAACATAGTTAGCACGAAAAACAGAAATTGTAACAAAGCGTCAAATGATTAAATGGCATTTCGTTCTCTGTTAGTTTGACGACAGATTTCTTTTTTGGATATTCATATGTGTATATATATATATATATATATATATATATATACACACATATGTCGTTTCGAAAGAGAGTTCGAAGCACAAAGTGAGAGAAGCTAGAGACAGCGGGTGAGTTGGCGAGGGTGAGCGAGGGGAAAAAAAAAGAAGAAAGATGGAAATTCGAGTTAATACAGGGCCCTCGTCGTCGAGGGAAAACAAAGGCAGCGTTATTTGGGAATTCAGCTGCGGGGCCTCGGATCGATAATAATCTCGCGCAACCGTACATCCAGCGAAAGTATAACGCCAACGTTTCTTTTGCTACGCCAGTACCTTTTAGTAGTAGCGGGACACTTTCGACGTCCGTATCGATCCTGCCAGCATACGAGTACGCGATCGATGATGAACGGCGTTGGAAAACTGATCGAAAACGTGTAGCACAATTGTTTCCTTAGAAATAGAAACGTATAGCTTATTTCACGCGTTCGACTACTATTCGGCTTCAGCGTCTTCTTTTTCGTTCTTTTCTTGGCAAAATTTTGTATTCCATTTCGCAGACGGTAGATCAACGAGAGGAGAGAATTCGAGAAATTAATGCAGCCTTTGAATTTATTCTTTGTTAGGATAACGTCGAATTTGAGAATTACCTGGTAAATGCATAATTCCGCGTTTTTCGAACGTGCATTGTCGTTAACACGTGAATCAATCGGGTTTCAAAATTCGAACGTACGTAACGAATGAATTTCATATTGTTCGTTGATTCTGCAATATCGTTCGGTGTAATATATTCAAATGCTTGTAAATAATTAATATTCATTTTCGTGAATACTGATATTATATTCTCATGAATACTTGTAAATGGTGTAACGCGTACTTATTATAATGTAAGTTAAATTCGAGATATCGACGAAACGAGGATATTAGAGAAAATAATTGTATAATGGCAAGCCGAGCGTGCATGTTTCTCATTCGCGGACTCTCATGCGATTTAATGAATGCTAAATTGCCAATTAAAACGAAATTACTTAGATTGCGTTTCTTTTTTTTTCAGCTATCTAGTTGAAAGTATAGCCTTCTCGTCGTTCTCACGTTTAATTGTGTTCGTCCGTTTCAATTAATTCGCCGTTCGTTGAAATTCGATTTAATGGCGGCACAACGTTCCCGTTTAAATGTTTGTGTTTCAGTCGAAATCGCTGGAAAACGCGTCGTGAAATATTCCGAATGATGATTATTAATCACACACGGACACAGAGAGTTCATTATTAAAGTTCTTCACGTATGTGCGTGAAAATTTCAAATCCACGTACACTCTTTGTAATACAATGTACGGAAGTTCTTCGTTTTATCCCCGTTTGAAGTAATAGCATTGCGTCGCGCGCGGTTTTAATAAAAATTAAAAAGTTCGTACATTTTTCCCCCGCCCCCTTTTTCTTTTAACGTGAAATCTTTTTTCTCGATGGCCTTCGTACTTGTGAAATTTCCAAGTATCTCGAACGTTGTGACATCAATTTTTTAACAAACAGAGAACATTCGGAGTTCTCTGCTGGGAAATTCGCGTTGTAGCTAAAGCAGTGTATATTTAATAAAAAAAAAAAAAAAAAAAGAAACAAAAGAAAAAAAGAGGAGAGAGAAAGGGAAACAAATGAAATATTTTTTAATTAAATCGTTTTCGGAGCTTTGAAAGGAAAAAGATCAAAGCGATTCGCCGGCGACGAGTTATATTTTTACGTTTAATAACCGCGACTCTTTGATAGTCATGAAATTCTGTTAAATTCTCTAAAAAGTTAATGACTTAATGAGTTTTTTTATCGTTTCAAAAGAAGTAATAATCGAGAACGGAACTCGCCTCGAAGTCAAGAATTTTTGCTGGGAACACTTTTTCTCTTCATCGGGGTAAACGTAGTCTGTGCGTTTATCGTTCCAAAAAAAAGAAACCGGTCCCTTTTCACCGATAAAATTTCAGTTGTCGAAAAGAACTCTTCCCGAAGAGAAAGAGAACTCGAAAGCGGACGTTCGATTATCTTTGTTCTTTCCTCGTCTTCTGAAGAACTCCCAGTACTTTTTTCTCTTTCCGATGTTTGCTCGATAAACGAGCAAATTACGATCAAGATTTCGCTAAAAATATCTCTCAACCAAGGAGAAACGTTCGTTTAATTTTCAATTTGACGTCAGTCGTTCAAAAATTTAGCTTCAAAGCTAAAAAAGAAAAAGAAAAAAAGAAAAAAGAATGCGCCGCGTTCGCAAGAAAATTCACCGCACTGTCCAAAAGGAAATTAGATAATTACTCGAATCAACTAACCTTGAGGGAAAAAAGTCTTACGTTGTCAGAGTTAAAAGAACGCGTGTGTTCACAAAAGGGAAGGGAAGAAAAAAACGAGACAGTACACAGACGGTTTCGTAAATTTGAATAAAAGCAGGAGAGACGACATTTTAGTTAGGGGAAATAGTTAGGTTAGTACGGGGTCGAAATAAAATGTAAAGATGTCGGGTAATTAGTAGAAGAAAAGCTGGTTTCAATCTGGCGATGGATAGAGATAGTATTAAGCCTAACACTAAAAATATAACATTTCTTGTGTTAGAAGACCTATCGTTAATCGTTTTTCAATTGCCAATTGTTAAATCTGTAGTGTATATTTCATATTAGTCAGACGCATGCGCGTTAGACACTTGTACATTGGACGCATGCGCGTTAGACACATGCGCATCAGACGCATGCGCGTACCGACATATTGGGCCCCGCTCGACGTGCCCACGCAACGTTTGAAAATCCCGTGTAAGAAAAACAGTGAAAAACTTCTAACGCACGCGCTTCAAATGCTTTAAAAGCTTTGAAACTACTTGCAAAGTATCCGGTCCCATCTCTAAGGATTGATTTCGAGAAACTAGTAGCTGGCAGTTTGGGAAAGAATCGGAATAAATCTCGACTGGGAGGATCGAAAGGTATTTCTTTAAATCGTGGTCGAAAGACCGCGTCGGTGTAGTTATAGCACTATCGTTCTTCCGATATATGAATCTCTTGCTCCTCCTAACACGTCGCTTTGAAAATCATCAGCTAATTGCACGCGAAGCTCGGGCGAGTCGTTAACGCGCCATTCGGACCCGCGAAAGATTATTTGTCCCCGGCTCGATTATGTCCTGGTGCGAACTAGCACCAGCCTAATTACTCGCTCTTAGCGATGGACTTCAAAGACCGTTTCCCGCGCGCGCGATCAACCCGTGAAACGTTGTTTCAGTCCTTGGGCCTGATGCGTTCCTACTTCTTTTTCTCCGTTTGTTTTTTCACCAGGCAGGATGAAAATGAAGTTTGTTGACCTTTTAGAGAGCAGCGAATGGCCTTGAGTGGAAGTTACCAACTCCGGCGTAGGGTCGGCTAATTTATTCAACTGTCGATGAATTATTTGGATCATGAATGGCGACGTTGCGACTAGAACTGTTGGCGAACGAAGTATCAGAAATTCGTATCGGAATGAATTAGAATGCAATTATGATACGACGAAAGTAATAAAAGCGTCTATTCATAACATTAATGAAAACCTACGAATCTTCGTTCTAATATCAATCCCCCTTTATTGCAAGCGTGCATATTTCCTTTCCTCCTTTTCGTTAACAACTCGTTTCGTTGTTGGATCGTCGTTACGTCCGCTATTATTAGAACGAATTTGTGGCGGCGACTAATTAATCGCGAGAGGAGAGCAACGTAACACACACACACACACACACACACACACACACGAGAGAATCTCTTATCGCGATTGCGAGATTCTCGAGTCCTTCGGACGCCGCCGAAAGAAATTGAATTCGATGGGAGAGAAATTTTCAACGACGGATAAAACGCCGGTGGATGTTGATAAACGTCTTATCAGACGGCGAAAAAAGAAATCACGATTATTGGCACAACACGTTAGGCTCGAAGGAGAAAAACCGAGGAAAAGGGATGGGGGGAATGGTGGGAGAGGGGGAGAGGCAGGAAAAAAGTAGAGCGAGAAGAAATGAGGGAAAAATAAGAAGAAACGAATAATATCTCCTTTCAAATAAATTTCTCTTCAGGAGTTCCCGAGAGCTTGATGATCTTCCTTTCTTTGTAAACGAGATTGAATTCCATAGCGGACGAGAATTTTACGAATATAATGAAAGCTGATGCCGGCTCGTTGGAAATAATTCGCAAAATAATAACCGGGCAACTGAATGATAATGTGGAAACGGCTGAATTTAAGGGGAAAAAAAATTTCAATTAATTCGCTCGTTTATCTTTTCGAGGAAAAAAAAAAGAAAATAAAAACGTCCGGTTTGGTCCCGGTTCATTTGTTCGAAGGATGTTTTAATGAAACACACCTAGGTACAGCTAGGTACTTTCGTTTTAAGCAAATGTTTATACATTTTTGTAAAACTTACCTGAATAACTTTATCACCGGGCCGGCGTTGAATTAAAACAGGCAACGTCGAGTGTACAAGGCTTTAGTATTCACGTATAATATACACAACACATATACGTACCGTGCATTTCTCTTTATGAGTTCTGCATAGTCGTGAACTTAACGATTTCCCAGCGCGTAAGAAGGTATTCCCGCTAGAAATTCGTGAAATTTTCGGCGAACTTCTCACGGTTTCTTTTCCTTTTTCCTTTTTCTTTCCTTTCCTTTTTCTTTTCAAGTTAATCCACTTGAATCTTCTTATCGTCATTTTTCTTTTTTCTTCCAATTTCGAACTCCAGTCTTCCGACTCGTCGCATTTCTACTTGAATTATTTTAAAATTCAATTCCCAACGAGATATTTCGAACTGTGTTCATTCGCGGCGAGATTAAAGCAGTCGATAAGCGATAAACAAGAGTCGATGTAAAAACAGGGAACATGCTAGGTTCTCGTTTCAAATTCGATATCGACAGGCGAATTTTCCAATTG
This sequence comes from Tetragonula carbonaria, assembly GCA_032399595.1. NCBI lineage: Eukaryota > Metazoa > Arthropoda > Insecta > Hymenoptera > Apidae > Tetragonula > Tetragonula carbonaria. The sequence goes on from JAUCRC010000013.1 coordinate 6,693,634, forward strand.
AAACTAAAATCAAAAAGAGAGAGAGAAGAATTTTTGTACGGATGGTGTGCGATGAAAAGCGTAGAAAAAACGGTTAAACAATCGTGATACGATACAATTGCTCTTTAATTACGTTGTTAACTTATTTCCTTCGAAAATCATTCGATCAGCCAGATAACGTATTACGTTGACAAACAGAGCGGCGATTAGTGGGACATTATACGCCAATGGTGATACAGGCAAGCCTGCAGTCTGTTTAAACCCATTGGCGTAGCGTGCCGTATTTCGTGCCTACGAAATGTAAATCGTAAAATCGTGGCCGAGGCACGATTTATGATTTACGAGTTGACAAATCGCTTCTGGCGACCGACCTACGCGAAAATATCTCTGTTCCTTTTTTCCTTCTTTCTCTCTCTCTCTCTCTCTCTCTCTCTCTCTCTCTCTCTTTCTCATTTGCCAGGGCGGCAGATCATTTTCATTACGTAAACCTTTTGCTCGGTCATACACGTTTCACGCTCTTATAATTAATTCCTCGATTTTGCTCGTTGTTTGAAATTTAACGAGAGCAGAAAAGCCCGAGGATCTAAATGGAAACCGAGAATAGTTTCGCTCGAATGATAATTATACCCGGACAGGGGGAGGGGAAGGGAGGGATTACGATTGTTAGAAAACATCGTTTAATAAGCACGTTTGAAGCTCTTTATTTATTTAAGAACGCGGTGAAATTACATTGTTCCACGAACATTTATTCGTTGCCTTTGCAATGGAAGGCGAATGATGAAAATATATGTATTGCACGTCGTCGTATCGCGTGACTAATAAATCGAGTGGACATTGTGTCTCTTTATTCCGATTGTACGATCTTTCCTGCGCGTTCTTCCATTCAATCCAGTTACATCACGCGAGAGAGAAAGAGAGAGAAAAAAATACTGTCCGAATAAAATATCCCTTTGGAAATTTCTCGAGCGGTCGAGAAATTCGAAAAAAAAGAAAAAAGAAGAAAAAAAGAAAAAAAAAAGAAAGGAAAGACCACCGCGGTAAGAAGAGCGAAATTTAAAATCAGGCAGTGTTACTTTTTTTTTTTCTTTTTCTCTCGTCTTTTCATTTGCAAATCTGTTGCTTTCCTTGCCGCGATACGGGCGTATGAAAACAGAGAAAGGCGCGGGCAATGCAGCCACCGATGCAGCCGCCTATGTACCGTCCTTGGCAGTTTACCACGCGGTGGAACTATTGTCGCCGAACGCTTGGCCTCGCGCTTCCTGTTACGGACAATAATTCCCCGGCGTGCTCAGAGAGGGTTTCACAATAATAGGAAAAAAGGTGACCCTCGCTATTCAGGCCCAAAGCGGTTATTTCTCACTATAATTTAATAACGGCTTGTATTTTGATAACGTTATTATTTCATGCGATTTCAAAGAGATGAACTTTTTCCTCCGCCCGCCCGCCCCCCCCCCTTCTACCCCCTCGACAATTTATACATGTATCGATATAGTCGAGCTCGGCAATAGCTATTGCAATTATTTCGACAACGTTGCGCGTCAATCAACTGCGTGATTGTATTTCCCATTGCGAGGAATATTTTTAATAAAATGTAATGATACCCGGTGTGAAAGAAAAAAAAAAAAATTGAAAAATATTTCAGCCGCGCTCTGAAAATCTCTCTCTCTCTCTCTCTCTATGGGAGAAAAAAGATTTGATCAAACTGCGAGTTTAATTAAATCGAATGAAATATAATAAAATTGAGTAACCTATTGCGCGTGGTTATATTTGTTTATCCATGTCGCTGTGTATTTTAAGAGCAGCTGGAACATGAATAAATTCATTAAATCGAAATTAGAAATACACCAGGGGGAGGGGGGGGGATTCGTACACGAACCACACCAATTTTATTGCCTCGCTTAATGAATATTTAGAGCGTCTTGAGTGCTGCGGATGTGCCGCTGCCCAATTGCGACCCACACATTCTTGCGAATATTTCGATCGACTGCACTGTAGTAGTTGCTTCCCAAAGTATCGGGATGTGTTAATAAGCTCGCTGAATGACGGGCGAATCGAGACGAATACATTCGCGCTTGGGAAATTAGTTAACTCAGCCGGACGTATTACAGTTTACGAGCAATGGTCGAGAAAAACGTCGGAACGCTTTCGACCTTCCAACGATCTCGTCACATGGGTGGTCGCGCTCACGCTCTCACACACACACACACACATACACACGCACGCATACTCGCTCGCGTCTCTTCTTCCAACGTGCGTTCCGTGTTTACTCGAACGTTATAAATTTAAACTCCAAGCTTGCTGTAAATATTTATGAACCTACAAGTCATAAGCGATAATAGGATGTAAGGTAGAGCGTGATTGAGCTACAATAATCGTTTACAATTATCGTTAATCTGAAATTATGTTCTTGCATAGTACTGACAGGCTCTCGCTCGTTTTTTTCTTTCTTTCTTTCTTCTTTTTCTCGAGCTTTTTTTCACTCGCTCACAGGCCAATCCGACGAAGAATAACGAAGCGGAGACTATACTTTTGCTTTGCCGTTTTGAAAAATGACACGATGACGAGACGTCAAAAAAAAAAAAAAAAAAAAAAAAAAAAGAGAGAAAAAGAAAATTTCACCTCGTTGATGAACTTAATAGTGACAAAAAAAGAAAAATATATGGGCGTTTCGTTCGCCGGTCCGAGACAGGTGTCTATTATATCCCGATGCAGTTGGCATATCCAATCGATAAATTTTCAACATTTGTATGAAAATATTTATCAAAAGAGGGGAGGGGCAAAAGCGTTTAGAGGTGGATACACCGGTTTATAACTGACAGCTGTGAAGTGTTCACGCGTTGTTTGCAGATGTAACTGACGTTCGCAAATGTTTGTTTCGCTATTTTTTTTTTCCTTTCTTTTTTTGGCGCTCGTTTCATTTGCTTTTTTTTTTTTTTTTTTTTTTTTTTTTTTTTTTTTTTTTTTTTTTTTTTTTGTTTCCTCTATTTGCCGACAGAGTAAAATAACAATGTATATCGTTCTGCAAAGGCGACGATAATTTTTCGTCTTACACGCGGATGATATTTATTCCAGTCCGCTTAGTTAGTCCACCGCCAGGTCTTTTTCCATGGATTTATTTCGTCGTTAAAACTGGATGAAGCGGACGTACGTTACTTTGCGAACAAAAAGAAAGGGAGAAAGAAAAAAAAAAAGAAAAAAAGAGAAACAGAGCACGGGGAGGGGAAAAGAGATTTGAAATAACGGTTAGTTTAAATTACAACGCTATGCTGAACGAAAAGCGGAGAGGGTTTCAAGGTCCTTTGACAATTTTCGAACCTTTTCGGGCAGACTTTATTCAGATATATGCGGAATATTCCATTATATATTTTATACTACTCGAGTAGTCGCTGTATTCCCATCACTGAGTCATAACGTGCTTGGCTATAAAAAAAAAAAAAGTTCAATATTCCGGCAGAATGGCGCGGTGTAGCGGTGAAGAAAAAAAAAAAAGAAAAAAAAGAAGAACGTAAGATTCAACTTCTGAAATACATTCTGCGTGGGAACAGGGAATAATAAATAATATCGCCGTCGAGAAGTTTTCATTTCACGGTTTAATACATTTTGAAATTTCTTTCGTTCTTCTACCGCGTAATACGTAGCTTGATTACACAGTTGCGCGCTATTATTAACTTGTCGTGTCTACTAATAATAATTGCTCGTCAAAATAAACATCAAAACGCCCGGAAATTTATTAATAAAATATATCGATAAATCTGGAGTGCCCTGTTCGAGCAACGAGCAAGCGAAAATAATTATAGCCGATTACCTTAGCGTGAAGTCTGAATCTGCCGCGTTATCATTGAACCAACATATTCATCATAATCTTCGATGTACGTTTCGAAACCGCCTTGAATCTTTTTATATCTATTGCTATTCAGCAACGTGTACAGGTGTCTTCCTTGCCCACTCGGTTGCTCACCAACACGCGCGTAATTACACGCGGTCAATGACGAAACGACAGTGACGCGTTCTTGCACGCTATGCGTATGCATTTATGTGGCGTATATATGCACCATGTGGCGTATATATAATGTACCGCGTTTGATATCCGAACGCGTTTCAGATAAAGAAAACACGAATATATATACGGACAAACGTGTTTGGAGAAAGTTTGAATAAACTCTGCGAGAGAGATAGTCGTCGCAGTCGAGTAGTCGTAAATAAAAGAGAGAGAGAGAGAGAGAGAATGTACTCCGCGAATATCACGGCAGGTACGTAAACCGACGTTGGGTTAATTAATCTTTATTTTCAATAGGTGTAAATTAATCAGAATTTCATGGAAGGCTATTAAAATTTATTTCGACGCTTAACGCATTGTACTTTAGGGGGAGGAGGAAGAGGAGCAGGGAGGAGGCTCGATTTACAAAGAAACAGGCCACAGCAGCCCTTTATTATACACAGGAAAATAATTAATTAGCGTTGCGCTTTCGTGTCGGTTGTACAGTTGGTGCAATCATTCTTTGGACTGACTCAGCTGCTGCGTGGCTGAAAGCGAAGAAAAACGCATCAGCCGCTTATTAAAGATAGAAAAAAAAAAAAAAAAAAAAGAAGAAAGAAGGACTGGAGGCAAATGGTGGTTGTTGTTTGTTATCAATCTGAAAGAATTTCTCTCTTAATTTTGCTTCTTGCTGTTGTTGCACGTTTCGCTTGCATCCGCGAGCCGCTTCGCCAAGCATTCCGCGGATATCTCGCCGATCGATTATTTTGAAAATTTTCGACTCGATTTACCTAGATTTCCCGGGCGTTTGAATTTTTCAAGCATGCCGGGATCTCCGAAACTTTTCGAACGTCAAGATTGAAAGATCGAGAGAATATAAAAGTTCGAAGATTTCGAAGATTCCGCCCAGTGCAAAAGCTCGCTGTTAATTAAATATATCCTGCGTGTATAGTTTTTCCAAGCTTCGAAATTTTCTAGACATTCGAAGCATCTGAATGTTTAAAACTTTTTATTTGAACGTCTGCATAATACCAGGCAAATATTAAGCAAATTATATGCAACTCAAGTTACATTCAAAGTCTTCTACAACTCAAATTTCCGCTAAAACAATATTCCTATGTTCAAGATCGTTCGTCTAAAAATTCGGAGCCGTAGGCGTTCGCGATATTTCGAATGATGTGACGCATAAAGTTGTAATTAATTACCGTGCATGACGTTTACGCGTGATAAAATATCGTCCCTCCCCATATATATATATATATATATATATTCAATATTTTATATTTCAATATTATATATAAATAAAATATTTTATTTATATAAATATTTTATATTTCAATATTATATATATAAATATTGAATATATAATATTGAAATATAAAATATTGAATATATATATATATATATATATATATATATATATATATATCGGTAACGCTTACTGGATTTTTATTCCTTTGCTTTTCCTTCGTTTTCATTTCTAATTCACAACTAATATTTTCCGCAATTTACGGGAATAATACGCCATAATACGATTAAAAAGTATACTGTGATACTATCACGCGTGTATGGCGATGAAATTCCACTGCAAGAGCAATGCGAGAATTTCGTCAACTTTTCGACGATACTGTACTACCGGCAGAGCTTCTTCTTCGAGTACGAATACGCGCGCGCACTGATACACACAACTATGTATACGTTCGCTATACGTACTGATATTATACTACTTGCTCGCACGTGCATACTGCGTATGCGTGCACCGCTGTTCCTTAAAGCGGAAAAGATTAACAAGCAAGAACGACCGGCGAGCGTATTGAATTCAACAACACAACACACGTGTGAGGTTAGGTGCGTGTAAAACTTCTACGAACGCATTAATAACCCAACCAAGCGAAAGAGGAACAAATAGAGACTCGGTTGGATCGAAGAAGAATTTCATTATCTCGGCGGGGTTATCCCGGGTCATCGGCTAGCCTATCATCGTTCATTCAAAGATCCATTTAATTACCAGAATTCCATTCAGTTTATGCCGTCACTTTGCTTGCTCGTTGTATCGCTTATACGCGTGTCACGTGGTGCGCATGGTCGCCACCAGACGAAAACATCGGGCGAAAGAGAGAACGGTACGAATGAAAAGACGAGGACGGAGCGATAGCTGGCCAGGCGGCCGGCGGGGGGGGGGGGGGAGCGGAGGAAATGCCGTGGGATCGGAATTTCTCGAGAACATTATTATCATTTGAAATTACGCGAGTGATTCGATTCGCTGTAATGCAGTCGCATAATTTCCTCCCGGTGTACAGCCGTGCGTTATGTATATAATACTTAACTGCGGCCGGGGTATCATGCCCGCGCATAAATAAAACCTGCAAAAGATTCCTCGGGGCAAGTATGTATGTATGTATGTATAACGAAGCGTTTTCCCAAAGGGACAGACGCACGACACGCGAATACATATGCGCGTGTAACATTCTTATCTGGCGTTTACAGGTGTCACATCGATACTGAATTTTCGATCGAGTTAACAGATAACTAATGGCCATTTCGATTCGATTAGTGCGGTTTGATTGCCGCGATAAAACTGTCTTAGGAAATTTCTTTTTGCATGGAGTATATACACTTTAAACCGGCGGTATAGAAATCTTAGATCTCGGTGTATAAATTTCTGTTCTTTCTCTGATGATTCCGTTAACGGTCCATTAAATCATTTTAAATGCGTCTATATGTATATATATATGTATATATGTGTGTATATGTGTATACATATGTGTATATATATGTATATATGTGTATATGTGTATGTGTATATGTGTATATGTGTATATATATATATATATATATATATATATATATATCGTGAGTGTTTTGAAACTTGTATATATATCCTTGAACATGATATTACGCATGTGTAGGGAACATTTTAAAATTTTTCACTCCAACGGGACTCGACTATCTTCATATTACGCTGATAGAGTCTTGAACATATAGTACATAGAATTACAGTAGTGAATTATTAATTAAGACTTTAACACTTATCAGAATTGTAATTTATTTAATATCTATTTCATATTGTAATGGTTTAATGCTTTTATTAAATACGCGCAGCAAACATCTACTAATTCTCGCATAGTGTTAATGAGGTTTTAAAATATCTTACATAACGCAGATAATGTAACACAGTATATGCAGATAATAATTGTTCAAATGCTGTGTGAATATACAAAATGCTTATTTATATACGTGAAAAAGAAGAAAACAATTATATATATATATATATATATATATATATATGCATACGTAAATAATTTCGTGGAGAATTTGCAATTTGTTGAAGCTTAGAGTACATGTACTACGTTGTGTGCAGTTTCAAGTGGATACACATCACGATATTGAAAGTTATTTATAATGCGCGGTTGGTCGTGGTCGAGGCTCAGACGCGAATTGTATATGATGGAATCGTGTGTATGATAGCTACCACTCGGCGAGTACAGTGCTGTACAAAAGTTATTCGATTAGTTTGCCCGACGATCTTGTCTTTCCTTCTTGGCCTCGTTACGCGGGCCACTGTTATTATTGACGTTACGAATCCCCCCTTCTTTCTCTCCCTCTCTGCCTCTCTGTCGTTAACCTCAGCGTATTCATCATTTTATTACCGTGTTCGAGCGTTGTTATTTCATGTCTACTAATTGCACTAATGAGACGTAATCTTAGTTGCATTACATCGTGTTTTTTTTTTCTTCGACGTTATCGCGTTTCACATTGTACGCCGAATGCAAATGAGAGCAAACGTACCAAATGTATCTGCGAACACTCGTTCGCGTTTCTCTCTCTCTCTCTCTCTCTCCGAAGGTGTCTGACGAGGAAATTTTCTGATCGACGTGTACTTGCGTATGAGTCAGAACTGAGGTAGCATATGTACAAAGAGCTCCACTGCCGATGTTTTCGAAATCGAGGAACAAACGATTCGTAAAATGGTTCTTCGTGCATTTTTGTTTCAATGTCAGTAAACGTTGTAACTTCGAATTATGTGAGGTCGAATCGATCGAACACCCTCGAATTAAAAAAAAAAAAATTGAAAATTTCAATTAATCGCGGACAATTCTCGCTCTATTTCCTCTATTAATTGAAAGAAAAACAAATCCCTTTCCGCGTAATGTTTCACGTTTCGCGCGTCGATGTGTTCCCCATTGCAATTTTTCGTTGCGCCGCGCGAAATCGTAATCTCAGCGAACGTGCGTCCACGAAATTACACGGCGAGGCAAAAGGACGGAAAGAGAGAGAGAGAGAGAGAGAGAGAGAGAGAGGGAGGCAAACATTTTATCATCGTTATTTCAAACAGTCTCGTGTAATATTTCATTATCAATCGTAAAATATACGGATACATATACGCAATGTATCTTTTCGTTTTTTCAACTTCGTATCGAACAGGTTAAGCAGATTATACGAGTATTAGGTTAGCGCGCCATAACGTTTCGTTACTTCAATAACATCACATTATTTACGTCTGTCGTAAGGCTGTGTTTCGAGTATATATATATATATATATATATATATATTTCCAGCCTTCGTTTCGTTCGTTTTTTCTTCCCGGTTCTATTGTAACTACAAACGCGAAAGGCCAATTTGCGAAAATTGAAACGGCTTATCATTGTGTCTCGCATTCGGTTGATCGTCACATTGATTGCGCGTTGCTGAGAGCAATGCCAACGAACCAAATGTCGGAATCGATGGTCAATTTCTATTACGATACACGAATACATATATATTATACATATATATATATATATATATATATATATATATATATATATATATATGAATAACCCGTTGCACCTTGCAACGAGGTTAAAGGACAGTCGGGTCAAATCGATAATCCGTTTAATCCTATCCCCTCCCCTCATCCCCTAAAAAATGGTTGGAAGAGGGGGCCGGCGGGGAGGGGGTAGAAAGTAGGGGGAGAAAAATATGTGTACACGTTTCTTCCAGCTTTATCTGATAAACCGTACTTAAAATTCCACGTTTCCGTCGGTTACGTTTTCGCCTGTTAAATATTTATGGAACTTATAAAGTTATACTTCTTATATATATATGTATATATATATATATATATATAAGAAGTATAACTTTATAAGTTTCATATATATATATATATATGTTTTTCTCTGTTTCTCTAAGGAAAGCTCAAGCGCCTTTCGACATACATATATATTATACACAGTGTGCATAATGTAACATTCTTTGGGAATGAACTCGATTTAGAAAGCGGAGTGGGCGATTGCAAGAGCGAGAGAGACAGAGATAGAGCGACAGTGATCGATATAACTAGACAGTTTGATGTTCATATTATTATCTTAATCCCTGTATAATGGAACGTTATAGCATCGCGATACATTAACGTCTTGTGTGTGTGTGTGTGTGTGTGTGTGTGTGTGCATGGGTGTGCACATACGCAGGTTCGGCGGAACGAAAATAACGTGTCCGGGGGAAAATATGGAAACGTTTTATCGTTTATTTAAAAATATTTCCCTCCCATTTTTGCGATATTTCCTTGCTATCGTAAAATTTACGGCGGGTAAAATGTATTATAAATTTGCAAGGACGCCGGGGAAAATTTAATATTTTCATCGTCGTGCAACGAGGAGGAATGCATAAATACGACGGATAAATGAAAAATAAATTTTCCACCCGTGTTTTTCATTCGTTTTCTTTGCGCGTTTCGTGGAAAAATTGTTATTAACACTAGGTAACCACCGACCGACTGGCGTACACTTGTGCCGGAAGGTGGTGGTATCACCTCTCATTTACGTGTTTCTGCGAAAAGTGTTTCCCTAGTTTAATAATTTTCATGTTGATTTCGATTTTTAAATTTCTAATTAAATTAATCGAATTTAATTAGAATTATTAATTCGAGAATGATTGAATTTGCCAATTTAATTATAAATTTTCCGTTCAAGTTTCGTTCGGTTCCGGTACAATTTTAATTAAATTTGCAAATTTAATTAATCATAAATTTAATTAATGTCGATGAAAAACTGTCTTTTGGTAGTTTCTGTATTAAGTATGCTTGATATTAATTACCGGTGGAGGAAAAAAAGAATAGCGTGAGTGGGGGGAGGGGAGGGGGCAAATTTTCGTTCTTCGTGGCCGAACGAAGTTATTGTGGATCATTTCAAACATCACGCGAGTGTTTCTACTCGCGAATAAGATCAAAGGTTAATCGAACCTTGCCGGGTGAAATTAGATTTTACATCCGTGCGCCTTTATTTGCTCGTCCACCTGTAAGCTTTATTAAATCGCTGCATTTCTCTTTATCTTTGTCTACTCGCTCTCGAAACAGGACTGATCGATGAAAGAATAAACGTCTGCAAAGTTTCCAAGCAACTTTGCTTCATTAAATGTCGTAATTTCATTTCGTTATCTGCCGTTTAGGAAATCGGGCAAACAGAAGGCCGATCGATTCCAGAGGCGAGCTTCTTCTTGAAAATAAATCGCCAATGACGACCAAGTTACAGTATATTTATGTATAATTCGTATTTTCATTACAAACGAGTTCGATCAATGCGATTTATAAAATATATATTAGTCAAACGTTGTTATTGATTGAGAATTATGCTCCCCGTATGTTGTTTGATTATTTTTGATTATTTTCAACGTAATGGAAACCCAATTTTTATACGTGTGATGCATCAAAAAAAAAAAAAAAAAAAAAAATATACGAGATTAATATGAAAAATGGTAGTACAATACACGAGATATTATTTTACATATTTTTCGTACATTTTCTGCATTTTTAAATAAATTCTCGTACCTTCGAATTTCCCATGAATAACTTACACTCAAGTACACCGAACTGACGTTCGACCTAACCTATTTAATAAAATATCTAATACAAAAAAAAAAGTCTTACCTACGCAGTGAAAAAGATCTAGTAAAAAGATATCCAATCTACCGAATAAAAAAACAACTACAAAAATATCTGTTCGAAATTAACACTTTACCGACCGGTAGCCTATTAATCGGCTACTATTTACCGCTATCGGTCGGTAAAGTGTCGATATCGTGTAATAATATATTTATATATTTTAACACGTTACCGACCGGTGATATCGTATATTAATATATACAAATAATTGTTATACGATATTAACACTTTATCGACTGTGTATTAACGGTTAGCCGATTGATAGGCTACCGGTCGGTAAAGTGTTAAGAACGACCCTCGTAACCTATTTAAGAAAATATGTCTAGTAAATTCATCGCAACACGAGTGTCACAACACAGAATCAAACAATTGAATTGAATTCGACTTGGTTTCAAGACGGAGTTCTTTTCTATCTCGGTCAGCACGTTTTTCTTAACGAGCTTGTCTGCTAATCTTGTTTCTCGTAATGAAGCAGAGAGAGAGGAGGGGGAAGAAGCGGGAGAAAAATACGGTCAGGCGAAGTAACAAAAATATGCAAATGTTTATTCACGTTGATCGAACGGGCTGGACTATGCCGGCCGTTTGGCAAATTACAATCTCGTTGTGCTAAAAATACAAGCGGCAGGGAAAAGTTATTAAACCCTTGGTGCGGGGGATCGATCGATCAGTCTAGCGTTGGGCCGTGAAAGGTGGGCTGAAGGGCGGGAGAGGGGGGATAGAGAGAGAGAGAGAGATAGAGAGAGAGGAGTGAGGATAGTTATTACGTTGCGACAGGGAGGGATGGGGGGGAGAAAAGCAAGAAAATAACTAGAGACTATTTAATATTAAAGCTCACAGTAAGGTGATATTCGAAAAATTAAATCCGGACTTTGTAACGAGTCACCTTGAAGCGGGAGCCTCAGTTCCCGGAGGGATCGATATACCCCCTCCCGTTCCCCCCTCTCCCGGTTTTTTTTATCACGGGAGCCCATCTCCGCAATAAAATATATTTGCTCCCTCCCTCCCCCCTCTCTTAATGTAACCAAACAGGAATTCGCGGAGGGGAGAAGAATGAATAACCTTCATAAAGAAATCTGAATCCTCTTGCTGATGAAAATACGCTTTGATGATGCGACGACTTTTTTCCGTTCTATTTACCTTGCCTTTTTCTGGCCTTATTACCTCTGTCTCTCTCTCTGTCTCTCTCTCTCTCTCTCTCTCTCTCTCTCTCTCTCTCTCTGGTAATAAATTAAGTTAATTATGCTCTTTTTGTTTCTGTATTCATTGTCTTTGGATTATTTTCATCGTCGACATCGTTTATGCACGTGTGTGTATGTGCGTGTGTAAAAAGTATTTGCACGCAACTGCGTTTGTTACGGAGTTTCGCAGAGATTCAGAAACATATTTTTATTTCATCGGTGCATATAACGCTTTGCAAGGGGAAAAAACAGTAATTAATTTTACTTAATATCGCTTACTTAATAGTTTAATCCGATCGATATCAATCTGTATGATTAATGTAATTAATGACGTAATTGGTGGATTTTCAATCGGAATAGAGGACACGTCTTGGTGTAACTAAATATTATAATAAGCATTTTGCAATATTATATATATATATATATATATATATATATTTTTACATGTTACTAATCCACTTTGAATATTTTATATATTTCTACATGTTATTAATTCATTTATTCGACGTTCACCAGCGAATCGTTTAAATATTCAAGAGAATTATAAAAACGTTTATTTAATCTCGAAGCGAAATGGAAAGATAATTCAGTTTTATTTTAGCGAAACACATTGAATTTTAAAACTGATCTTTCAAATTCACGACAAAGAAGGGTACGACTGTGCGTACGGCCTTTAATTGTAGATATAGAACTGTAATAAAATTTAAAGGGATTCCATTTTCAAGGATTAATCCCAGCCATTTCGATGGACAAAACATCGTGCGCGCATTCAGTTATAAAGTTGTCTAATCTAAATTCTAATGAAACATAAAAATTGCAGATTTTTCGTATATATATATATATATATATATATATATATATATATATATATCTGCTTTAACGCTTTTTAAAATAGACTTCGGAGACTCCACAAACTTGATAAGTCTCAAAATCCGACTTCTTGCCGCGTTAAAAACAAAAAAAGAAAAAAAAGATAAGGAAAGGATGGGAAAGAGAATTTTAGCGAACTCGGAGGAACAGATATAGAATTCACGGTGGAAAATAAGGCCGTGTTTCTGGAATAATAATAAATCTGCCTTAATAAAACACTTTCGTGATTCAAGTCCAACTTTACTTGAAAAGAAACAAAAAAAAGAAAAAAAAAAAAGAAAGAGAAGAAAGACCAAGCCGAAGGACTTGAAGACTTTCCTTTTTGTTCGTCGAGAGTTTCCATGAAATCTCCTCCAAGAGATATTTAAACCAGAGGAAAAAGAGAATGTAACTTTATGCGTCGTGCCCTCTTGATTAAATTAATATTTATCTATTAATTAGATTTGTTAATTAGATTTGTTATTTAGATATTATATTTATCTATTGTCACACTGTGATTTTCAATATATATATTGGAATACACGCATACACGTGTTTAGTATTACACGTCGTTTGAACAGGCCTCTTATTTTTCAGTGTAATGAAGATTTTATCGACTGCATGAAACACATATTCTCGTTTCTCTATACTATGATTGATCATTCATACAATCAACATGGGCCCGTGTTTGAAACAGCTGTCAACAGAAGACAGTCGAGATTTTTCGATACACGTATCTATATTTAAACGCGTGTGAACGCATGTTGCAGAAACGCACGGATACTCGTGAAATAGAAATAGATAATTATATTAAAAAAAAATGTATAAAAAAATTATAAAAAATTATAAAATTATTATTAAAAATAATTATAAAAAATTACGCCCAGTTCAGATTTCGGATTTGTTTGGTAATAGACGGGAAATTAGATTAATCATGGAACGTTAAGATCGGCGAAAAACGAGTTCGTTACGAAAGAGTGGGTTTGTAACGTTTGCCGGTTGATTTTGCCAACCGGTTGGCCAGACAATAACAACCAATTTGTTCCCCGTGTTCATTACTTAACGTTCTACGGAATAATACAATTGAACAAGCGATGAGTCATAAAATTCTGATTCGATTACGCTTTGTGACTTTCTCCTGGATTGGTGGCGCGCTTGCCCGCAGCTCGTAACGCCGCATAAAGGATTTATTAAATTGTCATTGGCCTGTGGGTATATCGAATCGGGAGGAGGGGAAAAAAAAAATAAAATGGCTGGCGATTTTATCAGTGGCACCCGAAGTTCCAACCATTTTCAAGAGTATTAAAATCGGATTAACACCGCGGCCGATATTCATTGCGCTCTTGCGCTGTTATAAATGTTCCGTCTGCTGTCCTCGTTTTGGAAACTCTCCTAAAAAAATTTTTTCATCCCCCTTCCATCCTGCAGTTTTTCCAGACGTTTCTGGGAAAAATTCTTTCGAATGATTCTTCTCTAATAATTTTGTATTCGTTTTTTCCCCCTCCCCGTTTCACGAGCGAGATTGAAATCGAATTACCGCAGAAGGTAGTATTTGTTGGAAATTTCTTTCTATCTTTTCGGAAGTATTCTTATCTTTTTTTTTTTATCGCTTGTTCTTATGTCTGTTGCCCAGAATTGCAACGTTCTTTGAAAACATTTTCAAAAATTCACGATTTCCCTCTGTAACAAAGAAAGATCGTCTCGACATGCCTGGAAAAATTCGTCCCATTTTCTCAACAATTTTGTCGTCTTTTGATGATTAACACTGGAACTACCGACAGTTAAGACGAAGTTATTTCTACCAAAATTATTTTGACGTCTAATAAGTAAAAATAAAAAAAAATTCATTATATTATTTCTTTAGTTATCGCTGTAAAAGTCATTGCATCGTTGCGGGGGGAAAAATTGTAACGAATGAAATAGAGATTTCAAAATAAAATTGTATAAACCAGTCATTTCGACTGGTGTGGTAGTTCTAGTGTTAAAGCAGTCCATGATCAAACAATTATCGTTTAAAATTATAATCTTCTGTGTGTCATGTTTCTCCTTTATCCGGCAATTTTCCGGATTATCTCTCTGCCGAAAATTCCTTCCTTCGTCTTCGGATATAATTTCGACGTTGCTCCCCGGCGAAATCTTTTATCGTTTCGACATTTCAAAGAGTAATCTTCTTCCGCGAAGAATATTCGGGTCGTGGTGAGTCGGCTTGTTATTCGCTGCACGTTCAATGGGACACTTAACCCTTTTATATTCAAATTACTTTGCCTGTATGAGTCGGAGAATGGTTTTTCTTGTTACACACGCACGCACACACACGTGGACGTCGGTATGTGTAAAAGGAAATATAAACTTCTCCCTTCTTTTTTCTTCTTACGCGTGTCGCGGATGAACTTTGTTTAAAAGTAAAAAGAAAAATCGTTTCTAGCTGTACGACTCCTTTTTTTCTTTTTTTTTTCTTTCTTTATCCCGGCTTTGATTATCCTTTGCAAAGGCCTGTACGCTTGATCGATAAAAATATTATGGAAATACGTGACATTAATTTTAAAGACAAGTCGCGTTCGCGGATCTTTGGCGTCTCTTCTTCCGTTCCGTGCAAATAGATTGCTCGCCCTCTTGTAATTAATTGCCAATTTATTCGCGTCCGAGTCGCCGATATTTCCCGTACGATCGATTTATTTATTTGTATATTATATCTCGCTGGAATGCGATGCGATTTCAGCGAAAACAATACATTTTTATAAATTCTTTAATTTCCTCGCGTTGAAGTCCGTCGCGCGGGTGAAATTTCATATCCTGCGAATTTTATTAGAATAATTGGTAATAATTAAATGCAGCGTTATTGTTCTTATTCTACAGTGATAAATAATACATTATAATACAATATACGGTCACGGCATGAATAATGCGAACGGTAAATGAATAAACAAAAATTCTCCTACATTCGCATTTAATATTGAATAATTTCGCCTGTTTAATTTTATTAATTTTCGTCCTCTGAATGCTATTCACAACATTATTGCAAACAATCATTTTTCTCCTTCTCGAGTGAAGTGAATTATTATCCGTCTATATTGTCCCAAATGGATGTCGTCGTTCGATAAATACTATTCGATAAAATACACATGTACGTGTAGTTTTTCACACTTAACATTTAACGTTCAATGTAATAATTTTATCGCGAGATATCGCAATGTAACACTACTACGTGAGTTATTATAAAAGAAGGAAGATATCCGAAGAAGATTACAGCTCGACGTGGGAATGAGAACGACAGAATTAATTGTACTTTCACTCGCGACAGCCTTTAAGAATTAATAATAAACGCGTAATTCCCCCCCCCCCCCTAAAAACACTCGAGCCTCATTTCGTTCCTCCTGCTGGAAGTAAAAAAATAAAAAATAAAAAAAAAAAAAAGAAAAGAAAACAGAAAAAAAGAGGCAAAGGAACAAAGGCATTATCGTGTCCTTTATCGAGCTAACTAAAAACCAGCTGACAGTGAATTGGCCGTGTTATCTTCATTGAATCATGACATATCACGGCCGATAGGGACTCGGGGGGAAATTTTATTTGCACATCGAGCAGAAATTGGAATAAAATCCTCGTTCGGCGCGCGCGTTGGCACCGGCGTTATTAAACAAGGGATTAACGAATGTATGGTAATAAAATGGGGACGAATTTTACGAAAGCGCCACAAGCGAAGATTCTCTCGTATAAAAGTGTTTGCCTGTTGTTGTTGGCTGCAATTTAATTACCGATCGATACGGCAATAAAACAGGAAATTAACTGTCACGAGGGAGAGAGAGGGGGAGAGAGGGAATGAATTGCGCACAGTATAATTTATAGTCGATTGAATTGCATTTTTAGAATTTAATTGGTTATGAATAATTATAGAAACAATCAACGTTTCTGTCGTGCCTCGTTTCACGAGGCCGTTTATCGCGTAATTCTCCTTTTTAGTTACCTGCTCCCGTGTTATTTTTACACGGCGTTTTACACGCTGCGCGTTTTGTCGCTTGCAAAATGCAAAAACAGTTGGAAATCTGAAAACGGCGTCTCTAAGAATTGAATTTTTATTGGGCGGCGAGCTTATTTTAGCGGGTGGCTATTTTTATTTGTAACAGAGGAGGAGGGGGGCGACGACAAGCCACACTATTCGCCTTTTGAAATTATTCGTGATTTCGTAATTTAACAGAAGGTTCTACAATTGTAGAATCAAAGTGAACTACGACATTAGAGAAATCAATAATGAATTCTCTTCGTAACTTTAAAAGCGTTTCAACTGTTTCGAACAATATCATTATATGGTTTATAATATCGCGATATTTTGGTTTCTAACGAAGCAAATCATCGATGATAATTTTTATCTTTAATTTTTAATCCGTGTGCTATTCCACGTTGATTTTCCGATTTTAATATTTCCACGTTAAGTTGTATTACATTCTGTTATGCTGAATAGTTAAATTCCTAATTTTTCGACTAGATAATATCGTATTTTACATTACGATATTATCTGTTCGATCGTGAAGAGAATTTACGAATTTAAAAAGTACATAAACGGAGAAACTATACTTAAAATTTATTACATATTACACACATTAACCATACTGATTTATTCTTGTCGAATGTAATTCTATTTTCTGAAATATGAAATTCCATTTTGTCGCACAATTCTCTCTTTTCTCGGCGTTGAATCTTTCAAACTTCCTTTCGTCCATCGCAAGCGGAAAACAAATCACAAAAATGAGATCGCAAATCGCGTAGATTTTATTTCTCCTGTCTCATCCTGTGAAATTGTTTTCACAAACGCAAATTTGCGTGAACGGCCGCAGCGTCGAGTTATTCAAACGAATTTCAACCTCGTTGCAAAATCCCAAACGTACTCCACGTACTACGTGTATATGTTTCATCGATCTCCACGGCGACAGCTTTTTGTTTTTTTATTTTATTTCGATCGATCGCGAGCCGGCTCACTTCGCACCGGTGCTAACAAATTGGTGATGGTAGCTAAATTGTTTTCGCTGGATTTTTCGCGTGCAAAATAGCGGAAGCGATTGTCCATTTGTCGCGACCCGTGAAAACAGAGCCCGGCCCCGGCAAACACAGTTGCAAACAGAGAAACACGAGTGGGGACACGGTGGCGCAATAATAACGTTGATTAGATAATCAAGTATTTATTACAACGATCAAAATAACAGACGACCAGTCAGATGTTGCTTGGCATTAACGCACCTGCGAAATGTGTGTGTAATTCGCGTCGAGGGAATGGAGGGGGGGGGGAGAGGTGGAAAGAATCTTGAACAATGATTTATCGC
The DNA here is from genome assembly GCA_032399595.1 of Tetragonula carbonaria. NCBI lineage: Eukaryota > Metazoa > Arthropoda > Insecta > Hymenoptera > Apidae > Tetragonula > Tetragonula carbonaria. The sequence goes on from JAUCRC010000013.1 coordinate 6,711,847, forward strand.
GTCTTTATTTACGCGATTATCGCCGTATAGAGCCGACATAGTGGTTCGTGAAACTGTCCGAACCACTTGCGGGTTACCGTTTTATGAATAAATCAAGCGTGTCGTGGGAAACATTTTGAAACTTACATTGTGACGGCGGTGATTATATTGGTCAACATTTAAAGGTAAAATTTAATGACAAATATATCTTTGTACTCGTTATGTTGTTAAGTACGTTCAAGTAAATTTGAATTTTCTGCATACAGAAGTTACGAGACACGTAATTTATTAGCAACGTGCATTAACCGAAGCCGTTCTTAATGTTAATTATACGTTTCGTGTTAAAAAGAAGGGAAACTATTACGAGCGTGTCGTCTGTACCGTGCGAAACATTTTCATCGACCCTGTCACGATTACGTTAATAAATTTTGAAAGCAATCTCAAAATCACTGTACGTATATATCGTTTCCCGAACATGTATATATCGAGCGTAGCTGAGAATGGTCCAACTGAATATATGAATTTGAACTGTTTAAAGTGTTGAACATTTGTATTGAATATCTCGCGATTTGCAATACATGTAATTTCATGTTTGCTTCAAACTTAGTATAATCCAATCTCGTTACAGCGTTCGTGAAATTTGATACATATATTATATTTGATATATATATATATATATATATCTCAAATATATCAAGTATATATTATATATATCAAATAATATGTATATATCAAATTATATATATATTATAATTTGATATATATAATATATATTTGATATATATATAATATATATTTAATATATTTAATATATATAATATATATATCAAATTCACATCATATATGTATCAAATATATATTATATATATATCAAATTATAATACATATAATTTGATATATATATATATCATTTGATATATATTGATATATATACGATGTGAATTTATATATATTATATATTATATATAATATATATATAATATATATATATATAAATATATATATATATAAATATATATATATATATATATATATATATATAATTTGATATATATATAATATGTATTTGATATATATATTATATATATATATCAAATTCATATCATATAATAAATGATATATATATATATATATATAGCAAATATGTATTATATGTATCAAATGATATATATATATTTAATATATATTATATATATCAAATGATATATATATATCAAATTATATATATTATAATTTGATATATATATAATATGATATATTATATATATATCAAATTCATATCATATATATCAAATGATATATATATATATCAAATATGTATTATCAAATGATATATATATATTAAATATATATTATATGTATCAAATGATATATATATATATGTCGAATTATTATATATATGTATATGTATATAAATATCTTTTTTGTAAAAAGTTCGAATAAACTTCCAACTATTTTACTCCCAATCGTATACAAACACTTCGCTATGTGAGTAAATATATGGCGATATTACGGGCGCTCGTCGCAACGTAACGCCCGTGTTCATTTCACACGAAAACGAGTTCCGAAAACGAGCCGAGTCGTGAGAACGAGTTTCAGTATATTTGCAAGATACCTGGTTCTCCACTAAATGCATCGTGGACGGCTAATTATACCGGTGAGTTACGATGACAGGCGTTGTTCCGATGAAATCGTATCGGGGGCGAAGCCGGGGATAAGAAGAATGCACGAAAAAAATGTTTAACCTGACGTAGGTAATGGGTACGATGAAAAGGGGAGAAAAACGGAAGCGCAGAAATCTCGTGAAAGGAGCTGCAAGGTGTAAAGAAACCAGCGCGATTACCGACGGTAATCTAGGGCGCGGGGAAGAGAAGAAGCGTACAAGGGGAAAAAGAAGGGCGAGAGAAAGAAAGGAAAAATTGTGCGAGAGGATGCGGGCATAATGGACATTCCTGTGTATCGGGATCTTTGACATCACCGGTTTATTGTCGTTTCATTTCTTCGCGACATCCTCGTCGCATCGTTGCGTAATCGGATGATAAATTGTTCGCCACAAGTTATGCACAAAATGACTTGAAATTCAGTAGACGCAATCTAGATCGAAACAAGAGAACTTCTTTTTATAATGTATTTCATTTCATTGCATATTTTTGTTTTATTACGTTTTATTTAATGACGAATATGGTATATAGACAGTAGAGACCGTAATAGTACAGCGAATACGTCAATCTAGAATGAACAATTACATAAAGTATGAGTTCGATCTTTGGCGAGACAGAGATCACAAAATTACTGGGTTCAATTTTGCTCTCAGTCAGAGTTACATTAATCAACAAATGCAGAATGCTTTTAAATAACTTGCTCTCGGATTTCGTTGAAATCGTAGAAAAAATCGACACGTACGAGATACACGCACGTAACACAGTGTTCGACAGTGTTCGAAAAAGAAAAAATTTTTTTTCTCTCACAGCGAATAATCACTTTTGACAGGTTTTTCACGCGCCGAAATCCCCCTTTCTCTCCGTCACTCTCAGTCTTTCAAAAATTGAATTCAAAAAGACAAAGTCGAATCTTCGTCGTTCGAATCGTAAACGTCTATGTTATTTTAATAATTATGAAGCGAAGTCAATAGTTTTTCAACCGATCTACTTCAAAATTGTGCAATGTTTCATTCATTGTCACTTTCTTTTAATTGAAGATGATATTTGAAATTGGCAAGTTCTACGACTTGCAAGTGATATATATATATATATATACATACATACATACATATATATACCTATATATATACATACATATATATATCGTATACATATACATATATATATCGTATATATACATACATATATATATACATATATATATATATCGTGCAATTATATATATCGTATATATGTATATATATCGTGCAATTATATATATGTATCGTATATATGTATTTATATCATATACATATCGTGCAATTCTTGACATACTATATATATATATATATATATATATATATACACACATATATTTGACCTTGTATATATACATACATATATATGTATATATACACATATACATATATATGTATATATATGTATATGTGTATATATATATATACAAGGTCAAATGCACAAATGACATCACTAACAATAAATAACGATACTATTCGGAGCTAAATACAGAGACCAAGAAACCAAAAGGCATGTCAGTGTTGCTGCTAAATAGATCGAAATTATTACAGATGTATTTTTCTTTGTTAGACAGTCTGTATATACCGCGAGATTCTCGATCGAGTCTCTCGACAGTCTCGTTTTATATTGGCAAATTGATTTGCAATCTGCGCAAGATTTGTTCGCGTCGTTAAGTTAAACGTACAGGAATATCATTCAGCGAGCACGTTCGATCTACTTTTTCCTCTCTCGCTCTGTTTGATTGTTATTTCACACGAACACTCGTCGGTCGGTTGGACTTTGAAATATACATCGTTTTTCTCTAGGACGCGCCTCGCTAGGATTTCACTCTGCGAAAAGGTCTCGTTAAGCAAGATGCACTTTGCCCACGTTCTTTGAACAGAACGCGTATCTTGTAAGCAGATATACTGGCGGGTATTCATGCAGATTCAGATTTCTCTCGATACTGCTCGATGATTTGAATCTTACGGAGAAATGGAGGGACCTTCGAGAGGGAAATATCTCCGCGGGTAACGAAAGTTAAATGACGTTTAACAAATGAACGTTTCACTTACAGAGAGATCGCTTCGTGCGATCGACAGAGATTTTCGTTTGGAATTCATTGCACTCTCGACGGTTTCTGCAACGATTATCAACGATTATATACGAGATCGAAGCTCCCTGCGCGGAGTGTAAATAGAGACGAAAGAGAGAGTGTGACGAAAATTTCGCGAAATCGCCGCCGATAATTCGAAAATTCGACACGTGTAAAATCTCTTGTTACTGCACAATGTAAAAGCTCTTCTATTCCTGTTGGAATATGTCGGGAATTTGACAGACGTTCCAATTAAAATTAATTGGAAATTATTTCGCAATACGACGCTGAATTCTTAAATCGATATTCGCGACCTGTTAATGATCCATGATACGAACGATTGATAATAGTACAAACAACGAAAATCAATGAGAAAAATCAATCGTACTCGGTTGTATCGGCGTAAATATAATTGTAATTGTTCACAACAATTTCTTCCTTTCTTTTTTCTTTTTTTTTCAAAAAAAAAAAAAGAAATCATGGAAATCATCATGGATCTAATGATCCATGATACGAACGATTGATAATAGTACAAACAACGAATGAGAAAAATCAATCGTACTCGGTTGTATCGGCGTAAATATAATTGTAATTGTTCACAACAATTTCTTCCTTTCTTTTTTCTTTTTTTTTCAAAAAAAAAAAAAGAAATCATGGAAATCATCATGGATCTAATGATCCATGATACGAACGATTGATAATAGTACAAACAACGAATCAATCGTACTCGGTTGTATCGGCGTAAATATAATTGTAATTGTTCACAACAATTTCTTTCTTTCTTTTTTCTTTTTTTTCCCTATTTCGAACATTTCAAATTTAATTGGACGCACGCGAACTTGAATCGGCGTTTAAGAATATCGCGTGTGTGAAATAAATCTTGAATCGCTGTTTTCAACGGGGAATTCTTGGTTGACACCGCATTAGTGTGTCAACCGGAGTCCGATGAGGTAAACTACAATTGCGACACGTTCTCTGCGACGAGAATTTCTGGATTCCTCTCGTAGCCGACCTCTCTCAAACATCTTCAGAAACCGGTAACAACGAAACGAAGAGTCTGGATATATATTTTGCTCGATGACAAGGGAACATTTATTATACATCTTGGATGTATATTATTTATCTGAGAGGCTCGTAGAACGGAGCAGAGAATAATATACGAAAATTATGAGGGGAAACAACGATAGATATGACGTGCTTATTTTATTTTATCTTCGGTGAATTTCGTTTCAAGATCTAACTGGTCTTAAGAAAATCGTAGTGAAAATCTTTTCTTTATTCGATTTCACGATCGTTCTCGAAAATAAAATATTATTTTAGATATAAGATAATAATAATGTTGAAGTGCTGATGTCGAAGATGCGAAAGTCTATTGTTCTAATATACGCGCATTATCTTCACTTCTATACGTGTGTTATATTTTAAAAGGCTGTGAGTGTGTACTAGAATATCTAATTATATTTATCGGAAAAATTTGATTTTTCCATTAAGCGAAGTGTATTTTTGCAAGGTTATTTGTTACATTCAATTTCAAAGAATTTCAAATGAAACTGACAAATTTTACTTGTCACGAGTGAAAAATAACAGATTTCTCGTATGAAACATTTACATAGCAATATTCTACTTAACTCTAACATAATGTAACAAACTTTCAATAAACCGATTAGAAAAAAAAATCAAACACATTCAGTTCGTGTCAAATGTCACCAGATATCCACCGAGAGAGTGTCAATTAAATAGTCATTAATTTAAAATCGATCTAATTTGAAACGCTCTAGACTTGACAGACGTCTTTAATTATACGATATTAAAATCCTCTCTCGTTTATTCAGAAACGGATTGAAATCGGTAACTGAAATCGAAGTCAGAAAATCGAATCAAAAATTTGCTTAACGTGTTTTCCTTCGTGCGAACGATATTCGTATTTTTGACGACGAACGTATCGCGCGTGTCGATTAAAAAAAAAAAAAAAAAAAAATAAAGAAAAAAAAAAGGAAATAATCGCTAAAGTAGATATTTAGTGACGTGATGGGATAACGTGTTTAATTATCACAGAAACGAAACGATGAGATACCCCCGTAGTAGCGATGAAAGCAAATCGAATCCCGATGTCACGATTCACGATCGATTTAATGGTGGCAGACTGTGTTTCAGTGATAAAATTCGCGCGTCGTGATAAGAACATCGGCCGGTAAACTCGTCGAATTTCATTGTTCCCCGATGGACGATGGGTAAGAGGTGAATAAATCCTTTTGCCAGCGGGCGAACCAATTGAAAGAGAGAGAGAGAGAGAGAGAGCGAGAGAGAAGGAAAGAAAGAAAAGGAAGAAGCAATTTTGCAATTAAAGCATTGCGAAATTCCGCGTTGCATTAATCCGCGACGGTGGTCTGTCGCGTTAAAAAATAAAAGAGAGCTCCTCTCTCTCTCTCTCTCTCTCTTTTTGTTTTCGTTGACAACCTCGTGGATGACAAAGGACTACAAATGTTTCTCGTGAGATTCCATTTACAGGGAATGAGAGTTTATCGATAGGAAATTAATAAGTGTTGGAAGTATCGGTGGGTTAGATTGGATTCTTGAAAATATATATATATATATATATGTATATATATATATACCTACGAAAGATGAGATCTTTTATTTGCGAACTTTTTTTATATTTCTTGGAATTTTGGAGCTTGCAACTTGTAAAAATTTCGAGCTCGCGACTTTTGCGAAACCTCAGAAATATATAGAATTTTTCAGCATTCGAATTCGCGGGATTTTCAATTCTTTGGTTTTCGGATTCCCAGAATTTCGAATTTTTCTGCTCCCTTTAATTTTCGAATCGGCCAGATTTCCAGGCCGCGTTGAAATCACGGATTCCCGAAAATTTCGAAGTTCCAAACGTTCGAATCATCGAATTCTGAAATTTCGGAGGCTTTCAAGTTTCACGTGCAAATTTTTGCGAATCTCACGCGCGAGAGAGAGCGCATATTGTTGTTTCATCGTGGCACGGCGCAGTGAATTGCGCGGTTGCAACAACTCGAATAACACCGGAGGAAGTCTGACGTTTGAGAAATGATTGTCAGCGGAGGAAAAAGCGTAATATATTTCAATCAACCGCAATTGGGCACATTCATTTTCGTTCCTGTCATTAGGATATAAGCGAGAATAAACATCGCGTCGCGCCATTTTATTTTTTTTATCATCCTCAAAATCGAACGACCAACGAATTACCTTAAAAGTCACAAAGTAAATCAATATATATATATGTATTTGTTTTTTTTTTTGAATCTATGAAATGCAAGAAATAAATAATCGTACACACGGAGATGCTCTTCGCGAAAGTAGTTCAGATCGAATTAACGAATCAATATTAAGAATATTAAGACTATATAATATTAATCAATATAATATATACAATATAATATAAGAATATAAAATATAATTTAATTAATATTAAGAATATATAATAAATTAAGTTTCTGACATTACAAAAATTTCATGCAGTTTAATACGATTTATATTGCAAGCTCTTTTCGTTTAATGTTTCCAGCAATTTTTGCGATAAAACTTCACTCGCGTGAGTTAAATGTGTTAATTTGTAAAATATGCGTAGCTAACGTTCCTCGCTTGAAACAACCCTTTCTTTTTTTTTTTTTGGTTGCATCTAACGATACGATTGTACAGCGTTTGCGTTTCTACGACCGCGTTGTGAGAAATATTCCGAGTTAATTATAAACATATATACGTACGTATATAAAATGGTATACAAAACGGATCGATATCATCGTGCGTTGGGCGAGGCGTGTTTTAAACGTTGCCTTTTAATGCATCGCAACAATATTCGCAATTATACGCAAACACACGTACAAACAGGATGATTAATAGTGGCCCACGTATCCGTGCGTCCGGCCAATAAAGTTGCCCGATAACTATAATCTAGCTATTCGAAATAACCGAGCATCAAAACCCAAACTATTCCCGCTGTTCTAGCATCGCCGGCGTTCGCGTAATTGAAGAAAGAACATTCACGGCAAATAATAACGGGTGTTGCGTGTGTGCCTTTTCTGCTTGCCTTCTGCTCCTCTGTGGCCTCCATGGCCACGATTGTACAAACGTTCGAAATAATAACGTCTGGCTTATTGGAATTTACGTAACCTACCGCCACATATTGAATCACGATCAAAAAAAAAAAAAAAAAAAAAAAAAAAGAAAGGAAAAAAAAAGGGAAAACGAAATCGTTGGATTATTTTATTATTGCAACGCGAAGAATATTACTGGCAGATTCGATTGACCTTTCGAATCGTCATAATTGGAGGTAATGTTCTATACTATTTTAACACTTTACCGACCGGTAGCCTATTAATCGGCTACTATTTACCGCTATCGGTCGGTAAAGTGTCGATATCGTGTAATAATATATTTATATACTTTAACACTTTACCGACCGTGTATTAGCGGTGAATAGTTAGCCGATTAATAGGCTACCGGTCGGTAAAGTGTTAATAAGTTATATCTACAAGTTGATTCTTACGAATCAATTCCTGTCGGTCGACTTTTTATAAATTGCAATGGCCGACGGTGAAAAAGTTCTTAAAATTGTTCTACACGCGTCGTATTAATTAATGCTTTCGACGAGATCGACTCGAAATCTGGTTAAATATTTCGTTCTTCTTTTTTTTTTGTGACTTGGCTCTTAACATGTACGAAACGTCGGTCTAGAAACCGACGAATCACAGTCTTTATACGTTTCTTTCTAATTGGCTTAACCTTCGCAGAGCGAATAATTTTATACTACGTGGTATGGCGACGGCCGGGTCAGATTTGACTTAATGATATATTTCTCTTTCCACGTGGCCTGCGGGCGAATTTTTATATTAGATTTCTCTTTTACTTTTACGTTGGATTGTATTAAATTTCAAATTTCATACTAGACTCTCCTTTTCCAGCTTAGCCCGGTGTGTAATAACGCTGTGTAATTTCAAAGTTCTCGGTGTATAGTTGAAGAGAAAATTACATATTTAGAAATTGTACTTCTATATTGTTCTACTACTGGTGAACGCTCCTATAATATTCATATCGAATACGTAATATGAAAATATTCGGGGAACATCAGAGCTTTCAAATGTATTCTAGACTCTAAATATTCTGGCAATGGTTAAGAGATTAATAAATAATAAAATTCTCGAACGACGTTGCAATACAATAAATGAAAGCTGTGCCGCTCCACAATTAACAACTTAACCTAATGACTTGAAATAATTGAATGGGAAATTTTCGATATTAAATATCATAACCTATACACCTAGAATTCCTATAAAATCTACCGTATAATGGTAAACTTCTATAAAATATCTTTCCGTTAAACGGGCAATGCAACGATATAAAAAATCTGTTCTTTTTTGTTAATTAATATTCACTAGCACTTGCCGTATTGATATTTCACGGTACTAGAATTTATAATAACACGATGATAATGTAACGTGTGTATTTATCATCCATCAGTTATAATATTTTCCCTGCCACGTACCGAACCAAACCATCGAAAAACTTAATAAAATTGAAATAACAAAAAGAAAGAAACGCAGAACTCGCGGTGAGTTTATTCGACGCTTTGGCAATTGCTTCAGGCGCGTTTCCTTGAGAACAGGAAATCAGTCTTAGGGGGGAGGGGGGAACACGCATACGCAAAACTGTTACTCGAAAATTACATCGAATTACGGTTAATCGAGTGGCGTGCATCTCGCGCGTTAACAACCACGTTGAATAAAAAGTGAGGTTATTCACGGACAGAGTCCATTAACAATTACCAAAACGTTGTTGATCGATCGGTGTTAGTACGTACGTACGCACGCACGCACGCACGCACGCACGCACGCACGCACACACACACACATACACGCGTGTGTGCGCGTCATGTTATCTGTATTGATTTCGAAACTCGACCAATCAAAATGCTTACAAATAATTGGAATTAATATAATATATTATGGTATTAACGTATAGTTGATATTCATGCAAATGTCGGTTGAGGCAGTTTGGACCTTGGCGATTTGTTTCATTTATGTATATTATTGAACATGGCGGCGACGTATCAATAAATCGCGAATATTTGCGCAAATTTGTAATTCCGATGAATTAGAAACCGATCGAAGAAGAGTTTTTGGAACGATTTATTTCTCGTACGCGTATATATTGTAACTAATGTTTTCGTAACGTAATGCTCTGCATCACGTGTAATATGCATAATTTGTTCCTCCAATTTTCTGTTTAGAGCAATTAGAATCAATTTATTACCCGATACACACGGTATTATATCCAATATACAGAATTGATATTCCGATACGCCTTCGTGAATAACATTTGCTATACGAGAAATTATTTTGGGCAAAAACTGTGCAGTGTTAAAGTATAATAACAATAACAATAACAGTAAACAAAAACAGTAAACAAAAGCAGTAAACAATAAACAGTGAAAAATAAACAGTAAACAATAACAGTAAGAAGAAACAGTCAACAGTGTACAATAAACAGTGAAAAATTAACAGTAAACAATAAGATTAAACAAAAACAGTAAACAAAAACAATAAACAATAACAGTAAACAGTGTACAATAAACAGTGAACAATTAACAGTGAACAATTAACAGTGAACAATTAACAGTGAAAAATTAACAGTAAACAATAAGATTAAACAATAACAGTAAACAAAAACAGTAAACAATAAGATTGAACAAAAATACTAAACAATAACAGTAAACAAAAACAATAAACAATAACAGTAAACAAAAATAATAAACAATAACAGTAAACAGTGTAGAATAAACAGTGAAAAATAAACAGTGAACAATTAACAGTGTACAATAAGCAGTGAAAAATTAACAGTAAACGAAAACAGTGTACGATAAACAGTGAAAAATTAACCGTAAACAAAAAACAGTAAACAATAATATTAAACAATAACGATAAACAAAAACAGTAAATAACAGTAAACAATAACGATAAACAAAAACGATAAACAGTAACAGTAAACAAAAACAATAAACAATAACAGTAAACAGTGTAGAATAAACAGTGAAAAATAAACAGTGAACAATTAACAGTGTACAATAAGCAGTGAAAAATTAACAGTAAACAAAAACAGTGTACGATAAACAGTGAAAAATTAACAGTAAACAAAAACAGTGTACAATAAACAGTGAAAAATTAACAGTAAACAATAACGGTAAACAAAAACAGTAAACATTAACGGTAAACAAAAACAGTAAACGACAACAGTAAACGAAAACAATAAACAACAACAGTAAACAAAAACAATAACAGTAAACAGTGAAACATTAACAGCAAACAAAAACAGTGTACAATAAACAGTGAAAAATTAACAGTAAACAAAACCAGTAAACAATAATATTCAACAATAACAGTAAACAAAAACAGTAAACAATAACAGTAAACAATAAACAGTGAAAAAATAAGCAGTGGACAATAAACAGTAAACAATAACAATAATAATAATAATAAAAGTTTTTTATTGAATTAATTTTCCATTATTTCCCTTCCTTTTGTCGTGCAATAATTTCAGTGCAAACGAACAGCAATACAAATGAACGGGCAAAAGTTGCTGAAGAGTACAACTACGGGAAGGTTACAGCTACAATACGTAGAACTGTATTCCTCAGCGAGGGAGTTTGCCTTATTAGATTCGTCTGTCACGCGAGTGATAAAAATTCCGCGCAATTTGGCCGCACGTTGAACCGCTCAGACGGACGGAAGAGTTAACAAAAATATTAGCGATAACATTGTATGTGTACGGTTTCCGCGCGTGTGCAATTCCGCGAGTAGCACAATTTGCCTGAAAGCGTATATTTTTCAATTACCCTCCTTTTCTTAATGGATTAATTCCTCTGGTTGTTTGAGCCTCGCTAATCTCTGCAAGTTACACTCTCTTTTTCTCTCTCTCTCTCTCTCTCCTCTTGTCCTTTCTTCATTGACCAGTTCCCTTCCTCTCTCTCTCTCTCTCTCTCTCTCTCTCTCTTTTTTTTTAGTTACACACATACACGCTTCTGTACGATTCTCGGGGCATTTCGCTTCTGCTTCTTTTTTTCCCCCATCTTTTTTTTGACGCAGATATATTTCATTGCCGGTAACAGATGGTGTCTTTTTCCCTCGTCGCGTTTCCGTCTTGCTCACGCGCCATCGTTGCTTTTTCATTTTGCTTCTTTCCCCTCCTCTCTCTCTCTCTCTCTCTCCGTTTTTTTCCTTCCCTTCGTTTCTCTTTCTTTTTTGTTTCTTTTTTTTTTTTTTTTGCTCGTTTTATTTTGCCTGTGGTGCAACAATACGCACGTGTGTGTGTATATATATATATATTCACCATGTTACGTACGCATTCACGTGCCCTTTTATGTCTGCACGCTAATCTTTACGTGTCGTGGACCGTCCGCGGAAAAACACTGGTTGCAAAAACTGGTGGATGTTAAATAGAAAAAAAAAAAAAAAGAGATTGACCGCCTAAATTGTAAAGCGTTCAATTACTTAGCTATCAGGCGGATCCCATTCGAGATAGAAAGTATCACGCTAGTGGACATTTTTCGGCTTTGGAAACTTGGTGTATAGGCACGTAGCGATTCTTTTGAAAGTAGCGGACCAGGCGTTTAAGTCTTTCGTTACCGAGTTTTGGTATTAAAATTTTCAATCTTTTTTTTTCGGGAATTATTACATCGTACGTTATAATGACTACTGTGCAATTCTGAATTAACGTGGAATTATATCGAATAATTATTACGACATATACCGCATATATTGTGTGGTGCAATAATGTTATTAATAAATTAATGTGGGATTATAATTTCGCAATGGTAAATATCGTGGAATTATAATAACTAACTTTATTGTTATTATTTATACATAGCGCGGAGTAATTTATCGTTATTATTTATACGTAGCGTGGAACGCGAAGGATCTTCGTGCAAATTTAATATTTTTTATCGGCTGTTTATCCGTGAGCTACTTGAAATCCATCAAGTTCCAACGTTTCAACTTGCAATTCCTTGCAGTCGATTTATCTTCTTTATATTTCTGGAGCCATAAATTGATAAAACAATAAATACTTCACGTTTTGTCTGCATCGTTATACCATCCGCGTGAATCCCTATGAATCGTCTATGAAACTCTCAAGATATCGAAGAATTTCTAATATTGCGATAAATTGATATTGGATTAATTCCCTCCTCCCCCCCTCCCGCTTCCGATTTTTCCACGCTATTCAATCATAGAGAAAAATGATAATAACCAACCAGTCTCGTAATAACACTCTCACCGTCCCTCGCCCCCACATTTTTGTCAAACTGACATCGCGCTGAAACTGGCTTAACACTTTACCGACCGGTAGCCTATTAATCGGCTACTATTTATCGCTATCGGTCGGTAAAGTATTGATATCGTATGATATATTTATATATTTTAACACTTTACCGACCGGTAATATCGTATATTAATATATACAAATATATTATTATACGATATTAACACTTTACCGACCGGTAGCCGTCTAATCGTCTATTACTTACCGCTATCGGTCGGTAAAGTGTTTATATCGTATAATATATTTATATATTTTAACACTTTACCGACCGGTAATATCGTATATTAATATATATAAATATATTGTTATACGATATTAATACTTTACCGACCGGTAGCAGTCTAATCGTCTATTACTTATAAATAATATTATATTATTATATAATAATATAAATATATTATTATACGATATTAACACTTTACCGACCGGTAGCCTATTAATCGTCTATTACTTACCGCTACTATTTATCGCTATCGGTCGGTAAAGTGTTAATTTCAGCTCACTGCGACAATGTATGCATATATTCATGCGCGGAGCGTGTATTTCGATCGTTTCAAATTGACCCAGGGGCCAGGGGTTCAGTCGATTGTTTCGCCCTTCGACGAAGGCCCTTCGCTACCTGTACGAACGAGCCTTCACGCTCCTGGTCCACGCTCGGCGAGAATTTTCGTCCGTCAAGCCGACTCCCGTTCCTCTTCAATTAGTCACGACTTGTCAAATTTTTTTCGTTTACATCTCGTCGCGGCGAGATCGGAGATTTTAGTAGACCGCGAGAATACGACGAGAAACGAATAATGCGCACCGTGGTGGCACACGGCAGCAAGCTGGAAAAAAAGGGGGGTATGGGAGATCATTAACACATTCGTGACGAAGCCGAACGCGTATTTTTTCTATGGTTGTATAAATTATGCGTTTAAATTATGAATTTTAATTATTAATTATAAATTACGCGTTTACTTGTGTACTTTTTATATTAATAGAAGACTCAGTGTATTTAGACTCGATAAAGTGTCCGACACCGGCCAAACGAATATTGCACGCGTCGGTCCCCGGGGGACCGACGCCCAAGCGAACGGATGGCCGAGCGTCGGTCCCCGTGAACCGACAGCGTCTCGAACGTGCTCAAATCGCCGAGGATTCCCCTCTTTGCACGTGTTTCGCGTTGATCAGTGAAATTGATGGTGCCGGATTTATCGACGATTCAACGCGATTCCGAATTTCTTTTAATTAACCGAAAATAATTCCAGCGACTGGGGCGAAATTAGGTTAGGTTTGACTAATGACGCGGCCGTATTTGCAGTCATTGAGTACTCGGACTCGTTGAACGAGATTCGCTTATTCTTTCATCAATACCTTCGCTTTTTTTTTTTCCTTTTCATCCTCGACTCGACATCCTCGGGGCGAATTTTTCTTTTTTTTATTACGACGAGCAAAAGTATTAGATCGTGAACGTTTTACGGTGATTCGATAGCTTTGTGAATTTAATTAAGAAAACCGGGATCTAACTCGCGATCTGAGTCGCGCTGATTGAAAAAACACACGCTTGTCGAAATTATAATTTTCCTATTAGCGATGAGCTGCACTACTTAACACTAGAACTACCACGCCAGTCAAAATGACTGGTCTTACAATTTTATTTTAAAATTTCTACTTCATGTTTACAATTTTTCCCCCCACAATGATGCAATGACTTTTTGACGCGATAACTAAAGAAATAATATAATGAGTTTTATTTTACTTTTATTTATTAGAAATCGAAATAATTTTGGTAGAAATAACTTCGTCTTAACTGTCGGTAGTTTTAGCGTTAACTTGATTTGGATATTTTTTAATATTTAAATCATTGATGTTGAAACGCACGGAACTCGACGTTCAATCAGCTGATTGTGAGAATTGAAATGTCGCGATTGAAATGTTGCGCGCGTTCAACGTTGTTCATCCGTTGATCAAATTGAATCAAGCAAATTAAATTAAATCGGGTTAAGAATTCTGTAAAATACAATCGAAATGTTTCTCCTCCGTTGAAAATCAATTCTGTTTAAATATATTCCTTTGCTCTCGAACTGTAACGTTAGATTTAATTATTATTTCTGTTCGTGTGTTTCAGGTAAGCGAGGCGTTTAATTTCTGCTGTTCGCGCTGGGCTCGCGTCTGCTCGATCGGGTGAGGTTACTTTATTATCGCGTTTAAATAGAAACTCGTAAACCCGGATAATTTTGAGCGCTTGTAAAACCTTTAGCCGCTTCCGTGTGTTCAAACGTAATTGCGGCAACAACTTTCCGGCAAACCGTTGGATTGAAAGTTTTATCAAACGTTAATTAGGAACGTTAATTAGGAATGTTTCAAGGGTGGGGAGAAAAAAGAAAAAGACACGTTATATTAGGTTGTTCAATAAGCCGCTGCCACGATTTATAACACGTTCTCGTGACACGTTTTTGTGAGTTATGAAGGAACGGCCAGCCAACCGAAATGATTAATCTTGCGCCATCTAGTTTTATTTAGAAAACGCTTTTTCGCGAGCGAAATATTAGCGACTCGCTGGCAGTTTTGCTATTATTTTCGCAAGGGGAAAAAAAACATCCGAAGCGTGCTTAGATCGTGAATATAATTTTAAATATGCGGACGAACGATACTTTCGCTTAATGAATTTTAAAGCAAACTTCATTTTTACGAGATATTTTAGATATTCTTATCGTTGTTAAATATTCGTATGTTACGATTTTATTATTATTATTAGATAATTTTATTATTTCATCGTTACCAGATAATTCATATATATATATATATATATATATATATATATATTACTATAATCGCGATAGTTGCGATGTGAAAGTATCTTTCAACACAGCACCACATAGCTCGTTAATTACAAAATATCCATAATTTTCACTCAGAGTGTCATTCAAGATGAAAAATGGTATCCAATAATTACCAATAAAATAGAAACACTCGGCTTATACGTATAAACTCGTCAAAGTACAAGTAGTTTATACAACAGTATACACAACACTTCATATAATAAGAGTTTATTGATTCTTTGCTAGTTTTTCGTTCATATAATACGAGTTCAGCCTCAAATAAGTAGACATGTATATATATATATATATATATATATACGCGAGTAATATACAGAATAAATTCATGTAAACACGGTTCTAACTGTAACAACGCCGTTTCAAGTAATTTCTATAAATTGCAATTGCCTGGCATAAGCTGGTATTAAGATGATGATATTGTAACCAGATACATTGATCCTCTGTCATCCGGAGTCATCCAGTTGCACGAACGCGTTAACCATATAGGCACGCATGTATGCCTGATTCTCTGCCGATTTCGCGTAAACTAGCCCTGGTCCCTCTCATTCAACCGGCGTTAAAGCGCGCGTATAAACAGCTATCTACAGGCGGCACATCAACGAAAATTAGTTTTAACGATTCGTTAGAAGCCCGCGGCTTCTGTGCGTGCACCCTATTGATTGGTTATCGGAATAATGGCCGGTCGGTGTGGGTAATTCGCGTAGCCAGTGTTGGTAATTCGCGGTTGTAGCGTTGGTAATTCGGTAGTATCAACGTATCGGTGCTTGCAGCCGCGACAAGCCGCGGAAGAGAACATGAAACTCGTGAAGCAAGTCGTTAAACGCCGCTTAAATAAATTCCTCGCGGACGTTTTTGTACACAATCTTGAGGGACTCTTAAGCTTCGACGTGTTTGCTTCCTCGTCTTTCCTTGCGCGAAATGTACATTCGCAATTGAATTTCACACGGGACGCCACGCGAAAGAATTCATATTTCGCGGGATAGAAAATTTCGGAGATAAATTTTCCTTAGCCTAAACAAGGTGAAGGCTGTGAGGGAACGTGATTAGAAACGCAGAAGGAGGGAAAGAACAGAGCCTGAGATACAGACTTTTTCATCTGCATCGTATCGTAGAAGATCAAATGAAATAAAAAGAACAATTTCAATTTCGTCACGGTGCTAATCATCGTGATAGTTCATCTATCGTATATCTAGAAGTGTAATAACTCGACTCGAGAGCGACTCGGCTCGTCCGACGAACGACACATTTAACTGATAGATGAAAAAAAATCCATGCCTGCCGGATTGGAAATTTTCAAAAGGAAAAGGAAAAGGGGGGGGGGCACACAGGTCGATCAAAAACGATCCACCGATTTTTTCCATAGGTCTGCACTTGACACATGCATAGGTGCGTGTCATCGGTTACACACACACGGTCGCAGAGGATTGCGCACGTGCGAACTCCTCGTTCGGGGTCACTACAATACAAATTTGTTCGGACAGCCGATAAAACAAATAATAATCCGTCCTGTACATGCGATACTTGCCCGATCACGAACACGCTCCGGGGATAGTGTCCCTTCATTGGGACAATTACCATTCATTTACGCGACATTTAAATCGCGTTTTCGACTTATGGCCCCGTCTATGTCTGGCCGTACTGCGGACCTCCTGAGTGCACTTTCCTGTTATCGTTTCCCGGTACGGTGAATACATAATTATCGTTAAATCATCCATTCACCGTGTATATTCTATCCTGTCGTTCGAATCCTCTCGCATCCCCCGGCGTGTCCCGGTTTCCATTCGATTTTCTGCCCGTGTTTTCGAAACTCTCACGTGCCGAGCGCGCACGGGATACGATACGGTACGATACGTCTGGCCTTATAATCCCACGCGTGATATAACTCGATCGGAACAATGGAATTAGGCAATGAAATTTTGCCTTGCGAGAACGATGGATTGTCTAATGACAGTTTTAATATGACGCTCGTACATAGATTACACAAAGGCATTTAAATTACACCTAATTGACGAGGAAGTAGCAACGTCGATTACTAATCGACGATAGTACTAGAATGAATAATACTCCCACTGTCCGAAAATATGGTGTACATTTGGAAAGGAAATCTTAGATTAAAATCTAGAGTTATCGAAAGCAACTCTGGAAATACTCGTTATATATTGGTATTGCTTACATTGATAGCTAAATAACCTAACATATTTGACAGGCGTTGCTTTTAACCTCTTGCGCGCCAATCCCTATACCCTAAATAAAAGCGAAATTAATTTCGACTTCTTTAACAGTGACATGTAGAATCATTTTCTATCACTAACAAAATCGAAATATATATATATATATATATATATATATATATATATATTTATATATTCTTCCTTGATTTTGGAAATTATTCGAAAGAAACAAAATTCGCGTGCGAAAACTGTAAAATATATCCACTCTGCCCAACTATTTACTTCAAAGCATACCACACCATAAATAAATATTAGTTTCATTGTGTATAATATATATGTGTATCTTTTAGACTATAAATTTCATAACATTTCAAATTTAACAAACGTGCATGTAACTTTTTTAATTTTTTTAATATTTAGCATTTGATCCTATCGTGTGCCAACCCTAGTTGAAAATCAAGTGTTTTTTTTTTTTGTGAAAATTATATCCTAATCGATTGGTGGCTCGCCAATTATGTAAGTAAAAAAATATTTAAATTATTAGTAAAGGTACATTTTTCTTAAAAATTGAAAATACGACGATGAAAATGCGGCGATCAAGAGGTTAAGAGTTAAGTTGGAATTTGAAGGCTGGAAATTAGTCTTTTTTTTTTTTTTTAAGAAAAATAAAACTGTCGCCGCTGTAATTTCAAATTGGAGAATTTCAACCTAAAATGACGTGACTTTACAAAGAAGAGATGGCAAATCGAGGCAATTGACTAATGAACAACGTCATGGTGTCTTGCAACAGCTATTACAGTATATGAAGAACAAAGAAAAATTAGAACACGGTTCTATTAACGAATTGATCGAATGTGTTCAAGATGCATTCAATAAATTAGAGAGAAATACTCTTGATAACGTTTTTTATAACATTACAAACGTGTATGGAATCAATTGATTGTTGACAGGACGGGGAAATTCCTATAAAACACCTCGTATAAATAAGGTAAAACTTCGTCGTGAGGGTCGATTAGCTGAAAAGTGTGTATATATATGTTCAGAAGAAGCGTTCAACCATGCTAAATCTCACTTTAACTAAATTTCGATTACACTGAAATCCATTTGTATTTAGTTATACTGTGTAACAAGATGCAACAAGATGAATTTAATATTTCCTTTACATTCAATTTTAGTTTTATTCGATTTCTTTCGCAAAATGTATATCATATTTTCGAACAGAAAAAAAATATTAAAATGTATTATATACTATATTTTCGGACAGAGGGAGTAGTAATGTTATTTTATTGAAAATTATATTTGTTTGTTCGCTGCATGGATACGTACACACTCCTGTTTAGAGTACCGAAAGGACGAACGAATGTCAATTATCGGTGTAAAAATATATACGCACGTATGGACGGCAGACAGGAAAATCTTTTAATGACAAACTGGAAATCTGGTTGGTGGATGTCCGCGGAAGCAGCGATAACATCGTCGATATTCCAAATGCAAAAACGGTGAACTCGATAAACAGGTTTGCGCGCGACGATGCAGATCGTTAAGGCACGATTGAAATCTATATCTCATTGTTACTCATCATACACGTATTCCCCCATTCCTCTTCATCTACGTGGCCCGAATTCGATCGGCGATCTTATTCAATCAGATATACAAACGACGCGTCGTTGCGCGAAATTTTTTCCTCTCTCTCTCTCTCTCTGGAATATTATCTTATCTGAAATGAATCACGGGATGATGGTGGTCTTCTTCCTCGATGAAATTACCCGCCGTATAAGCAACCATTTGCTTTTAATCTATCGGTGCCGATCTACTTACGTGTTATTTTCAGGCTAGCCACGCGAGATACTATCCCCCCCCCCCCCCAAACAAAATCGATAAAGCAAAACCTCTTCGAACGATACGATAATAGAAGGTAGTCTGTCATTGTGTAATCTCGTTCGACGAAACGATAGTTAAAATTCTGTGAATTTTTAGTTTTTATTGCGCACTCGTGTTAACCACTCGATCGCCGGTACGCTAACTAGAAGCGAATTTAATTTCTATTCCTTAGAACAGTGACATTTAGAATCATTTTCTAACGCTAGAAAAATCGAAAAATATGGATATATTCGAAAGCTGCTTCGAGGAAAAGGCAAGCAAACAAAATTCGCGTGCGAAATAAGCGGTCTCTAAAAAAAACTGTAGCGATCAACAGGTTAAAAGTTAACCTCAACAATTCTCAGTTAAGCTTAACGATTCTCGGTCTTTCGTCTGGCGGGAAATTGTCGGAGAAAATTCGAAAAAAAGGCAGAGCCGGGCGAAGATTCTTCGGAACGAATCGGAAACAATCGTTGCCCGAAGATTCGGCATTAGCCGTGGAAAATGCAAAATGGCGCGCAGCTTGCATCCGCGTTTACCATCATTATTTCGCGTCGTATGCATAATAACACACAGTGCGTGCATGCATGCGTGCGCTGGAAAAGTTGCCTGAGTGGAACGTACACCGATTGACACGCTACAACCAAAATGCGTGATTCATGTGCCAATTATCGTTCACACGGTTAAACGAATTTAGCGCGCGTTAGCTTCCGATCTGATTCCCATCTCTTTCTCCTATTCTTCCCCCTTTTTTTTCTACTCTTACTTTCGTTTTCTTACTTTCGCCTTTGTCCAGATTCGCGTCTATTCGTCGTTTTCTTTTTTTTTTTTTTTTTCCCCCAATCCCGCTCAGTCTTTTGATCCGTTCTTCGCTATCCACGGCGTCACTTGCTTTCTCTCTTGTTCCGTTCATTCGCTCCATCTGTTCCTTTATCTCCCTTTACCTGTTATTTTCCTATGCTGCTCCTCTCTATTTGCCCTCGCTGCCTCTCTCTCTGTCCTCTCCCATCGGTACTCCACTCACTCACTCACTCGTTCGTCGTCTCCTTTTTAATCCACAGTACTTTCCCATTTCACCGTCTGTATCTATCTCGCTCGCTAGTCTCATCGTCCAGCCTCATCGCTCTTTCGTTTCGTCTATCCGTTTTCCTTTGCTCTTTAATTTATCTCCTAGCGCCTTATCTCTCTCTCTCTCTCTTTCTCTCTCTCAGTTAGTTTCTCTCCTCCTCTGTTTAACGTCGATGGCTCGATTTGGTTTCTCGCTCGGCTAAGGACGACAGCATGTGTGCCTCCTCGTGTGTGCAATACACCGGCAACAACAGAAAACCCGCAGACACGACGATAGAACATAGTACGCAAGTAGTACTTGCACACTCGGTGAAGAGAGTAGCAGAAAAAGCTGTGTAAACGGCGTTGCATGCGCAGGAATATTGGAATCTTTCGTTGTCGATGGTGATCTCCTTTAAGGTGGTGAAAAGGAAAGGGGTTGGGGGTGGGGCAGAAGGGGGAGCGGTGAATTCGCTAGAGAGAAAATTACTTTGGGATTTCTGTTGATACTCTCTCGCCCACTTAAATTACAGAACTATGGATTTTACGGGCAGGGCGGACCATTATGGAGATCCGTTGGTTTACTATTTATACGATAATTGGTTTTCACCGCGATAATTCCCTCCCTCCCCCCTCCTCCCCTACACACATTGTTCATCTATCGTTTTTCTTTCATCTTTTGACTCGTTGAAATTGGGACTCGACTCCCAAGTCAGGAACTGAAAGGCACAGAAAAAACAACAATGTCACGGGGGCTTTTCTCTTGTTTTCTTTTAAACTACCTTTAGCTTATTATTTGCCATACTCGTTATCAAAACTTGCTATTTACTTTTTATTAAAATCGCTCGAGTCAGATCGTTGAAGTTCGAATTATCACGAACAGAGATAGACGCACCATTTTCGTATATAGTACTTATAGATATGCAACAACAAGATGAAAAGAATCGATTTTCAATAAAATTCTCGGTAAAAGAAAACTTTTTCAACGAAAAGTTGATGTTTATACGTCACGTTGCAAAATGGATGTTAAATATTCCACGGAGACGGAGAACAACGTTCGGAGATATCATTATCATAATCCAATGTAAGGCTTGAAACGTACGGAGAAAGAAGGCGAGCAAAGTATTTGAAAGATACTTTCAGGTCGTTGGTAATTTGAATATCGAGGATCGAAGATGCGGCGTTCAATAAATTACGAGCCACCCTCGTGGTACAAGCACGATTGACGATTGTTGATTTATCGCGACGATAACTTACACGGCACACCCTCGTGTTACTTGAGAAAGGAGTAGCAGATCGCTTTATTATATATTCGGGGGAATATGCCGATTTATATTACGCGCCCAATGTCGATAGATCGTCGATAAATGGAACGTTCTTTCTCGAGCTCGCAATTAACGAGGGCTCAGGCCGAGGCCTGATATTTTTACGTAATGAAATTATCCGCCTAATAATAACTAATAACGGTCAGTCCTGTGGAAACTTTCGACTCGCAGGTGAAGTCTTTCGCCGATCGATCGTTGCTTTCTTAAACTGTTCGCAACAATGTTACAACTTTTGTCAACGCAACGGTAAATTGCACGGAATTGAAAAGCAATATTTCATTTTACGTTTTATAAATTCAATACGTTGATTAACTTCGATAAATATTCCACGTTATTTTCACCGCATTCAAAATTCCGCCGGGTTTTATCTCGGCATATAAAATATAATGGGAACTATCGTGTTCTCAAATGTAGAGCAAAGCGTAATGTATTTATTTCGCACAGCGCGGCAACTTATTGAATATAAGGTTGGTGATTTATGTCCGCGTGACGTATGATCCTGATAGTCGAAGACTGGGTCGTATCGTCGAAAAATACGACTCTCGGAGCGATTGCATTTCTATTTACCTGTCTCCTGCGTCTGACGCTCTGTCGGTAACTGGTTATATCTGATTTACTTTCATACCGACTGTAGATGGGAGCCGTGTAATTTTCATCGTTGAAAATGTAATAACTGTGTACCTAGGAGAATCAATTTTTCATTTTTGCGCGCCGTTTGCTTTGCAGCGCAATTTTATTTAAAATGGCGTCGATACGTTTTATACATTGGAAGAGATAAAAATTCACGTACAATGGATATATCGTTAATCGAAATTAAATAATTCATTTATTCGTTTTGTTATCACTTTCGAACTTTATTGTTATCAAGTCAAGGAGAAGAACACGTATGTTCATTCGTCGAGAATTAGCGAGCATACAAAGTTTATGCATACACATGCGCAGGTGTATCTTGCAAATTTACGGAGAAGCCACATGATCTTAACACACAAGTCTTAAGCTTCTAATTAAAAGCCACGTTGCTCGGCTTTAATTCCGTGTGCCTACATTTACGGTTTCTCGCGAAGACTAACCTCGAAATATCATTCGTCCGCCAGATGCATCAAATCTTATATTCGTTGAGCATTTTTTTCGAATATTTCTCAAATATAAATATCCCGTCGGTAATACACATCTCGTCATCGATTTATCGTCGCCATCGGTCACTCGATCCGATTGAATTTTCGAGGCGATTTTACGACGCGCTCTCATAATTCGCGAACATTTTCTTTCTTCTTCTTCTTCTTCTTCTTCTTCTTCTTCTTTTTTTCTTTCTTTCTTTTTTCTGGTTTAGTCGGAATAACATTGTGAATGACATTAAACGCCGGGCAGATCAATATCTGCATTACGGTTCTCTACAGAGAACCGGGGTCGTAAAATAAATCTCCGGCTGAAATGTTATTATTACTCACTCGAAGATAGAAATTACACAGTTAATACTAGTAATCCTTCTGCTAACTTTAATCTATCCGGGCATGCTAATTATGAATAACCGTTCTAAATTGAAATATGGCATTAAATCACGGAATGTATTTTGCACTTTATCGCGAGCGTGCGAGCCGAAAGTCTTGGGGGGGGGGGCTGAGGAGTGGGAAGAAAAAAATTTACGTACGCGGGAAAATGATATACGCATGCCTGATCATACGTATGTTGTTAACACTAGAACTACCACACCAGTCAAAATGACTGGTTTATACAATTTTATTTTAAAATTTCTATTTCATTCGTTACAATTTTCCCCCCCGCAACGATGCAATGACTTTTACAGCGATAACTAAAGAAATAATATAATGAATTTTATTTTATTTTTATTTATTAAAATAATCAAAATAATTTTGGTAGAAATAACTTCGTCTTAACTGTCTTAGGTTAGTTCTAGCGTTAATATAGTATTTCTACGGCGCGGTGTCATCGTTATTCGATAATTAATTGTTTAACCTTTGCATTATATTCCCCGCGAATGTTTTCTTTCGACAAATGTCGCGTTAATAAAAATCCCATTTTTGTCACGTCCCACGCCAATGCGCGCAGGCTCGCCGAGCGAATCAGGACGGGTTTTATTTACGAAGCTGTGGAGCGCCGTATTACAATATTTTTCAATTCGAATAATATACGAACTGATTCGGTCTTTGCATGGCTAAATTGCTCTGAAAACTCGTAGCTGTAAGAGAGAACGAGTCTATCCATCGGATATATAACTATATATACATGCATAATGCATTCGTGTTCTTCCCCCACCGTTGGCCATGGTCGTTGGTAAGAGTACGAGAGAGAGAGAGAGAGAGAGAGAGAGAGAGAGAGAGGCGACGACGTGGGGCATCTGTTTTGTATGTGCAGCGTGAATTTGAACACGTGTTTCATTTAAATATTTGTACCTGAAACTCGAACGTTGCCAATTTACACAAAATGCTCTCCGCGAGGAGTCGCTGGCAATCACGTTTAAAAATTTTTCATCTCGTTCACTATACAGCTGTACTGGGTATAGCATACCCGTACAATATACTCCCAAAAGAGTATTCGTTCTTTCAAAATCTTCTTCGAAAATTGTTTCATTCTAGCTTTCCCTCCGAAACGGCATTTCAGTTCGACGTTCACGCGTTCGAATTCCAGCCACCGCGTATGTGGAAACGGCGCAACAGTCGAAATCGCAATGGCGGGTTTAAAATTAAAATTCATAAAAGAATAAACCGGCGAAATACTTCGTCGCTATCCATTTTTAATCGTAGCCTTAATTAAATATGTTGGAAATATTTTACGCGACCGCCGCGGATAATGAAACTCGCGGAAAAATGATTTTCCCTTGCCTCTCTCGGAGGTGGAGAGCGGGGAAGATGTTTACACGATCTTCTCCAGTGGAAAAAGAGAAAAAAAAAAATGAAAGAAGAAAGGAAGGTGAAACGAAAAATCGCATAACTCCGAGCGGATAGGTTTTAATTTCGCGAAATTAATTAACGGAAATATTATATTATAACGCGCGTGGAGGCGCGCGATTTTTTTACTCGAAATCCGGGGGAAGGCTAATGGAAAATTTGTGTATTCAACGCAATATTCCGGTTTTAACGTAGCGACGCATCCGAAATACGCTGCAACTTCATTATGCAACTCTCTGTTCTCAATTATGCAGCTTTATTACAAATTTACAGACAGCCCGGCACGCCGACTTGAATTTTAATTGTACATTAAAATCCATTGGCCCTTATCAAAAATAAAATTGTTCCGCCCGCTAATAGAACTTGATTACGCAACGAGGCGCCATTGTTTATTCAGTTAAATATGGCCTGGGTTGGAGCGGTAGTTCTAAACAAGGCCGGCCTTCATTAAACTAGAAACATATTACGTTAAATCTTAATGTAGATAGAAACGAATCGTGCAGCCATATCGAATGTATTACCTAACCTTTACTTAAACTGTATCGCGTGACTGTGTCAGGTATAAGGTTGGAAAAATTGTCGCAATTGTCACTGATTGTCACTTATTCTCGTAAAGTACGACTGACTCGGGGGGAAAAAAAAGAGAGAAAAAAGAAATATTTGTACTCTCATTCTGGAAAACTTTACCAAATAAAGTAAACTTTGAAATTTCATTCGGTGTATTCATTCGGTAATGAAAAACACGATCGTCAAATAATAATGTACATATAACATGTGTTATTCTACAGAATAATTACATTGAGAGTGATATTATTGAAGTCAAAAATTACGAAATTATTGAAAGCAGAGTTGTTAAAAATTAATTGCAACGATAGTCGATTGTTCGAGTACTCTTACGATGCTAAATATTCCATGATATTCAACGATGTATTCATCACGGTGCTAATTTTCCGAATGTTCCCCGTAATACGCATAATATATTCAAGCGGTTCGAATATCATAGCCTCGCGAGCTTGATATGCACGTATGCATGCATGTGTATGCAGTTGCTAATTATAGTTCAGTACAGTGATACAGATGAAAAAAAAAAAAAAAAAAAGGAAAAAGAAAAAAAGGTTCTGGCAATCGTTCTAACCATCTTCTCTACCGGTAGTGGAACATTGTTGCGGGTCGTGGCATTTATTTTCAACGAAATTAATTCCGCGTCCGCGGTGCCTCCCAATATTATTCTGCCACTGATAGATAAGAGTGAATTGGAGTCGCGCCAGCTGCCGAGTTTCTGTATTCGTTCCATCGAATAAAATGGGAATGAATGAGTGATGAATTTAAAGAGCGCTCAGCCCGGGCATGAAAAGTGAGAAACTGATAAGGGGCGGGGGGAGGGGGGGGGAGCGGGAGGGAAATAATAATCACGCTGCCGTCGCTGCTTGCTCGCGTTTTTTTTTCTTTTTTTTTAAACAATTTCGCCACCGGTGAATTAAAATTTGCTTTGAAACTTGCTTTAATTGCTTTCGCTGTCGCAAGGAAATCCCAGCAAGGAAGGTCTCCGGAAGGAAAGAAACAGTTATTAGATATACTTTCTTGATACTTTGGAAATGAAAGTTTTTATTCGACTATACCTATTTTCCCTCGTTTTCTTTCTTTCGTTTTTCTAACTTTTCTCTTCTTTCAACTTTTTCCCCTGAAACTTTTAATTTAATAATTTTACGCTTCTCTTTCAGTCGTGTATATATATATATATATATATATATATATATATATATATATATATATACATGGAAAAAGTTTCGCTATTTCAATGCGCGCTCTTTAGCTGCTCCTCTTTGAGAAATAGGCCAAGCAAATAACTTTGCATAAAATCGATGAGCAGCGAAACAACCTAACTCCATTTCAGAGGAGGAAAAATTTCGCGTATCCGTTCGTTGCAATGGGATTTACAATGGGAGGGGGAGCTCGTACTTTTTAAATAATGGCGGATATATATCCCTTTTTGCATATAAAGAGCGATATCGAACGTCGTAGCAAATAAACTTTCATTCGTACGTATAACGTATAATAATTCGACGTTCTCGATCCTCGGCGCGCGATATATATTATTCCATAAATTCAATGTATCTGAAACTAATTCACTTCTCGCGTGCGAATTTATTCCCTCGTAATTCTCGTCGGTGCTGAATTTCTACCTATTGCTTAACTTCGCTCCTCCATTATTCTTATTATTGCAACGCTTCTCGTAAAATAGAAGAAAAAGTTGGTAAAAGCTTCTCGGAAGTAAGTAATGCCACGTGTAAAGAGAGAGAGAGAGAGAGAGAGAGAGAGAGAGAGAAGAAATAAAAAAAAACGGAATGACAGGAGGTATACACATTAAAACTCGTGAATTCGATATCTGTGCCATTGCAGAGAATGCATGTGCGCTATCGTGCGCACACACACACACACACACACACACACACACACACACACACACACACGTTTCACTCGGTATTTTATCAAACGCCGCACGTGACTGGCCGCAAAGAGTATCTGAGAGACGTCGCGAATCCTCTCCCGTTGCAACTAGTTATTTTTGTCAATTTATTGTCTCCTTGTCGGTGTGACGACCGGCCCTAAATAATAACTGCCCCGAGTCTTTTTTTTTTTTTCATTTTTTTTTTTTTCGTGCCCCTCTTCTTCGTTCGCGCATACTTAGGACTATGAATGCTCGAGCGAGAGAGAACCGATCGAAGGGATCGGGCGGAGGAGCGGGAGAGAGAGAGGGCAGTGATAGTCTAGAGAGGGACGATGATGCGCGGACGAGAGATAAAGCGATAGGTGGACGCGATGGCGCGAGAGAGACGGACAATTGATAGGGAGAGAAAGACGGAGAGCGTATCCGGTCGTTGCCACGTCTAGAGCTCGTTCACTTGTTTTGTCTCTCCCCACTCGCCGTGCCCCCCACGTGTTAGGATGCATTCACACGGAAAGCCACTAGTCGTAAAACCTGCTTTTCAGTTCTGTTCGCATTTGTCATGGGGGTTAATTGATGTTAAGCGTTACGTGCTCGCGGACCTGCGCCTGTTTCGCGATATTCGCGTCCCCGAGATTCGCCGAAATCGAGAATTCATCGTTCGTCGAGAATTTCGAGCTCTTTTCTTCTTTTTCTTCTCTTTTTCTTTTTCTGTTCTTTTACCATATCCGGTATTTATTTTCGAAGCGTTTCAACGTACGTGCAACGTACGCCGGCTGTTGGCGGGAAATCGTATTGGCACAGTATGTATATTCGTGCCTATTCTGTTTACATATATTACGTTATTATCTGTTCATATCCTATGCGCATATTGGTCGGTCGGCGCATTATTAATTAATTGATTATTAATTGTATCATTATTGTAGCTGCGTATTCGCCTGTGTAATTTTACTTAAACGTTGATCGGTCGCTGGGTAAATCGAATTTCATAATATCGACGGAGTAAATTAATCAATGCAACATAATGGATTAATAACAAATTCAACGCACTGACCTCTTTTTTTCTTTTTTTCTTTTTATTCGTTTCTCGTCTGATTTCGCCTCGCCCCTCAAAAAAACATTGAAAACATTTTGCATAAAGATACACGTATTACGATGGATCGGCGAGAGTTAAGAAAAGAAACGAAAATTATTCCATTTTTAATGCCATGTCGCGTTTAATATTTCACCGGTCGGTAAGTAGCGAGAATGTGCTGCTATTGTATCCGGCATAGTCATATACTTCCTTTTCCAGAGAGAGAGAGAGAGAGAGAGAGAGAGAGAAAAGAAACTGAAAATACACATTTCACACGACCTCTTAAAATCAAGATCGTTTCAAATAGGAAGAAAAAGATTTGTCACCGAACGTGACTGGAATATCCTGCTGTTTGTTCGAACGAAAAACTCTTGTCCCATCAATTTCTAGATGCGTGCTCATGTATAGCAAAATGGCCGCTTAGGTTTATGAGATAATGAAACAGATATTAAATGTATGAAAAAAGGCAATATTACACGATGCGGATTCCGTGCCGCGATACTCGAGGTAGTTGGAATATTTCCCTCTCCCTTCTCTTTCTCGTTTCTTTCTTTCTTTCTTTTCTTCTTTTTAATTTCAAGTTTACTCGTTGTTGAAGTTAATTTCGCGTTTAAAAAAAGGAAAATATGAACATTATCGATTCGCGCGCTTTCTCTGTTCCTCTTCTTTTTCTCTCTCTTTTTCTTCTTTTTTCTCTCGCGGCTTACGCGTACGTACAATGCGTATTGATTTAGCTTCTCTATATACCGGATGATGATGGAGGGAACGTTTTTTTAAACGAAGCGTTAAAAATTTCATCTCCGTCGCGGGCGAGTCATGACGAGCGTTATGAAAATCTCATTAACGGAACTATAACAAAATAATTGATAATATAGAGTTAGCATCGTGTTGATCATCGACGTCGCGATAATTTTTTCGCAACGTTTGAACATTTTCGCAAGGCATCGCTTTTTGCTAAATTTATTATTTATTTAGATAATACCTATACTAATGAGTGTATTTATACCGAGCGCGATAAAACGACGCAGGACGTGCGTAATTTCTTTTTATGACGCCACGCCGTCGAGCCGGAGATAGCGCCACGTTTGCATTTCATAACCTGTAATTATCTGGGAATCGATTTATTTTTTGTAAAAAACGAAATAACCAGGGATCTTCATTAAGTGGAAGATTTGCTTGTCGTTTCGGCGTCGTGGCTCGCGATAAACATAGAAAAACGGCCTGACGTGGAATAACTTGGCAAGTCTAATGCCGTTGTAAGGCTTAATTTCCGTTTTCCGGGATGCCTCGTGTAACGTTGCCTTTGCGAGTAATTTCACTATTTTCCCTGTGACCCCGAGGTTTCCACTTAAATACCTTAGTTTAACGAAACGGTTTAACTATTGTCCGCGGAACGTGGAACGTGCGCATTCCGTCCAAGAAATGAATTCACGAAATATTATTAGAGCACATTGTTATATTCTTTCTGTGCTGCTTGAACGAGGCATTAAATTTTCATCAAAAGGCCGCCGCAGGCTATACGCGATATAAATTGATACGCAACGTATCATCTGGAATGTCATCGACGCACATGTAAAATATGTTGATTTATCGATTACCGTCGATGAAACGATTAAAAAGTCAAAAAAAAAAAAAAAAAAGAAGAAAAATTTATTTATTTATTTATGCAGAAATCAACTTGTTGCGACTCTGTATCATAAACTTTGTATTACACCACTCGTGCATTTAGACGAGGCGTATTCTATATAGCCACATAAATACTTCACCTAACTTCTTTCTTTCTTCTTCTTACGAAACTCTCTTCCCTGCCTCTCTCTCTTTATATTTCTTCCTTTTTTCTCCACTAGCCCCTTCTTTTTTCCTCGCGCATTCTCTCTCTCTCTCTCTCTCTCTCTCCTGTTTTCCACTTCTGCCCCAGCTTCTGCTTCTCTTCTTCCTCCGCCCCCGCCCCTCTGCCCCCTTCATTCTGTTTTTCTGTTTTGCTTTATCCTTCCTTTCTTTCTTCTCTTCCACCTTTGCTTTTGCTCCCATCTCTTCGTCTCTCGCAGTCACCAGACAATATTTTACCGGCTTCCGCGTTGCTATAGTAACCACTCGCGACTTCCAAGTTCTCGAAAGCCCGCCCGTGTACTTCTCTTTTCATCTACAAACCTATATCCCTTCGCGATTTCTTTTGACCATTATGCAACGATTTGTCCGCGTTCTCTCCGTCCCCTTATCTCCGTGGCTCTGGTGCCGCCGGTTTTGCCGGAAAATTTTTATATAACGGGGAAGTACAAAATTGTCGGAATTTTTCTGTCATTTCTCTCTCTCTCTCTCTCTCTGTCTGTCTCTCTCTTTACCCATGAATGAATATTTTGATCGAAACACGGTTTTAGGTTCTTCGTACCTCCGCGCAAGTGGAAATCAACGATGTGTAGTATCGAAATCGTTATAACGTGTAGTTATATTTTTAGTTACTTTTACTTCTAATAAATGGCCTGTTTGCTGGAGATGTGCAGCGTCATCTAGTCAGTCTCACAAAAATTACTATGGAGATACCAACAAATTATTAGTTACTAAGTTACAAACAAAAAACAGTTGGTGCTTTACAAGATTTATGTGCTGCAAATAATTTAAGTGAACCTAAATATGAGCAAATTAGCGAAGTTGGCCCTCCACATGCAAAAGTTTTCACCATTCAATGTAATGTAACCACTTTTAAAGAAATTGGTGTTGCAAGAACAAGAGAGCAAGCCAAACAGGATGCTGCTAAAAAGATGTTAGATCAATTAACAAATTTAGTACCTGAATTGAAACTCTCGTGTGATTCAGAATTAATTCAACAAGCAAATACTTCTCAAGAAATTGCTAAAACTCGATACCCTATGCTTACAAAGTTACTAAAAAGATTAATTTAGGTGTTAAGTTATCGGAATATCATGTTCAGTTAAAGAGCCAGTTTGATATGATGAGCTACGCCAAGATTTAATTGAGAAATTATCAACAATTACTCCATCATCTGAAAATTCTATAAATGAAAAATACGTAACAACGTTACTAGCAAAATTTCAAGAGATATTGATGTCTATTGGTTTAAAGATAACAGTCACAACATTACCATCTTCAGGGAACACACTTGTAGAATTCTAAATTTTCATTCCGAAAAAACCAAGATATACGTGAAAAAATAATTTTTATGCTGAGTATACCGTCAATTATGTTTTGTATTTTTTTGGTATTACATTACTTCTGATTATTGCTTTAAAAAAATTTATTAAGGATTGAAAGCATTTATATATCAGCAGTGAAAAATAATTGAATTTATTCTAGAATTAGATTCTGTAAATTTTAATTTGTAATTGAATATCTTTCATTTTTATTATATCAAAATAAAGTTGTAAAATAAGTAAATAAGAAATTAATAGTCATTAGTCATTAGTCGTCTGTAGTAATTAATCTGTTAAATTCTGTATCGTGTAAACATTAAATTAAATTATAAAAATTTCCTTTTGTAGCACTTTTGGTGACTTTATTATTTACCGATCATCGTACCTGCAGACGCGTGAACGAAAAAGCACGAATGTGATGCGAGAAGCACAGCGCTTTTCTTTTTTTGAAAAAGAAGAAAGTCGTGCGAGTGAAAGAAAAAGAAAAAAAAACAGAGTCAGCGCAGAGTCGTAAAAGAGCGTTGAAAACGAGTGTGGTGAAAATAGTGATCATTTGTGTTGTATAAAAGAATTAATTCTGTCGTTTGAGTTTATTCGAATTATTGTTGTCTATCTTGTATTTATTATTTGTTGCTTTGTTTTTTTTTTTGTTATTTAATGTAATAAACGTCATTCGAATTGCATCACTACGATATATACATCGAAATATACGAATATTCTACGTGATGCCTTAAGATATTGGAAATTGAAAGCTTTCCCGGGATATGTTTGACGACGTTGAAGAATCGGAATTGTGGTTGAGAGATCGCGAGAAATACCAAGCTTTTCTCTCTCTCTCTCTTTTTCTATCTTCTTCCTCTTGGAAAAAATCGTGTCTCGTATAAAAAAATATCATCGCTTCTCTCTCTCTCTCTCTCTCTCTCTCTCTATATATATATATATATATTTCTTCTTGGGAAAAAATCGTGTCTCATCGTTTTATTAGTTCCTCCTGGCTAAATCGAGAGGGTGACGTTTGAATCGATGTTTGAATTTGTATCGTCTTTGGAAAGTTGTTCAATACCGTGCAATCGTCTGTCAGCAGTTATTCGAAAGTCGATATTCGGCGGTCGATAGGAATGAAATTCGGCACGATAACGAAATAAAACGGGGGCTCTTTCGAAACGGACGAATTTACAATACGAATTTTCTGCGGCGGGTTTTTTGAATTATTTATCCGTTAAGGAGGATACGAAATAACGTGCTTGGATTTGGCTGAAACGGATTATTCCTCGGCAGGAATTTCCATCGATTCTACTGGAAGCGGTACCCTCGTTCTATTTCGTTTTCTGTCACCGTGAATGACGGAGCGAATTCTCGAATTTTCGCGAAATTTCAATCGTTCCCGAAAACGACGGCTTTTGTAACGCGGAAAATGGAACGCGCAAAACAAACTTGGCGCTGGAAATGCAATTAATGCAAATTACTATCCGTTGCCGTATGCCATTTAATTTAGCCAGATTTATTTTCACTTTAACGTCGTGCTTTTCGAATCGGGCTCGCAAACGCGGCCCGTTCTATTCCAAAGGGGCACGAAATAATTTCGAAAATACACACGGCGCGAAAGAATGGCTGAATTCGATGGTGGCTGCGAAGCCAACGAAATAAAAGCAGTTTTTTATGAAGGAAAAAAAAAACGAAAAAATAAAATAGAGGAATACACTTTTTTTTTTTTTGGCCAACATAAAACGCTTCCTTTTCGATGGAAATTTTTTTTTCAAATTGAGATCGTGATATTTGAGTTTTTAATGGTCGTTCAACTTTGGCGAGATCATTTTGTCGTACGTAATTAAATATACCTCATCGGATTAATAATTACATTTTCAGATGTTCGTTTACGTTGTCGCGCGAACATGAGCGCGCGAGGAAGAGGATTAATTATCTTAATTAAAATTTCGACGGACCGATGTTTAATAAACGTTAACGGCAAATGTTGATGAATTATATCAGACGCTGCTGAAACTCGTGAATTGAACAAAATTCATTCTATTGATTACGTATCAAGTAGGTATATTTGAAGATATCGAGATAAATGTATGTACGATCTGTTGATTTTCTGACTTATCTGTCGTTAGTGTCGATAGTTGAGAACAGGTATTTTAATTTAACTTCGAAAATTGCTAAAGAAAGAAATAAGCTTCTTGATAATAGCTCTGATGAATCGATTGTGATCATTTTGCGATAGAAATTAATAACTTAATTTTTAATTAAGTTGTCAGTTTTTGTCCGGTAGGTTGGGTTTTAGATTTCTTTGGAAATGTAAGAATGATTGTAAATTATATCATAGCAAGTATGTGGAGTACACTTGTGACGTAAGTATAGAAATATCTAAATAAAAAAACAAAACGTTCTCTTATCTATTCTATTAGTTCTAAGTATGTAATGTTAACCTTCAGTTCCTCTACTATAAGCACTTGAGAATGACTTGTTCTTTCTTTGAACAATTAACTAAGTTAAACAATTAGCGGGAAATATATATATATATATATACATATATATATATACATATATATATATATATGAAAATGAAAATTAGCCTGGTATCTTGGTGTTTACGGAAGAAATGGAGGCACGCTTATGAAATCCGTGCTTGGCGATCGCGTGTTCGGTGAAATTACTGTGACGGTTATCGCATTGAAAATTTTACGTGCCCCATTGCAATTCCTCGCCCTACTCGCGGTTTAATATAAAATCTCTTTACGTTAAATAAAGGATCGGCTCTAACTTTCAGCGTGGCTGTTTAAAACACTGTTACGTGGAAACTTTTATTTATAAAGTCTCTTTTAATCGTAGAAACATACAAACGTGTTTATATATATATAATATATATATATAATATATATATATAATATATACATACATACACACTATTACATTGTATATATATATATATATATAAAATAATAATTTGTTATATATATGTACAATAATTTGTTCGTCATAGGTGAATATTACAACAATAAATATATGTATATATATATATATATATATATAAAATTTTGTAGATACGATGATCGATAAATGATAAAGTCACCGTATTACAAATATAACGAATAACTATATACTTTATTATTATTATTTTTTAATAACTATTATTTAACGATATTTAAATGAACAATAAAAATTAATTAATCAACTATTTATACACTTTTAATTGATAATAGCTTTAGACTCTAGACTTTAACGACGTCTATTCCAGCGACATCTATTTCTCAACCGTCTCGTCGAAGAGTTCGTTTTAGTTTGCGTTACTTTGCGAAACTCGGGAATAAGAAATCATGTAAGAAATCAATACTTTAACGAAATTACTAAGGAGATGTTTGTAAATAATTGTCAAGGATACGTAACAAATTAGCGAGGATACAAATAGTTGTTGTAAAAGAATTAATCGATGTTCTACAGTCTAAAGTCTAAAATCTAGAGTCTAAAGTTATTATCAATTAAAAGTGTATAAATAGTTGATTAATTAATTTTTATTGTTCATTTAAATATTGTTAAATAATGGTTGTTAGAAAATAATAATAAAGTATACAGTTATGACTTTATCATCGATCATCGTATCTACAAAATTATATATATATATATATATATATATATATACATATATTTATTGTTGTAATATTCACCTATGACGAGCAAATTATTTCACTCGTACTTCAAGTGCATAGAAACAAATATTCGCAACAGTCGCGAACAAATAATTATTATCATTAAAAATCGAGTAACAAAGTGTTAGACACTTACATAAGATGCAACGTGTGCGTTAATTGAACGAACATATCTTTGATTATGATTGTATTCAACATCATAGAGATCGATGTGCGAAGGGACGCAAGTTACTCACATCAAAAAGTGAGTACCATAGTCCCTTTTGCCCTCGAGCACGAACGTGCGTGTACCCGCCAATCCTGTTTTTACCCTTGATAAATCGGGCCGCGCATGTTTATGCAATAAGCAGAATCGTACTTTTTACTCGGCGACGCGTGT
The DNA here is from genome assembly GCA_032399595.1 of Tetragonula carbonaria. NCBI lineage: Eukaryota > Metazoa > Arthropoda > Insecta > Hymenoptera > Apidae > Tetragonula > Tetragonula carbonaria. The sequence continues at coordinate 6,747,745 of JAUCRC010000013.1, forward strand.
ACGAATGCGGAGATACGAGCCTCGAGGCTTGACAAGAATTCCTTACGAGGAGAAAAAAAAAAAAAGAAAGAAAAAAACGATTACGCTCTCGATAAATTATTCCCGATAATTCGACGTATCGAAAATAAAAACAACGAGTTGTCGCGCGTAGTTTAACACTCGCGCGGCTTTTATACGAAACACGGCGTGAAAAAGTGATTTCTGATGTGTTACTTTTTTCCCCATCGCAGCGGAGGGAAAACTACGTTACAAAAATGTTTTGAAAAATATTCTTCCATTCTTACGGCGGTGTGGGAATGTTCGCGCGAAATGTTTGAATGCAGTTGCAACGAATTGAATCGCGACTGTTCTCCAATATCGACGGTTGACGAGAAATCAACGTTCCCGTTGGAGTTTTGTCGGAAAATGTGGGAGGGGGGGGGAGAGGAGGGGGAGGGGGAAATAAGCGATACTCGACGATGAAACGAAATAACGATGCGTTTAATTTCGATACGATAAAATTTAAACACGACAATTCTTCGATGGCAATGGAATTGTCAAACCTTTAAACAGGATAATTGCAAGACACTTTAGTAAGATTTTTGTGATATTAAATTAATTACAAAAAAGTAATAAAATTGTCTGCGCCTTTTATATGATACAATCGTTGAATATATTTCTCAGTTAAATAATGAAATATTTAATTTTCCCAGTTTTTTGAAACAGATACACACGCGCATGTAGTCGAACACATTTTGAGCGGGACTGTACATACTGTTCGTGTGTTATTGGTTAACCAATATAATCGAACGACAATCTCTCGTTCGATTACATTGTGGCCAAGAATATTTGAAAATATTTCACGTCGTAAAAATTCCCTCTGATAAGTATTGGAAACACTTTCTGCCAACCGCTGTGCATGTATATGTAGCATGTACATACACGTATATACATACCCCCCCGTTGGAATCGTATAAAATCCCATGAATCATAGGAGTGGCAGTTACATGGACGAATAGCGTGCAATTCCCACAATTTTGTCGAATAGTTGAAACGAAGGACATAATAACAGGCAATTGAAATGAAGGAGAGAGCGCGGGCGGGGGGAGGGGTGGGGTAAAAGAGAAACAGCATTTCCATCGATCGATGGAAAGCGTTGAGAGGTGGTTAAAATACGTTTGTTCATTCGGCTCTCTCTCTCTCTCTCTGTGTCTCTTCTCTCTCTCCTCTCTCCATTCAGATGACAGCGAGTGCATTTCGGTATCTTATGGAACACGGGGGGAGACGCATTCGGCGAGACCGCAATGCCCTCTGGCTCTGTTCGACGTTACTTTATACAGCTTGAATCAAATTAAATCGGAGTGTGCAGCCTCGTAACGAGGGGGACGTTCTGCTAATCCTCTCGCAATCAGATTTGCTATTGTGCGCCCAACGAAAAGAACTTTCTTCTTCTTCTTCTTCTTTCTCTCTTTCTGTCTCTCTCTATCTCTTCTCTTCGTCCTCTACTTCTTCGTTTTTTGCACGTCAGTGTCGGTCTAGTAATAAATTTGATTTTCCAAAGGGTGATTACCGGTCGATTAATGGCGGCGACGTCTTACTTTTCGTTCGTGTCAATCCGCCCCCTCCCCCCCTCCTCCTACTCAGTCACGAATGGTTTTACAAAATTTATTTCTTCTTTTTTTTTTTTTTTTTTTTGTTCGCTGCCATTTAATTAATTTCCCTGATTGATCGGAAAGATTGGAAAGCTTTTTCAATTCGATTTATTTGGCACCGGATAAAAAAGAGAGAGAGAGAGAGAGAGAGAGAGAGTAGCACATATATAAAATTTAATATTCATCGCGGCGGATAGGTATTGATTTTAATGTAGGTCTAATAAAATTACGATATAATAACAGATACGGGGAATAATGCACCTGATACCCATGTAGCGATGCCTGAATTAGAATCGAACAGTTTCGAGTGTATTATGCAAATTGTAATTAACTGATATTTGCCGGTAGTCTGTAGGTAACTACGGACAACTACGGACATCAGTGAACATTTATTACTGCAGTTTATGAAATTGAAATTGCACGGTAATGTCGGGCGTGATCAAATTGAAATATTCGAGATGCGACTGTTTCTTTAAAATTAAATTGAAAAGACCGTCGTAGCTTGCTCGGTAACCGTAGCTTCCACGAAACGAACGTGCGAATTAAACGAGAGAATATTATTATCGTTATTATCATCGTCGTCATTATTATTGTAATTCGCAAAACGCGAATTTCTAGCATTTTGTTTCAATTTAGAAATCAGCGATCTATCGCGTACGCGATATTGTTTCAAGAAAATAGAATGTAGAATAGCATGGGAAGCAGAAACATGTCGAAAGATGTCATCGGAGAAAGAAAAGAAAAAAAAGAAAAAAGAGTAAAGGACGAAGGAAAGAAGAGAACGTGAAAAAAAGGGGGGGGGAAGGAAGAACGAAATAAAAAGTAGAGCAGAAAGGTTTACAGAAGTATAGTATCCGTGTCTCAAAAGAGGTACTCACAATCGGAGCGTCAATAAACGTTGTATAAGGACACGCTCGTAAAAATTTTTTTCTCGAAAAACGGAGCAACATTCAAGTATGAAAGGAGGAGCTTTTGAACTCGCCTTAAGTTTGCCCGTATTTACGAGATTTCAGCTTAGACGTCACGCGGAATGAAAGATTAAGGGGGCAAACAAAGTAAAAGGGAAATATACACGGTAAGGGTTAATAGTAATAGTGGGAGGGAACAGATTCGAAGTGAAAGGGGTGGGGAGAAAGCCGGTGCGCGCGCTGAAGGGAGGGAGAGAACACGGAAGGAGGTTAGGTAGGAGAGAAGCTCTGGCGCAAAGTTTTGGTCAATTGATCCTACGTTTAATCGAATTAATAAAGGACGCGAACGAAACTTCGTCGACGAACACCTGATACGCTTGAAAATGCTCGGTTCCCTGGGAAATATGTTTATTTTGCTTTTCCTCCCTGCCGTTGATTCGATTTGCGAAAGACACCGGAAGTGACGTTGCCGCGAGAAATTGAAAATTGTCACCGGCCTGATCGGCCGGATTTTGTACGTTTAATTCACGCAACATGCGTGAAAACACACGCCGATCACTTCCATTTTGTTCCAGATTGTAGATTCGTAAACGAAGATCACGTCCGAGCAAAACGTTCGGCCTTCTAGAAATTACGAATTTACTCTGCCTTTTCTCTTCTGTTAATTCCGTTTGCAAAATGGAAACGTCGGAGTAACATTATCCCGGAGAAGTTGACATCAACAGCCGTACAAATCGGCTCTTTTCGTACGCCAACGCGCAAACAAATTTGTTTCCGTTTCCATTTCGAAAAACGAAAATTTGCAAAATTTGGAGGTTAGAATCAGAAATTTCGATCACGAGGGATTTTTCATCTGCGTTCGCAGATTTTGATTTACGCGCGTACTCCTTTTGCGTTTATATTAGGTACAACGAGTTTGCTCGTGTTATTATTTGAAATCGTGAAACGTGGCACCGAGCGAGAGTTAGGTTATAAACGTACAGTCGGTGGCAAAAGTTTTCGGGTAGAAAAGTATCGGGCTGGAAGAGGGCGGGGCAAGCACGAAAGTATCCGATTGAAATTTATATTGCGATCGATGTTCCCGTGGATTTTTTAAAGCAGTTTTTAAAACTGTGTAAAAAGTACAGCCTTCGCAAAGCCGGAGTTTAATTTACTTTCGCGATAAAAATGCACGATTTTATTCATCTCATAAGAGAATAACGCAATGTAATTAACTTGTATGCACGCCATGTACACAGTATGCACGCGCGCGCGATTATGTATTATTTCATTTGACGCAGTAAGAAAAAGTTGGCAATTGAAATAGTAAAAGCGAGAGCGGTGCGAGAGAGAGAGAGAAAGAAAGAGAGAGAGAGAGCGAAATTATATAAAAGAGCGCTCGTAAAATGCGAATGCTCTTGTTTTACTTTCTTCTTTTTTTCCTCGCTCTCGTTTCTTTTTCTTCTTACACAAAACAGATTAAAACGGAGTAAAACGTTCTTTTGTGTACATGATGTAGGACTGATCAATATTTAAAGACTTGAAAAGTAGGTAAACGCGGCGAGCAAAAAAGGAAGCACAGCAAAAAGAAAGGATGGACGATGTTTTTTTCTACCAAATAGTGGAAAAAAACATCGTCCCTTATTGTTATACGGAAGATCACCGGTTTCTCTTTGCCGTATTTATTTATACCTATGGCGGTGATTTGATACAATTAAGTCGTTCCCTGATGGACGTTCGTTTAATTTAGTATTCGCGGGCGAAGGTAAAAGGGGAATGATGCATGAATAATTTATTTAGGAAACCGGCAAAAAACCTTCCCACTGTACACGCAACTACATTCGTGATTATTTCATTCGAACGTTTAACAGAGACAGCCACGCTGTTGTAAACGTGATTCGCTGCTGTTTCGTATAATCCGCCAACAAATTTGTTTCATTGGTTTATTTGCAACCAAGGAGAAGAACGATTTATCCGTTACGAAAGTTCCGAGAACAAAGATAAACATTTCCTTGCAACTCTTACCAAAGAGAGAAAGGAGAACATCCTTTGGACGTCTCTCGTTCAAGGATTCAGTTCAACATTATACATTGGGAAAGAAGCCCGGCAGAAAATTCAGGAAGTTCAAACGTTTGTAATCTCCGACAAATGTATAATTTAATATCGCGATCTTTAAAATGTTAACGAGCTCTTCGGAGTATCCCGAAGTGGCTATGAATATACTTTCGAGCATTCGCGCAAACGGCGCATTCCCCTCCGATATAAATACATGCATTTTAAAAGGCACGAAGAAACACCGGCGTTCAAATGTAAATCTAAATGCATCCGACATCCGGCGTTCAAACGAAACGAAATTCAAATTTTTGCAATGAAAATTCAAAAATTCGAGAGTCACTTAGCGAGTTCTTCGTTTTTTGTCAAAAAAAAAAATCAATAAATTTCGAGATCCGCGAGTAAAGGAAGCGGAGAGGTTTTTTTTCTTTTTTTTTTTTTTCTTTTCGTCGGAGCGGACCTTTCCCGGGCTGGCACGTGCCAAACGCACGTTTGTTTCTTTTTTTTACTGAACGTGAAACAGTGAAGAGAGCGGCTTTCCTTCGACGTGTAAACGGGACTTTATGCGCTGGTTATTCATGCCATTCGCGTGTACGTACGAGCTTTCGCACATTTACGCTGCTCATTCATACAGGGAAAGAGATATAAATACGCGTGCGCGTTTACACGTGCACATACACCCACGATGCGTAACGACCGTGTAACCCTCCCCTACTCTGTCCGAATCCCCACCACCGAGCTCCGATTCCCCCCACTCTTCGCCTCGACCATTGCCATCTCCTCACCATTTCCATCGCCGCTCGAAAGCCATTTATTTATTTATGGAATACATTTCAAGATTCAATTTTGTCCGCGTACATACTCGTCTTGCTTGTCTCTTCCATTTGTTTGCCCCGTATTCCTTTACACTTTTCACGTTCTCTGGCTCTCTTCGCCTTCGTTTCTTCCCCTCCCCCCCTCCCCCCATTTGCTTCTTATTTCCCTTTCTGGTTGTTTTGCGGCGTTCGAGCGGCAAAGCATACGCCACGCTGCTCCGTCAATGTGTTCCGATCGCTGGCGAGAGAGCGCCGTGTACCGACGGTCGGTAAAAAAAGTCCCCTGCCCTTTCACAGAGGCCTGCAAAGCGGGAACGCGTTCAGCCTAGGTGTAATTACTCCTAGGTTTAATTTTGCTTCTGACACTCCTCCTCCGGTGCCGTTCGATTCGCCAAAACGTTTTCGCATGCACGCCACTTTCGGCGGCACACGCGCGGTTTATTTGCACTCGCCGGTATTAAGAGACGAAAGTTTGATTATCTTTCTTGGAAACTCGCCCGCAAAATCGATCAGCCGAGTGTTGCGTTGTCATTTAAAGCGTTACCAGGAGTTTTGGCACTCGGTGAACCGGCGCGGTGCGAGAGGAGAGGAGAGGAGAGGAGAGGACCATTTTCCAAACAGCAAAGACGAAAGTTTTCGACTTCGGGGGAAGTTTGGACAACGGTTAACTACCGATTAAAGCTAAGAAAATCGATATCGCAACGAGGGAGGGACGAGGGGGAGAAGTCAGAGTAAAATAATTTTCAAACGATGGTATTATTACGGATTGAATGTATAATTTGCGAATGAGATTTCTCGCTGGGATTACTCTTGTTGAATTTTCCCGATATTGCTCAACGATTGGATTTTACCTGGAAAAGAGTGCGCCACCGTACGCGTACACCTAACTGGGAATAGACTGGCGGTTATTATTGGAAGAAATTGCACGCGGATACAACTAATAATGACGTGTAACAGTATTTTCGTCTCATGGTGGAGGACTGAAGGCTTGGATACTCGGTGACCGCATACATAAGCGGCAGAAGCACGATTAAACTTTAAAATGCAATTATCTCAAAATAACTGTGCTCGGCAGTTAGCAAGTCCTGCGCTCTGTAGGGCAACGTAACCCTTATAATTGCTCTGAATTAATACATCAAATAGCTATATTTAATGTATGCACTGTGCCATCGCACAGAATGGTCCTATCTGTAATTGCCCATTCTGTTTAGAATTACGCTCTCGTAATTACTTGCACGTAAATATACCTAAACAGCTAATTATATTCTTTTGTCCTCCTCCTCCTTTCTTTTTTTATTATCCATTTATTTTTTCCAATATTGGTTACCGAGGTATTATTAAGAGATAGGGTATTCTTGGTTGACGGTGTCGTTTTAAAATGGAGGAACACTTTTTACCTTGTCCTCGATTTTCTCTAACGAAGTTCAACGATATTTGTGTTCTAATTTCGAGTTTTTCTTTTTTTCTTTTTAACGTAACAATGATGTTAACATTAAGTTGTCGAGGATCGTTTCTACGATTATAGAATTAACAATTAATAGGAATACATTGATTCTGACTTTCGTATAATTTAATTACGATATAATTTATTTTCAATGGAGATGTATATTTGTTAATAAAATTCAATTATCAATTACGAAATAATAGATCTCTAAATGAACGTAATTATGTAAACAAGAGCGCGACTAAAATCGATTTGCTTTTTAAATTCTACGAATTTCTCAATCCTCTGTAGAAACTTCTTGCTAAAAGATGGCTCGGTTAATAGGTTAAAAATCTCTTACTCGTTGAAACAAGAATACGATTGCAACACACGGAGTACTGTAGCCAAGTTGAAAGAATCTCAAGCATTCTCTCAGCGCTCTCTCGTAAATGTTTCCATCGTTCGTTGAAAAATTCAATGATCGAACTTTTAATGCAATTAGCAAACTGGTGGACTCTTGTGCACTTGTAATAAGAAATTGCACAAGTTATGGAAAACTTTGATAAAACACTCGAGGAAGAGCAAATACTCTACTTCGAATAAAAACATTATCATTTAAACTAAATAAAACAAATTCCTATTTTTTTGACTTTTTCAGTTGCTTTTTCGCGAGAATTGAATTAAATTAAAATGCAAAAAAAAAAAAAAGGAAAAAGAAGAAACGATTGAAAAGTTAGAAAATTCTGTGCGCACTGCCCCGTCGGAAAGGAAAGTCGAAGTTCGGTTAATTAATGAAGTTGGAAATTGAAGTTCAGCTACTCCGGGAAAAATTCGCAGAATGCGAAAAAACGTGACCTAAACTAAACGTACTCGATCGCGAGGTTGATGGCGAGTTAGTGTTCTCTAGGATCGCTGTTTAACGATTATCGGGCTTTATTATATATATTTATTTTTGTGGCAAAATCGCGAGCGCAATATCGTCGAGGTTTCTTTAAAACGTCGCGACACATTAGGAGAAAAGAAACGAAGGGAAAATGGCGGATCCCGTTGGATGGCTATTCTCACCGACAACGTCGGTCGTGTCACGAAAATCGAGATGAGCGAGAATCTTCCATTTTGCTATTGCTCATTCCGCCTCTTCAACGGCTGTGTCAAGACACGAAAATTCTCGAAATAGACCGCGAGCAACGAGCCACGCGCAACAGAGACGCGAGAAGAGACGAGAGAACCGATGCGAAGAAGAAAATTCGGTTGAAGGAGAAGACTTTTATTCCGATGCGACTCGTCGTTGGAAAATTTTGCCCGCCATTTGTTCGCGAATGTTTCTCTGGATTACGGCTCCCTTGCAGGAGGTGGAAATTCGAAGAGAAAATTTAAAAGAGCATATTTGATAAATTGATAGATGTTGCAACAGTTCGTGATAATTTTTTGTTTTTATTGTAAATTGTAACGATTTTCACACTTTGCAGAAAAATGTAAAATTTCATTACATTAACAGTATCGCATAATCAAGTGACTCGCACTTTGTGCAAATTTCATTTTCGTCTTGCAGTATTATTCTTGTAGCGACAGTGTTTAATGTACTTGTAGAATTTTATCAATAATGTCAGTTCAACTGTACGAGATAGTTTCCGTAGAGTAATTACTCTTTCATAATTTTACAATATTGCATTGAACGAGATAGCTGGAAATTTTGTAAAAGTCAAATTTACGTTCCGATTATATTCGTAACAATTATTTGATTAATGACTGCGTTGTTGGAAATCTGATCACTTATCAAGTTAAAGAGAAAGAAAAAGGAAAAAAAGATTATTCGCGTGTATCAGGAACAATTCTTCTATAAACATTCGCAATTATGAGAAATAATTTCGAGCGATAAAAGCTTAGAAACGATTGGATGAAAAATGTTGGATGAAAAGAACGCGGCAATTAAGCGGCTAATGGCGTTTGGTGCTGCCTCGATGGGTTCTCGAATGGCCTAAATTTTATTAATTGAAGAAAGGAGGAAGGAGAAAAGTCGATTTCATCTTGATAAGGAGAGTTGGAGATGCGCAATGAGACGACTGGCAACGTAATTAAAATCCCTTCTTTCTTTCCTCCACCTCAGAATGGCACAGAATGCTCTTTAATATGTAAAACGAGAGTCAATTAGAATATCAAACGTGACCTCAAACGAGAGCACGCACTGCGCTGTACTAAAATAGCGCAGATACACCACTTTACCGGCAGCCCATTTTCCCGTTGAATCGCAATCTCCACCTTCCGCAATCGTAGCTACTTTTGCAATCACTTTCGGATCATTTCCGCTCGGATTCTTCATCGTGAAACATCGGCCGAATTCGTTTACTTTTCTCTTTTAATCGTCGAACTTGCTCGACGTGTATAACAGCAAACAGAAATGGCTAAAAAAAAAAAGGGACAAACGACAAATAAATTACTTCACTTTGCAAATAAATTATCGACGATCTCGTTCTTAGGCTGTCCGTGGACCATAAAAATTCCATAAGCAGGAGCGAAACTTAGAGTGAAAAAAATCTTACAGAATTGAAATGACAAAATAGGCAGAGATATGACATTCAATAGAGATGAGATAAATTTCTATTCAGCCTCCATATTTAGATATAATTTTTATGTTCAACGTTATCAAGTGAAATAACGTTGAATCATGTGATAATTATATGGATTATGTTGAATGACAAGATTTAAAAAATTTACGAGACACTTATTACGAGTGAATTGACGTTGTTCGTTTCTTTTTCTGTTTCAGGTACGGCTCTTTATTTTCCGTATTTTCTGCTTCGTTCGGGAATTACGTTAAGGAGGGACCGTTTCGCGGTGAGAGACGACACTTTATACAGAGATAAATATTACGAAGCGTTTTAAATCGGTCGATTGCGAGATTGCCAAAAGGATCAACGATACTTGACACAAGCGCTGCCAAATTGGCAAATGGTTATTCGAATTGTTGTAATAAACCACAATACGATGCCAACCAGAATCGGACGTAAATCGAACAGCGTCAGAGTCGAGTGTCGATTTAATCACGCGTTTTGTCATTGCAGACAAGCTAGAATCTACGCTGTTCCAGTTTCCTAATCTCGCGATATGGATTTCAAATACAAGGAAAACCGTGTAGTTACGAATATTTTTTTCATATTAAGAGATTAAATTCTTTTTCACATAGAAATTATTAATCTCTGTCAATCCATCAGTTTCACTTCGGTTTCAATTGATCCCTTTTTATTTCAAATATACTCGGTATTTCTAAATTTTACAAATTTCACAGATTCTTTTTCACTCCTGTAGCGAAACAATCTCGAAACGAGTACAGTGCTTGTCGTAAGACTTTTAAACGGAGGAGCGAGGCGCAGCGATAAAAAAAAAAAAAATAAATTTCAGTTCTCCGTGTCCGATTTGAACGCTGGCGTTCAGCCGCGCGATCAGACAAGAATGAAGTTGGTTAAACGCGGAAATAAAGTGCTCTCTCCCTCTCTCTGGAAGCTTTACGCGAGGCACGTACACGCAAACTGCAATTTGCATGCTTTTATGCGGCGTGAAGTCTACAACAGGCGCGTACCACGTGCCACCGCCGCAAAAGTTTGCTGTTTTCTCGTACGAATTGCTCGTTCGAGAAGATATCCGAATGGATAAATTTACGATAAACGTCGTCGTTGCCTCGCGGACGCGTGCCACCCGAGTGCTAAGGGAAAAACAAAGTTCTCCTCTCCTACTCCGAGAGTATCTTTTTTAACCTTGTCACCGATATCGCTCGAGATCGGTTAATCGAATCACTCGCGAGCTGGAACAAAAATGAGCAGACAAACAGAGTACGGGAGCAACTTGACGATGAGAAACTTCAGCACTCGATCTAGATTATTTATTTCGTGGAAAGGCGAGAATTATATTTCACTCACCCGTGTGAATAACTAGAATTCTATTTCTATTTTTGCGTTTTGTAATTAACGCGAGTACGTAGATTCACACTGGCTATTTATACTAGCTTTCGAGTCGAGTTGCTTTAATTAACTCGTATTGCTTCTTGACATTTTAATTTCAATCAGTCACGTTTAGCTCTAGTTCCGGCGTGAATATTTGAACGAAACAATCGCCGTTTGTAACTGTAACGTTTGACGTTTATTAGACGTTATATAAAAAAAAAAAGAAGATATCATCGATTTTATTTGCTTTTCTTACGAAGTATCAAAAACGATCGCTCGTATAACAATACATTTAATTCGGAATTTCATTTTTTTTTTTTTTTAATAAAATTCTCCTCTCTCGCTGATAAATATATGAAATTTCTATGCTTCCTGAAATTTCAATTTCTACTCTACCCGAAATGCTGGAACGTTTTTATTTATTTCGCGAATTCTTCGCATACCGCGGATCATTTCGCGTATCAGAGAATATTTGAAAATTTATTCGGGAATTAAAAGCAGCGGTACGATATCGCGTGTGATAATGCCCAATTAGATCATTAATACGCTTATCTCTGGCTTTATTTTTTTCTTCTTTCTTTTTTACATTTTATGTACCATTTATAATCATAAAAATTGTCGTCGTACATTAATCTCCTTTGATTCGTGTGAAAATCTACGAGTCACTTGGAAGTGATTCGTTTAAGTTTGTGCATGTTTGATCGAGTTTGCCCGATCATGCTTGTACTCGCATTATTCGTTGCTTTATAGAGGAACTGTATGGTTAATTAGAACAGATATGCTGAAACTATCTTGAATTATATATTCTCTTTTCATATTCTCCTGATCTCGTGCACAGTAGCTCGCTAAAGTATTTGAAAACCGATACAACAGAACGGTGAATTGTATATTAGAATTGTAATGAGCAATCTCAATGGATTTTCGTACATTGATAAAAAAATTTAGGAGGTAGAGAAATTAATAAAATATTGAAAATGCAATAATCTTCTACTTGGATTTAATTTTTTCAATTTTCAATTCTTTGTAAAGATACAAAATTGCGTATAATGTATGCAATTCAGTTACAGTTACAATTAGATTATTTACGAAAATTTATTAGATAGACGATAAATAAAATTTAGTCAAATGTTCTATCTAGAATTCATTTTTTTTCTAATTGTCGTTCGCAAGAATCTGTACGTACGTATAAATATCCGCCCATCTACTAGCACGAAGCACGACTATCGCTATATCGGTCGAATTTGAAACCAACGTAAACATTTATTTAGCAAGAAATTAGTATACGTAGTGCTGAATTTGATTCCAGTAAACATCATGATTTATTAATGTAATAAAGCACACCGCGGAAAATACAAAAACGTATAACATGTATATTCTCTCGCGTAGTGTTCGCAACTCGTTTGAAAATTTAATCGAACGAAAACAAAGCTTCTGCGTAGATTCTGGTTCCTTCGGTTGTACACACCGATGGGCATTTGTGAATTTTCGTAAAATTAACGAGCAATTGAGCTTTGAACTCGAACACTTTTTTTTTTTCGCGATATCTGGATAAATATCTAGCAACTTGCTGCGCATTGCCGGATGCACTAAGTTTCGAACTTGGCCAATAATCATACAATCGATTCTCATTAACAGCGCTAATGAAATTTTAAAACATTTCGCGCGCGTGAAACACGGCGGTGAATATATTCGCGAAATGTTTCTAAAGTGTTTCGCAAATACCGACTGCCTCTACGACCGCGTAATAATATTTCGCTTAATCTAGAATTAATTGGCAGCCGGCGAACGATCGAAAACTGTCCTTTAACTTACCACCACCCGCCCCCCTCCCCACGTGACAAATTTGATGCCCTGTGACACAAACGTCGCTGACGGTGTTGCGTAATTTTACGTAATTACTCGCTCGTCGCTGAGATAGCTGCTTTGTTTCGGAGTTCATACGAAAGCACGCGGATCATTAATTTCCGAAATTCTTCGCCCTCCCCTCTACTTCTCCTCCATTTCCTCCACCTTCTTCCCTCTCTCTGTCTCTCTCTCTCTCTCTCTCTTTCTCGATTGCCGACCGAATCGCGCGATATTTGTCGTTAAAAGCACGGTCGGTAAAACGACATTGGGACAGCAGAGATTCCAAGGAGACGCGAAGATCGGCAGAGTGTGATCGAATTCCGATCGATAGTTCCAACAACGTTGACAGAAATGAAAGAAAGAAAAAAAAAAAGGAAAAAGAAAAGAAAAGGAAAGACGAATTCCGAAAGAAGCAGGCGTGGTTCGTGTCGGGGAGTGGGAATAGCGATCGTTTGGTGGGGCGAGGGAGGGAGAAGAAGGGAGAAAAAGGAGGGGAAGGGGCGCAAGGTGGAAAGAAGTTGCAGCGAAATAAATTATGCAAAATACTTTCCTTCGTTGGAATATGAAATCGCGCCGTTGGAGTTCCTCGTCACACGAGGCAAAAGAATTTACTTTGCCACGGCGAATCCCGGGGATCGTGTAAAAAATACATTCGACGGTGTTGCGCCGCCATTCGGGACGTGTCGCGAAATCGAGTTGTTGACGAGCACGTTGTAAACGCGAATTGTATCATTTTTTCCTTCTCTTTTTTTTTTTTTTTTTTTTTTTTTCTATTGCAAGAAAGAAATGAAAATTCTATACTACACGAAGAAATCGCACTCACTTGTTAAAGAGAGAAGAAGAAAAAAAAATTACTAGAATATTACCAGATATACTATGCAACATCGCGTTGAAAGTTATATGAAATGCGTGAGGTGAAGCATCGAACAGAGCCTGCTAATTGAACTAGAAGAGAGCCCGGTAACTTTCACGAAATATTATGTAGTAGCTGGGAAAGAAGTTCATCGTTGCGAGTTTTATAGTATTCTTTAGCCTGTCAGAACTTTTGAATATCACAGCTGTGAGACACAACTTTTATTTACTTTTGACGGGCGAGCACGCTGGAAGTTCCAGATTCCATCTATTTCGCCCCTCCCCTCGCCACCCCTGCCCCCGCTCTCCTTTCCGATACTCTCGCGGCCCCTGCGGAAAATAAAAGCTATTCGTCATCATACATGTCATGATTTCCGCGGAGAGTTTCAATAGATGTTTGCTAAAGATATATATTGTAATTTCTCTCTTTCTCTTTCTCTCTTCGCCGGGAAAAAAGCGTGTGCAGTGAAAAAAAAACATGGCGGTTTATCACGATTAAACCGACAAGTCGGTAAAGTCATTTCCTGCCGAGTGGAGCGAAGAGAAAAACGATACGCCGATAATATTTATTGGCTGAGTAAAGAGGGGGCCTAATTGAACGGCAGAATGACATACCGGGAGAGACAAGGAGAACCATTTTCAACGTTCAAGAGTTACGCTCTCGTGTAACAGGGACTGATGAGGGAACAGTCAGTCACGGGGAATATAAACGGATTACATGCCTCGAATGCATTTCTTTCGCCTATCGTCCCATCCCTGCGCCTCCTTGTCTCTCCTCGCCTGAAACAGTGCGATAGTCGGTCCACCTCTACGAATACCTGGCCGCAGATTTCTCGGACGATAATTAACGCGAAACGAGACAAGCTCCTCGCTTGGGCTTTTCGAATGAGTCACGTTTCTGACAGTCGTTAAACGAGCCGCGAGATACCGCGGTATGTGCACCGCGCACAAATCTCTGTCTCTCCGTGTTTTAATTGATTTCTCGTCCAGGCGAATAAATATTTTGCCCCCCCCCTCCCCGCCCACTTCCCTTCCCCCGTTTCTCTTTATCATGTATTTCGTTCGTCTCTTTGGAACGCAGCTCTTCCTCCAGTTCGGGGAAAACAAAATTCCGAATCAACTGCGCCGCACCCGGAACCATTCAGTCTCGTTATTATGTTAATAACGAGGCATCGTGTAATAATTAAATATCGATTTAAACGCGTAATGCGTTTAAATTACACGATTCATTTAAATTACATCCGCGTTCATCGTTCACTCTTTTTTGTGAATGTGAAACTTTCGAAATATCAAATGACAATTGATATTAATTTCAAATATGTCGAATCACGCGGTCTACGTCGCTTTTTGTTACTTTTTATATATTGAATTATACGACTGGAAAAGTCTGACACGGACCGCGGAAATGAAATGTACGAACACGATGAAAAAAAAAAAAAGAAAAAAAAATCCGCTATACATGTGCTACACGTCATCGACGTTATTTCCCTGTTCCATTTTGTTTTCCTTTCTATCCAGTGAAACTTATTCCAGTCGGTGAAAAATAAATCTAGATATTGCAAATATTTAGCTGTTCGAGGATACGCGTCAATTTAAATGTAGGTTCAAGTTGGTCGTGAAAATCGTCGAGCGAGACAAGAATTTCTACGTGTTCGCGTAGCAAGCGGATGGTGTTTCCGTATCGATCGTATCATTTTTATCAAATTTTGTTTCCGTTCTAGTGGCTCTTTCGCGTTCAAAAATTCCCTTTTTTTTTTTTTTGGATTTCCATCGTACTCGCCAGCAAACAAATTCTCCTGACAAAGATGAATCGTTTCACGTGTTTATTACTGCAATTGCAGAAAAACAAGCACGGGGGGGAGGGGGTCTTCAATCTTGTCTCGCTGCCGCGTTGTTTCGCATTTCGTTATTATTTCGTTTCGTTTGCCCGCCGGTTTTATTATTTCTCTGTTACGCGAACGATGAATAAATGCATTGAGAAGCATTATTGTCATCGGCAATAATTTACGATGCCTGGCCGAGCGCCGCATGAAATTATTAACGTTACATTAATGATCGTTATCGCGTTTCGCATAATTCGCCCGGCGGACACGCTCGTAAATTTTTTTTCTTTCACAATTAATACCGGCACACGCGAGAATCCATCGTTATTTTATTCCGGAGTTTCGTTTACTTACGAAGAGCAAAATAGGTAAAGGAATAAAAATATAGAAATTCGTTTCAAGAAACGATGAACTCAATATAATTTTTAATTTAACGGAGAATTTAATGGAAGTAATTGCGATGACAATACCTGAATTGAGAATTGCTGGAAATCAATGTCAATGGCGCGTCGATAGAACGCGACAACGAAACGATATAAATAAAATGTCCCCAAATGTATGGGCACGTAATGTAACTTTCAAGTTGCACGAAGGGGGTTGAAAATCGACGTGCTACAGAATGAAAAAAACGATCGACGACACGATCGAGTGAGGAGAAAATGAGATATCGAATTGATTTATTTCGAAGATTATCGGTGTTAAACAATTAACGGCTGTTTTAATGCTGGCCCCTGGTACTCGAAGGAAGAAATTGTCCCGCAGGAGAAAAATAATACGCTTGACATGGCACCGAGAAAATATTGCGGTATATGAAACGGAGACACTTTATCGCCGCGTTATATATCATTCCATTCACTTAGTCGCGTGTTGCGACTCGGAATGATAGTGAGGAGAATATCGTACAACGTTGAACGGAGTATCGTCCACGAAGAAGTATCCGCCACGCTGTGAGAGTTTATTTCTCAGTGGGAGAAATAAAAACTCGGCTGCTTTGCAAATCCTAAGTGGGAACGGGGGAGAGGCAGCCGCAGCGAAAATCCGCGGAAACTTTTCGAAACTGTGTCCGATAAAACCTGCACGCTTGCGTCGATAATTACCATTAAAAAAAAAAAAGAAAGAAAGAAAGAAAAAAAAAGAGAGAGAAAACGATAGATGCAATTTTACAAAGTTCGCAGTCCCCGCGGTGGAAACAAAGCGATAAAGAGATACATTTCATTTCGGAAATATCGGAAATCCGTGGAAATGGAAATTTAATTTTTGCCATTGGAGTGACATCGTGTTGGATTTTCTCTCTCGAACGAAAGCCCCTTTTTGTTGTTGCGCCGCGCAACAAATGTTTATATATATATATATATATATATACATATATATATATACACACGTGAATTAGTGAAAAGGTTGACGAGGAAAAAGGGGAGTGGAAGGTGGAGGGGAAATGTTTACATTCGTATATACGTATTTTTTCATAAAAAAAAAAAAAAGTGTAAGTAGGATCGCGGTAATATTAGCCGGCGAGGTTAATATTACAAGCCGTAATTTCAATCTTATCGGTTTCCGATACGCGCGCCTGTTATGGAAACGTTGAAAAGTACATTGTAGCAAAATCACGGTCCAACAATGTTCGTCCGTATCACAAAGTACACACAAACACCGGCGAGGGGGGCAGGGGCGGGGAGGAGGGTGCGATACACGGGCCCGAGCAAAGTGAAATAATATATGGAATGCAAGTCGGATTACATTTGCATCTGTCATCCGAATATCTCCGCCCTCTCCATATATGTAGATGATGTTGTCACGATTCATCGGAAATTCGCCGTCAATCTGATTACAAATTTCAAACCAGTATTGAATTCCGTTCGATCCTGGTGTCATATTTGTGTGACAGTGCAGCAAGCATTGACCGTTTCGGTCTCTCTGTGGATTTGTGTGTACACACGGCCATATGGCCTTCTCCCTCCCTCCACCCTCTCCCGCGCTATACTTCCGTCTCTCCCCCGCACGAAAATTCGTTCCCCTTTCGTGTCTATATAGCGTGTTCCATCTTGTCGCTCTCTTGCCCGGAATTCTTCTCGAATGAAGAATTCCGCGCCCACTCTTCCACCCATCCGAAGTTACGCGCTTTCTCGCGTAAAAAAATCGCGTTTCCATCCGGAGAAGAACCGCAGCTCGAATTCGGCGAATTGTCCATCCCGGTGATTTTGATTTCGATAAAAGCAATCCTTATCTCCCGCGGACGCGAGAGTCTATTTAACGCTGCCCGAGTGGTTGCCACTGTTGTTGAAACACCGTCTACCACGCGCGCGCGCGCACGCGAAACTGAATTCCCCGCACGCGCACTTGAATAGTGCATCGTACAAATACACGCGTGCGTGTGTAGAACAGCGAGAGGCGAAGAGAGGGCAAAAGAGAGAGAGAGAGAGAGAGAGAGAGGGGGTTACATTTATGTGAAACACGCGTGAACGTATGCGGCGGGGTATATTGGGCGTGTGTAAGTAGATGTAGATGTGCATACGGTGCATATTACGAGGAGTATCCATGGAGTGGAGGATCGTTCTCCTCGCGTTGCCATTCCCCGCTGTTCGGTGTAACCTCTTCCACTGCTTGCTCCCACCTTATTTATCACAGTAATTCTCAATAAACTACTCGCTTCCCTTGTCTCTTGCTTACTCATGAAGTACTAAAGTGAATTTACTCCAATCTACAGCCTCTTTCATCGAACGATTCTCGTTTCATACGCTGCGCTCCTCTCCCCCCCCCCTTTATTTGATTTTTCTCCTCTTTTTTCTCTCTCTCGTTTCATTCTCTTTTTATCGGTCTTTTTTTTCATATTCCTTTTTCCCCGAATGTATTTTTCCTTTTTCTCTTTTTCCTTTTTTTTTTTTTATTTTTTCATTCGTCTGTCGAGTGGAATGTTTTTCCGTTTGTAACGTAGTTTGTCGTTTAGTTGTATGAACGATGGAAGTGGTTTCGAGTAGCCATTACACACACACGCATATATATATATATATATATATGTATGTATATTTGAGAATTATTGATTTGAATATCGATGACACTTCAGTAGTACTGAAGATTGTGTTCATTAAGTGACGCTTTATATGTGTTCCGATTTCTTCAGAGAGCAGGAGAAAGTTGATTTCGGTTTTTCACGTTCATCCGATGATCATTTATTTTTTTTTTTTTTTCGTTTCAGACCGATCATTTCTTTGGTATTTTTTCAGCGGCACGAGAGAGAGAGAGAGAGAGAGAGAGAGTCGGACAGTTTACAAAGTTAATTTGATAAGCTGGCTCGTTAACGGACACAAAACTAATTAGGCAATAAAGTCGGCAATAATGTCAATCGTAATAGCTTCGCCAAGTAATCACCGCGGACGGTGTCGTTAATTTTTATGGTCCCTATCGACGTGCATGTGCCAATGGTATTTGCGCATTTCCTTTTTATTCCTCGCGATAGCTGGGACGAGGCTGAAAATAAAATTGCGGGAAAGAAAGGACAGAAATCACATATCTCGCGGAGTGAAACGGAAATTTCTATTTTTTTCGCTCGACCCTTCGTTTCAAACTTCCTCAAGATCTTTCTCGTTGGATTTGATCTGAATTTTTCGTCAGACTTACCAAAATGCGAGAGAGATCTATTTAAGCAAGAGCTCGATGACATTTCACGTTTGTGAGACTAAGGAGAGTAAAGCTTCTCCCACGTGAGAAGAGAAAATTTTCATTACGTATCACAAAATCGTATAAATCCGAGCATCGAGCTATAAATTCGCCGATCATTGCTGTCAGTGGAGCTCTATGTTAGTTCGTTATCGGCTGCCATTGAACACGCACAATACTATCTGGTTTGGATCACGGACGAGGAAATGATCTGTTACTGGGTGGAATCATGAATATATCCGTAAGGTTAAGTGGCGGGGACGAATAAATAAATGGCCGGTGGCGTTTGCGAGCAGGCAGAGAAACCGGCAGGGGAATATAGTAAATTCGAATGGTCTATTATACCCGGTAACAATAGACTACGAGTAGACGAACGAAATTGTAATTAGATGCAAGATGCGCGTACGATATGCCAACGTTGCGAGTAGAATGAGCCGAGAGAGAGAGAGAGAGAGAGAGAGAGAGAGAGAGAGAGAGGAACGAAAAGCGACAGGGGGGAATATTTGACGAAACATATAACACAATGAGACGTACAAACACGTAAACAATTAATTTAATTCGAGCGATAAGCTCGTATATCTATTTGATTTCTATGTATAACGCAATACAGATTAGATTAGTTTGAAATGCGATTGAAACGTGATCCACCTTCCTTCTCTTTCGCCGATTTATTCGCTCTTATTACTGGAAATTCCTGTTCCGAGGACTTTAATATTAATTTCATGCACGTGTATCGTCGCGACACACGAGTTTACGGCACACAGACGAAAGGGTTAACGATAATCATCTTCTACGGAACGATCTCGGATTATCACAAAGCAGAATGTGAAGAGGAAAATGAAAGCGTCGAAGGCCCTTTAAATTTTCATTATCGATATTCGATAACGGCAGTGATACTGTGATACGTGACTATCCAGATAATTCCGTCGTTTGAAATTCTTTCTCCTAGCGGGCGAACAATTAATTACATCGGTCGGTTATTATTTGAATTTAAAATAGCAGCAAACAATATTGTTCGATGCCTCGGCGAGAGAAATCGATACGGCTGGCCGACGAAACGATAAACGATGGCGTTTCCGTTTTCGAAATTTTTCAAACATTTCGTCGTACACGCGTGAACACGCGAGCGTGTAATGTTTTCTTTTTTTTTCTTCTTCTTTTTTCCTTTCTTTCTGTTTGCAGAACTTCGAAACATGTTTTTAAAGAACTTTCGAAGAAAATATTTTCGACACGCCAAATTTGTAATTTCAATTTGAATGTAAATCGATGGATTTAAATTTAAATCTGTTTGTTACTTCTCGGTTTAACATGCATTTCGCGATGTGTTCGCGGGAGAGAAAAAAAGAAGAAGAAAGAAAGCAATTCGATCCGTAAATTTCGGTGATTCTCTTTTCATTAAGCAGATATATACGTATCACGACTAGAGCAAAGAACGTAATACTTCGAATAAAATGTTCTGTTAAAAATTCTACATTCCGTCTTCTTCCGTGACTTTTCATTATCATAAACAGCGCGATGTGTAATTCTCTCGTGTAACGTGCTAAAAGAGAAATCGACGTTTTATTAAATTCCGCGGATTCCGTAAATCCGGTACGACTTCGCTCGTCGTAAATAAAACGCACAATAAAATTTCACGGAAACGTGATATTGCCCAAGCGATGGCAAAACGTAGAAACGTAAATACGAATTTTACGACGCCGCGGCGGCCTTTTTTCGTTTATTATATCGTTTATTATATAAATTACCGATGGGAAAACTAGGCAAAAGTGGGTTTTCAGTTAATTGCGATCGTAGAAGTAAGTAGGGAAGTTGCATTCGGCAAATTACGCGCGTCGCAGTCCGATGATATTGCATTTTCGTGAAATCGCTAAAGCTAACATGCATCGCAAGATACGATTCATCATCATTGCCCGGTTGGAATGCGATCATTGGTATTGTCGTCATTACCGTCACAGATGAACACGTTAACATGGCTGTAATGTGAAATCAGTCGCAGAGAGGAGCAAATATCGATACGCCGTACGATCTATGATAACATACACTTGACGTTTATATTCGGTCAGGTTCTCTGCGGAGTGTATTTGCACAGCGTTGGTACGGCGACTCTGCTCGATAACAACACTGGCGTGCATTGACCGTCGATAAAGTAGACTCGAAATTTCCATCCTCTTCTCTTATCGATCCGGTTCTTCTCTCAAAATGTAATTCTCGAAATTAATCGAACTCTATATATTCGGAACTATATTCGCGCGAAAATTTAATAACAATAATTTAATTGTCAGTTAATTCGTTTGCAACGGAACACCGGGTTGTATTATTTATATATTGCCTCGTGTAAAATATATTTCGATACACGCGGATAGCAAAGTTATCCCGGGGAATTATATGAGAATGTATCATTACCTCTAACGCTTGCAAATAGGAAATGATTTCATGATCGCCAGACGTATTCACCGGCCCCTCTCGTTGCTGAAAACGTAGCAATAACCGAGAGTGGTGGATTTTCATTTACTCGGGCGTCGTTACTTCCATTTCTGCATACACCGGGAATCATTTTGAATAGAAAGTGAGCGAGGCCGAAGCCCTCTGGTGCACGTTTTATCGCGTTTTATCATTTTTAAATTGTTGCCCGATGCAATGAAATTTCGGACAAATGTTTCTCTACGACACTGCACGCGCTCGCGACGAAAATATAATAATATTAAATCTGTTACCGTGAATCACCGTTGCCTTGATAAATTAAAGCGAGCGAGTCGAATATTTTTCAGGAGCTTAAAGCAACGCTTAATCGTGTTGGAGGGGGAAATCGGGCGGGGGAAGGCGACCTATAAATAATCGTAGCCAACTTTTACCATTATTCAGCACGTTTTATTAATGTCTTCTTCTCTAAGACGTTCTTAATTAATCACTCGACGATAAACGTGGACAACGACGTTTCGTAATTCAAAGCTAATTTCACTTAAATCATTAACAGTCCCGATTTCCAAACACGCGACACGCGAGAGAAATATTCATAAACATTTCGGCTGGAAATTTATTACCTTCAAATTGATTACCGTAACCGAATAACAATGAATTGACTGCGGATTTTTATGCGTTCATGAAAACAAAAACAAAAAAAAAATATATATATATATAAAATATTCAGAGTATAATATTTTTTGTGTAGTATTTTTTTCTACGTACAATAATTTTCCATGGATGTTAATTTTTCTATTATTATTCTACAGTTCTATTATTTCGAGTTTCTATTATTAAAAATACAGTAATACAATAATGTAATAATATATTTATTTGCAATATAAAAGTCTGCAATCTAATAACGGGTAACTGTTACATTAGAATCTGAACGTAGATATTTTCTTTCGACATATCTCAGTCGAGATGTTAAATTTATATGTATTTGATCATCGACTTGTTTCTTGGCTCGCTTTCACCGTTCGGTTACCACGTTCTTGTTACATTGAGAATTTACACTCGTGTTAACGTTGCCCCGAGCCGTTGTTTAACGAGAAAACATATTTTAACGAATTTGCAGGTTAGGTTCTAAAAGGAATCGCTCGAAATAATAGTTGACACAATTGATTTGTACATACATATATATATTGATTTGTACATACATATATATAGTATCGTCCGACTGAAAACAAGATAGCGGAGGTGAGGATTTATCAATCCTCGTTGTTAATTAAATTTTATCGGTATTCGTTATCGGTGCTAATTGAATTTTTCTATTGGTTTGCAGATAGGTATAGTGTTCTAAAATTTAATCCGGTATATATGGAATATCGCCAGGTATTATTTACATAAATCGGCTACCTCCTCCTCTCCCCCCTCCTCCTCCTCCTCCTCCTCGCGTCGCGTATTGATTTTCATAAAAGTTTGAATGCATTGCTTAATGGAAGTCGGCGTTGATAGGACGGTGCGTCGTTTAAAAAAAAGTTATTAACACGGGGGAAAAAATACGTGGCGATACAGAGATTTTTTTTCGAGAAACGGAGATTCAACATCGAATTCGAACGCCAGCGAGAATTAAAATGCCCGGGATTAAATCTCCTCGGGATTTCGAGTCCATTTCTAAATTGAACCGGCCAAAATGTATCGATGGGATAGCGGCTCGATGATAAACAAATTAGACAGAGATCTGATAAGAGGAAAAGAAGAGGAAGAAAAAAAATAACAGTATTAATATTAACAAATAATAAGAATATTAAACAATGATAATCAAAATCATAATTTCTTACTATGGTCGTGGTCGAACGTATTTCAACGTTTATTCGCGTTGCAATATCGAACGGGGAAATACTTTGTACAAGTTGTAACGTAATGAAGATAATTAAAATACAATGTAAAGCCCGACGCGTATCGAATTATGCAAACGCGCAAGAGTGTGCTTATTCAGAAACAAAACACGCCAACTCCGTACAATGCATTATTATTTGGAATTTACGACGGCACTCATGAGAACGATGGAAAAGGATGGAGTCGTATTCCTCTACACTTGTTATCTTATCGTGATCTCTAAAGGGTTCGGGCTTGAGCGGTGATCAAACATGGAAAACCATCGTGGTCGCATAACCGTTTTAATTTCATATTTCTGTCAAATTTAATCGAAGTCCTATCGATCTGAATTACGTGCGAGCACGCGCTATCTCGCGAACGTAAGAATAATCGAACGTGAACGTGCGATATTTCGGGAACCGCGATTATATAACGTTAAAAACAATTGGTTGAAAATAGCGTCGGAACGAAATGAGAATCACTGATACGAGCAGGTTGACTGCCTTCCCCTCCCCCTCCCTCTCTCTCTCTCGCAGCGCTTCTCCTCTTTCCCCTTCTGATTTCATGTTGGAGCGAAGCTCATGTTACACGACGCAGACTATCTTCCGGCCAATCGATACGTACTTAATTAATTAACCCTTTCGTACATCGAGCATTATTGCTAATTGTAAATCCAAACGAAATATATTTCGTTTCAATTCCGCTCGTTAACGAACCGCGTTAATAAGTATTTTGTAACGACATCGTTTGTCGGAAATGACGGAAAAACAAAGAGAGAGAGAGAGAGAGAGAGAGAGAGAGAGAGAGAGAGAAAGGAAAACATGACACGCATACCAGGGGCTCAGAGGTGAATGTTTTTTAATTAAAACTGCTTTTGCGTTCTGAACTTTGTTTTCCAACAGTTGGCGGGATAATTTTTAATAATATCGAAATTGCCCGATGAATGAAATACGTGTAAATACGTGAAACGAGAGAGAAGTCGCTTGGCTCAGGTATTACCGACGCGAAACATTCAATTACATTTCCTCTTTTTCGAGTAAGTAATTCTTTTCGGGCGGCAATGTTAGATCGCGTTTGTTTTACTCCGAACGTTTTATCTTTCACGTGTAAAATATTTGTAAAATATCGCCACGTTGGAAAAACTCTTTCCTTTTGTTTTGTTCGATATTTTTTAACGAAAAAGAAACCAAAAAAAAAAAAAAAAAAAAAAAAAAAAGAAAAAAAAAGGAAGAAGAACAAAGGGACAAGCGCACGGGAATATCAAACGGAATTCGAGCTTCGTGGCACTCCACGGGAGAGAACGTTCAATTTTTCAAAAGTTCCGATTCACTTTGTTTGAATGGAGCCAGCTGAATGCACGTAAGATTACATTCTTAAAGTAATTTAAAGTTCGTGCCAAGTTTCTATGGTTCTCGTTGTTAAACAGCATTAACTCGGTATTGGAGTTGATTTTACGTAAAAAGAGAAGAAAGAAATGAAAGAGAGAGAGAGAGGAAAGAAAAGAAAGAAAGGAAAGAAGTGGAGAAGAGTGGTGTATCTATAGAATTAAGGAGCTGAGACTCACTGATAAATCTTGCTTATGTTTCTTTTGTTCTTTCGTTCGAGCGAAGAGAACACCGGTTGGCTGTTTGTTCTCTCTGTTGGAAACCAACCATTTACGAGTCACTTTCTTAATTAACCCTTATCATTACAAACGGTATCTACAATATAAATAATATTCTAAAAAAAAAAAAAAATTTCTTATCTATATACATTATACATATATGCATGCGTACATACCCATAGCGTGTATTTAATTATGGTAAATTATGGTAAAATCATGCATCGTACTTCGCAACAAAACTTCCGATGATAATTTCCATGTACATACATAGTTGGAACAAGCATTTGCTAATATACTTCAAGATTATAGAATGCTTTCGCAAACAGCTAGTATACATTATTACCGGGTTGCACGCATCAACTCGTCAAGAATTACGTAAATTTGTTGTCGAAAGCGTTTGATAGATATACACTGTGACAGCAGTGCCATTTAATCAAGGAAATCAATACACACCGATAATTTATTTACTTTGTATCAACCTAACCTCTCTGCACGTAAATGTATAAAACGAGTAATTACGAGATAAATACATTGTACTTTCGTTCATACTGAATTAAATAAAATTAGCTTAGCCTAATTTCCCTAGTACGTGTACGAATGGATAGAGCGAATTTATTCATCAGAAAAATAATATTTTCCATATCTTTGGTTTCTTGAATTTCGTTCGAATTACGAAATCATTCTGATTTAATCTCGCTATACGGTCCCGTACGTAAATATAATATACCTTTGTCATACCTCGTTCAATTTTATTCGCCATACAGAGACTAACGAGATTTCTAACGAAATAGAAAGCTGAATAAATTATATTATTCGAAAACATGTAGCATGGATTTTCAACGGTGACGAAAGGAAAGAGAAGAAGGAAGAAAGGAAGGAAGGAAGGGAAAATCTGGTGAGAATCTGGCTGTTCGTCTCTGATGGCGCTGATCGAAAGAACCGAAGACTTCTTCTAACGTAATGGCGGATTTTTATATTTGTAGTCAGACATTAGGCAGGTATGGAGAATCGTCCGTGTACATAACCGTGCTTTATAAAAGTTCGAACGAGGTCGTACTAACGTCCCGGAGAATCTTATTCGGGTCACTTCGTGACTCTTCGTAGCCCTTCGTGTGTCACCGGTTGTTATATTTTGTGGTTACTCGGCGGGTGAGCGGGACCTCTCGCGGCGGAATAATAATAATTAGAATCATATATTCTTGGCAATTTCGCCTGCCGGCGAAAATTTACCTCGTGAAATTTTTTTTTCCTTTTCTTTTCTTCTTCTTTTTCCAATATTTGTTTCCCCGACTAACCGACTATTTTGCGTAGACTATAAAAAAGTTTCACGTACGACGTTGTTTATGACTCGCCGCTCCCTCGTAATTTACCTCTTCTTTTTTCTTTTTCCTTTTTTTTCCCCCTTTTTTCCCTCCGAAACAAATTTAAAGTTTCGTTCCCCCCCCCCACCCGCTTAACCTTTATGTAAATTGATGAAATTTTTTTCTTAATCGATAAATGAAGAGATAACCGAAGACAGAAAAGCGAACCGTCAATTACAACAAAATTGCGAAAATTCCATCGGGTTCGGGTTATTTTCATGAAATTGGTTGGCATAAATGAAATAAGTTTCAGCCGTAGCCCGGGAGAGATTATTAAGTTTCAAATAATTTAGCGAAGCGATATTAAATTGTTATATAAAGGTAAAGTTCGCGTTATCCGGTGTTTTTTTTACCAGAGTATTCTAATCATCGCCCGCGTAGAAACACAGCTTACCGTTTTCGTAATATCGACAATTTAATTAACGGATGCGCCGGTTATATATAATTTATTAAATTATACCCGATATTTTTATAAAGGGGAGATTTCATTAGGGAATAAATTATTAAATTACTTTCTGGCAAATGGCGCCGCGGCTCGCGGCAAACTTTCCTTATGTGCGCCAAATTAAAGACCCTATTTCATTCCGTTGAATTTTAACAAGCTTTGAATAAGTTTTGCGATTATTTAAATGAAATTTCAATGAAGTCGGGAGGAAATATTGGATTTAGAGATAATTATAAAGAGGAGAACGGTGAGAAAGATAGAGCAAGTTATTGATCCGAGGAGCGAGAGGAGAAACGGTGCATTTATGAAATTGCATTTATAAAACAGATAATATTTTATAATTAAGATCGAAGGACCCGAAATTTCCCCGAGGCCACACCCACGCGCCGGTGTGGGTCAAAAGATCATTGCCATTATATTATATCTCGCGTGAGTTTAAACAACTTTTATTTTAATCGTTTTACCGTAACTACGGTTGCATAAGTGGTGTTCAAACACAGGACCCTCAAAATCTGAATTTTCGAAAGCTCTAGAATCGTTGGTACATTATATATATATATATATATATATATATATATATATATATATATATATGTACTAGTGAATCAGAAACGAATCCGTGTTTATTTTATACACCGATAGAAAATCTTCTATCGAGCAAATTGAATTTCAAAGTGTTATTGCTTCCATTTATTTTATATTTCCCCTCCCCCCCCTCGCCTGTTTGTTTCTCCATTTTCAAGCAGATTTGCACGGTAATTGCACAATCTCGAAATTTCACGTTAGTTAGTGTCACCTCTTGTCGAACGTTGGTTTTCTTTTTTTTTTTCTTTCTCTCTCAACAATATAGATATAAAGTTGGAATGAAAATACCAAACCTTTTATACACGCAATGTACATATTTATCGTGCGTTGCATGTAAATTATGAGATGGGAAAGCGAAAGGGGTGGGGGAACGAGGGAGCGAGCGATAGTGGCGGTGGGGGAGAGGAGAGACGTCAGTGCGGCACAAATAATGACTTTTAATAAATTTGGCTTTACAGAACGTGAATGAAAATTTGTATTTTTCGCCGTGCTTTCGGAAACGAAACGACAATAATTGTTTATGCTAATTGAGTCCAAATAAGGGAGAGCAACGGCTGAAAAATGATTTAACAGCAGGACGGAATTTGAATTTATCATTCGGCCGAAGCATCCATATTTATCGAGGGTACTTTTATCGAGGAACTTGCCTCGTTCGAGGATACTAGGAAAATTAATTCAATTTAGTTTGCCGTACAAAAGAATAATGGGGGCTGCGATTTAAATAGGGGTAGTATATACCGCTAACCGTACACGTTGAAAAAGAATATTGCGTATAAACTTGAATGATTCATTCGTCTCAATAATAGCGAGCAATCGACAGTTTCTATACGATTTCGAGATAATATTACTTTTTCTACAAGTTCTATCTCCACTCGAGGAAGAGAACACGTTTATTATAAAACGTTCGTCGTTCTTTTCTTTATTTTTCTCTTTTCCTTTTGTAACTAGAAATAATTACACGAAGAAATTTATGTGCATGCCGTATAATTGTCGTATTTTTATATATTCTCTTTCTTTCATTTTTCTTTATTCTCGAAGGTAAAATGGGGAATGTTATTTTATATTTCAAAGTTTTATTAAAGTTTCTCGTGCGTTCCGGATTTTTCTATGGACGTATTTCTACGAGGAAATTCAATATAATCCACGAAATATCACTAGAAATATTTTCGCGTCGACTGAAAAGGTATTACTTATAATCGTGTTGGTTCTTTTTCTCCGCCGCACGAATTACGAGTTCTTGATTTTTCGAGAGAAGTTTTCCTGCGGTATTATTAAGCATTAAAGTGCGGCTTCTATATCGATAAAGGAGGCACACTTCACGATAACAGCCATATATAAAACACGATATTCACGAAAGATTTCTACGGAAAGAAAAAGGAAAGAAAAGAGAGCAGAAAAAAGACAGAGAGAGAGAGAGAAAGAGAGAGAGAGAGAGAGAATGGAAGAACTCGTTCCCGACCGTAATTGAAATACAAGAAATTGTATTTTATTCGTCTGGATATTTTAACAATTTCTTGTTACTTTTAATAGAAAAAAAACATCGAATCACTGAAAGTTAAAATAAAAAATTTATCACGATTATTTTATCTCGATAGCGGAAACAATTGCAGGAAGGAATAAAACACGGAACGTCGAATTTTTCCAAGCCGCGGTTAAAAATATCTAGCTTTTATCGTGGAAAAAAAAACAGCGGAAAAACCGGACGATAATAATTACCACGTTAAAGCGAAAAAAAACAATAATAGAAAAATATCGATTTAGTGTTTTTGTATTCTCTCTCGTGTTTTTTTTTTCTTTTGTTCTTTCTCCTCTTTTTTTCTTGTTTTTTTCAAATTGAACAACTCGATTGATTATGGTTATTTTATTGGTATAATAAAACGCGGCGTTGCCCCGGCGAGCTGACGTATCAGTTATTAAAAGTTTAATCATTTCTATTTCAAGGTACAGGCCGCGCGACAAGTTGGTAAGCATTGAGGAGAGTAGTACAGTCAATGAGAAAACTTGCTCGCGGTTTGCCAACTGGATCGATGCAGTTTCCCCTCAACTCTCTCTCTCTCTGTCTCTCATTATTTTACGTAATATTAAAACTATTTCGAGATTTCGTTTCACGTAATAACGAAGGGACGTTGAATAGAACGACCTGCATACAGCGATTTCGTTTTTTTTTCGAATTTCACTGTACTTTATTGCTTTTACGAGCGTACGGACCGCGTTTAAAAATATATTACGCGTCGAAGAAAAAACCCGCGGCCGAGAACAGATTTTTGCTCGATGATACTCGTGTCGTCTTCCCCCCCCCCCCTCTGACGGTGGCTTTCCTCCCGTTTTTCAGGTCGATATTTTAATTAAACAAAAATGAAATTAACTTAACGTTTCGTATTAATAAAAATTCTGCTGTTGGTGTTTTGTTACGCGGCATAATTAAACCGAAGGTTGGAGAGGGAACGGGGGAAGGCTGGGGAACAATGGTAATGCAGTTTCCTTTAATTTCGTTAATTTGTTCGTTTTCTCGGTACGTGTTTTCGTAGTGGAAAAACAACTTTTAACTCTTTCCTATACTCTGAGGGAATACAATGACCACGAAATGCATTACCGTGTATATCTTTAGTTTTTAACGAAGCGGTTTTTCATCAAGTTCCACGTCAAATAATATACGAAATTTAATATACTCGGATTCAATTAATTAGTAGACTGCTCTCGTTTTTTCGCGCGTTTATATGGAAAATCGCGCGGAACGTGTATAAAACGCGAGAGAGTGTAGAAATTTGTCTTACAGTAACATTTGATAACGTAAAACAACTTTCTATCGTAGTTCTACTCCTTTCAAATTTGCATTCCGAAAAATACGAATTAATTTGATAATTATCGCAAAAATCCATTAATCAGTCCACAGCAAGTCGGCAAATTTTATAATTCAGTTGAATTATAATGTCACTCTGAGTCGTGAGTTGATAAATAACGATTTGTATAGTAATAATTAGTTCATATAACTATTCTCATTCTAGATAATAATCAAAGTGATACCAGAACAATAACTGGAATCGTATTTTTTATAACCATAGTATAAAAAAACACAATGCCATTATTTTTTTTTTTTCCCCCCGACAATCAGGTATGACAACTATCGCGATTAAAGAGCAATTTACCAATTAAGACGAGCGAGAGCTGGTTTTGCGTGGCGTTTTATTCAAAGATCCCCGGGTCTCAGTGGCGATCATAAATCATAAGTTATCTACCAGGCAACATGGTTCATCTCGTCGCATCATGTTAATATTAACGGCTATCGATCAGAAAGCTCGCGAACCAAGCAGACTCTTACATCCAATCAGCAGCTACGTAATCTATAATTAATACTTACGCGTTTCTGCAACGCTCGATAGTTGATTTATGTACATCAACGAGAAGGATACGATAACAATTTGCCCGATAACGATGGTTGTTAAAAATGATACGCATAGATTATATTACGGATTATGTCGAATTTCTAAAAGAAACAAAAGAAGAAATTAACTCTCAATCGATGTCGTTGGAATTCAAGCTTTCACATCATTTAAATCTCGCAGCTTTCCGTTCGAAATCTTGCAAATTTTCGAATATTTTGAAATATAATTTCGTTCTGGAATTATCCGCGTGTTGTCGATCAACGATCGGTGAATGTTAAATTACTTGATTTTAATTTTAATCAATTTTTTACTTCAATTCTTTTTTTTTACCACTGATCTCAACTCTTGCTGATCTGGATTTAATTTGTAATTCCGATACCGATACCGAGCCGAATGTTGATTATTGAAAAATTTTAACAACTCCGACGTCAATTACCGCTGCAGTATTATCTATCTGCAAGCCGACGACGATATTGCTTAAGGATCAAGGAAAAAGAAAAGAAAAGAAATGGCCTGATGAAATCAGACAGTTTCAATTTCACGTACGGCCGATATTAACGTTTTCCAGCGCATCGTCTGCATCCATCCGTCAACACGCGCCAGGCCGCAATGAGGAACAATACTTGTTAACAGGTCATCACACGCAGACAGTGGTGTTACGATTGTGTGCAAAAAACACACACACGCGAGAGAAAAAAAAAAGGGAAAAGGAAACATCGAGAGACTAGAGTTGAACTCGGGAGACAACACGGCGTCAGCCGGAACATTTGTGCGGATTCATTTCACTCGTGCATTCGAATTCTTCGACTGCCATCATCAACGCACCAAGACAATAATCCCGTTGGCGTTTTGCTGTTTCTGTTTTCTGTCATCTCGTCGATCGTTTTTCTTTTTTCTCGATCAGTGAAACGTTTCTTCTACGCCTCTCGGTTGCAATTTGTGGGAAATTGGACGACACTCAGTGTCGACACGGGAACCATTCATAATATTCATAAAATTAGTATTTATCGTAATAAACGTTCGTCAAATTCTTTCCTCTCGATAACTGCAATTTTGAAATATTGAATCCACCCCCCTACGTGTTTTCACGTACGTTCGTTAAAGTTAAATTTGATATTCTAGTTAATTTAGTAATTACGAGGGCGGAAAATATATATATATATATATATATATATATATATATATAGGAGGAATAGAAACGATATTATTGGACGTTTATTAAGCCACGGGGGAGGGGAGGGAGGGGGAATATGCGTTCCGCTGCAAGCGCAACGAAGTGGATATTTGTAGCGTGCTTGTGGCATTTTTCGTCTAATTAAAGTTGAACTGATTACCAGATTATAATGGACACATAATGAATGCGCGGCAGCCACCATTAGCAAACAATATACGCCCCGGTGTGGATCGGATAGAAGCGCCGAAAACAATTAGTTAATAATAACAATAACAATAACAATAATAATAATACTAACAACAACAACAACAATAATAATAATAATGATCGCCAATATAATTATCCCTTTGCAAAATTAATGTTGTAACAACGTAATTTGTATAATTTGCGAAAATTAATAACGTTCTCCCCATCGAAATCCCTTCATTTGTTCGTTTAATTAACAACTAACTGAGTTCTGCTCGATTCGAGGCAAGATTGGAAAGAAGATTCCTTGATTGCCGACTCTTCGTCGAGGCAGATTTTTCTCACTAAAAAAAAAAAAAAAAAAAAAAAAAGAAAATAGGAAAAGAACAAGAATGCTATCTCTGTCGCGTCGTTCGAGTTACGTGTGTATTATATATGCGTATGTACGTATGCGAGTAAATATAATGTGTACACCAGCTGTATCGATCGCGTTAATACAATGTTTGAAATATTAATATCAGATAATATGGCAAACACGACATTCCCATTTCACGTGGTTTTACAGTCTGTTTTAAAATTGTGAAATAATATATAATACGGCCGGAGAAAGTGTATACGTGTACTTTCATATATGTGAGTCACGAATATAGCTGCTCGTAAGAGTATTCGAACATTTGTTGGTATATTTCGTGTGTTACGTGAAACATTTTGAAATTTCATTAGCACTGCAGCGAGGCTCAAGTATCATCATTGTATCGATCGAGTGTGAAACAAGCCAGAATATATATATATATATACAAGATATTTGATACAAATATATATATTTCACAGATTTAAATTAAGTAAGTTTCACTGATCATCTTTTACCGAAACATCTCATATATTTTTCAGACATTTTCAGGCTTTCAAAAACCAACTCAAATTCATCGATGACACTCGTGCCTCATTATTTCGATGAAATGTGAAAAATCCTTTTCTACGATCGGCACAATGCATATGCATACCGTAGAGGCGCGCGAGTTACAAAGTAACATCTCGAAAGATATAGACGAGGAAACGAAATTAATTAGACGATATAATTACGCGGCAACTCGGCCGATTCTCCCGAGAGGATTCGACGTTCAGCTCCATGGAATTCAACGCGCAACCTCTATCGAATAAGTTTTTACGTATATAACGTTCCCGGTCATATTTCTGTCGTTAAATATTTCGACGAGGCATAATTAAATAAAGGGACATGTCAGGTGACAAAGCTTGTTCCGCCATGTTAACCGACGAGTCAAACAAGATTTTATAGAGGGCGAATGCCTATGACCGATCACTGAAATCACGTACCGCTACTGTAATGAATGTGTTCCCTCGTATATACTTTTCCCCGTGTGTGCTCGCGTTGCATGTGTACCCACGTACGTGTACATTTTGTTCGTGATTTCCATGGAGAGTTAACGTACTGTATTCTTCGCTAGTTGCAGTATTATTGAAGTTCCGGTATGTTCCATAACGGTGGAATAACGTTAAGAAATTTATCGCGATATCGAACATCGCGAGCATTTTTCTTTTTTTTTTTTTTTTTGCACAGGGAATTAATGGTCCGTCGTTTATTGCGTTTTCTTTATAGATCGGTCGTTTGATCATTATAGGACTCACAGTTAATAACTTGTTATCAGATTTCGTCGAGATTTATAAGTCGAAGTTCACCTTTAAATACCCGAGGATGATCGCTTCGTTTCGAAAATTTTAATTTGAAAAAAAAAAAACAAAAGAAAAAAAAGAAAAAACTCTATTACGGAGAATGACGTGGCAGCAGTAAATTTGTTGGACCGGAGGATATGACCTACATACACAGGCTTGCGAAAATGTGGGAACAGTCGTGGATACTGTTTTTTTTTCTTTTTTTTTTTTTTTTGAATATATTATCCGAATTGTACGAAACATTTTGGAATTTTATCAACAGTGCCGCGCGGCACTCGACTATCGCGTGAATATATTGGTTAAATTTAAAATAAATTTGAAAATACACGGGAAAAATACGTGATATTTAATAAAAGTGTATTATTCATAAATAACACAACAGGGAATTCAAATGTACAAAAATTAATGCAGGAAAAATTTACCTGTTAGTTCTGTATTTTACAGTGTCTGTCATGACGGCGATCGTGTCTCACGAAATTTCATAATGTTTCATACAACGCAGAAATCAGATTTTTTTTTCCAACGCTTTGAATGTGTTGGTAACCCACGTAAAACCATTGCGAAAAGTAATTTATCGTATTTGAATAGCGAGATTGTGTCTGGCAACCCGTGTCGCACCTTGACGACTCATTGAACCCGACGACATTCATTCGCATAAAATATAGCAGACTTGACGCTCGAAGGAAATTCATTGTTCAACTACTTTGATCGTTAATCAATTGCCCGGCGAGCTATTGCCGAGACACGTATAGGAAGGAAATTTATTGTACTTGAGCATCTCTATGTAATTATCCGCGTGCCATTAGTGCCATCGTATAATCGTTACGCATTAACGAGACTCACGATTATGACGTGCGAATACTTAGAGACTATTGGCTCTCGGAGAGAGACAATATTCTAATACGCGATATCGTTCGATTTATGTCGCGTACGGTTTCCCTTTGAATTTATCAGAAATTTAATTCCCCACGTTCGTAAAAATACGTGTGCGGCAAAAGAATTTCGAGAAAATTTCAATCTGTGCTTCAATTTTTATTACGTTGCTGCTCGTGTATTTCTGATATCTTTATAACTGTATATTTCTACTATTGTGTATTTAAATAACACCGTCAAACGTGAAATTTCTGACAATTGCCGAGAATAAAGAAAAAAAAAAGAAAAAGAAAAATCTCAATCTCGATTAACGTACGTATTTTTTTGCAAGCATCAAACGCACGTGCACTGCATATATTTGTGTCGACACAATGGGCTCGTTTGACGCGAGTGCAACATTTAAAGATCGCGCGTTGAAATGCAGTCAAAAAATTTTCGACGCTGACATTTATGGAAAGGGAATCCCGGCTTTCAAGCCATATAATCCCGCCTTTATAGCGACATAAACTAGCGAAATGTCTCGACTACGTGTTCACGGGTCTTTAATTGTTTACACGGTTTATGCGCCTTGTATGTACGCGTATTAAGGACACGTCATCCTCAATTTCTGAATGCACGTTTAAATATTTTAATGCACGTTTAAAATCACGATCTCTATTGAATACTTCGAAAATACTCTCCACTAGAGAGAAAGTAATACGAGAGAGAGAGAGAGAGAGAGAGAGAGAGAATTTTATTTTTTATCGTCGGTATATGAAAAGAGTTGAAATTATTCCACTCGAACTTTAACGAGTAGCACTCGGCGCGGAAATAATTTCGTTTCATTGTTTCCTGTGAGAATGTGAGCCACTTCGTAGGTATAGTTCGCGCAAATGCCTGGATGAAATTTCTATCTGGATAGTTAGACGACCGAATTACAGCCCTGACCTTTTCATCCGCCGTTTTCTTCTCATCGCGCTCGTTTTAATCTCTGCTTTTTTTCCTTTTCTTTTCTTTTCTTTTCTTTTCTTTTCACAAGCATGTTTACGGCAATGAAACATTGGCAACTTGCGTCCGAAGAGAGTCTTTAAACCCTCCTTTTCATTACGAGGTAAAGAGAAACCTTGTCGATGCTTTTGTGCATCTGCATTTCCGTCATCAATCAACGTCGGGAAAGAATAAATCCCGAAAGCGTTTGAAAAATGATGAGAAGCTGACAGATATCTGCTTTACCGGCAGACGCTTTCACCGAGGAATACAGGCTCTTTCATAGGAGTATCGACAATCAGCCGTGTTTTACATAATGCGGAACAACTGATGATATCCACCTGATCGGCGTGCTGGCACATCGATTTCATGCCGCTGTAAACCAATTTTCCAGCCGTGTTTCCTTTTTCGTAACGTACGAAAGCGTTTGCGTGTGCGGCGGGGGGTTTTATTTGCTAAATCGATTCGAGTCACAGAAGCCAATAAATCACAGACCTCTTTGTTGCGAGAAGATTTGCTTTAGAAAGAATTCCTTTGCCTTGCCATGTCTCCGTCAAATTAGGTTATTTCTAACAGACAATGTGTTCCGTTGCAGCGTACATTATTCGTTGATAAAGGCATAATAATAACAGTTTAGCTCGCTAGTGAAGCAACACCGCAAGGTTTGAGAACCACTGCGAGCAAGTCATACCGCAGGAATAGCTTCTACGCTAAAGTTGCATGACTCTGTTATGTATGTGGTCTATTATATTTGCGACTTATGGAATAGCTATCAGTTTGAGGAACGTAAAGGTTCTGTCACATCCGCACAGTTCGCTGTCGTAAAATTTCCCTCTTCAGCGTATATAAAACGCTCGCATATGACTTGGCACGCTTGCTATCGATGCAAATTACAACGTTTCGTTATTCCTAAATTTAATTGGCCCCGATCTCCGATCCGTTGGGAGACGAATTATGGTGCTTTTCGCAACGAAATTCGGTTAATTTGAATATATTTTGATTCGTTTTTCCCGAACGTAATTATTTGCGCTCGTTTCGGCCGCGATGTATCCACTGTGTGAAATTAATCTGTTTGCAACTAACCTAAAGCTAAATGTGAATAAATTAAACGACCTGGCAATAACGTTTGATCAAATATCTTTATTCGTAATAAGATACGTAACAGACTCCGGACGTTTTTGCCTGGCTTAATTATGCAAAAATAAAGTAAGGTATCCGAAATGCAACGCTCGTTAAAAGAATATACCTGGCAGATAAAACAGTTTTCTGCCTGCGTATTACGTTTCTCTTAATTATGTTTCGAAAAATAATATAAGTATCCTCCGGTATGGTCGTTGTTAATATTATTTAGTAAGTGAAAGAAAATCTTCAGCTTCAGTTGATGAAAGTCTACGCCTATTTGCATAAATATCCACGGCCCACGGTTTATAATAATCCCAAGCATATCGGGCGGAATAATTTTTCATACTTATGCGTCAGCTTATGTATACACGGAACTCCGGTTTTTTTAATTACATCGAAGATGAAGACAAGACACGGCGATTACACGCATCCTTCCCTTCGTTGTTCGTGCCAAGTGCGAGCAAGTGTGTTGTTGAACACACGACCGCATGTACAAGAGAACGAACAATCGCGATCACGAACGCGATTTTAATCTTTATTTATTAGTTCATCACTTGTAACTTCTTCAACATAGACACAAACGATGGCATTTAAGTTATGTAACTACTTTCATTACATATAGATGTGTAACTCGCGAAAGATCGAAATATTTTAATTACTGAAAGTACTGAAAATCGCGAACGCGGCCAATTAGTTCCATATTATTCGTTATGTAATTGATAATCGTATCGCACAGTGATGCAATTGGTAATTGTGTAACAGATAATAATGATTGCCCGCTGCGTACTATCCTCGTTCCAATCACCCTCCTTTCACGCGCAGAAATTTATTCATGTTTCACATCTCGAAAAAGAACTGCTCTCCCTTTGATGCGCGTTTTGCAAAATGTCTTATCACCGTGCGATAACGAACAGCAAAGGAAGTTTTAAAGGAAACCGACGCGGCGAACTAAACCACGATGTTTGAAATACCTACGTATAAATTGAAATTGAAATTGAAAACAATTGTAACTAGGCTTTATTTTAAAATATTATTTAAAAAGTAGAATATTGGCCAAATGCTTCGTGTATATTTTATATATTTTCACTCTTAATATATAATTAATTACTTATATTACTTATATTAATATATAATTATATGTACTTTATATATAATTTCTATATGATAATATATTTTTTTATATTATATATAAATTCATAATTACATATATAAATTTAATAATTTAATAATTTTTATTATATTTTATATTGTATATTTTCCATATAATTTCTGAATATAAAGGACATCCTGTTCACTTGCAACTCTGCATTCTGCAAAAATGCAGTCTAATTGTGCAACATGGCATAATGTGACAGTAAATAAAATATAAAAGGAAAGCAGGAGAATTATTTCCTCTGGAGCAACTCCTTTGCACATGACGAGGGGATGGTGTGCGCTTCCACGGTCTTAGTGGAAGGACTCGGTAGTAATTTATAAACGCAGCTTTACTTAAACAAACGCGATCATTAATCAACGCAACGCTAATTGAGAATAGAAATTATAACAATCGCGATGGGAAGATATCGCAGGGATATTTCGAAATTTTCAAAGCGAACTCGATAAGAATGCAAATACATAAACAAGAATTTAATCAATTTCGAACAACATCAAAGAAATTTGGAAAATCCTAATAATATCGTGGAAGAAATTGTCAAAATTGATTTGAAGAACAATCGGGATATCTTATAATTCACAACCATTAATCCGAAACCGAAAAATCAACAATTCAAGCCATGTCAATTGCTCGCAACAAAATTATTTATGGGATTGCCTAAGAAGAAACTACTACGCATGCAAAATAAACGAGCATTGAAATGTATTAATGACTTAAATGTCATAAATAAATTATTAGAAATTTAGAAATAGCTAATCTAAAAGTGTAGTGGAAGTGTACCTTAAACGTTACAAATAAATTGTTAAATTTTATTGAACAATGTTTAAAAGTATCGCAGAAATATATTAAATGATTTAAATCTTGTAAATAATTTACTAAAATATTTAAACAGTATTTAGAAATGTGGCGGAAGTGAGTGTAAATGTGTACTTAATTGTAATAAGTAATTTATCGAAATATCTAAATACCATTGAGAGCTTAATTGCTACAAATAAATTGTTAAGCAATGTTTAAAAGCATCGCGGAAATCTGTTAATGATTTAAATGTCTAACTAGAAATAATTTATTGGCAATAAGTATTTAAATAGTATTTAGAAATATGCCGCGGATGTGACTTAATAGTTTAATTGTTCCATTGCGTATTATTTAGAAATATTAGATAATGTTTAAACGTTGGTAGAACATTCAGAAATTTCATTAACGTCGAGTTTACGCTACGAACGTTTTATTAGTAATGAGCTTCTGCGTCGATATCGATCGAGGTCAACTTTGGGGTGGAGTAAACTTTCCTGCGGTTCGTATCTCGAGAAATCATTTTTCCATTAGAAGTTTGGAACAATCGATAATTTTATAATTTTCTTGATTTTTATTTCTTCGATTTCAACTGTCGTTAATTTCATACACTACTGAAACACTACAGTACGTTTACGCGTTTCTGAACAATTCTGAAACTAAATTTATACTTCCACTGGTATTGGTTTCCGACTTATTACTCTGTTACTATGCGCTATAATTATTATAATTAAAATGAATCAGAAATATTCAGGCTCGTTAGAGAATTCAGATCGTAAATCGTTACAAATTGTTATTATCGATTATTAAACTGTTGAATGACGTTTGAGAATATCGAGGAATTAAATGAAATCATTCAACTGTTGCGAATCAATTGTTACTGGAAACGTATCGATGATTCAAATCTTTTGAATAATTCTTAAGAATATTTTTAATAACGGATATTTAGAATTGTAAATAATAAGTGTTATAAAAGTTTCGAACAACAGGCATATTGGAGATATTATAATAATGAATCAATGATTTAATTGTCATAGGTAAAATTTTATTGGAATTTTATTGAAATTATTCAAATTCTCGAGCGCATGCTCGAAATAAGCTTTCCCCACGGTACTGCGCAAATTCATTGTGATTTGTTTCAGTATGAATTGGACATTACTCGAGTGATATCGAATAAATATCTATCTAAAGTAACTACTGAATATATATATATATATATATATATATATATATTTTTTACTTATTACCACGCTTATTTATCGTTATTTATAAATTAAATTTGTCGTTCTATTCTAGACAGTGTGTCACTAGGTTATAGATGAATTATAGATGGATTATTGTAATTTATTAGGACAGAGTTAGGACAGGATTCACCTTGTTCATCTTATTTTACATTTCATATTTTCTCGTGACAGAAATAATTTCAAAATTAAATAACTTAAAATCCTAAGTCACCGCGGTCTCCAGGTCTATTAAGAGTTGAGATGCAAGCCATCAACATTACAGACGAATAAAATTTAAAGAAAAAAAAAAAAAAAAAAAAAAAAAGAGGAACTTGTATTGACAATGTTACGAACGAAATGCGCCAGGAACTGAATCAATTAAAATTTATTTGCCAATATCCTTCTGGCAGGTCCGGTGGAAATTTACGGCGGTATTTGCCGATATAATAGTCGGCGGTAAAATTACACGTATAAATTCAAATTCGTTTCAACGGCTTACGACGAAACGATTTTCATGTGGCACGTAGCACTTCAACCGGGAATACACATTTTATCACTGTCGTCATTTATTCTCGCTGCCACTGACGGTGAGTTCCATCATTCCCTCGCGCGTTTTCTTTTCTTATATCTATCGGCTCTCCGTCCTATAGAATTTCAAAGTTTCGCCGCTGG
Source organism: Tetragonula carbonaria (assembly GCA_032399595.1). NCBI lineage: Eukaryota > Metazoa > Arthropoda > Insecta > Hymenoptera > Apidae > Tetragonula > Tetragonula carbonaria. The sequence continues at coordinate 6,788,176 of JAUCRC010000013.1, forward strand.
TTTGCTTATACAAGACAGAAAGTTATCGGAAAACTATTCGGGGCGAATATTATGGAATAATGAAGGAAAATCGAGAGAGGAGAGGGGATAGGACAATCGGCCATCGATACCTCGATTCTAGAATTATTCCTAAGGTGGTTTTTTTTTTTTTTCGCACGCGCAAATTTCATCGCGTCGTATTGAGACTATATATATATTTTTGTAAAAGAACGAAGAAAAAAGATTCTCAAAAGTCAATTTATACCGTCAATTCAATAATAACGGAAGTAAAACGGCGTTGTTAATTTATAACCGAACGTATGCATGTTTCGTCAAAGGCCTTTAAAACGAAGCCACGAAGCCGCGTGCTCTCTCGCGTTATCACGTATTTTTCGAGATATCATAGCCGTCGTCTGGCAAAATAACATATTTGACGGAGTTCATCGATGGGCAATCGTGCGACAAATAGGTGGCAAGGGAGGCGGAAGGTTATCAATTTTGAGGCATGTGCCACGGCTAATAGAACGATGCACGCTCGGTGATTCGTCAATCGTTTTGCCACCGGTTCGGTTAGCTTTGAGTAACGCTTTAGGCTGACTGGCATTGCATAGTCTATTAAAATGTTCTCCCTCTCTTTCTCTCTTTTTCTCTCTTGGTTTCCCTCGGTAAAAAAATGAAACAGCTACTCGCGGGGACCCGATGAAAACCAGTTCTTCTCGTCGATGGCCTCACACAATGTAGGGGGATCGTAGAGCAAGATGAATTCCACGCTCGACGAAACCCCATCGACTTTTCTCCCCTTGTGTATACGTATGTACGTATATATTTACGTACAGTGGCTCACGAAAGTATCTAAACTGCTGCTCGTCACAGCAGTTTTGCGTATCGTAGGAAACGATATTTTGATATTCAATTGATATTTAACACCACCTGTTCATATCATGAAAAAAATTGTATTTTTCATTTAGAGTTCACTCATCGAGATTATTCGTCGGGTTAACGTAATCTCGTAATTTCTATGTGGTTTCAAATTTTATAAATAGTAATCGCATAATTTATCTGTATTATCGAAATATATCTGTTTATATCTCGTTAGAAAGATTTCCATAAATGTTCGAGTACTTTCGTAATGTACATGTATACACATTCGTTTTATAATTTGCTACAATGCGTTTTTCGTTTTGCCTCAGACTCGACCAAAATATAATATCATAATGTTTTACGCCACGCTACAATGGTTACTGGAAACTCCAAAATATTTTGCACAATCACCCGTAATGTATTCATAAAAGTTTCCCATAAAAAGTTCGGATATTCTCGCCAACAACCGTGTGCGCGCGTATTAAATATTTTACAATTCACGCATCTCTCTCTCGCCGCGAAACTTCAATACGATATTTTATAATTCTTGCACGAATCTACCGATTCGCCTCGAACTTCGATCAATGTAATTATGACGTTCAAGTCTCGCCACTTTCCTCAGCAACTGTACGCCTGTTATTACGCACATGTACCGGGGAACGTGTATGTAATACCGGTTTTAACGTGCACGCGTTAGAAGGTTTATCGCGTTGTAGATTTCGTCGCAGAATACTTTACTTACTTTTTATATATATATATATATATATATATATATATAAATAATATATATTATATGTATATATATAATATATATACATATATATTATACGTATATATAATATATATGTATGTATATGTATATGTATAAATATAATACATAAATATATATATAATTACTTTATATACTTTGCTTTACTTATTTTCTATATATATATATATATTTTTTTTTTTACTTACTTTCTATGTATAGTATACTTACTATGTGTGTATATGTATATATATATATACACATAGTAAGAGAAGAGAGAGAGAGAGAGAGGGAAAATAAGTAAAGCAATATATATATATATATTTTTTTTTACTTACTTTCTATGTATAGTATACTTACTATGTATATATAGAAAATAAGTAAAGGAAAGTATATATATATATATATATATATAGAAAATAAGTAAAATAAAGTGTGTGTGTGTGTGTGTGTGTGTATAAAGTAAGTAAAGTATTCTGTGACGAAAACTACGCGATAAACCTTCCAATATATATATATATATTCGTCCTTGCTCTGTCTCTGTCTTTGTTTCTCCATCGGTCGTTTTGTCTCCACGATGAGGCAGAGAATCTCGTTCTTTTGCATTCTCGTTTTGTTTGCACCGGCGAACGCGCTTCGCTAGGTGAACGATATTGGAATAATGTTGAGCAGCGAGCGTTTGCAGCCATCCTGGCGGTCAATGATCGTCTCTCTTTTATCGATGACATCTTTTCGAACGACGCGCGCTCCGCGCCATTTTCAACGACGCCTCGCGAACTTTATTTTTACGCCAGCCTCCCTATTATTGAAATATCGATTCACTGCTAAACGCGTATTTACGAATCGGGCAGCGTTTCGAAAGGAAGTACCTATTTATCACAGTGTTATTTAAGTGATTAATTAATTGGTATCAGTACCTAGTGATACTAATTTTATGTGAGTAGAAAACACTAAGTAAATATGCAATGAAGTTGCAAATGAATTTGCAGATTTCCTATCTATTTATTAGTTTTATACTTTTATACGATTTATAGAGATTTATTTGTTTATTAGAAATATATTAAGCGTCTTTTAGTAGTATTTTTATACAATTATAAATGTTTGTTACACGTGTAACAAACTTCGTTTAATAACATTTTTATGGATTACAAATTACAAAAATTTGCACAGTTTATTACACAAGTGCAATATTATATTGAATTTCGCAATCGGCAAGCGGTACTTTTATATAATTATAAAAATTTCTAAATTTATTACGTGTATCTGTATTAAACTTCGTATCATTTAACGATACTTTTATGTGTTTATAAAAATTGTTGCAAGCTTGTTGCAAGTTTCTACACTAAATTTTGATAATAGTGAAATTTATAGTATCACGGGACGTTTCGTTGGGAAAATAATGTTACAGGGAAAATTCAATTGAATAGAAACTAGTATTAAACGATCGATTCAAATTTCCAAATAAATTCGAAAAAGAGGTTGAAATTGTCAATTCAAACGCGGCTAGCATTAAAAAGGTAGAACCGGGATTCTCAAAGCAATTTACTCGATTCGCCATTTCGTTTCACGGGTCCTTTTTTCAGGAAACCTTTCAAATTACTGTTTGAGCCTTTTGGAAGTTTCATTGATCAACTCTATAAATTGAAAAGCGTGGAAAAAGTGACGGTGTTGTTGTATATATAAAAACACAATTGTTAAATGTTATATCAATTTTAATATTTTTAAATATTGTATTTAACATTTTTAAATATTGCAGTCAATGAATATATGGAAGAAAATCATGCATTTTTTTAAAAAATGATGATATTATTAATTTGCGGATATTTATGGAATTTACATTTTTATTGATATAATTAATGAAACGAAACTCGAATGGAACGCATACTATTAAATATTATAATAATACTGAAATAGGTATCTATTAAATATTTTATATATATATTTACCCATCACGTACAATACATTCAATGTAATTTTGCAACTTCGAATTAAATACAGTCTTTTTTAAAATTCATTTTAGAATTTATCAGTATCTTTGTCATCGTGCATGCGATAAAACATTTCATTCAAGATTCAAAATTAATCTTCTACTTATATATATATATATATATATATATATATATGCAACAAAATCAATCAAATTCGAAGAAAGCAGAGTCGATCCATTGAACTTTTCAGATGCTCGCCTTTGGAATTCCTCGAGCTGAGGAATACTAAATTCTACAATTTACAGCCGTTGCAACATTTCCCTTCTCGATTCAACGAAACTTGGCATTGCTATTATTTTCGAAAGGAGCGGGTTTACGGAACGATTTAAGTGATTCGAAGTGCTTCGGAGTGCATGGGCTAGCTGCGAGCTGCGAGCGCAATTCTCTCCTTTTAGCCGGAGCATATTGTGTACAAGGACCCTGCATTTATCGTTCCGCTCTCGAGAATCGCGATAATAATGTTCCACGGCAATTGAGCAATGATCGAATGATGCGGAGAGCGGTCATTACCGAGGAACGATCGCGTACACGGGATACTTGCTGAAATGCAGAAGGAACAGCCAGTGTCCCGAGCAGCTCTCCCATCGCTTCCAAGACCGGTTCTTCGAATAACTTGGACAATGCGGAACCATTTAATAAATCGATTATTTATTAACAGATACACTGCCGCGCCTCGTAGATAGTTTCGCAGCAAAATGCCACTGAAATCTTTCTTTTTCTTTTTCTCTCTCTCTCTCTTTTTTCTTTTATCATATCAGCACGAAGCGTCTACCTCTACTTTGTGAATATTTTAATTTTAATTCCAATGTTTATGGAATGCGCAGCGTGCGTGCCATTCGCCGCGTTCGAAGCTATCGGACGGTTAAAAGAGACTTATCAACTTTATTCTAATTGAAGATCAAGACCTTGCAGTTTTCTTCTTTTTCTTTTTTTTTTTGCAAAATATCGTCGAAATTTTTTTGACTTTAATGAAAACGAGGCTGCTTTTATTTTACGAATGTTTCAATTTTAACTTCATTCGTTTATGAAACACACGACAGGCATCATCTTTGGCGTAATTGAAGATCAAGGCCGAGTCAAGATCGATGAAATTCTTCGATCGAAAAATAAAGCTACTCTTGTACATCTATCGTTCTACGAATTTTAATTTCGTTATTTCTGAAATATGTAGCGTATCATTGGATTTCAAGTCGTCGGGTGATTAAAGGAAATTATCAAATGTCATTGAAATCCAAGGTCGTCCATTCGTACCATTGAAGTTCTTCGATTAAAAATGAAGCTATTTCTATCTTTGTACGTGTACGTACAAAATTTCAATTCCGATATTTACAAAGTATGTATGCGTGTCATTGAGTTTCCATGATGATTGCACGATTAAATGAGACCATTCACTACAATTTGTAATTAAGAAGATCAGGACCGTCATAATTAAAATGTCAGACGTCATCAATTTTTCAATCGTAAACAAATATGTACCGCATTTTAATTCTAATTCCACTATTTATAAAATATGTACGTGTATCGTTATTGGTTGGATTAAAAGGTCATTGAAATGGGATTGTTGGCGGTCAGGGTCATTAAAAAGGCCATTAAACGAAAGGTCAACAGGATGGTGTTCACTTGCGTAATAATAGCTATTTCAGAAAAAAAGATCACGTATATTGGATCAAGAAAGTATTCGAACCCTTTTATCACAGCGAATTTTCTTACTGTTCACGTTATATAGAACACTAAAATTTCATTGGTGTAAGTTTGAGACCGGTTTAAATCGATAAATTTGATGTAAATTACTATAGTCATCCGTGATGTATAATCATTTAATGATACTTTGATTTGAAGGTTAAAAATAAATAATTCACGATAACACGGTCAAGATCGTGAGAGGAAATGATTAAATATGTTTCCAGTTTTCAGAAGAGCACGACTCTTCGGATTTAAATCAGATGAATCTAGTATAAAATTATTTTAATCGTTATTTAATTGCTACAAACTTACTATAGTTGTCTATGATCTACTCGAGGGTTACAATAATTTATGATAACATCGAAGAAACTGTTAGAAAATTATCAATATTATTACTGTCATCTTAGCTTTTCAAGAACGCGAGGATATATATATATATATATATATATATATATATATATATATATTGTTTCGACCCGCGATAGATGGTTGATTTCCGCTCCGGAAGAAATGTAAAGTCGAGCAACAGCTCTATTTTGTTTCTTTTATTTCATTTTCCTCCTGTGTTATTTGCATGTACAATCACTGAATATATATATATATATATATATATATATATATATATATATTATTCAACGTTCACACACGTACATTGAATCGCGTGGCGCGGTGTAGTTCAGTCAGTGTTCAATTTACTCGCGTAATTTATTTTTTAATACGCGCGGCCCGCTTTTAATAATATGCTTTTACAAAACGCACTTCGCCATATTAAATTCACTTTGATATTATCTTTCTGGGAATAGTGGGACGCGCTTTTATGATTCTGCCGGTTCGTTAATTAACGGCAGTGTATTATTGATCGGGTGTGCCTGAACCCGAACATTTTAATCGAATAACGAATATATTACAGGGCTTCTCGCGCTATTTGTTTCGCCGGGTCTCGCGTCGCGTCGCGTTCCGTCTAAAATAATATAGAATAACGGAGTTATATCAAAACACATCCCCTTTGTAAACTCGACAACGAACTACAATTTACACGTAGACTCTCGTTTGTTCCCCGGGAATATTATTACAACATTTAGTTGCGGTTCGTTAAATATTTTTGAACGTGGCTGATGATGAAGCTGCTGCCACGTTATTATTCTTTACCACTACTCTGACGCTACACGTTGCCACCGTAGATGGGGCGAAATTCTCTTCGAAACAATGAATGACGAGTAAAAATAAAGAATAACGTTTCATTCGCCAACAAATATCCGGTATCGAAGAGGAAGGATTTATTTCGAACGATAAATTATAAGAATTTATCTGGATGAACGAATTTATTACGGATGAAATCCCATTAAAATTTATTTCAATTAAAGCATTCGCGATCAAGGATTTACCTGAACAGGAATTTCTCTCCAGATGAAAACGCAGATTAAAATTGATTTGATTTATTAGGAATTTATCTGTTCATTTAATTAAAGATTTACCTTCGTTGAAAATTGCGGTCTTGCATTTTTCGCTTTTGCGATTAATTTTCTTTTAAAAACGTCAGATCAGAAAGTTTAATTTACAATTTGTGCGGGGACGAGTGACTGCTCATACTTGTACAAACAACGTTATTGCACATTTCATTTATAACAATGAATTTTACTCGAACATAGCACGCAATGTCATTCGCTCGATATATCCCGCTAAATACGTCATCGATTTTCACAAACGGAAACCGTAATATCTGAGAACTCAAAATCTAATATCCATTGCACCTCGAATGTCACGAATACCTCGCTGCGAAACCGGAAATTCTCTCTGCTCGCTCACCTCGGACAAATATTTATTTTTCAAACAATTCAAATAATGCCAAACTCTGTCCTTCCTTTTACACGGAAGGCACGCTCATCCGACGATTTCATTGTCAAAAAAAATAATGGTCAAGCAAAGAAAAGAAAAGAGAAGAAAGAATCCATTAAAAAGAACTTTATTATCTTCTATGTACTCACGTCAGGAATAATAGATCCGAAGTTGTTCACCGAGAGTTTCATCCCGTAACCGCGACCAAGCAACTTTAATCCCTCCATCTCCTTTTTCCCCCCCTTTTTCTCGTTCCATTCCTGCAAAATGTAAACGTCGCTTTATTATCATTATGCCGCTGTTGCTGAGAATATATGTATGTTGTTATGGGCGTGTATATTATATAATGCAGTGGTGGCCGCAGAGGAGAGGATGGAGAGAGGGAGGAGAGGGGGATTTTGGCGGGTGAATCGGAGGGTGAAACTTTTCGGTAAGTCGGTAGCAACGTTCGTTTCAACCCTTCCTCCTCCCCCCCCCCACCACCATCACCACCACCACCACCCCGTCCGCCATCGCCGCCGCCGCTGTTTCATTGAATTGCAGAGAAACTGTTCGAGTTTCGGCGCTGTCCAAAATAAAATTATTCGCCGACACTTTAATTAGAAATTTGCGTTGCTCGCGCGCGCATACGTTCAGCCCGGGCTTTATCAAGGAATTAAGTAAATTAGATTATCACAACGGTGAGTTAAGTGAAAATTACTGGCCTCTTCCTTGCGCCGGTGTCTAGCCGGTTATAGTTTGATACAACCTTGCCGATGTGTTCTTTTTTTCTTTTTTCGAGCGTTGTTAAAACTGTCATGCTCGAACGTCCTTCTTTTTTTTTTTTGTCCAACGTTAAAGTTTATGAATGTGAAGCAAGGTAGCTCAAACGACGAAACGTAGCGAAATGTAGAAACGAAACGTAGTACGGAGCGAAACAATTTTTTGTTTTTTTGTTTTCTTTTTTCCTGCTGAAAAACACACCTCTTCAATTGTACCGCAATTTCAAAAAAAAAAAAAAAAAAAAGAAAAGAAAAAAGAGAAAAGACTGTTTCAGAGAATATTTGCAAGCTTTTTCCCTCGATCGAATTAAATCTCGGCAAATTCTACTCTACTTTTATATTGGAGCTTGCAAGGGAAGGAAGCTCCAAGAATTCGCTGTTTCATATATCTTTCCATCAGTTTCATCCTTCATTTAGATGCTATAATTTTATGAAACTTGCAATTGATCTGATCGTCGATACAGTCAAGGCAAAGAAAGAAATGGCAAAGAAAAACTTTTATATCGACCCCGACACGTGAAGACTCTCCGTTTCTCCGTTACGAAAGAGGCAACGTACTAAAACAAGAGAAAAAAAAAGAAAGAAAAAGAAGAGAGAGAGAGAGAGAGAGAGAGAGGGGCGAGAAATAGAAGAAATAGAGAGAAAGTGTGGAGTTTATCGATCAAACGCATTTCCATGGAATTCGGCGCTCTTTGTATTTCAAATTTGAAACTCTCGAAACGAATCTCGCGCAACGATAAATTTATTGGATAAACAAAATACGTCACTATGCTGCGTAAATAAATCGCGAACCTCGGGAGTTCATTTTCACGGAATACCTCCGCCGACGGGTTAAAAGCATCGGCGAAATCCCCTTTTAGGGATTTCACATACCTGTGTATGAAACGGACGGACGTGCCACGGTCAGCGGTCGAAATTATTTCCGCAATTTCGACAATAATCGAATCGGATTCCCGTTGATTTGAAAATATATTCTCTCTCTTTTTTTTTCTTTTTTGGAAAATTAGCTTTACGCGCGACAATATTCCACCAACACCGAAGAACGTGTTGAATTGAACGTATTAAAGATATTGAAATTATAATTAAAATTATAATTAAAAAAGTGTAATTTCAGGGAAACATAATTGAAAAGGTAGAATTTTAGTATAGATATTTTGTACACTTTTCTCCTTTTGTACACTTCTGTTATTACGCGTTTATAATTTATAAATTCGCATCTGGATGCAATAAAAGGTAATCGCACGTATTAACACGGATTCTTTGCCGTGCAAAGTGCTGTTTAATTTTGCCAGTTTTGAAATACAGCAGTTGCGCCCCCGAGACTTTCGAGTTAGGTTGTACTATACATCTGGGGTGTTTTACTCATAATACGCAAGTTTGATTATTATTCTGTGCAAAGTTCAAGATTAAATTTTAGCGCTGGAACTGCCAGCGATTAAGGAACGAAAACTCGTACCAGGAAAAATAGCAAGATGAATGAAGCGCCAGGAAATTTAAGAGAACATCTACATTTTAGTATGTGAAAACAATTAATAATAATGAAAAATAGAGTCTGATTAATCAAATGGTATCTAAGCGGTAGCTATTTCAACCGCTATACTACTGCAATAAAAAGTTCATAGTTCGCGTATTTTATCATATATTCGCACATCGTGTGCATATCTTATAAAATCACCCTGTCCCAAGCCTTGATGGCTGAAATTTCACGGTTCGACGAGATCCTTGTAATGGTCTCTCCGGTCTTTGGGTTCCTGGATGCTGATCTTGGAGGAACGCGGTAAATTAAAATTAATCGACGAGATCTCGGTGCGGATTAAGCGCGAGCCGATAGGCCAACGTTTAAGCAATACTTAATCGGCGAACAGTTCCCGAGTACTTAACGAAATACGCTGGCAACTGCTTCGTTAACGCAAATCCTTTATCGCTGAAACTGCTTAGAAGCATCGCGAAGCCGCAAGAGACGCGACACCGGGGGGGTTTGCCCTCCCCCCCCCCGCGTTAAAAGATAAAATTTGCATTGGCGCGTTGAAGAGAAGCATTGGAATAATGAATAGAAATGAAACATAAAACGGCGGCCGGCACTAGGAGGTTGCCCCGTCCGCGAAACTTTTTCTTTGCATGGAATTATAAGTTTTAAGTACGATGTTTAAGTTTCATAAAACTGTTCAAAGATTTCCCCGGCCACTGTAAAAACTAAAATATTGGAACGCAAGCTGGCTGCTCGGAGCAGCAGCAGCAGCCCCCCCCCTCCCCTCCCTCAACCCCCCGGATTCGAATCGTTCCGAGTTCTTTTGGATGGCGGAGAATCTAGCTACTCGAAAAAAAAAGAACTTTTCGCGCTTGTTTTCTTTTCCTTTTTCTTTTTCCTTTTTTCTTTTTTTTTTTTTTTTTTTTTTGTCTGTCGTTCAACGACCCTCGAACTTTTATATTTCGCTCTCGCGTTTTAATAAACACGCAAGGATTTCCGCAATGTTTTCAAGAAAATGTTCTCCGCGGAGAGATTTTCAGTTCAGTTCGATCCTCGAACTTTTCTTTCTACGTTTCGGCGAACTTTTCAGATTAAATTATTTACGTATCAATCTTGGTCTCGTTTTAATCAACACAAAGGACTTTCAACGTGAACTTTCGATGACAACGTCGACAACGTTTTCGAATAAAAATTTCCCGACGAACTTTTCGAAGGATATCTCAAGGAAGCTCTGAAAGAAACAATAACGTAAAGAATTTTTAATACTTTAAGAATATCTTCGATCTTTAAGAAGATCTTTTAGCGTAATTCTTCTACGATCCTCGAAATTTCGTACATTTCGAATTTGCTCTCGTTTCAATCGAGTAACTGTCTAACGCAAAGTTGAAACGAGAAGTTTTGAAAAGCTCGCCGTGTTTTTATTAACGATCTCTATCAAATAGCGAAATGGCGGACGTTGAAGAGAGTCGAGGATGAACGTTCGAAATCCGTTAATAAAACAGGTTTCCATTTTCCAGTGAGATAACGTTGACGTATTCATGGGCGGCAAGTAAGAAATTTTGAGTCTTGGCTGAAATATTCAACTCTATCTGTTTCGTTTCAGCGAATATAGCACGGTCGCATTATCATTTATCGTGGCCTTTGCAAAACTTGTTCAAGAAACGTAACAGCTGTTAAAAATAGGAATTCATTATCCGAACGACGTCCTCGAAACGGACGAACAACTTTTCTTATTTTTTTTTCTTTTCTCTTTCAAGAGAAGATTCACGAAACTAATATCGAACGTTTGAAAAATTAATTTCAATTCGAGAATTTAACCGTTTGCATCGATAAATACAAAGTATTCGACCGTGCCCGACCGTGAAAAACAAACGAACACGCTGCGTGTGTTGAGCAAACGCAATCAGACGCAATCAAATCGAGAAACGCGCGACGTTTTTATCCCTTTTTCGAAAAAGTAATTCCCATCCCTCGTGCACATGACCTCCGATGGGAAGATGTAGAATATAGAAACAGGAACAGTGAATGAGAGACCGAGACGGAGTACACTAGACGGATAAAGAGCAAAAGGGAACAGGAAGAAGAGAGAAGGGAACTAGGAGAGGTATAACAGAGTGTAAGAGAGACAGAGAGACAGACAGACAGACAGAGAGAGAGAGAGAGAAAGCGTAGGATGGAGAGATGGAGAAAGACAGTGGGAAAGATAGGGAGAGACAGCGGGTGGCTCGATCGATCCAGAAACACCGTGTGTAAACTACCAAGCATAATCAAATTCCTTTTAGCTTCAATCCTCGCATACCAATTTTCAAAGTGGTACTGTTTTCATTCAAGTGTCTGAATCGCGGAAAAACCGTATTTCTCTCGGTCGGCGGCGGGGATTGACTTTCGCCGGCCAAGTGGCCTTCACATTTACGCGCGCTAATTGCCAGCCTTCGTTAATTACCGCTGTTTTACTACATACTGCATAATTTTTGATTCTCCGTGGCGGCACACGCACACCCCCTTCAACGATCGCACAGAGAGTCCCCATTTTCTCCCGTTTATTCGACGATTTCGAGGGCCATTTTATCGCCGGAGTGGCGGCGAAGGAGGGGAGGCAGTAAGTAAGATGGCTTAGCGGTTAGGTTAGGTTAGGTTTAGGTTTAGGTTTAGGTTTAGGTTTAGGTTTAGGTTTAGGTTTAGGTTTAGGTTAGGTTAGGTTAGGTTAGGTTATATTGCACCGGCCGAAAAAGAATTCTTCAGCCGGTAAATATTTTAGGAATTCTCCTAAACCGTCGCGCTCCGTGATGTTTCTTTGAAATAAAATTTCTTTTGACGAGGAGAAGAGAATTCCTTTTCCAACGTTTAATCTTATAAAGAGGAATTCGAATAAAAGACTAAGTGAGGACACGGGAGGAGGGGGGAGAGAAAAAAAATTGTCAAAGGACGACCACGTGATGGGATCGATCAATTAGCCCAGTTTCGTTGGTTAGCAGCGTTTGTCCGCCTCGATCTGTGACACGACCGCTATGAAAATATAGATCGCAACTTTTGGGTCACCCTATATTTCCTGAAAGCGCGCCATTGCCCCATCTACTACATACTACCTACCGCGTGCTCCAGGGTTTAATCTAACAATGATTTATGCTTCGCAGTGGCTCTCATACTTATTGATTTAAACCTGTCACACGCGTTGAAATTAATCCTCTTCGTATTTTCCTTGTCCGACATGTGTTACGTATATCTATCACCTCCTCTCCCCCTCCTTTCTTCACCATCATTTTCTTCCTTCTTTTTTTTTTTATTCACCGCGTTCGAAAGACCATATTTCCTCTTCCTTTCCTATTTTTCTTTTTTCCTTTTTTTCTTTCTTCTTCTTCTTCCCTCTTTCTCAGACGTGTAAGACTTCACGTGTTCGTCTATATATTCGCGACGATGTAAATCTTCCATGGCCATAAAACGAACGAACGAACGAACGAACGACGTCTCTTTGTTAGGCTCCAGGTAGAGTCTCGTTTCGCGGCGAAAGAAAAAGAAAAAAAGAAAAAAAAAAAGAAACAATTGCGCGTAGAGCGCTCGGGGGGGGGGGATGGAATTTGATTTGGGAAGCGACGCTCGAAATCTAAACTTTTCACGGGCGAGATTCGTCGGTCGGATAACGACGTGACTTCCAAGGTAATGGCCTCCCGGTGCGGCTTACAAGCAAAGATTGAGCGTCACTAAAACCAACACGCTACATATTCCACTCTACGATTGTACTCTCTTTCCCCGCCCTCCTCCCCCTTCCCGTCCATGAATGTATTATGTACGCTCGGCGAATATGTCAACTGCAGCATTGCGTATTTATACGGTGGCTCCCGCATTTTTTCTCTCCTCCTCCATCTCCTCCTCCTCTTTGTTTTTCCTTTTTCTCTCTTCGTTCCGTTTCCCCGCTTCCGGCTTTTCGTCTTTAACGCTCGTTTCATCGATGATTATAGCGGCACGACTCAACCCCTCCCCCCCTCCCCCAGAGCTTCATCCCCTGGGCTAATCGATTCGTGCATGCACCTGTATGCACCCACCCGACCTTTGATTTTTTCTGCGAGCTCGATGGATCGCGGAACTTTGCACGTATTTGTTTGCGACGAGATAGTCGTCAATCAGGGTTGAACCTGAATTACAACTGTAATTGTAATTGTAATTGTTACGTGAATTACAATTGTACAAATTGCTTGTCCTCTGATGAGCTCGCGCTGATGGAGCTTCGCTGCACTTGTGTACCTCTACCGTTTGTCATTCTCGAATTCTTTCGAATTGAATTGAATTGTGCAATCAGAAGGACACTTACCAAGTGTCTTTCCAATGAATATATAGAAGTACGAAGTACACAGAGGATTTATATATAGAATACGGAATAATATTAATTAACGAGAAATGTAATTCAGTCGTTGGAAAATCCATATCCAATTTTAATCTCCATCGAAATGGAGAACGACACTGAATGCAAAACAGAAATTCTTCCACAATTCTTCTTGAAGATCGAAATCGAAACAGCGGCAGGGATTTTGATTATTCTGTTGAATAATTACCCAACCATATTCGTATTCGTATTCTCGTGCTCTCAACGTTACTTTCAAAGTCGCGCAGATCTTCTTTGGCCGTCACTTTGGCGATGACACATAGCGATTTCATTTTTCCGTATCTGGCGGGGGGAGGGGTGGTGTCTTTCTGACGTCTATTTTAATTTAAGTTACAAAAGACTACTTAAGAAGTTGAGTGAAAGACGAGAGATAAAGGAGGTGGCGGACGCAAGATGAGATTACCCAGATAGATAGAAAGTTTTCCCAGCTACGATAATAATATCGCTAGCATGCTGCGGAGTATTATATACAGGTCGTTTATTATGTTTAATGCGATAAATTTCGTTGGCTGAATGGGACGAGCATCTCGGTGTGTTCTTGTTAACAATGGAAAAAAATATCAAGGCCCTACCGTTCCGCGTTATTAACCCTTAATTCGTATCACTGGACCATTATCATTTACAATTGTAAATTCAATTAAAATTGAATTTAATTTCGAAAGTTTCCACTTTGTTTAATTGTATCGCCAATCTTGACCAATCTTGGTGTAAAATACAGAATATCCTGAAGATATCGAATATAATAAAAAATATCCTAAATTTTTAGTAATTGAATGTAAATTAATAATAATTAGTGCAACGGACCGTGAATTTTTCTGCAACATCCGTATCTTTGTGAAACAGAGTACTGCAATTTTATTGTATTTTATTATAATATATAGTATATATCTCATATATTTCCGTGCGTTTTTATACCTTCAAATTTTTCACAAATGCATATAATAAATCCACAGTCCACTCGTAAGCCGTTCAGAGTTAAAACCAAACGCGTGCAAACGTTTTTCTGACGCTCTGAAAATAAACAAATCGAACAGCGCATACATTATTGATCCAAAGAGCCGTGGGTCCTGTTAAAATTAATACACGCAGTAGAACAATTTCGAGAATTATATATGATACTTTTTTTATTTTTTCTCTCTTTTCGTCGGGCGAATTAATCAAAACGCGTTGGACAAGCGCGCGGGCATAACTTTTCCTGTAAAATTTAATTGAATTCAGAGTTGCAAATAATTTATGAATGGTAATGCGAAATTTATGTCGACCGTCCGCGCAATAATCGGATGATGGAGCAATAATAAAAATAATTTAATGCTCGCCTGTCCGCGACCGTTATTAAATAGAATAGATTTTCATAAAAAACTTCAGATTTTAAATAAGCTCGCGTTCGAACGATTCTGAACACAGTTCGGCCATCATTGGTTCTTTACGATGGTATAAAACGAATTTAAAAAATCGAAGGTTGCCAGCGAAGCTCTAAAGAGAATGAGTATCGAAGATCGAAGAGTTCGTGGCAAAAATGATTTCTGCGTGTTTGTTCATCGTTCTCTAAGAAGAAAGGAAAAAGAAATAAATAAATAAATATTCCAACATCTCTAATTTCAATCACATTTAAAGAAAATGTAAATCGAAATATCAGTGAAGAAACTGTACGTTCGAAACGACTGAATATTAAATCGTAAGGATATCGAATGATTTCTGCAAGAAGGATTTTCATTCGACTAGTATAAATCATTCTTCGGTTGATTTGCCAAATTTCTGATTCTACTAGGATCATCGTTTAAAAGGCTGAACAATTCGACAAAGATTGATTTTATCGGAAAGTTCCTCGATGACAAATCGAATTATGATCTCAAAGATATACTCGATTAAGTTGCAAATCGAGCAGAAAGAATTGAAACAATGATTCTTCCAATTGACTTGATCATCGAGCAAACGATGAAACAGTTTCGAGTCCGATGGAAAAATGATTGTCCCTCCCGAGACCACGAAAAAAACCTGAAAAGAGTAATTCGTGATCTGCGGGAAGTTGAATATGCCGAAACAACAAGTAGCGAGGGAAAAAGAAGAAAGGAGAAAGGAATTACTGAAAGTGGAAATTACTTTCCCTGACAGCCGGCGGAAGAGTTCATTAACAATTCTTGGTATTCTTTGCCGAGCGACAAACGTCATTCTGGACCATTGCCATAAACCATTCGTCGCGTCGTCTTACCCTATCTTCTCGCTGGTTTAGCTGTTGACTGCGAACCCTTTTCATCCCGACCCTTGATATTGGTTGTTAATCCTGGCCAAGAATTGACTTAATCCATTCATGCCACTCTTTAATGGCCGCTCGGAGACATGAAAACGCGAGACAACGCCAGTTCTCTTCCGTTTGACAGATGTGTATATCTCGGAAATATATATATATATAAAACGTCTGAAGGTAGAGTCTTTGCGCTTTAAAATGAGACCGAGTTTTTCATAAAAATCATGCTCTTCACACTGTGTACATATATATATATATATATATATATATATATATATTGAAATATACTGTTTATCAAAAACACGTCTTATTGAAAATAATTTTAAGTCGACCTGCCCAATGAAATTTAAATGGCTGCAGTATAACTGATTGTACAAAGGTAGCATAATCAATTGGTTTTTAAATGAAATCTGGAATGAAAGGATCACACTGTATATACATCTACACAGTGTGAAGAGCATGATTTTTATGAAAAACTCGGTCTAAAACGCAAAGATCTCTACCTTGAGATCGTTTTTTTCCCAAAAATGTTTTTTTGCATTACGTAGCGGGTGGGAAAGTAAGAAGGATGCTTTCATCGTCGAAAAGTTCGAAAAATTCAGAAAACGTCTGCAAAAGCATTGAAAATTTTCTTTTTCTCCAGTAAATAAATCGACTGTTCAAATTCGAAGTTTGTGAAATTTTCTTTCTTTTTTTTTCCCCCGCCATTTTATCGAACTTTGAACGTTAGGGTTCAAAACGAAGAATCCTTAGAATCGTTTGACCCTGATGTTCAGAGTTCAACGAAATTCGGCGGAGCAAGTTTGCAAGGGCTCGTTGCAAAGAGAAAAATCTTGATTTTTCAAGCCGCGAACAAAAATTTCTCAATTCGGTGCATTTAGTGGCGCGTTTGAATTTTACCGCCGATACGAATGAATTTTCTCTCGTCGAGCCGATTTTTGTTCTTGCGTTTCACACGGAGCATAGATAGAAGATAACGCACGATGGAATTGTACGAGCATTGATAAAAATCTTAATCGAGTACACGCTTGTAACAATCACTCGAATGTAAACACGCTATTCGAGCGAACTGTGATGTGTCCGGCTATTATTCACGCGATGCAACTGCCATTGCAAATTGCAAAGGAAAAATGTTACGACAAAGTGCTGCCAGATGCTCTGCTTTCTTTTCCTGAATTTTCACATTAATGGATTGTTAGCAGACAGCAGACATGCTTGAAACGAATTCATACTTAAAACGGTATTAATCAGAATTTAAAATGGAGATTTACTATCAGTTGCTAAATAACTCAAGGAGAGTTCCAGCTACATTTAAAAATATATTCTCATTTTAAGCGAAATTAAATCTTTGACAAACGTATGAACAGTCGAACTTTATTGAAGTTCTCAGATCCTTGGAATTCGTCGAGCGATATCAATTTCTTCGTTCAATTGCAAATCTCTCAGGTACATTTTAACACGCGCTCTAACATAGATAATTTCAATGCCATTGCGGAGTAAAAACTCCGCCCCATTCGGCGGTGAAGCTGAAACTATAAAATACGACAAAGTGAAACAAATGAAATTAAACGTCTATTCATACTCGATAAAGGGAGAAACCGAAAAAAATCATGCCAGCAATAATGCTCCAAAGCTAATAAATTTAACGTTATTAAATTCCTCTGTGACGAGAGAAAATTTCGCCCTTGTATCAGCCAAGCTTTTAAACATTGCGATCTGATATTAAAAATGTTCGCCACGCTGTAGAACTAAGCGAGGTGATCTCGCAATAATTTTTTATGTCACTATGCGAATGCTACTCTATACTTTGCAAGATCGTTCGGTCCCCGAGAATTGATAGGCTATCGGTGTGTTTAGGGGTGGCTGCGAATCCCCATAGCAACGTCGGAATACATTTCCACGTGATTCCGTGCATACTGTCCGTGTCATGAGTTTGGGGTTAAATCTGCGTTTGTATCTGTGCCAACATTGCACTACCTTCTGGCACATTGTTGCCCTTACACATGTGCACTGGTTTCCCCCTCTGCTCCGCCACCCACCACCCACCCGTCCGTCCGTTCGTCTCCTCTCTTTCTCACCGTTGACCCCTTTAATCCCTCTATCGCCTTGTTTCATCCCCCTAAAGTCTCTCACTGACTCTCTCTCTCTCTCTCTCTCTCTCTCTCTCTCTAGATCTGTCTCTCCCTCTTCTAGATACACATCTCGGATATGTGCAGTCAAGGGGAATGCTCGCTTGTATACTGTATAGAGAGAGAGAGAGAGAGAGAGAGAGAGAGAGAGAGAGAGTTTGTCTCATCTTCTAAATGCACAGACGACGGAAGTTAGCCAAATTTTAGACGTGTAAAATGACTCGATGCCGATTCTTGTTTCATAGCAATCGTTCTACTTTCTCGCGGAAAGTGGACTTCTCGTAGATTTTTCATTTCAATTCATTCAAGTACACTGATCATCGAATCTCTGCGCTCTATTACCTTCATTTCATTGGACATACGAGAAACAAATGGCTTATCGTGAATTTCCTCAATTCGTGTCCAATTCATGTCTAATTACCATTAACAACAACAATAATATAAAATTAGTCTAATAGATATCGACATTTCCTGAACTTCAATTTCAATTTATTTCGATTATTCGCAACGCGTTTGTCTAAAAAACAGTGCAAAGAAGCGCATTGTACGAAATGTGACGTACAAAAATCCAAAGCATTAACAGCTGAAACAAATCTCTGTTTAGATTCTATTTAGCTATTTCGGACAAAAAAATAAAAAAGAAAAAACTACACTCTTGGAAAGAGAGAAGAAAGAGATCTGTTATTCTTTAATCGATCCAAGGCTTCGAAACAAATTTTCAAACTCGATAATTCCCTCGACAACGAAGCACCGCGTGGAAACGCTTCTTTATTCTGCATTTTTTTTTTTTTTTAATTTGCTTCTCTTGTAACTTCCCCCGTCGATCGCACTGACGATCGTCCAGATAACATAACGAACATATTTTCCTAGCTTTCTTTTCACGAGTAAACACGAAAGTGTAATAAAGAGAGTCACGGACGGCCGTTTCTCAACAGATATTTTAATATTTCAAGATACTATAAACCCTAAGTTGTATAATTTCCTCTGGTAAGTCTCTCTTGCTTTGCGAAAAGTTTACGCCTGGAACGGTAAGTTCGCAGCTCTGTTAAATTGAATTTTACGCGAGTGTTATACTTCGCCGAATGGCTGTTTGAAATGTACGCGTTTCCCTCGTAACGTCGACTTTCGAGATTTATCGATGTATCCATTCTATTAAATAAAACTGTAAATTTCCACTGTCTCTCCGCCCGCGGTGTTGCTGTCGATAGTTTTTCAAAAATTTCATCGATAGACTCTCTCAGCGGGAGACTCGGCCGATTTGTAGCTGAATTGAGAAGCTTGCACCTGACTCGCTTATCTTCGCACAAAGCAGGTTGTTTAGGTTAATTTGAAGCAATTATTGATGATCAGCCGAACAGAATGTCGATGATACGAGAAGATCCGTGCACGGTAACTCGCGTTACGCGATATATCGAGGCACGTATCCGATGCGATTATACTTGCCTCTAAATCTAAATCACACGTTGTCTTAACGTTTACGAACAACAACTCGGCTCGATTCGGCGCAATTATCGATTACGGAGTAGAGACAGAACTTCGACGAAGCGAGAAAATCGTGCAAACATAACAGTAGAACCGCACCTATAATCGCGTCACGCGCGCAGAGCACGTATCACATTATCATTAACACGCAGTTTTGTTTTACTTCTGATATAAAACGTAAGCTAATGAAAAAGAAAAGAAAAAGAAGTAAAGTTCAAGTTAAATAAGAATTTTCCAATGCTGGTTTAAATTTACTCCTCGATAGAATTTTCAAGTCGTCACTATATTATATTCGAAATCAATGAAACATTATTTTCAACGACGTATGTAGGAAAATTGAATAGGCTTTGAATGTTTGAAAAGATCGGAAAGCACTAATAATTGAAGAACTATATAGATTTATATATTCGTGCACCTACTAACACCACTAGAGCCGGCTTAAATTATCTTCAATTAATCCTCGATCGATTAAATTTTAAGGGAACTAACATTCGCATTGAGAGCTGATAAAATATACAAATACACTATAAAATGTAAATAATAAAACGAACTAAAATGCACTGACTCTGAAATATTTGAAACAATATAAAGAAATAAAAGAATAATTTAAAGAGTCTAAATATATATACGTTATTAGTTATGTGAATTCTGGCGCTAGTGTTCAGTCGCTAGCCATTATTACGTGAACAGCTTTGTTGAAAAGCTCGCACTCCTTGCCCGCCCACTTGCACGACACTCTTTGATCGATGCTCCGCCGCCATTCAAAATTTACAATCGGCTAATTGCATTTGCCGTAAGTGTTCGGTCTAGACGATTGAAAAGTAAGAGATTACCAATTTGGAGAAACTTCGTCTCGGCGAGTTCCGGGGGGGGAAGTTTAAAACTACATTTAAATATTTAAATAGAATCGAGTCGCGAGTTGAACTCCCGCCATCAGTTTCACTACCGGCTTTAACGTGATTACCAAGTTGCCATCAGGTTATGGCAACCCCGGCGCTCACGGTATAACAACGGCATCGAACACGTAATACACGAGAATAATCGGACTAGATTTCGCTTTCTGATAACAAAGCGAGTTCCTCGGCGCGACGACGAGACGCGCACTGTGAAAACTAAGATTTTTGTGGATTGTTCGAAACCGCGATATCGTTCGTGTTAACGAAATCGACTTCAATGGGATGAAAGAGAATGGCAAGGGGAGAGAAGGGAAGGAGAAGAAGAGAAGAGCGAACAGAACGTGTGGAAGGAACCCTCTTAGGAAATCACGACAATAAATAGAGTGTAAGAACGCAAACGAAGAAAAAGAAGGCGTTCACGTGGCCATTCTGCTCTGTCTGCGTTTTTCGCGCGTCCCTGCGATTAAGACGGAAAGATCTGTTTTCAAGACAAGCGATTCAGACAGGGATGGAGAACGACCATTGGTGTCGGGAGCACGGGCGAGATTGGAAAATGAAACAGTTTCTTCAAAGCATTGACAATGAGATGAAACGTGCAGCGACTGAAAGAGCTGGAGGAATCTATGACCAAGCGCACGAGTAGCAATGATATAGCCTCGCAGAATTAGTCTCTCGTAATTATTGGAAAAGTAAGTCACTTTTTTTTATCGATAGACTACAGCTACTTCATGAAGATTGGCCTACTCAAATCAATTTCTTAAAATCTGTAGATATTAAACTGCACACTTCTACACATTTACGAGATTACAATTCAAAAGATATAACGAGATACAAAATATCGAAAATAGGCCGCTCGTTTCTTTGAACGTTTCGTCAGAGTTACATTTAAATCTTCAACATGAAAAGAAAAACATGTCGATGCATTAGCACCCAGCGCTACTTGAGTTTGTTCAACTGTATCAATCGTCGAATTAATCCGGTGACACGGTGCGGATCAGAGCGTGCGGAGAGAGAAAGCGAGCGGAATAGGTAAAGCAGCAAAGGAAAGATTGTACAAACAGCAGGGCAAATAAGTGACCAAGGGAGCGAGAGTAAAAAAAAAGAGAAAAGAAAAAGAAAGGAAAGGGAACAGGCAATGTTGAAAGCTGAAAGAAGAAGAGAGGCAGAAGAGACGAGAGAAGAAAAGCTGGAGAAACGGGATTTAAACGAGGGGACGAGAGAAAGAGGAGCAATAGAGACAGAAGGGGAAAGACGAATAAAGGAAGAGGGAGAGAGAAGTGAAGTGGCAGGGGCCACGAATAAAAGCACGAAACTAGAAGATGAAAGTATAACATCGGGCTACAGTGACTTGCCCAAATTAAATAGAATGTACATTACGGTATATACACCAACAAGTATACATTTAAATTCTGTCTTCAATTACAAAATTCCTCTTTTAATTACGTGAAATTGATGTTTGTACGAATAAATAGCGACAGAGTGAGAAAAACACACACACACACACACGCTAGTACTCGCGCAAAATAGTTGAACACATTTGTTACAGAAATCTTTTTACATGTCACGTTATATGTCACTGTTCTGAGATTTTATTCTGCACTGTAACGAGTAGAACGGGTGAATCTCTTTTCGTTTTCACTTGTTAAAAAATTATAATTAGCTCTCTACTGGAAATATTTCATACATTTTTGTCCGTTATATACAGTTTGTGTATTTTTACGTTAGGAACGATTGTATTGATTTTTGGAATCAATCTGAGAACAAACGCGAACAATTATTTCAAGTACACAATGTAAGTGTTAAATATAATTCTACTGAATATTGAGGTTTATTGATATAACGTACGATCAACCGTTGAAATATTTTTGTAACTTCTTCGAGTTGTATACCGTATATGAAGTTATATATTCATTAACATATATTCGTTCGTTAAATGCTATAATTATTTTATTTCCAATATTTTTTTATATTATCAACGCGCGAAATAGATCTTTTTCAATTACACGAGTAGAAGACTTTAAACTTCCTTGAAACTTCTCGATACATACTTCACGTATTCTCTGTTATATATTCGTTTTTCATTCAGCACGAGTGTGAATGAGCGTGTTACACGTGCTGAAAATCAGCCCGTAATAAAAAATTGCACGAAAATCCGCAGTACACGATACAATTCGCAAAAACGTTGTCTTATGTGCGTACAGTGCTCCGAATACTTTCGCGAGCCTATGTATATTTTGTATATATGAAAGGACAACATTATCAAATTTACCCGGTGGCCCCGTTGAAACGTCCAGTATCCTGTAACTAACTCTGGCTGGCTGTTTGAAGTGCAAGGGGGTTAAAACCCGGGCATTTTACTTGGCTCAAGGCTCTTTTCGCTGTGGGTTAACGGATTTACCCGGCGAGGAGCCACTGCTTCAAGTGTATCCTCGCAATTGCCCCTCGTTGAATCTCAATTCTTTCCGGACGATTCGATTTGCCGCTAACGAATCTTCCAGTTATATAAGCTTAAATTGCGGAGGAACGTCGTAGACAACCGGGCGATGTTAATTAAATATAGCCAACGTGCTTCGTGCTGTTTGAATAAATACAGTAAAACCTCGTTTATCCGAACACGCCGGCGAATAAGGCTTGGATAACAGAAGCTAGGCTTTCACTGTATTTTGCTTTTGTTTGCCTTTGGCGACAGTATAATAAGAGACGATAAGGATGACAGAAGTTGATCAATTATGAG
The DNA here is from genome assembly GCA_032399595.1 of Tetragonula carbonaria. NCBI lineage: Eukaryota > Metazoa > Arthropoda > Insecta > Hymenoptera > Apidae > Tetragonula > Tetragonula carbonaria. The sequence goes on from JAUCRC010000013.1 coordinate 6,811,364, forward strand.
TTCGTATATATCTAAGGCTCGGTTCGCATAAAACGCGAATGTTTCTCTGTGCGGTCTCTCTCTGTGTTGCCATGGTGAGAATTGTTCAACTTAAGTTAAATAATTAAACACGTTTTTTTCTTTTTTTTTTTTTGTTTATCTCGATTTTGTTTATACTGCGATTCACACTCGTGTTAATACGTAAAAAAATACGAGAAAAAAACGACGGGATAATTGTGCTTACATTTCAGTTATATTTGCGCTCTTAGTCGCAACGTTTTACTCCTCGCGGTTGATTTATAGACATCCAACGTCTCGGTAATAAATTTCATACTAACGTTTAGTTTATGAGTCATTACTAAGCATTGTTCGATCTAGCGAGATAGCGCGAGGAGCGCGCGAATTGCGCATTCATCATCTATTATATCTTATCGTGCAACTTCCAGCCATCTTTAAATGGTAATTTATTTTTTCTTAAAAGGAACATTCTTTTTTTCTTTTTTTCTTATCATCTCTGTGCAACCACCAATTTCTCGTTATTGCGCTTCGCGACGACTATCTTCCGGCACGTTTCCGTGTTTATACTTACTTATGAAGCTTTAATGGAAAGCAATATCCGACAGCTGAATTAAATCCCACAAATCAGCAGGTCCACGAGTTAGCTGAAACTTTGTGAAAATAACGTCGCCGTTGGCATCAACGGACAATTAAATTATCGCCGAAGCAGAGTAGATAACGATGCACTCGAGGTACAACATAAACCACGAGTTACGTTCGCTGGATTATGTGTATACGTAACAAGCACATATGTGTTTTAGCTGTGGATCTATGTAAGAGAGGAGACGCGGGTCAGATTACCGGGAAGTTTAAGTAACGGCGGAGACTTGACCGTGCCTCCACCTGTCGATAAAAGATCGGTAGTGAAACAGTAGATGGGTATATACTGGTAAAGGAGGTTCCTACATCATCCCTCGGACGATAAAAAAATCTCAAAAAGTATTCCATTGTTAAAATTGTTCGACTCGATTGGCATCTTGTTTATTTCTTCGTCGCGCGCGGAGAGTGATCCCTTTTAATCCAACGACTAATTCAATTTAACGTAGGAACGCTGTCCCAACGTAACCGGGAAGTTTCGTCGTAAAGAAAAGTTGCACGTTGGAGAACTTTTTGCCCTATTTTCGGAAGACATAGTAATACAGGAAAGTTTCGTGGAAATACATACATATTTATAGAGCCTATAGAAGTAAGTTTGACGGGAAGATTTAATAGCGGGGGAAAGAGGTCGCGGATAATGACTCGTGCCTGATAAAGATCCTACGGTTCTGTTTGTCCCGTGATAAATACTCTTGGAAACTTGTTTTTATCGTGCTATTAATTTGTCGATCTGTTGTCGATGTTATTCTGTATTATTTTTGTCCACTGATATTTGCTACTTTGCTAAATGATCAAATTGCTAAATAGAAACTCGTTGTACCAAAAGGAAATATATACTTGGCTGATTGCAGGACGAGGTGCTGACGATATCGGAGAAGGTGGTGGTGCGCGTTCACGATCTCGTCACGTGGTTGTCGCCGACTTTGGAATGGTCATGGGGTCGCGAAGTATCTTATCCACCGACGCCGTCGTCGTCACCGGAGAACAGCCCGTTAAGGTACGAGATGCCTCAGCCCCAGGTGCTCACCGATCCAGGCATCGATTTCTCCGACGTCGACAAGCAACAGAAGGAGTACGAAAGCAATCACAACACGAGGAAGACGGACTGTATTACCCAAACGAAAGTGGTGGTGCTCTCGTACCCCAGGTACTGTCGATATCGGGCGCTGTTACGTAGGCTCGAAGGTGCCGAACCGTCCTGGCTTTGCTCGTCCATAGCAGCCGCATTGGGTGGATTCACCGCCACACCGGGTACCAGGATACTCTTCTGCAGAGACACCTTCGACTACCCGGACCTTGAAACTCACGAGCTACTCTGCAATCACCTAGGTAAATGTTCAATCGTCGATCATCCATCTTGCGCGTGAAACGGGCAACTTGATATAATTCCACTTGATAATACTATAGCACGAATTTAAAATTCAAAGTTAACAAAATGCAACGCAAGTTCGATTTTGCCAATTGTTTTAAAACATTGAATTCGAGTGCATTCTTTTTTTCTTTTTTTTTTTTTTTTTTGGAAAGCTTAGTGCTTTCTAATTTTCATCGATGTAATACAAAATTAATCAACAATGTAATATTATTATTGTCCGTTCTGTCTTATTTATCTTTCAGCTCTCTGTTTTACCTATTTTATTTATATTATCGAAATAAAACGAACTACAAATAAATAGAAGTAAATTAATTTTGCTATCGTTTCTTCGGTCTACACTCCGGGAGAGTTGCGAAAACGCGCGATGGAAAAGCGAGAACATCTTTGTTGCTAGTTCAGTTGAACTGTTTATTAAATACCAGATGTCCTGATAGTTTTATGCAACGAATAAGTGTTAATACTCATTTGCGTAATTAGATATTAATTTCGACAATTTAGCGTAACCAATTACCGACCGAGGTTGGTCGCATGTGGCTGCAGCGAACGATTGCGCGGCGTAGGCCGGAGAAGCATTTAAAAATCAACAGAACGTATCGAGTGAGGCTAGCGGGAACAACGTTGTTATAAGGTTTCATCATGCACGTGTTGCCGCTTTGCCGGGAACATACTTTGTAACAGTCGCACAGTGACGATTTTAATCCGGATTAACGCGTTCAGTGGGGCAAACGTTTCGTCTCTCCGAATTTCGATTGAATCGTTCCGCACGGTTTTTATAGAAATTTTTACCAGTGAAAGTGATGGACGTGAATCGTGCGACTTGGGAATTGCACGCGTAGATCCAGTTCCTTACGATCGAGGATTGACAAACAATGGCTATTGTGATAAAGATCAAAGAAAATGAGATTGTGTATTATAAGATTGTCGGTGAGTTTCTGTTAGTCAAATTGTCGAGGTTCATTCGCGAGAAGCGAAGAGAATCTGTTGCAAAGTGATTTGTATTGAAATATGATACGTACGGACGAGATGACGGATATGTCGAGTATTGATCTCGTACGTGAACGAGATCGATACGTCGGAAATATTTAGTGCTAAATAGATTAGATTACGAAAAGCCAACTGACGTGAAATTTCAACAAGCAACAACCGATGATTAAAGTTGTTTAAAAGATTTTTTTTTGTTCCTCGATTTTGTTAAAGTAAATCACGTGTTACTGATATATCGGTAATTACACGTCCAGATCCGACAATGGCAATGTAAATTGGTTAGAAATATAGATTACAGTTCGCAAACTGTCGTTACACGTTAAAATTAACCATCGTTCTGTAATTACGCGAAATATTACGTGCACCGTATTATTACGTTACTAATTGCGGCTGGTGCAATGCAAATATCGATTTGTTCGTTTCGAACGTGCTGAATTTACTCGAGAAAAAAAGGTTATACGAAAAAAATAAAGTATTTCTTTTTTTGTTTAGGATTTGTTTCTTTCAAAGCACGATCGAATCTGCGTCTCGGAAATCGCGACAAATTAAGCAAATATAGCGACCGAGACTATTTTATATTCATTTTTTTTTTTACACGTCGACTCATTACGATCGAAGAAACATCACGCGATCGTAATAACAGTCTTTTAACTTGGAAACGGAAATCGTGCGAGGCATGAATTGTCCTGTTTAAAATTCCAATGAAAATCGCCGGCCTTTGTGTGTGTATCGCGTGAAAATAACAATGAAACTTTTATAACCTTCGGACATTAAGAAAACGACATTCTAAATGATCAATATTTAATAGCGTCGTGCACTACTGTACCTTATATATTTAGTCGTGATGCAATACACCTTTAGTATCATTATGCATTATGAATATTTATTCATGCAATCATGAATACTTCTACTTGACGCACAAAATGTAAGAAGTCTTGAAAAACAAAGTAAAATATACTTCTGGTAAGAAATCTTAATAGATGAAGAAATATGTATTTTCTAAATTGCTCCTCTTAGATTCTCTGTTATTTTATTACGTTCAAGTCAAAGATTATACCACTTGTAACATATTTTTGTCTAAAAATTATTTTGATATTGAAAAAAATTATTTAACATTTATTCATGCAATTATTCATATTTGAACTCGACGCATGAAACGTAAAGAAAAACAAGGTAAAATATATTTCTGGTAAAAAATCTTAATAGATGAAGAAATATATATTTTCTAAATTGCTCCTCTTAGATTCTCTGTTATTTTATTACATTCAAGTCAAAAAAGATTATACCACTATAATATATTTTTTTTCTAAAAATTATTTTAATATATATTTAAGTACTACCACTGCTGTTATATATTTGTCACAGTCAATACATCATCAGTACCATTATGCATTATTAACATTTATTCATGCAATTATTCATATTTGAACTCGACGCATGAAACGTAAAGAAAAACAAGGTAAAATATATTTCTGGTAAAAAATCTTAATAGATGAAGAAATATATATTTTCTAAATTGCTCCTCTTAGATTCTCTGTTATTTTATTACATTCAAGTCAAAGATTGCTTGTAACATATTTCTCCTAAATGTTATTTTAAGAATTGTTATACTAGTATTTTAAGAATTACTATTGTTTTACGAATTATTATACTATTCGTAATATATATATTTCTCCTAAAAATTATTTTCAGAATCGTTTAAGTAAGTAACGTGGAATATTTCTTTTCAGCGCCGAAATTGAAAGGGAGGCCGCGGAGGAAGCGTAAAAAGCGCAGCGCGTCGCCTGGCGAGTCGAGCAACGAGAGCGAAGCCTCGGTTGCGTCCACCTCGAAGAGTGCTCCGGCGAGTTCGAACGTGGTGGTACCGAGCGTCGGTAGGCCCCCGTCGTCGGTTGTGCGGCGAAGCGAACGGAAGACCAGCGCCGAGGAAAAGAAATTCCTTACGGATGTGCAGAATTTCATGAACTCGCGGGGTACGCCTGTCGGAAAGATGCCACTGCTGGGCTACAGGCAGAGTCAGTATCTGTGTGAGGTTTTTTTTTTTTTAAATTGGAGGAAAATTTTCTTATCGTTAGACACCTTTTTAAGATCTCATATGTATATATATATATATTTTTTTATCTTCTCCTATATGTATATATAATGTAATAGAAACACATTGATCCGTTGTAATATGAATTTGAAACAGCGATTGGTACTGTTCGAAGCTGATCTACAGCAGTGTTTCCTTTTGACAAACTCATATACGTTGCTTCTAATGAATGTTGTCGAGATACAGCCGAAGACGTCGATCCCTAACAAAGCCGTTTCCCTTGCAGTTGATCTCTTCCTGTTTTATACGAAAGTGCAAATGCTCGGTGGCTACGATTCCGTCAGCGCTGGTCGACTTTGGAAGAACATCTACGACGACATAGGCGGTAACACGGGATCTACCAGCGCTGCGACCATCACTCGACGACATTACGAGAGGTAATGTATTTCAATGAAAGATTCGTTTTTCTAATAGCGAATTTCGAACGAGTCAATAAAACGATCTGTAAAACGGGTGCTACGAACAGATTGCTGTTACCGTACGAGAGGTATCAAAGAGGAGAGGAAGCGAAAGTTAGACTGACACATGGAAGACGAAGCAAGAGTAGCAGCGTGTCCGAAGAGTCCGAGGATATTAAGCAAGAAACAAACGATTCGTATCCATCGGAAACACCTCCCCCTATAGAAACAAGTCTTACCACTACGACTCCTCCTCTTCAATCAATTGTATCGACAGCAGTAAGCATCGTCCGGTCGAATATGTATTTGTAGGATGATTACTTATCGAACAACAACACGATCATCGATGTGACAATTGAATTTACTTTTTACAGCCGTTCCTCTCGAGCGAAAAACCGAAATCAGAGACTGGCGGCAAGACATCATCGCTGCGTAGCGTAAGAGTGAAACAAGAACGCCTGAAGTCATTGAACACCATGATCGCCAATAGTACGTCATCGCCCAGCCAGCAAACCAGCCAACTACCCAGTCCACCACCTTCTTCTAACACGTCAATTTCAACACCGAGTAGTACACCCTCTACCACACCGACGAGCGGTACTGGAAGTCAAAGCGTGTTAGAGAGGCAGCTGAACAGTCCCCTGATATCGCAACAAGTTCCACCGTCGTGTTCACCGCCGGGTCTTCCGGTAACTACCGTGGTAACGAATGCTTCTACGGTGGTGACGTTAACGCCACCGCCGGAGAAGGATATGAAAGAAATCAAACTAGATCCTAAACAAACCACCCTGCTGGCACAGGGTAAAGAGAACATACCGTTATTCGGTGAGAAGTCGATCTTCGCGGAGAAGGCGATAGTGCCTCCTAGGTCGCCAGAGGTGATCGACCTTGAAACAGAGAGCGACACCAGTAGGGATAAGATAATCATTCCCAGTTTCAAGAAACGCAAGCTCGAAATACTTCGCGAGGGAGGTCTTGAAGTCACTGCCGTTGACCTGGACACGCGACCAAGTGTAATTCAGAGTAATCCTCCTGCGCCGGCTACTATGAAATCCGAGGAGAAATCGCCAATATCATACCCTCTTCCAGTCACACCAAATTCCATTCCTAAGTTAATTTCCGTTACCGTAACGCCGGACATCGGGCACATGTTATCGTCACCTCAAGAGCATCAGCAGCAGCATCATCATCATCATCACCATCTTCATCATCATCATCAGCATCAAGCACGGTTGCAAACGCCGACCAAGCAACATCCGGCGCATCATAACAACAATAACAATATCACGATGAATAATAATAACATTGTGAACAGCCGCGTAATAAATCTCGGTACTTCTAATAACGCCGCGTTGTTACAATTGTACGCAAATGCCAACGTCCCGCCGCCGGCCTCGTCCGGTCTGCATCATCAAGCAAATCATCGTTTCGTACCGCCAACTGTTCCTAACGGTAGGATATTTCCGCCCAAGGTGACACAGTCGAGGTCGATATTCGCACACAACGAAAAAACGGTTTATGGCGATCCGAAAGAGATCCCTATCTCTCCAAAGTATCGTTCCACGCTGCACCGTTTGCAGCCGCATCAGATACACAGTAACAACGATCCCGTGTACGGCGGAGTCCTCGACTTAACGCAAAAATCAAGCAAGCCAGTGTTCCCGAGGCCGAGCTTGGAAATAGTGAAAGTACCTGTAGTGCCGAGGCCTAATCCACTGAATCTGGAGATGAGGAACTCGTCCACGATCAAAGAGAAACCACAGGATTGTTCGAAAAGAAGTACCTTCCCTGGTTACCAGAACGTACTCGACAGTCGAACGATGGCTTCGAACAACCTGGAGATCACGATCGTAAACCCTAAGCAAAAGAATAATCACCTGAGCACGTCGTCGGCGCACGTTAGCGCACCGAGTCCGCCGAGGAATAGCGCGATACCCGTTCAAAGAAGGCAACAGCTGAACGGCAAGTATACGACGAGGAGCGAACCAGTGTCGCCGTACACACCTAGAAAGCCGAGTCATCCTGTTATACCGAACGTACCTAATCTGAATCACCTGAATAGTGGAGGTTATCCTAGAATGGCAACGATTCAACAACAGAACACGATCGACAGGAGAAAAAGCATGGACATGAGCGGTGGTAAGGAGCAACATCCGCATCAGCATCATCCTCCGCATCAGCATCACCATCATCATCAGCAGCATCAACACATACACCAACAACAGCATCAGCAGCAACAACGTCGAATCAGCGAGGGTGATAAATCGTTGATCGCCCAACAACAACAACAACAACAACAACAACAGCAGCAGCAGCAGCAGCAGCAGCAGCAGCAGCAGCATCACCACCACCACCACCACCACCACCACCACCAGCAACAACAACAGCAACAACAACAGCAACAGCAGCAACATCAGCAGCAACAGGAACCGAGGCAAACCGAGGCTGGAAGACGACACAGTGTTCCGAGTATACCTTCCGGTTATGTACCTACGGTACCGCAAAACAATCCAGCTTTCCTTCCACAACTGCCAAACACGCCCGGCAAGTTCCTACCGATGATAGACCCCATGTACTATTCCGCGTTCTACAATGGTTTGTTCCCCCCGCCGATTCCGCCCACGGCTGCCACGTCGTTTTTACCGCCGGAATTTAGCGCGTATTACAAAGAATTACTTGCTTCCTCGCAACCAAGACTGGGGATGGCGGGGCAGCATCAGCCAGCTGCCCCAACGTCTAAGTAGACAAAATGGGATCTCAATCTAGGGTTTCCGATGTGTGTGTAGCGAACGTCGGTTTCAAGAATTTCTAAAGACAAAGATCCGTCGGACTCCTCGCTTCGAATTCTATTTTCAATTGAAGAAAAATTACTCGATCGAGGAACTTTCCTCGTTATGTGTCAATAAAATAGCTAAAGACATTCACAGCGGATAAAATAAATCTAAATCACGGATAGAGAGGATTGTGTATTTCCGTTATTACGTTCTAAGGACTTTTCGATGATCGTTTCAACGATACACTGTCTTTTTCTGAATAAACATTCTAAATATTCGATTGTAACGATGTAGGAAATATAATGATACCGTTCGAATCTAAGCAAGGGCATGGAAAAGAGAAAATAAAAAAAAAAAAAAAATAAAAGAAGAATGACTAAAACGGAAGAGACTAAAACTAACAAGTTCGAACCACGAATAAAGAAATATACGGATGCAGTGAAATAGATGTGTACATGCATATATCATGCAATAAATTAGGTAATAATTTTTTATATGTAATAATAATAACGAGATAACTTCATGGTAAATGGAAATCGATGAAACGATGTTTCGGTTTTATTTTAATTTTTATATTATATTCGAGAGAATATTCGATATTAATTAAGGAAAACGTACTAAAACACTGTGATAACAATTAAAGAAAAAGAGAGAAAAAGCAAAAAGAGAGAGAGAGAGACAGAGAGAGAAGAAAAGAAAATAAGAGGAAAGAAAAATACCAAACTCAAATATTAGAAACGTACGAATGCGGTTGACTCTTTTTCGTATAATAAAACGATTTTTTTGTACGTTCGTTCTTCGCACTTAAATGTCTGAAATGATAAGGAATAATCAATCGAGAAATTCAACGACTATTCTACGTTTTCTTTCTTTCTTTTTTTTTTTTTTTTTGTTTAAGTTTCTTTTTGTTTCCGCGAGGACGATTCTTTTTTTTTTTTTTTTTTTTTTTGTTTAAACAAGAGATTAATTTCGCCGTCATGAGTCCGAAATTCCTTCATTTCGAACGTGCGATGTGATAACTAAATAAATATATAAATAAATAAAGAAATATATATATAAATAATATACATATACATATGTATATCTATGTATGTGTATATGCGAGATCTTTAACCGACGGATCGCCAGAATGTATAATTGTTTATTGTAATAACAATGAATCTTATGTAGTTAACGATCGCGAGAACCCTACTCTACCGTGTAAGTTTAGACAATTTTCATTGTATTGACACGTACACACGAATCACCATACACACTGATCTGTAGTCAGCTCTAACAAGTAAGTGCACGCAAGCGATGTTGTAGCAACGAGATATGTACATAATGTATATAATCACGTATTCGTTAAGCTAGATAAATTCCCTGCATTATATCTTTCAACATTACGTAAGACCGTTAAGATTTAGTAAATGTACAGGCTGTCTTATTTGTGTGGCCAACGATAGTCGTATCGCTACATATTATATATATAAATATATTCTTATTAGGGTGCAACGCAATATTTTGCAGAATAATTCTAGAAAATCTCTTGTACATTGAACTATATGCGAGACGAAAGCGCGGATGAGAGAGAGAGAGAGTGTGAGAGAGAGAGAAAAAGAAAAAAAAGTAACGTTTTCATTTTTCATCGACATAGAGAGAGCGCGCGAAAGAGAGAGAGAGAGAAAGAGAGATGCTCGCGAAAAGTAAAGAAGCAAGAGGAGAGAAAGAGAGAGAGAGAGAGAAAACGTGAGAGAAAGAAAAAGAAAAAGGAGTATGCGAATCTTTCATTTCAAATTTCTATTAAGGAGCACCATCGCATAACCGACTGAATTAAAATACGCGTGATCGCTGCCTGAAGTGATCGAACATCGCGGGCCACCAACGTTCTGAAGAAATGAAAAAAAAAAAAAAAAATAAGTACCGATGGTATATCCATGTTAAATGTAGACATATTAATAGAATTTGTTCGTTTTAGGATACTCTGATAAAGGATTAAAAAAAAAAACAAAAATAAAATATCAGATAATGTTAAAAAAAAAAAAAAAAACATTCGTAACCCTAAAACGTACAAGAATGTAAAATGGTCCATCGTCGGATCTGTTCTAGCAAAATCAGATTTCTATATCGATGTCTTTCAACAATAAGTTGTTCATGTTTGGAAGTTCTTTTACGAGAGTGAAACGATGAGCGTTGTTGCAAACTTACGATCGCGGTTTTTCGGAAAGGTCTTCGAACCACACCCGACGCACTGAAAGTTGAAAATCATTTTTCTTTTCCTCTCTTATTTTTTTTTTTTTTTATTACTTTTATTTCAATTGATTTTCTTATCATCGTAGCGCAAAAAGAACACGAATTAATTGTTTTTTTTTTTGGATGACGAACGTTCTTTTTATTATACATGTCTGGAGATGCTTGCTCCAATGGTGCTATGTTGCAAAGTATTTTCACGAAAAAGTTTTTTTGTTGTTTTTTTTTTTTGCTTTCTTTTTGAGTTTTATACGAAAAGGAAACCCTCGGGAATCGACAGAGAGATCGTTAACGCATTGTAAAAGAAATACGATCTAAGACAGACCTTCTTCACGTCCAAGTCTGATAAAACCGTATTTCGATGGTAGAAAAAAAAAGACTTCTTGATTTCAACGCGCGCGCGCGCGCGTGTATGTGTGTGTGCGTGTGTGTGTGTGTTATTGTTGCGATTGCGAGTATAATTCCGCGAAATTCATTTAACGACAAGTAAAATATGAAGACACGAGAGAGAAAAGTGAAAGAAGCGATATGAAGAGGAGAGAAGTTTTCTTTTTCTCGTGACAAAGATTTAAAAAAGAAGGAAAAGAAAGAGAAGTAAGAGAAAGGGCTTGTACAAGAATACGTGCCATAAAACTGCTTAGATAGTGACTTTCAAAATCGAACGATAACAACGGTCGTTTGTATGTGCTTTTAAACGAGCCCTTTATCAATTAGAGAAATTGTAAGAATGTAGAAGAAAATTTAAATGAAAAAAAAAGGAAGTGCAAAATTCCATAAATGGAAGATTTTATGTAATTTCTTTTTGTTTTGTTACCGTGGTTGTTTTAATCTCGAATTATAGTGCATGAGCGTTAAGAGAGAGAGAGAGAGAGAGAGAGAAGAGAACTTGAAAGAATGTGTGTATGCGAGAAATAAAAAAAAAAATAAAAGAACGAGAGGGGGAGAGAAAGAGAGAGAGACATCAAAGCCGCACGCGATAAGACACGAATGTATGAATGCGAATACAGAGAGAAAACTAGAGAATGATTAATATTCAAGAAAAAAAAAAAATGGAAAAAAAAGAAAGTCTATGTTCGTTTTTTTGTTTTTCTTTTGCGAGTTTTTTCTTCATTTTGTATACTTAGCAGTGATTTTTTTAGCGTAACCCTCGTTTCCCACTTTAATAATAATTATTATTACGATACAAATATTTTTTATTATATGGGCATTTCAGTTCCTAAATTGGAAATAAAATATCTACTACGAATGATTTCGTTATTGATAAGAGTTGAGGCTAGTGAACGTTGTTCTCCCTTTAGAAGTTACAATATCTGATTTTTTTTTTTTTTTTTTCATTTAAACACGTCCACATTTCTATTTGAAATTTACAATAAAAATACTTGAAACTTGAATCTTATTGAGACATACTTTTCAATTCGATATACAAAAAGCATTTTTCTACTATTTTAATAACAGAAATTAAAACTCATGACGACGGTTCAAGCATTGTAAGTATTAATAATAACTTTAACGATCTCCAAATAATTCATTTCAAATGAAATTTACTTCCGTAAAATATAAAAAACATCGAAAGAAACATATTTGAACGAAGAAGCAATAAGAATACTTTTGATTTATAGTATAGCTCGGGCACATCTACTATTCGCAGTGCTATGAACTCGGTGAAACGACTAAAGCAAGAGAAAAAAGATAATGGCGCGGAATGTATGAGCATGTGCCGCGAAATTTAAAATCCCTTTACGGTGGCTATAAACTGATAACCTGTTTAACCAGTTCGGTAATGGTAGACGCGGAACGTCTTACCTCGCAAAATCATTTCTACTTCGTTTTTTTTTCTACTGATTATTTTTACTCGATATAATTTTATTTCATCGTGTTAAACGATAATTCCAATCGAAAAGAATACATATCGTCCTCGAATTACATACATACGTACGTTTCTAAAAATTATTGTCGTATCGTTTCGTTAACAGATCGAAAAATACGCAAAAAATTAAAATGACGAGATTTACATTACCATATTTGGCAGAGCATTGAGTCGTAGCATGTTCTTCTTTTTTTCTGTACAGCATGAAATTTATTAATATCTTCCACGTTTAATCGTTGAACGTTAAGTATCGGTGGTCGACATAAAGGTTAGTTCCACGATCGAAACTCACTGCAACGTTGCTGGCAACGTTGTTACGGATGTATCTAGACGAACACACAGATGCAGATTGTACACGCAGCGAATAGAACAAGGTGGTAGGGTGGAATTGTGTTTACCTCTCCATCCCACCGATGACAATCGGCAAACACACCTCGATGTAGGATTGTCGCTCACCGCCGCATGCCAAACTGCCTTTGTGTACGTAGTGTACTGGCACAAATCTGCATTCAGAGACGAATCACTCGAAAAATTTCTGTCCAACCTCCGCGAAAATTCGCTGCTGTACGATTTAGCTCTGCTTCGACTCACTTTAGCTACATAACGAATTTCGTCCTGCGATTATCGAAATTTCTTCGATACTCCCGCCAAACGATTCGATTGCAGATGGCGTCGTTGTAAACGCGCTATCGAACGTTCATAAATTAAGTACGGGGGGGAAAGCTAATTGCTCTCTCATTGGGAGATTTCAATGTGGAAATTTTCAAATATCACATAGCACACGGTATACAGTACATTATTTAAAAGATTCTGAATTGCCGCAAGACAGAAGGAATTCCGTTAATAGGTAAGAAGAATAAAATTGTAACGATAACGGTAATGTTAATTTAATTTGGAAATAAAAGTGTCTTCCATGTTAGTTATCATTCAGATAAATAACCAAATCTTCGCTGAATTTTTATCATATCTAATAATACGAATATTATAATACGATGTCTAATAATACGAATGAGATTTTCATCAATCTCTGTTTTAAATCGTTATATTCCTTCATTGAAGAAGTACTGCTACGTTCAATTCTCGAAACAAATCTGGCAACACTGTACATATATATTTTTTGATTTTCGCGGTGAAAAACTTGGGCTTGTGACACGAAAATGGTAATGCGGTCCACAGGACCGCATAATCGTGGCCGGAAAAATACATGATGATGGTGTCATGCAATGACTATTCGTATACCTCGTCGGTGTCCTCGCGTCTGTGGCAGCGCATTCTCGGTCGGTAATAATGCGAACGATGATTCGATTCGTGCGCTAGTATCGATCGAGGGGAATAGGCGGAAAAGGTTACACGGTCGTAGATAGAGGTGCAGGCTACGTTTCTTGGACGCGCTTGAACATCGTTGCGGTGACGAGCATGTCATATCTTCGCGTTTCGTGCGAAGCAGAGAATGCACGTAACCGCGGCGCAAAGCTGTCTTCCGCCCAGTTCTCGTGAACACTTCACCCACCAGACAATAGTTTACCGTATCGACCTATTCTCTCTCTCTCTCTCTCTCTCTCTCTCTCTCTTTCTCTCGCTTACGCGGCTTCTCCCTCCTGTGCCTCGTTCTCATCTACCTCCTCGTGCCATCCTGCTCCAGCCAACCACGAACTTGCTCTTCTGGCCTTCCCTTCGTGCCTTTCCGCAGATCCAACTTGTTTCTGTGTGCCATGAACTCCGAAGCTTCCGAGTCCACTTAGGAACAGCTGCGAACAATCCACGAGCAGGAGTTGCGATATTTTGTCAACTTTCTGGCCGATATTTTTACAAGTTCCCGTTCACGTTCGGACACTCTCGATGTTATTGTCTTTATGTTATATCCTATCCACGATCTTGTTCTTGGGACTCAATTATATCACGTCGCACAAAGTACGAAGACAATAGATAGAGGAAGCGTGTAATGAATAATTGAATTCTATACTAAAATTTTATTTCTTCTCTCAAGATTATAATCTTGTAATTGTATATAAACATCACAAGGAAGAATATGTCTAAATAGTCTAAAAATTTCATAATCAATTCAAACGTCAATCAAGTCAAATGCAACACAGAAACTTAAAAATAAAAAATTGCCAAATTTCATCCATGCGAAGCTAACCTTGTTTTCATTGATCAACGTTATAGGTTAGATCTTGAACGCCATAAGGCACGACAAAGCGAACAAAAAAAAAATCACAAGCTTACTATCGAGTGAACAATATTATCCATAGAGTATTTAAGAAAATTAGAAGAAATTCACGTGTCAATTACAGACACTTGCAGGTATAATGGAAGTTAAATACAATTTGCTCCAAATCGAACGCCGCTCGTAGACCTCGCGCCGTCACGGTTTCCGAAGGTCGAGATTTGTTCCAAAGTTTGTATGAATGAAACTTATCCTAATATCTCCGTGAACGGTGTGCGGCTTTCTTCGGACAGTTCTAGTTGGGGAACCAGCATCGACCAAAAGTACAGAAAGTCCCACGGAAGTGAGAGCACGTGCAAGGCAAAGGTTGGTTGTTTCAGAGCTCGTCCGAATCGTTTCAATCCAGGGTCAGTGGAACGTGCTTGTGTACGAACTGTCCGCAACTGTCATTCACCTCGTGGCTCGCCACGCGTTCGCGGCGGATATTTTCGTATAGTTTGCGGGAAAAAGTTATCACGGGAAACGGGGGAAAAATCGAAGTGCCACAACGGATGAGTTTTCGCGGCCTGAGATTCCTCTTTCATTGGTTACACACAGAGAGAATGAGAATATTGGAAAAAAAAGGAACGCTTCCCGACCACTGTCGGTTACAACATGGAGAATTGCATTTGTACAGTCCGATTCACAGGGCCAAACATCATCATTTCATTTATGTTTTCTGATTTTAATATTATTTTAGGATTAAACAGGAGAATTTCAATATGTGATTTTAATTGACAAAATCGGAAATATCCTGTTAAACCCAATGATGTCTTATGATGTTTCAATATCCTAATTATGATAAGCAGTATTTTGGAGGGATACTGAATGAAAGGATATAATTTAACTGCAAAGTCAAATAAATGACATTGACAATGATATTATAAGATTGATTAGTAAGTACTGGATTTTAAAATTACTTTTTAGTAAAATACATCCTGTAGTCTTCAACTGAAAATGGCTGGTAAGCTTCAAAGAACGCTAAAAAATAAAATGTATCCTTATACTGCGTACAAACTTTACTGGTGTGTCATTTGCAATTTGTATTCAAAACTTCTATGCATTCTATTTCACGCATTTGATAAACACACACACACACAGAGTAATGAACTTAGAAACTTAAGTCCACTTTTATGCTATTTCGTCGCGTAACGACGCAGCGCAACATTCACCTTCAAAAGCTGTGCATTTAATGGAAACAGGAGGAGAAGAAAAAGAAATACGAGCACTTGTTCGAATATATATCTGGCTCTATTCGCGGTCATTCAAGACTCTCATTACACTTGTACATCACTGTGTGTATTGAGCACATTGAGCTTTCACGCGTGAAAAGCTGGCCTCGTTAACGAAGCACGATCGCAAGCGAAGCCGTCTTCCGCAGCGTGTTATTCGTTCGACGACACATCAACTGTCACTGAAGGCGACTTTTCACCGTCTCCGGGATATAAAAGACGGCCATACTGACCCCAAATCGCGGGTTATCGAATCGTGCCTTCACCAACAGATAGACATCGAGATGCGTACTGACATACAGTCAGAGAGCGTTGTTCGCGTGACAGCGAACCAAGCGTACTCTTACGCCCGTGGTTCACTCGCCTGACAGCCGTGACCTTCGAACGTTTATCGGTCGGAAACTTTCTTCGGAATTTCGTCTCCGCTCTCGGCCAAAAAATCGAACTCTCTAGTTATTGGCTACATGGTGATTTCGTCTTTGGAAATCCGGATATATCGACAAATCGAGGGACAAGTGCAAATAACAGACGATGATGGAGCACAGAGAGGATGGAATTGAGCAATATATTTCTGTCAGGTGCGTTTCGAGTAAATCTCAAATTTTTCAAATATATTAATGCAACGCTTCATGCGTGTTTAACAATAGAACTACCAAAGTAATCGAAGTGACTGATTCATAATTGAAAATTTTTTGTCCTTGTACTCTAATTTAAATGATTTCGAATACGAGATTTTTATAATAATTTCAAATTATCGTCGAGGATCGCTCGATAATTTTATTACATTAAAAAAGAATAAATCAAAGATTAAATCGTAAGATTCATCGCGTGATATTTAAGCAGCAAGTCGGAACTTCTGCTTTCCCCAAACTTATGCAAGTGTTCGATGTATTTTACATCGCAGGTGAATTGGTGTCAGTCACTGATGATAGCAATAAATGGTCGAAGCCAACGATTCTGTCTCGTAAAAATTTTAGAAAGTGCTCCGGTCTGCATAACTTCCGGCTTCGTAGACTAATCTTCACCGTTTTCTGGTAGTTCACCGTGAGGTAGGTCGGCATAGTTTCCCGTTGATGCCGCCTTTCTATTTGAAAGACTCGTCAGGGAACAAGAAAGCATAACGTGGTCGGGTGTCGCGACGCCAGACGTGGCTGCATTTACGAAAAGGATGATAAAATGAACGCGCGTTGCTTAGAAACGTAAATGCAATTAAGTTCTGCCTGGATGCACCCAGCAGTTCTCAACATTCACGATGAGAAACACGAAACAATTCTCCTTTACTAAAAATCCTGCTTACAATTACAAGTGAAAAATTCATGCTACTACGAATGAAATTTGTAACTCTTTATTGGAGTATTGGAGAAAACTAGCGAAAAGAATGTTAGCTTTGAAGAACATAAAAGGAAGTATTTTGAAAAAGAGAAGGCGTGTGATGGACTTGAAAACTTCTAACTATGTGAGATATTTTGTAATATACATTTGCTCGATATACGATCATGACAGTTCCGTCTCATTGCGATGTTGATGAAATTTTAATAAAACGTTTCATGTCATATGTAGAGATATTTTCGAAAATCAGTGCAAGTGAAGAGAGAAAATTTGTGAAAATTTGTGAAAAGAAGTGGGAAAGGAAAGCCATCTCAAACGCGAACCGCTTAAACCGTGGCGTTTGAAGGTTAGCAGGCCTCCTGGCGTCGCATCACCGCCTAATAAAATGACTGGTCGTCTGACCATCATAACCTCGCCGACCCATCGACCCCGGCTATACGTTCCTGGGATAAACGCAGAGAGTAAGAGGCGAAGGAGGAGTGGAGAAAGAGGTGGAGAAGGAGGAGGAGGAGGAGGAGGAGGAAGAGAAAGGTGCAGTAGGAGGAAGAGGGTGGGCAGGGTCGAGGGTGAACCCCTTATTGATTTTTAGGGTGACACTGTCAACCGGCGAGTGTTGAGTCCCCCGCGACGGGAGGGACTTTGAAACGGCGAGGAGTGAGAAAAAATGTGGCGGCCGCTGCGCCATTCCACGCGCGAAAAACATCCCTTGTCCATGGTTTTCTTCTCTCCTCGTTTTCCCCCCCTTTCTTTCACGATCGTGCGATCGGTCAGCGTTTCGTACGTGGTCGAAAGCGGATCAGAAAACTGCCCGATACTCGCCCGATGCCCGCTAGAAATATGAAACATTTTTTCGTCGTGTAAAAGTGGCGAGTGCGGCGTCGGCGGCGGCGTCGGCGGTGGCGGTGACAGAAAAGAGTAACTGTGGCGAGGCGCAGTCCCGTTGCGGTCGGGGGTTCAGCTCTCGGCGCAGGGCCGTACGCATCCGTGGGCGAAGCTCCACGTGGAACAGCTGCCTTATCGCGTCGTCTTGCATGTTTTATAAAACGTCTCGGCCATTCGGATCGTGGTTTCAGTCGTCGCGAAACGATATTCACGTTGACGGTGGACAAATCTCGTTTTCTACATGCGTTTTTCTTTGGTACCTCTTTGAATCAGTAGTTCACGTCTCTAGTCTAGTATACTCTTCCTTTCTCTCTGTCCCCCTCCCCTCTCCTACCCCTTGTTCTTTGTAACCGTTCTTTGGCGGAGCCACGCCACCACCACGTCGTGAGTCGTCCATGAATGAGCAGCGAGTGACGCGTGTGTTTTCCGTAATCGTCTTTCGTGCTCGATCGCTCCTCGGGTCTATCCTTGCTTGGTGACGTGTGTTCTTTGTGCGCCACGCTTTCTGGCTGTGCCGCACGCAGAAAGTTACGAGAGTTAA
The DNA here is from genome assembly GCA_032399595.1 of Tetragonula carbonaria. Lineage (NCBI taxonomy): Eukaryota > Metazoa > Arthropoda > Insecta > Hymenoptera > Apidae > Tetragonula > Tetragonula carbonaria. The sequence continues at coordinate 6,829,903 of JAUCRC010000013.1, forward strand.
CTTTCGAGTGTTCGCGAAAACGGTGTTCGCCAACTGAGGAGGAGAAGGAGGAGGAGGAGGAGGATTTAAAGAAACGCACCTTGCGTGTGCGCCCGTGTGCATGTGTATGTGTGTGTGCGTGCGTGCGTGCGTGCGTGCGTGCCCGTGTGTATGGTGTTTCTCCACGCGTCGCGTCGGTTTCTAATTTGCCGCAGCGGAGGGGAGAGAAACGTTCGATGGAAAAAATCGAAGGGAGCAAGTGTGAGAAATAACTGGCAGCGGGAGAGAAAGAGTGGCGGCGACGACGACGCGTGTTCGTCTGTCGTGGTTGTCGTTGCTGCGCGCGATTGTTTTCTCACTTGGCCTGTCCGCTTTGGTGCATCGGGGCCGGCGTCTCATGTTGTTTACAAATCAACGCGATTACGTTGCTGCACATCGTGTACACACGGTGTGTTACTCGCATGCAACAGGCGACACCGCGTTGCCAAACTTTCCTCTTGATTAATCGATCGGAAATTACAGTCGGCCCGAGCGATACCTCTCAAGAATTCGAATTAATCGTACCGGTTGTCGCCGGTAGTCGCCGGCAGGGACATCCAGAGGAAACCAGCGAAGAAAGGAACAAAGCGTAGAAGAGCGCGACGCATTGGCGTAGAGTCGGCAAGGAGGGTCGCGTCTAGGGAAAAATCGGTGAAAAGTGCACGCGCAAGGAACATGCAGCCGTGTAATTATACGCGAAGGTAGCGCGCTGTTTAGAATCAATACGACTGGATTACTTAGGCGACGGTTTAACTCTGAGGAGAACAGAGAGAAAACGAATACCGCGTGTCAAGCGGCACGAGCGATTTTTCGATTGTCGTACAAAAGAAAGGTAAACGCAGGGGCGAACCTGAGCGAGTTGCACTTCGTATGGCTTGATGGGGTGTGTTTTCAGTGTGTTTGGGCGGGGTGTGAGGCAGTCGTTGCTGCCGCGTCGGCTCACGCAGCCGGTCTGTTAAAAATGGCAGCGTCGTCCGATTTTTACGTTTCGAGTAACAATTACTGGCTGCAACCGAGGAAGAAATCCAGTTGACATCCGGGCGCGGGCAGCTAGGAGGGACAGTGAGTAACCGAACACGTGGTCCGTTGAGGGAGCAGCTAGTCTAGTTTACTACTAGGTGCGTGTGTCGGCTAGCTACACCCCTGGCGCACGTGCGTACGTGTATTTCCGCGAGTCGTCGCGAACGGTGCACGTGTGAGTGACAAATCGCGAGTGAAAGTGCTTGGGAGACTAGTGACTTTTTTTCGTACCGTCACGCGTTTCTCGCAGGCTTCCTGTATTTTCATTCGCGAAACCTGCTTGACAGTTGAAACTTGACGTTTCGGAGCGTCCGTGTCGACACCATCGCGTTCGTCCAGTGTTTACCATATATCCTACGCAGCATAAGGATATTGCTTGAATCAATGGAATACGCACATGATAGACGGGAAATCGATCGTTGTTACGGCGATGAGGAGTTATTAGCATTCGTTCGATGTGAATTAATGAACGGATAAAAATCTTCGGTAAATACGAGCACGAATGCTGTGGCGCCACCTGCACGCTACGTCCCTGGCAAGGGTCGTCTGTTGACTCTGGTAGTGTTTATTCGCGCTTGCCTCTTCTCTCTTTCTCTCTTGCACCGAGTCATTTGTGTTTGGACGATCGCGAACTTTTTTGCAATGTGACGAGAAAATGAATGAAGACTAGCGTGATGTCGGACCTGTGCACGCGCCTAACAGTGGGTGCGCGCCTGGATCTCGACTCGAAACCTGGTGGAACGTCTTGAAACAGGTTGAAAATCAGCGTGAAAATGCCGGCAACGCGACCATGGTACAGGTGCCCATTGTTGTACGCAGTTTTCACGGTTTTCGATGAGACGGTGCGTGGACAGACTGCGAATTCGGATTCTTGAAAAGTATCGCGAATCGTGTTTCGTGCGCTTTAAGTTCCCTCGTTGGCTGTGCAACTCGCGGAACGCGTCCTAACCGCGGTAGTTAGGTTAGGTTACCGGCACATAACCTTAACGCGATTCCAATGAAAACTTAAGTTACTGTTACACGCAGGAATTGAAACGTGACATTGTTGTTCGATTAGGATTAAAGTGTATCCGGTGAATTGACATTTCTTCGCGCCAAGTGCTGATTCCTACATAGTGGGTGATCGGTGCAATGGAATGAGCTGGTTGATCATAGGACAATGAAGGCCAATGGGACAAACAATGGTGATTTTCCTTTGTTTCTTTGTTCATTTACAACCCTCTCAGATGTTACGTTACATGTTGCTTTATGTAATCTGTCTTTGATATAAGTTTCATTCGGTTGGCGTTGTTTACATGGCGTTGGCATGTTATTTTTATGACTATAGCTTGTAAAGCTTAGCATAAAAGAGTTGTTGTATCAAATGTAGGTAGAATATGAATACGTTAGTAAGGTTATTTACTTATATTGCATATAAATAGAGTATATTACATATAGATATTAGTTTGAAAACTAAATTGGTCATTATATTCTTTACGTACTATGTGAGAAATATTTACATGTTGAACTTTTTATACGTTACAAGGAATTTGTTGAAGATAATGAGTAGTAGATTATATTGAGTGACGGAATCATTACAAATACTTGTATATCATTATAATAATCTTTTTAATATTAATTTCTTTCTTTTATAGAACTTATGTATTTATTAAGATGAATATTGAAACATATTTCATTTTTGTATTTTTGTAATATTAATTCTGATAATCTTTCAAAATATAATGAGAGAAATAACACTTTTTATCTTTTAGAACTTATGTACTTTCTAGTACGCATGCTTGTATTTGATTCCTCTATTTTTATAATACAGAATTACTCCAAAATAGAACAGAGAAGCAGTACTTTTGTCTTTTAAAGATGTATACTTTCTAGTATATATACCATATTAGGACTCTTATTAATTCCTCTATTTTTATAATATAGAACTAATTACTTCAAAATAGAACAGAGAAACAATACTTTTATCTTTTAAAAGTGTGTACTTTTGTAGTATATACCACATTGGGATTCTTATTAATTCCTTCACTTTTATAATATAAAACCAATTACTCCAATAGAGCAGAGATACGTTCATTTTCTAGAACTTATATGTTTCCTAGTATATATATCAGATTAGAACTTGTATTAATTTTTCTTGTATTACTTTCATATTACTTTCAATATAGAAGCACTTAAAAAATAGAATATCTTTATCTTTTGGAGAAACATCTTTAGTAGAATATTTTTCAGATCTGTTTCTCTTTTTAACACACAGAGACACACACACACACACACACACACACACACACACACACACACACACACACACACACACACACACAACATTAAAACTCGCATAAATTCTCCCATTTTCATAGTATGCGATCAATTACTTCAAAGCAGAACAGAAATATAACACAAAGTATCGTTTCAATGTCCAGGCTGTAGCCGCCTAAACACGCCATTGGCAGCCACTACCACGCTGGAGGATCCGGGAACACCAGCCTCTTGGAAGGGCCCGCCGCCCGGCTCGGAGGCATCGCCCTTTACACCAAACTCCGTTGGCCAGGGTGGTGGCCCTGGCTCTGGTCCTTACAACAGTACAGGTGGTCCACCGAGCAATGCGGCCTTCCAGGGACCGAGCCCTTTCCCTGGTGGCGCTGGTAGTCCAGCGGGGGCACCACCCTATCAAGGTCCACCTCCTGGTTCCGCGACTCCCCAATATACTGCCTCGCCGGCGCCTAGTGGTTCCTCGACACCCGGTCCTGGACCACCGCCGAATTCGTCGGGATTCCCTCCGCCGCCGAATAATTCCGGGCCACCGTACAATGGGCCCGGCCCGAGTCCGTTTGGCTCGCCATCTGGCGGGCCACCGCAGTTCGTCGGTCGACCTGGCTCTTCGGGACCGCCGTTCGTACCTCCGGGAGCCGGAAATCCTCACTTTCCTTCGCACGGTCAACCGTTTGGCGGACCACAATACGGTATGCCACCTGGAAGCCCATTTGGGCCTGGTCATCCGATGACAGGACCTATCGGACCTGGACATCCAGCGATGATGGGACCTGGTGGACCAGTCGACAGGATAGAGCAAGGGTGAGTTTTGATTGCAGTTTGCTCACGATGTGTTGCTCATCAGAAATGACATAGATGCGAGATTTTTTGTAATTCCGGGCTCGAATCGTAATTTTGAGTATTTAAATGTAATTGTATCATTTGTTTAATTCCGTAGTTAATTTTGTTCCTAGTGATTTATAACACTAATAATACTTAGATTAGTAATTAGTAGTGATCCTGAATTAATCCTTTCAGAATCGAATTTTATTTAAAACGTGTTATATTTAGTAAAATCTTAATTTTTATTATTCAGTAAATTTTTTTTTTTTTTTTTAATGAATTATCAATGTAACCTTAAATCTAATCTACTAATTTAAATAATTCTAACGCAAAACGTTCTCTTTACGAAGACATAAAGGAAAATTAATAATTTTACGAAATTTGTTGAAAAATTGCGTTGAATGGAACCGACCAATAAGCTATGTCTTCTTAGCATTCTATGAAACCAACTAAACTTACCATTTACTTAATTAACAACTCGTTAAAGTCCAGTAATTTAGATCTACACATTGAACGCGAAAAGTTAATTAAATACATCTGACGAGCAACACGTCGATCGAATTCAAGTAGTCTTAGAGCTTGTAGTATATATACTCCATAGCGTATTTAATAATGCATCGTCGATAAATCCGAAGTTGAACACACCAGTCTCCTACGTTGGAGAGAACGTTGCGATTCAGCAGCGATATCCGCGCGTATTAAATCCGAATACAGTCGAATTGATTCATATTCTCCCTTTAGTCGAGCGTGATAGCATCGATGGGATTTTCGTCGAGCTTAGATTCACGCGTTATATAGAAACGTCGTCGCTGTTATCGTGTAAAACATAAGAGCGTCACGTGTCTGACGTTGTCGGGCCGCTAACATTCCTAGATAACGTAGTCCACAGGTAGCCACCGTTATTTATCATTCGTCTCCCGGTTAGTCCGCATTCTTGCTGATAATCTTGCATCGGTAGGGCCACGTTCTTGCCCTTTCGACGTGGTCTCGATCATTCGTATCGACGTCAAATGCTTCTGCGGTCCAGCAACTCGTTCTCGAAATCAGTTACACGCTGCGAGCGAGCTTGTTTCAATGCCCCGATGCGATAAAAGCATAATAGGGATCGTCCGTTGTCACGAAAGTTGTTATAAATGGGAACAAAAGCGGCCGAACTATTTTTGAATAATTCTGATGGCGGTAGCATTTGGTAGATAATGATGAAATCTCTTGCAGACAGATATCTTATCAATTAGTTTCCTTCTCGATCGATTGAAATAATCAATGAATTGCTAGTCAACGGGTCAAGAAAGAAATTATTATCAGCTTTAACTGTAATTGCAAGTTATTTCTTACGACACAGAAATAGAGATTTTACAGTGATGTGATTAAGAGTTATATTAAAGATGAATTGATTTGATCAATCCTTTAGGGTAGAATCTGGCGAAGACGAGTCAATCTGGTTGAAAGATAGAGGGCGAATTATTTCATTCTAAGGATTTCAAAAAAAATGTTTAAAGTATATCTGAAAGAAACAGAATGACGAGTTAATTTGCCTTTCTATTACAGATCCAGACTAGTCAATTTCATTTTTTATAAATTTCCTAATTTACAAAAATCATCAAAAACAATTCCCACAAACTCATTCATCGTAAAACGATGACGACAGTAAATTTTAAGATAAATTAAAAAAAATAGCATTTCTGTAGGTTTTTAAAATTTATGGAGTTGATCAATACGAATTATGAAAAGAAAAAAAAAACATATATAGTTACAATATAAAAGTCAAATTGACAAGACAAGTCGTTTCAAATTAAATGTATCACAAAGGGGAAAGAGACAATATTTCTTCAATTTTCACAAATTGAGAAGAACACTGATATTCTTAAAACGCGATTCCGTTCGAATTGAGATCGAGGATCAGCGCTTTTCCCTTTTTTTCTTTCTCCCCTCCCTCTCCCCTCACCGGTCTTGCTAGTTGCCAAATTTTTTTCGCTTGATCGTTGCCAGACACCGTGAAAACATATTGTTTGTTAAGTATCCTTTTTCCGAACGTGGCTGGATATCGCGTGTGCAGACGAAACCTGTAATGAACGGCGCCAGCCAGCGAGACACTTGGTGCTAAACTTGGCAGCCGTGTTAGTGATTCACTATCTGCGATCTAAATTATTGATACAGTGAAAAAGTCACGCGTTATCGAGCCACTCGAAAGAATCGAACGTTACGCGAGAGAGTTCGGTATCGTGCGTTGGAGTTGTCGCCGTGTGTGCGTGTAATACACCCCCGCTCAAAAGTCTACCACATTCGTTTCAAAGGTGGAAAAATTAATATAAAATATAAATTAATATAAAAATAATTGGACAATTCAGTCATCAAGCCGGATTTCAGCTATGAAGAAAGTTTCTTTTCAGTGTGTGCAAAATTTTCGACAGAGAAAGTATCACTTCAAAATGGCGAATAATCATCTTTGAAAGAAAAAAAAGAACAAACAAACAAACAAACGTAACACTGTGAAAGTAGTAGAGTGAAAATAAATTTAAATAGTGTAGGTAATACTTTCTGTATGCGCTATACATTGACACTTCGTTAGGTTCCTTTAAATTTTAGTTGAAATTTTACAAGGAATTTTCAAAAGAGTGCATTACTTTATCATATGGTTTTACAGAACATACTATCGATTTTTCTACTTTTCGTTGATTTCAACTTTTCGAACGGCTCGAACATCGAGGACCAAAAACGTGCGTTTAAGACTTTTGAGCGGCAGTGTACCAACTGCGTACTTATAATTTATACAAGGGTGAACCGGACCACGCGTACAGAACTACGTAAACCAGTTTTCTCGAATAGTTTTCGTAACAGACGTCTCTCGAAGGCGTGACTCGATCGGTCGCTAAATCCGGCGCGCGTTATTCGAATTTTCTCGCGCGCGCGATAACTTCGAGACCGAAGTTGCCGAATTAGAAGAAAAAAAAAAAAAAAAAAAAAGAAAAAAAAGAAGGAACTTACGAGTGGAGTAATAAGCTTCGCGACAAGATCCAGGTGATATAGGAGTCGCCTGGAGGAGATTTTTAACCGCGCGTTACGCGCCAGATCATCGACCGTGTCTTTGTACTCATGTAGCTGCGTGGGCACGCGTGAATTCCTCGCGCGTGTGTTCGAGTTTACAAGTGTCTTAAATCTTTGTAAACTGTGCGAACAGATCGCGCGAATGCCGCGAAAAAGCTAGCGAATTGGAAATAATGGACTCGGAGGATTCTCGATTGAGTATCTGCGATTTCAGTGTTTCTTTTTTTTTAAATTAGCTTCGAAATATCTCGAATATACGAGGACAGATATTTAGGGATTGGAATATGTTTAAAACTCAGGGATGTCAGAAATGGAAAATTTAGAAATTCGTAAAGTACTTTGAAAGTTGGCTTTAAGATATTTCGAATAATGGAGCAAAATATTTGTCATTTGTTTCATCTATTATATTTGGTTTAATGTTCTAGTATTTTTCTGTAATATTGCAAAAAAAAAAAAAGGGAAAGAAAGAAAGGTATCTGAAGAGTTGCGACGTAATGAAGAAGCGAGGAGAACAGCAGAATGAAAATTTAATCGGCAAGAAAATCGGGAATACGCTTTATACAATAAATTCTTAAGCTGTATTGTACCTTAAAGATCAGTGGGAACGATTAAATAAAGTTGATAATTTGATCGATAGAAGCACTTCGTCGTCAGAGTGATTTCCCGATTGACAAGAAAATCAGTGGCACTTACAAACTCGGTGAACCAGTCGGTTAATTGATATCGTATAAAATTTATTGCCGTCTATAATCACCAGAGACAGAGTTTCGTTCGGGTTTCATTTAGGGTACGTGAACCACATAAACAACCGGCCTCGCTTAACAAGGATTTATAAAACGACAATGATAAGATCGCGGCATACGGTCAGGTCACCTAATATGAATTTTAATTTCTGTCAAGCTTTAATTAACCCCCGTCTAGCCCTATAATTTCCTCGACGTTAAATAATTGTCGCAACTTAGTTCGCGCTTCTCTTTACCCTTTCAACACCTGTTCCGCGGATAACGTGATCTACGACGAAAGAATCGAAGGGTTTCCACCGTGTGAGAAGACGGTTCCGATATTTCAATTTTGTTTGAAAGAGAAAATCAAGAGAAAGAGAAAGAAATTGTTGAAATTATTTCGAATCATTAGAGGTGTGAACGATGCAAATTTCATCGCGTTCTAATATTTTGAAGCAGAATATTTTAATATTGTATCGAATAATATTATTCATATTTGCCTCTTTGTCTTATAATTTAATTTTATCACCAATATCTGTCGCGAAGGATATAAATATTCGTAAATTAAATAAATTTCTATAGTCGTTTTCTAACCCAACGATGAACTGTTTGGCGATTAAATTCCTTTGGTACTTCATATTTCACAAAGTTGCAATGCATCGTCACAGTCGATTGTCACATAAGAAGATTGAAAACAAAAATATCGCAAAGCAAGAAGTTGTTCAGCAAAAATTCTATTTTTTTTTTTCAATGCTGAAAGAGAATTCCAAAAATTCGCTTCGTATTTCTTTTTTTTTTTTATCGCTATCCAGCAGCTGTACGAAACTCGGCTTCATGTTACACACGTTTGCTCAATTCCTAATGAATCGATCATAATCGAAATTTTCAACGTTCAAAATTCCAAAATTATAGAGGCCGGAGAGTATGTACTGTGTTAAACTCGTTGGATTGATCTTGAAAGAATCGAACGAACTTTCTTCCCATTTTTTTTTTTGGTTTTTTTTTTAATTTCTTGCTCTCACGGTGCAGTAACTAGGAATGGGTTATTGTTCGAGGTAGAATAAAATAACGGTGTTACATTCTTGGCAGGGATTGTACCGCGGGAGGTGACGCCATACTTTTGTAGGAGGTAGTACGCGACCCACCTCCCCTGTTCTCCCTAAACCCTCCTAGCCACCCCGTGTTACGGAGGGCGGGTGAACCAACGAGTGGTGGTAGTGTGGGGTGGTTGGGGGGGAATCAGGGTGGTACGAAGGTTCTCATATTTCCTGTATTTTAATTTTTCACCGTATCTCGCTGCCAATCCGACTGTCTACAAATTATTTACCTTTTTCCCATTTGTTTCCCCATTTGTTTCGTGCAACGTGTTTGCTCCTTGGCGATTATCGTGCATTATCGTTAAGTCGCGCTGAAACAGTAAAGTAAGTACGATTCGCTCGATATGTCTGTTGGATCGATAGAACGTGTCAAGGATGCGTCTGAAAATCGCGGTATCGTGTGACGTTGACGATCCTTGCTTTCGTCGTGAATCTTTGATTTAGAATTCTGATCATATACATATACATATACATATATATATATATATATATATATATATATATATATATATATATATATATATATATATATATTTAGGGAGTTCGATAGGCTCGAACAGACTCGTTTACTCGAGTCGAGTATAGGTGATCGAATAATAATTCTTGCGTTTGTAAGATCTGAAGATATTGAATATTTTCGAACAATCGAATTTCTAATATGATAGGTAGTGCTCCGAAATTTTCCAAAGACGCGAATTACACTCCAAAGGCGAAAAAAAAAAAAAAAAAATAGGAAGATTCGAATTTCCAAAAATTCCAAATGGCCAACGCAACAATTTCGCAAAATTCCAAACGACGTTTGCAAGACACATTGGTGCGAACTCGAATCTCGCGCGTGCGCGCAAAAAAAAAAAACTCGCAAATCGCAGTCACCGAAATCGGCGCCGAAAATTCTCGAAGAAGCACAGAAAGAAATTAATTAAACGACAGCGGCTGACATTTTTATCAAAAAGTTTGTTGAGAACCACTCGAGAGCTGCCTGCGCCCCTTCCTCCTCTTCGTTGCTCCTCGGGTTTGGGTTGGCAGAGCAAAGAGGGATGGGGCCGAGGGATGTAGAGGAGGGTAGCCACGGGCGCAGAGAGAGAGAGAGAGTGAGAGAGGGAAGGGAGAGAGGGTGGTGGTGAGAGAGGGATAGGGGGCTCTATAGGTGTAGGTAGAAAAGCCGAGGGGGATGGGGTGGCGATCCGTCGGTCTGGGGCCCCGGCAGCTTCGCTCGGTGCGTCCGCGCCGCACCACCGTTTACACTTTCGCGTGTAAAGGAATCTTGAAACCTCGTCGGGGATCTCGCTCGCCGTTGCGTTTCGTTAACCGTTTGTCTCAGGTCGTGGTCGAGGCCGTGGTTCCACGCTGTTACTCCCGCAGCATTTGAGAAAACGAGCACGAGAAATTCGTATCGCTTTATAGCGGCTCGCTTGGCCGCAACGAGGGTTTGTTTATACCGCGTTCTTGCCACCGGGCACATAATTGATCGGTATCCCATAGAAACACCCCCCCCCCGCGTTTCCGGTCTACATACCTCCTGCACTTTTGCATCTTGACCGCGACGAGCTCGCCGAGCCTCGCTTCTAATAACGTTACAACGATCAGATACTTTCGCTACAGCGGGGAGGGAGGGAGGGGGGGAACTTTCGCTAAGAGGTTGGGAAAGTTCGATTAAGATCCTTGGGAAAATTATGATTTTCGGCCGCTAACACGGAATTCGTGTAATTGAGATTCATCGATTCTTGCAACGATAGAGATTTTTCATTCGTTGCAAAGAGTTCGCGTTTCAAGTTCATTTGATCGGACATTGAGTTAAATTCGCGTAAATCAGTTCTACCGTGTTAGACAAGTTCGTTATTTGTTTAAAGAAACTCGTTTTGTAGAAGTTTCGGAATTCAGTATACAGTTAACTTTGATGTATAATTTTAATAATCTAAACTGCTTCTTTATTCGGCTTGCAGATTAAATATATAGATCTTATACATTTTCGTTGTTTCGTCGAGCCACATTAAAACACCCTCTTTTAATCGTCAAATGACGTAGAAATCTTTAACTTAATTATAGACTTATTTTTTCACGTGATCATTGAAACAGGTATGTACATATTTTATTCTGTTCCTCTCTTTGTCCCGTTTATTACTTGGACTATTTGATCTTTTCGTTAAAAAAATTCGAAAAATATCGAAAATATCGAGAAAGAAGTGGTAATTGCAACGAGAAAGGGAATTATCGTGGCGAAGGCATCGAAATGAATAAAAAGCGATTCAATTACCGTGAACGCGCGAACTGCAAATCATATTTATAGTCACACACAAAGTTTCATACACCGTGTCAAATTCTCTCATTCGTTCGCTCAGGGAAATGTTATTGTTAATTAATTGTTAATTAATTAATTTGGTGATGTAACTGTTGCGCGACACTTGTTTCCTCGAGAAAAAGGAGGATGTAACTAATATGAACGAATAATTACAAAACTACATTTGTTAGAGAGTGTGTCAGAATAAAATTGATTGATCATTTTGCCTCCTTTTTCTATTTTTGGATCGAAAGATAGTCTACTGCAATTATTTAAACTGCGAATATATTTCTGGAAATTCGTATTTTTATAAATGCTATAACGTCAGCTAATGCTAACATAAATAACACTGGGTCCAACAATTTAGTTTCACTTTTTACTATGTTTTATATTATTGTGTCACTTATTAAATATATTGAAGATACTGTATGTAAATTTCTAACATTTTAAAATTTCCCACACAAATGTTTGCATTCTAATAATTGTCGATATATGATCACGTGACGAATGTTAATAAAATTTCAAAGCGCCTCGCGCTTATACATCATGCAATCACGCGTGATTGTTCATAAAATAAGTATCGAAGAGTCGTTCTGAATTCTAGGGACATGTCAGTCTTCGCGAAGATCCATATTCTTTTCGTGCATTATTAGCTGCGATGGCGGTGCACCGAGGAAAGAGATAGTATTGATTTTTACCGATATTTAGCCGTGGAATTATCCCCTCTCTCTTTCTCTCTCTGTGTCTCTTTTTCTTTCTTTTGCCAGCTCTTTCTCTCCTTACAGCCGTCTGCTTCCTTTTGCTTCCTCGATCCTCCCCTTTTCGTCTCGGCACCCCTCTCGCTACCCCTCCTTTCATCTAGCTGCTTCCCCCCTCAGGGCCACCCTCTTCACAGGCTGCGGCACCCTTCGCATCCTGAAGGAAACTAGGTGCCGGGGAAACAGAAAATCTGAATACCTATGACCCAGAAGAACGTTTCCATGCTAAGCACACGTTGAGCAACGATAGAAGAAAAAAAAAAAAAAAGAAAAAAAGAAAACCTCTGCTCGAAAACCGAACCGCGCCCCCCTCGTGTTCGATTAAATAATCCTACAACCGGTTGACAACGAAAGGTCAGAAACTGACGGAGGGTTTGAGCGAGAGTTTCGCTGTCCTAATTAGAATAAATGTCGAGGGTGTGTTCTGACTAGATGGTCTTTCTTTTTCTAATTGGTCGATAATGATTAACATTGTTGTAACTTGATTGGTATTTAAATTAGCTTTTTTTTTTGAACGGAATGATTCCTTACTATCAAGAAATTGTGATCCAAAGCGCGTTTCGTGTCTTTTACCTAATAATGCAGATTCTCCTGCATCAAACTCGCGGCACATACGTGTAATAAAATTTCCACAAATACATAGATTACATTTGGAATAAAATTTAGTTTCAGTTCCAGATTGTATGTGTGATTTTGTGTAACAAATACAAGATCACATACTTCGGGATTGATATGTATTATTAGGTCGCGTAATAAGCTCGTTCGCTTCCCGATATTACATTTTCCAAGGGTGTATAAGAATATCGGTTATATTGGAATTTTTTGAGTAATGGACACAAAATTAAAATAATTCGAAGGATAATAGAACAAAATAATGCATACGTTGTAGTAAATAGATCACGTAAATAAGTACAATATTTGATGCTGTTTAATTATGTTCTCAAGAAGATCAATACACGTGACCCTATATAATGTACAGACTCTTTTAAAAATGTCAGAACGGTAATTCATCCCCTCCAAAAAAACTAAAAAAGCGAAGTACGTGATTATGTTCGTAATATATACAAGTACAATCGACACGATCGTCACAGATATTTCTCTCAATTTAATCATTTATCTTTCCGAATTTAAAATACACACACATACACACACACACACACACACACACACACACCACATCACATCACATGCACAAAAAGATTCAATCATTCTATTTTTCAATATCTATAAATCATAGTATAAATCAGTCAGATCAATGATATATATATATATATATATATATATATATATATATATATATATATATATATATGTATAATCACGTTATAAAACGTGCATAATAGATAATCAGACATGAAATCTAGCGAGTCGAAAGTAATGCGAAAAATAACACGTGTCCCGAGACGTTCGAACAGGGGTGCGCATAGTCGTGAACGATCCTCAGGATTCACCCGGAAAGTAACCCAAGCAACAATTTGAAATCCAGAGAGGAGAGAACACGCCATCGAAAAGCGGATATGCTTTGCCTATGCAACAGCCAACTTGGTTTGGCCAAGTTTCGCCGACTTGACGAGAGAGAGAGAGAGAGAGAGAGAGAGAACATTATCGACTATTCGTATTCGTTGCCCCTGTTGTGTTCTCAGTGAGGAAGCAAACCTTGTCCTTTTTTCGCTACTCCTGGCGACCTCTGTTCGGCCTAAGCTGCAGTCGCACGTAGCGACACGATCTTCGGGTATGGTAGCTTTCCCACTCGAGGAAATACACACACACGCGCGTAATCGACACGAGAAAAAACAAGAAGAAGAAAAAGAAGAAGATGATGATGATTCTTAAAGTCAGCAACTCTGAAAATGAGAACCTCTAATTTATAAGGCCAAGATGAGTCGCGGGTGGAGATAGAAACGGAGATAGAGAAAGGGAACGGCTCTTACTAAAATTCAAAAGTTCCTCGACGAAGTTTACGATGCCGTCTAGCCGGCGCGTCGTCGCTGAGATTCTCTCTCTTTCTCTCTCTCGTTTCTTTCTTCTCCTATTTCGATCCCTTTCGTTCTCTTCGGGACGACCGATTCTCCGACGACGTTCACGATGACCACCGTAGCGCGTGAATCTTTGCTCGCGCAAACGGCCTGTTTTCCTTTCAAGAGATTGTTCAAGATTTTGGAACGATCCTCCGAACCGCGGCTGTTGGGTTTCGACAGGTCTCATCGGTTATTTCATCGCCGATGATGAAATTTCTCGCGGACAGTTTTCAGGTTTGCACCGAGAGTTCTACTTTTCGGCGAATTCGCGCGAAATCTGAAAGTGCACAGATGCACGAGAAATGTACCAAACACGTGCAAAATACTCGATAATAAATCGAGGCTCGAAACAGAAAATTCAGTTCGCTTGGTGTAACTTCCGCTTCCACGGTAGCTTCTAATAGTTCGCATTAAAGCTAACAGATCTAACTTAAGATTTGAACTTTGAAGTTGACACGTTGTTTGCGGGTAACGGGAATCACAGTCTTACTACGGCCAATTGTTGAGTGATTGTGAGACTGTGATTATTCTGTAGATGATATAATGCCTGAACATGTGATTTTTCTGACGCGGAATATTCAGACTAGTGACTTCCCTCTTGTAAGAAGACATATCAGAGTTAATCGTTCGTCTATATCGCTTTTCTGCGCGGATATGTTAAACTTCGAATCTCAAGTATAGATAAATCTGTAAAAAAAAAAAAAAAATAAACGTAAGAAAATCGGTTGCTTTGACTAGTACTAGTTCTACCGTTGAGAGAGATTTACACGGAAGTTCGCTGGAGCGAACAAGATCGCGAGAACGCACCACGGATGGACATCGATAAATTTAATCGACGGGGCCAGGATGAAAAAAGCGTCGCTTAGGATCGTCGTGGGCGTCCGGGAAAATAAATGTCCGCGTTAAATATTCATACGGCGACGCTGCTTTAAAATTACAGGTTAATACAACGAGACACGAATCTCAATATATTATTCACGCATCACCGGCCTCACTCGATTTCCACAGGTCGTCGATGGAAGGGCTACTTGCTGACTCGACCCTGAATCGAGCCGGCGAAACTGATAATCACGTTAGAGCCCGATCGAAAATCGCGGATATCGCCATTCGCGTTCGATCGTATACTGATTGAGAAGATAATTAAACCCCGCTGCGTCTCTCGTATTGTACTTACGTGTCTGGAACAATTTGAAAATATCAGACGCGCGATCAGCTCGGGTTCTTCGGGTTTTTCGATCTCGAAAGCGAGAATATTTTGAATATTTTGCCGGAGATCTTTTTCGATTTGGCCGCGAAACTGAAACATTTGCCAAGGACAAAGGAATAAGAGCTCAGTGAACGCAATAAGAGTCGAGAATAATTGTACAAGTCTACTAATAACGCTCGTAAATATATTTTCCTCTTCGATCGCGATATCATTCGAACGAATTAAGAAGTTGAAATATTTGATAAAAGGGAAGTCTAACAGGAAGAGTGACGGTAATAATATTTGTAAATTGTTATTAAATACCAGAAGAAATTAAAGAGCCAGAGTACACGATGAAAGATAAAATCTAATTATGAAGAATCCTGTTCGAGGAACAGAAGTGCGAGAGCTAACGCATTAATAACGCGATTAATTTCGGAATTTTGTCGCATTACGAAGAAAGATTAAATACCAAAAACTTCGTCGTAACAATTTAACGTAATACAATTACTACAGGCACGCGCTCGAGGGCAAACAAATTTCCTAGGAGTAGAGAAGTGCGATGAAAAGTGACCCGAGGAATATAAGATAATTAAAGGAAATTTTCTCGTATCGTTTAAGTACAAGTTCATCGTCGTTTCGCTGCGTGGTCGATGAATAAAGAATTGCAGCCAGAATTCTAATGTACGAACGCATTCTAATGTAACGAGCAGCATGAGCAGGTAGATTACTTGGCTAGGTCGCTGACCATACTCAATTTAACATTAACGCCGGTGTACCGTTACACACGGTCTGCGGAGTGCCAATCGTTTCTTATCCGGATTAAAACTCGTTAAGGCGCCCCTGTACAACCCTTGGGGTAAAACAGTTTATGACACTCAATATATTCTGACATTCGTTTACGGTAACGCAACCGTGACAAGAATTACAACTTAAGACGATATTGTGTGTATCTTTACCCCGGAACTATTCGAGGCAATCGACGCAAACAAGCAATAAAACGCAGTTTGCCATTGAAATTGTTAGAGTGGTCGAAATGATTGATTGTCTATTCGTCGTGGGTATGTTTATGTCAGATTTGCGACACGTGTTTTTGGGGGGATTTCAACGACTTCTTCTCTCTGTATTTTTTTTCTTTTCTTTTTTTTTCGTAAAATGTGCGAAGAGAAAATCAGAATGGATGTAACACGCGACAATATGCGTGTGAAATATTCAAAATGTAGTATCTCTCTCTATATTCAGGTTCTATTTTATTTTATTAACCTTTCGAGTGCTCGATAAAATTACCGTGTAACAACGAGAAGCATCCAGCGAATTACCTTTTTGGTATATTTATTCAGTATGTTTTAATATAGTAACGTAGTATCTCCTTTGAACTTCTAACATGTAAGTAAACGAATTATTTTTAGTTGCCTGTGCGATACTTCATTACTGAATGCTCAAAGGGTTAATCAACAGTCTAACTATGACTATCAAAACTCAGGATCAAGGCGAAATTGAAACTCTTTCTGGTAGGAATAACTGTAACAGAAAAAGGGGTTAATCAGTAACTATAGCTATCAAAACTCGGGATCAAGGCGGAATTAAAATACTTTCTGGTGTAGGAATACTATAACTAAAAAGGGTTAATATAACAAGGGAACTATAACTAAAAAAGGGCTAATCAATAACTATAACTATCAAAATTCAGGAAAGGGTTAATATATAGGGGAACTATAACTAGAAAAGGATTAATCAGTAACTATAATCATCAAAATTCGGGATCAGGGCGGAATTGAAATTCTTTCTGGTAGGAATTACATAGAAACAATAAGTTGGGTTGTAGTGCATCTGCATCGGTGTTCGAACGTTCATGCCCCTTTACATGCCACCATGGAATGAGTCACTCTCAGTTCTTAGCACAATCGCACATCTGGTTATAGACGGATTGTCCTCGTTCCTGGGGCTCGCGGATGCTATTGCCAGACTGCTACTTCCGACACGAACACACCGGCCTACAAGGGATGAAAAATATACATGTGTTTCGCTCGTGCGATTCGTTTCGAGTAATTATTCGACACTAGAGCTATCAACAATTGATAAAGTTGAGTGGTTCGTTATTTCGAACTTTATGTGAACAGTATGTTTTGATAGCTTATAGAGTATACTATGGTACCAATTCCTGGATTAGTATAGATTATAACGTAAAGCTTTAAATGGTATGATACAAATTCTTCAAATTGGATCGAGCATAATTTTTGGAAAATGGAGCACGATATTACAATATGTCTCATATTACAATAAGTTTCAATTATATTGCATAGTGTTGTTATTGACAATTTGCCTAAGTTCAGTTTGCTTACGTAACTTTTTTCGAAACAACTGAATCACGCGATTTCTTCCAAATTCTGGAAACACAGACGGTTCCAGTTTACCCTTAAAGTGTTTAATCCACGCACTATACGCGAAATAGTAATGATGAAATAGATTCGTTGGAAGTATCAGAGCGATAAGCGGGGCAGATGATAGAGAACACTTGGGCACTATTGAAAAGATAAATGGAAGTTGCTCTGGACTTTCTATTAAGCAACTTCGATCGACAGAACCGATTAAAAGAATCGAAACTTCGTCAAGAAGTTAACAGGCTCGAATATCTTTGTCTGGAGCCGTTACCTTCGCCCCGGAGAAGAGAAAATTCCTTCGACGCGAGATACCTCTCGGGCTGAGGTCGCATTTGCGCTAATTGCACGGCAAGGGTTGCCCAGTGGATGACCCATGGGGGAAAGCTGCCGCAGCTGGGGTAAATGGTAATGGCAAACGCGTCAACTTTGTAACGAGCGCCACTGGCGAAAAAAGTCTCTCCCAATCGAGTTCCAAATTATCATAATGTTACAATGTCCCAAGGTTACAGTCGACCCACAGACGGAAAAATTTTTTCTTTTTTTTTTTTTTTTTTTTTTTTTTTTGTAACTTTCGAAATCACCCGGAAAATTCTCGTCTGGTGTCTGTTGCGCAGATCATTCGCAAAATTGATTCGCTTTGGTGTGGCGATGGTGGCGCATGTTCTGTCGAAGTCATTGTGTCATGAACGTACTTACTGAAATACAGTCATTCGTCAAATATTTTTTCTTACGACAGTTTCATTCAAAAATATATCCGAAGTCGGTGCATTCGAAGGTATATTTAAAAATATAATTGTTGCAATATTTAAAAAAATGAAAGCAACCTCCATTTGGATTCTACGATGATACATACGATCGTCGTTCGCGAAATTAAAATTTTCGCTGTGCAACCTGCCAATATATATGCACGTGCGTGCCGCATTTTCCCGCAATCAAAATTACGTTTATCAACGCGAAAATTTGAAACGCGTCTTATATTTATCTTACACCTGTTTATCCTGTATCCTGATTTGTCCTATTATCTGTTATATTTGTTCTATTACATTTCAATCGAAGTCGTTCGTGCTCCGTTTCGAGGATATCACAGGCAACTTTACGAAACGCGGAATGAATCGAAGGAGAGTGCGCGCAATGAAACAATTAATAGTTCGAACAGAGTCGAGAGAAAGAGAGAAAAAAGAAAAGGAGAATTGCGGCGGAGGAGAGGCGGAGGGAGGGTCGTTCCGCAAACGCGCGGGGATCGAGTTCCTCGGGAAATCATTATTTCGTCCGGCTTTGCGCGTTTCCCCGGCGTTTTCCATTTCTTCGGCAATTTCCGGTTCTTTCTCCGCGCCCGCGAGCTACTCGATCCTTCTCATCGAAAGCCAGCAAACCTCCTCTACCCCGCTTTTCTAACCGACGAATGCGACGTGAGTCATTAGCGCAGGTCACGGCGTTATTAAAGACAATGAAGCAAACTTTATACGAGCGGGGGTACGGGGCCAATTACTTGGCAATTAGTCGAGCGAGCAACAAGTGAGCATCGTCACGGACCTCTCGCTCTCTTGCTCACTCTTTCTCTCTCTCTCTCTCTCTCTCTCCTCGTGTTCCTTTCTTCGTCTTCTATTCAGACCCACCTTCTCGTCCACGTCTTCCTCTCCTTCCCCCATCGTAGAAACCTTCGTCACGTTTCTCGTGACACGATTGGCGATGGCCATTTGGATCCTCTGTCCTGCAACTTTTCCAGCGAATTTAATCGTAGGTAACACTCTGATGAATGTTGGTTATTGCGAGAGTGAAACAATCTTGGGGCATGATTCAGTAGGTTTTATCGAATTAGGTTGTCGAGAGTCATCGTTGCGTTGACGCAACGTTTCGTTCGTAATTCTCTTTGATCGACTTGTGTTATATTAAGTTCCCAATACCAAGGGATGTATCGAGGGAATTTTAAGGAAATTTTTCTTTTCGTCTGGATTTCCTTTTACGAAACCATTCGAGAAATTGCAGTATTTGCTGTGATATTATTATTTTATTAATGTTGATATTGAAATGGAATGAAACTATTGCTCTTGGCCCTTGATCGGCACTCTGACAAACAAATTCCTTGTTTTCCTTTTATTTTCGTAATTTTTCGAAGTATCTTTGCTTCATAGATCATCTTTTTTTTTTTTTTAGCGTTGTGGGTGAACTTAAAGGGAACTATCAAAGATATCAAGACACTATTTCTTCCAACCAAACATTTTCAAATTTGAAATTCAATGAAATCCAATGATCTGTTTAACGAGTTAATCTGCCAGTCGGAGAGGACAAATTTGTCATTCGAATTCCCAAAAATTCAATTAATAAACCTCTCTCGTATTATATCCTACTAAAAGTTCTGAAAGATTGAAAAAAAAATTTTTTTTATTCTTTTTAAACTCAGGAAGTTGCGTACGTTTTTATTGTCGGGCTTGCGACGCACGCAGAGAGTGTTTGACTGGTAGAGACTGTACTATACTTGGGAACTTTCGCTAATTGCGGCACGTTAGACCTCGGTAAAAAAGATCCTCCTTCGATCGTCGATCGAGGAAACTGATTCTACCTGTCCTACCGGTGCTGATTTCACTTGGGACTCATTAACACGTCCCGTAATTGGATGTACCGTTGTAATTGCGAGTCACGTGAACGCAGACTGGAATCTGGTCTCCTGCCAGACTTTTAAAAATATTCGCTGACCCGTTATAACTAGAGTTTCAACCTTTTTACCTTCTGCCGTGTCCATCGATCAGTCACCTCGTCTAGATTCATTTTCGATTGGTGATTTTCTGCTGATCGACCCTGTCAAATTCTCTCTCTCTTTTTTTCTTTCTGTTTTGTTAATGTCGCACGCGTAATTCACACTAATTCGATTCGTTTTCACGTGAAATTTATTGGTCGAGCGTCGCAGTGCAATTGTCAAGAATCAATCATAACCGAAGACAGCAGGATATTGGTTGTTGAAATGGAAGTAAATGTAAAAAATGAGTGCAAATTGACGAAAACATTTGGAAGCGTTAAAAAGTGTCGCAGAGTTTTACAAGTAAATCCAGATTCTGAAAGTTGTAGAAAATTGTGGAAAAAAAAAAGAACTGAATCGTGTGCAACTTCTTTACAAGACTGATGTTTTAGATTTAGTGAGAGGTACAATTCTCTCTCATTTTTGAAAGAATACCCAGCAAATTGTTTCCAATGTTTGAACTTGCTCAGTTTTTGCAGTAGAAAAATTAATTCATGGGAAGATTAACAGCGTAAATGACCAGAGAAACGACGTAGGATTGCGTTAGCGGTACTCACGTAAAACTTAAAAGGTAAAAAAACAAAAAAAATGAAGTAGGACCACGTTGCCAGCCTCGAATCGGTTAACATTGCGTCGCATCGATAGCGTATCGTCCCCGCGTACCACTAAAATATTAATAACTGGATGTTTATTAACGCGATTCCTCCAAAGACTGATAAATTCCCCGGTTGGATCTCGAATTTACCGCGTCGCGGACGATATCCACTTTTTACGCGTTTATTCCTGAAACGAACGAACGAACGAATAATCCCGGCGAAACACAATTTTAAGCAAACAGCCAGCCCTCATTATTTATGACCACTAGACGCGGCTGCAATAAAAATAATGATGTTACGCCCGGCGACCGGTGAGAATCAATGAAGCAATTAAATTGATAAGTTTGCCTCGTTATATTTTCATTCTTTTGTCGCAGTAATCAAACTGTGAAATTATGCTACGCGCGTAATTTCTCTCGTTTTCTCCTCGCGCGCTTCGCTTTTCGACGAGAACTTAGAATTTTAATTAGAATTGTTACACCTATACCGCCGTTACATTGCACGCGTATATTCATCCTCCCTCCCATCCCCTCGGACGTATGAACGTGTCCGATTTTGCACGGATGATTAAAAAAAAAAAAAAAGAGAGAACTCTCTCTCTCTACTCTAATTATACAACCTTTTTGTAATTTCGATTTCACGGAGAGTTTCCAAGGAGAGACCTTTCTTTTTTTTTTTCATTCTCCCCCGTTCGCTCGTTTAGCAATTTTTTTGACTTCGAGTAAAGTCGTATTATGTACGTCCTTGAGCATTCAAGGTAGACACGAAGGGTTGGAAAAGGGGTGCAACCGCATGCACGCTCTCGATCGAGAGAGCGGTTTCGCACTTTTCACGCTTTCGTCTCTCGCGTCGATGCTTCTCGATTTTAACGATCTCTGCGTCGCGCGGTGAGTCTTTTCAATTTTTCGTTTATCGTTTATCGTTTATCGTTTATCACATGGCATCGGTATCGACGAAACTGTTGCTTTTCTTCTGTTAGAAGTACTTTTTTTCTTTTTATTTATTAAAATTAGACTCTCTGGTACTTTTATCTACATCTGTGAACACAAGTGAGGAAATAGACTCTGAATATAAATTATCTTCGTCTATGAATCTCGTGTATATTCTATTTTATTCTAATTATAAAGATCCGCAGTCTAGTCTGACATTTAAACAGTCTAGTCATATTTAAACGTGATCAGAAAATCACAGCTTGTATTTATCGAAACGCATTGTATTAATATCATGTATTCAAATTGAGAAGCATTTCGGAGTGGCTTGTTCTTAAAATAAAAAAAAAACAGGACGATTTTCGACCTGATACTTTTCGAAATGATGCATCGTCAATTGCTTATCGTGGTGATTACGATGTGCAGACAGTGTATTCAGAAATTTACAAAAATACAACGAAAGTACGCGAAGTGTACATAAAATACGATGCTCGCTGCAGTATTCGTATAATGTATTACAATATATTTAATTAATATTTACAATAATATTTTCTGTTTGCTTATCTTGCTTATCTTTAAACACCACAGTCGAACCACATACGCGCGCAATACATCACGACGAACGTTCATCGAATTAGATCGAATTTTATCAGTTACTATTTGCACGTTCTATCTTATTCATGGAAAAGGACATTTCATTTCCCCACAAATATCTTCACTTTGTTGTTATACGTAGCAATTTAATTTGACTAATGGCGGCATTACTTAATGGTCATAAGACCATTCGACAGATCTTTCCTTCGAGCTCTTCGAGAAGATAGCCAGCCTCGCTGGATACATCGAGGGGGCCTTCGTTCAGTCGCTGTTTAATTGATCTATATCGATAACCGCTTCCGGAAGACGTTTCATACGTTATTAGCAGCGGGGCAATCTCGGTGGCACGCGTTACGAATTCATTAACTCGGCATCGAGATATATTCCGCAGATACTCCCTGCATACATTATTTTCTTGCATCTACCAATTTTATCGGACGACCGATACCGCGTCTACGAATACCGCGACACAGGCCACTTAAAATCTTGTTCTCTTCCGATTCTCTCTCTATTCATCGCCCTGTTTCTATAATTGCCGCCGTTTTAATCGCTGCACGTCATTCCGTTTTATTGCGGAACAAATTGGCCGCATGATTGGCTGTTGCATCCATCCCGGTTCGGAGAAATCTAACCTCTAACCATTCCGGAAACCAACGTCTTGAGAAATACTGGCCAATTTTGCCAGTTTCTCCTAAACGCTGGCTTGGTTTTCGTTAGGGGTAAACGAAAGTGCAATTGATTCGAAGTCTTAGGAGCAAACGAGGAACAATTTTTTAGGTACCACTCGGGCTGTATTTTTGCGAAATCGAAATGATACAGAGATATATTATCTAGATTCAAAGTGGTTAGGCTAGTAGATCTATATCCAGAGTAGTAGACTAGTACAGTCCAGATCCATAGTAATTGTGGGCTTTTATGGATTTTCGAGATTATACATGTGGCAAACGAAAGTTCAAGAGACGTGTTATATTTTTAGAACACGGAATTGCGGTTGTTATTAAAAGTACTTCATTCATTAAAAGTATTCGTCAGATATAATAAGTGTATTTGAAGGTATTTCGCGTCGTTTAGTTACTAAAAATTTGTTGCTACATGAAATCTCAAAATTAGATTATTGTCAAGAATTCTTTATTGGAAACTTCCTCCCCTCAAACAAAAATTCCCTATAAATGCCTAAAGATCACCAATACTTATTAGATAAAACTAGTTTCCATTTGTTTTATTCTTGTTCCATTTCCTTGATTGTCCATAAAAATACGAAACCATTTATCAATTAGATTCATTCATATAAATATATATATATATATAACTATTTTTAATTATGTTCGTGTGAATTACGTTCTAGTTACATGCGATTATTTCGTTTCGTTTCATGCGTACTACTACTGATAGAACACTTATAGGATCTTTTCCGAATGGTACACTCCTTGCACGATAGTAATTTATTTATGCCCGAGGCTCGTAACGATATCGTTGCTCGAATTGTAAAATTCCAAGATGTAACACGTTTGTTCCATTCGTGTGCTCTGGCAATTATTCGTCTGGATAATTTGTTGGAAGAATTCGCGGCAACATTGTGCACATTGTTGCTCGCAACTGGCATTCACCAGTTTGACGTAATCGGCCTTCGCGTGCCTGTTTCCAAGCACTCTTCAACTTACCCCTCGAGAAATATTCGACTCGAATATTCGTCGACGTAAAAACTACCCACGTGTTTCTTAAGATTCGCGAATATTATGTACAAGTTCGTCATGTAGCGTGCGTTTTGTTTGCTCGTCGTTTTGCTAAATTTGATAATAAGGAGCGAGTAATCGCCGTGGTAAAGGGAAAATCTCTCTCTCTCTTTCTCTCTCTCTCTCTTGCATAATTGAAGTGATATTAGTATTAATAATTCTTTTCGGTAATGAGGCAAATGAAATTTTCCCAATTAGGAAACATTTCATTATCCTGTTTTAATTGTATAAATTGAATACAGTTCTGTGTGATTTCGAACTGGTGCGCTTCCTTTTTAATATTGTTAATATTATTGTAATAATGTTGTAGCATTAATATTATTGTATTATTACAGGATATTTAATATTTATATATATATATATCAATAATTAATAGTAATTATTATAATAATAATTGACAGTTGATTATTACAGGATATTTATTAAAGATTCAGAAATAGTCGAAAATATATATAAAATATCTGGAGCGTAATAATTATTACGATATCTGTTTAGTGAATGAAACAAATCTCATTGTCTATTCGTGAAAATTTGAATTTAAGTCTGATACGGAATATTCAATAAAAAAAAAAAAAATATATATATATACATACCTAAAATATTAAATATAATAAAGAAAACTAATTTAATGCTACTTAACATAATATCAATTCAAATCTCGCCCATCCACCGCTATGCTAATCGTAAATTAAACTATCAATAATTACAATCGAATGTATTATAATTCGAAGCTGTCCGCCATTTTGTAGCTCAATTTGCAGAAACTGTTACGTAAGCAAAAATTTCGAATATAATTTTCAAAACTCTCCACTCTACGAGCTTCGGTTAACAAATCTTCAACATGATCTCACCGCTCGTAATACTTTCACGATACTTTCATTTCGAACATAGGGTCAAGCGTGCCTCAGACTTGCGTCAAAGGAATTCAGTATTCTCGTTCCTCAACGTCCGTAACGTCATTTCTTGCACTTGAATCGCCGATTATTCGACGAGAGATGAACGAACGACAGACAGAATAAGGTCGAACTCGATAGAAATGATATATCTTCGATTGGCCGTGATGCAAAAGACTGGCGGCTACTTTTGCGTCGCCCTGTAGCCAGCAACCCCCGGGGGGTGGTAGGCGGAGGATGGGGCTGCGGCGGGCGTTTTTCAAATAATTACATCGAGCTGCGGTGGTGGTGGGTCGCCATGGCAACCGCAGTGCCTTCAGCATCCTACGACTGAAAGCAACCGGGCAACCGTGCGATGCAACCCGGTTCTCTCTTCCCTTGGTTCGTACTTCTGCTGCTAGTTGCGAACGTTTCCCTGGACCATTTGTGTTTCAACGGAACGTTTCGATGCTAGATGCCGGCAAACCGAGCGTGGATTATCAATCCATCAACGTAATAATCGATGGCCATCGACGGGACTAGGAATATGACTCTACGGGCCTCTACTTTTGACGATTTTTTTTTCTTTTCTTTCTTTTTTTTCTCTTCTCTTACTTTCGTGTCGTTCTGTGGATTAATGTTGGCTAATAGTTGCAAATCGCAGCGCTTGCAATGTTAAAAAATTGACAGTCAAAAATCAATTGTTCTCGTTATGTGTAATACAGTTTTTGCTTTTGGATGGTAGAGACTTTCCATGTGAGGCTTTTTCTTAGATATTTAGCAAAACCACTTTCTAACACCGACCGAGTGAGAAATTCCAATGTTGTCGAAATGAAAAAAATTCGCGAATTTCGAGGCGAAGATAAGAAACGCCCCGAGATTCGTTGCAACTTCTTCTCGAAGGAAATGTGATTTTTGATTATAGAGACGAGGTCTCCTGGAAAATTTAATCACCTGGAAAAGTATGGAAAAATGTGATCGGTCCATTTTTATTGATTTCCTGATCCAGTTGGCTGGCTAAAAGGAAGTCAATTCAATTTTCGTGCGTTTCATTTATTTATACGTATTCCTTGAAAATAATGTCTAACTGTAGACTTCCCACCGAGACGAGGAAAACTCGCAAATTCTCTGGTTGAATGTTGAAAGTAAATGGAAACTAGGTGTTTCATTATGCAAATACGATGGAAATATAAGTTGATGGCAGAATATCGTGTAATAAAGGTGTAGGGAAATGCAATTTTTATTTAACTTCATAAGTAGATATTAGAGCGAAATCACCAACAGCCTTTATGGGAGCGTGTTTCCCACTTATTATAATAGTCTCCGTGTCTAGTGATCGTGAGATATATTCAGTTTATTATTTCGATTTTTTAAAGCATTAAACTGGCAGTATCAATGAAAAAATTTAACAAATTACGAGGGACCAGGAATTTAAGCAATTGTCTTGCACGTAACTCTGCGTATGTCAGTTTTTACAAATTCCAAATTCATCGATTCTATTGTAAGATAAGTAAAATTGTAGATAGAAATAGGTATGGAAATGTTTAATTTGTTATTCTTCAATTCGCTGCGATGAATCAGTAAATGATAATGTTGCAAATAACAAGTTTAAGACGTCTGATTGTCTCGTTTTTACTGATCGTAAAATAGTGAATTCGTGCAATAAAGATCTACAGTCTACGGTTTATTTTTACTTACCAAATGGACCTGTGAATCCACGATCGACGATCACACAAATTAGTGTACACAAAATTTTGCTAGTTTCAAATTAAAAACGATGAAATTATTGAAGTTAATAATTTTTGTTGTACGAAAGGACACTATGATAGAGACCCGCAGTCCTTATTTCACTTATCTAACTCAACAAACCACATAACTTCGTCAGAATATGCATCACGAAGTCTCCAATTACACTTGTTGCCGACGTCCATTTCGAATTGTGTCATTCTAATTTCAACTGATTAGGATTAATCCTCCCAACGAGGAACACTATTAGATCAACTCCTAAAATGACGTAGAACTTTCTCTCCCTCTCCGTTCTATTTTCTTTCTTTCTTTCTTTTTTTTTTTTTTTTTTTTTTTTTTAAACGAAAGATTGGAGGTAGTTCTCGGTTCCCATCCGCCGTGACCTTGACTCCGTGTTAAAGTTCAAGAGAGCTTATTTCGCGGTTACGCAACACAGCCGCCAAGGGAGTCTTACGGCCACGCCATGATCGTAAATTCTATCCAGACGAGGTGTGCAAATGTTACAGTGACGTTGCGCGATATGAGGGCAGGCTGCGGTCAATTTCCTCCGACAGATGACCAAATTGCCCCGACGCAAATCATTACCGCCAAAGGAATTGCGAATTACTTATGGCCGACGTCGTAACTTAACGACACCGTACGACAAAAGGACAAAAAGTTCTTTCATTTCAGTTCTCGTTTTTTGACAGTCGATCTAAAGAGATTTTCTTTTGGTTCTTCTATCGGATAGAGGAATCTCTCTCTCTCTCTCTTGTGTAATTATCAATCAACAGCGAGAAAATTTTATTTCATATGAGAAAATGAGAAAGGCAACGAATCGTTTCTGTTGATTTGTATTTCGTTTTAGAAATTAAGTAGATCGTTTGTAGATGATCTTTTATTTGAATCAGTCCGTTGAAACAAAAGCAGCGGATTTCCTTTCCATTTCTGATCATATAAATTTAGTAAGCCAGCGGCGAAGATAGTATTAATTTTCGGAGAGCTTGACAAATTATATGTGCTGTATAATTATATACAATTATTCTTAATAGACTTCGATTGGAAATCTCTGTTTCAATATTATTTTAATCTTCTCTTTCCTCTCGTTGCGTCGTCCAAATTTCAATCTTATCCTACGTCAAACTTCCCTTCGTCTCAGCCTCCCCCCCCCCCAATAAATTCCACAAAAAATGAAAAAAAAAATCTCCCAAATTTCTGTCCCAACGTTAACTCAATCTAAAGTCCCACTCCGTCGCCAATTTATGCGAAATCTTCAAAAATCCTCTTCCTCCATCTCTAATAGAGACTTGACCTAATTGAAAAATCAAACTCTGAAAAATCTGGAAATCCGGAGCCTAACACTCTCCTGTAACTTTCATCCGAAATTCCGTTTCCAAACTGTTTCTGCCTGTCGCTTTCTGGATCAGTCGCCTTCTAGATTTTCGATCGTGATAATTCGAATGGAAGCAGAAGAGATCAGAGGAATGGTACCATCTCGACGCGCCAAGGAAGTGGCTAAAATGCCGGGGTTTATGGCGTGTCTGCGTTACGAATCGACACGGCCCCTTCGCGGATTCTCTCTCTCTCTCTGCCACCTCTTTGACCGACCTACTAGGCGACCTACACACCTAACCTGACGTGCAACGGGTCAAGCAGGACTCCGGAGAGTGGCGAGCAAGCGGGAGCAAGAGAGTAAACGAAGCGGATCGAGTGCGAGCGCGCGCGCGAGAGGGAAATAAGAGGGTTAGAGTGGGGTCAGTTCGTGACCCGACCACCTGTGGAAGCAGCCGGTAGCTACTTCTTGTTTGCTGTTTGCGCATACCTACCTACCACTTATATGTACTACTACGTATTACGTAGGCGAACCGCCAGCCGATGACCGTGGTCACGGTTAGAACCGAAATTACGCTCTGCTCCAGCTTCGCCGCGGACAGAACCGGCCAGAAATCTGCTACCGGCTTTCCTTACGTCTCTTCCTACGTCTCCTTCGCGCTTCTTATTGATTCTAATCCGTCAGCCGAGACCAACCGACGGTGGTTATTCAGCGTATACAGAAATATTGAAGTTTCTTTCGGTTTTGCATTTCGCGGCAAAGGAGGAGGACAAAACGAATTTTTTAGATTTCGCAAGCAACAAGGTAGAATAGTTGAAAGATCAATGGCAGTGTTCCGAATCTTTTTAGTTTTATTAATTTGTTACGTCGAATGATAAAAAGAAAAATCTATAATACCGGGGGATAAATTTTGAATTTCACTCTCAACGACTTACTCGAGTAAGTGCGATACTTCGGCACTATTGCTCTCGTCGAAATTCAATTATTTCTATACGTGCATCAAAGTCAGAATCATTGACAAAAAATTCGAAGCCTCCATCTCTGTTCCTCCGTCTTTTAACGTCATTATTTCAGACAACAGTACTATATCTGCGCGCGATTGTTGCCGTCGTGGCGTTTATAATGTTATAAATCGATTCTGCGATTAATTTCAGGATCAAAGAAATTTCGATCAATGAGAGCGATTCGCGTTATAAAATACGACGCGCGTTGAATAATCCGACGGCATTGTGAATGGACCTAAATGTTGTTACCAGAGCAATTACACTGGCAAACAGACGGAGCGCGCATTAAGTTATAATTATGTCTAAATGCCGCGGTAAATTGTTCCGTTTTATTGGACGATGCGGGACACGCGACAAATGTTTGTCAAAATAATGCATGATAATGTAATTTGCGGCTCCGTGATTCCTCCACGAGCGTACGTGTACGCACCGAGAGGTTTCTAGATCGTTAAAAAAAAAAAAAAAAAAAGAAAAAAAAAGATAAACGCCGTTTCCTCGCGTGAATTATCTTTTCACATCCAAACGTGAATATCGAGATTTTTTTCAGAAAAGAACAATTTATCTTCTTCTTTCTCGCTGTGTTCTTCACGTACGAAGCTGTTATCCTTTTTTCGCTGAAAATCTTCAACACCTTTATTGAACAGTGTTCTGCAATTTTAGTTAGACCTTCTGTATATTTATACAAATCGGTATGTTTAATGAGTATATATTTGTATATTTAATGGTATATATATACTTAATGTTTATTTTTTAATTACTTCTCAATATTCAATTGTAAATTCGTGAATTTTGCAATTGGATAAAATCATTATTCAAATGATGTGTTTAAGAAGAATACATAAATAGATTAAAGATCTTGACTGTTTGATTAGTAAGATTGTATGATACGTGTGTTGAGCGTTTAAAAAAATATTAGTAACGTTGATTATGCAGGACGACTAAATTAATATATTATTCAGGTTTTGTAAAACACCTATACAGATAAACCTATTTTTAGAGACATATAAACACCTTCGAATTTATTAGATAATTCAATGATTCAGTAATCTTAGTCGGCAAATGGCATAAATCATCGTCTACAGAGGTACACGTTCTACAGTGTTCTATGTTCGACAGAAAGAAACTCGTCAGCGTAAGAAGTGTCGAGAGAGCAAGTCCGAAGCAAAATCTGCTCACGTTCGCGTACAGAAATTTCTAGGTCGTTTTAAGAAAAGATAAATACAGTTTTCTCGTTTGGAACGATCTTTTTACATCGTTCGAACAAACGTCGAGGTTTCACCAGAAAAGAACAATCCACCTTTTTCCCCGTGCACGAGAAGTCAAGATGCTGCTTCCAGCTCCCTTTATTATCCTTTTTCCCCCATTGATCACGTTCCCATAAAAAAACCCCTTTCAGTCTTCAAGCGAAATCACTTTACATCACCGCGCAATCATCATCAAGAATAGAGAAGGGAGCAAAAGGGCCTAAACAGTTCATAGCAAACTACATGCTCACTACGTGGGTAAAAGAAGAGAGCGAGAGAGAGAGAAAGATGCATTCAATCGCGATGCTATTCAGCAAGAAAAACAGCGCGAACATTAACCCCTGCTGTTAATCGCATCA
The DNA here is from genome assembly GCA_032399595.1 of Tetragonula carbonaria. NCBI lineage: Eukaryota > Metazoa > Arthropoda > Insecta > Hymenoptera > Apidae > Tetragonula > Tetragonula carbonaria. The sequence goes on from JAUCRC010000013.1 coordinate 6,860,642, forward strand.
TCAGTCATTCCACGTCATCGTTTAGGCGCCACGTAATTGGTACTTCTGCTTTTCCCTTTCGCAATCCACCGTATTTCATTTTCTTGCGGTGAAATTGTTTGTTCTTATCGGTGACAAGCAGATCTCGCGTCTCGATACACGTCCGGCACAAAGGCCTTCCCTTACGATCTATACCCCGGTAAGGGCTCGTTAATCTCAATTTCTTAATTGACCACGCGTTGTCCCATTAGCGGTTCAGCACGCTATCGGGCAATTAGACATTCGTGAAAAATCATGGGAGCCGGCGCAGCGGGCGATCCGCTTGATAAATCACGATAACGCGATACAGACGCACTGTTACGTATCGTAAGGACCTAAGCTGCGACCGGTGTGCAGGGAATTCAACACAGAGATTATCTCGTATTTTATATTATTTTCGCGGAATTGTCCTACAACTGTCTGGCATCGAGTCGTCTCGATTTTTTTGATCGATCTCTCCTTATTCAAATTTCTTTTGCCGTTCGATTTCCAACGGATCTCAATTGTATTTTATATTATTTTCGCGGAATTGTCCTACATCAACTCTCTGGCATCGAGTCGTCTCGATTTTTTTTGATCGATCTCTCTTTACTCAAATTTCGTTTGCCGTTCGAATTGTCCTGCATCAACTCTCTGGCATCGAGTCTCGATTTTTTTTTTTTTTTTTTTTTTTGATCTCGACTGAAACTCCTCTCGTTACTCAAATTACTTTTGCGTCGAAGCCTCGCCGTGGAGTTCGTTTCTTTGGTTTCTGTTCATTGTTTTCCGCGAGCTGTCCTGCCATTAATAACACACAAGATGTATGGCGAAAAGTTTAATTTATGTTACTTACATGTTGATAAAGAAAAAGATTACGGAAGAATGCATATAAGATCATTTGATAATCTTCAGAGTGTGCTATCCTTCGATCCCGGGTGTTGTACACGATATATTTCATAATCAAGATATATAATAAAGGCTATTAAAATACGAGGTACAAGTACAGAAAATAATTACCGATACTAAACACATTCACGTACTTCATTCAAATATTTGACGTTCATAGTTTGACAAACGAGATGAAAAAAAATTCGTAAAACACCAACGCGATAAGGCGCGAGAATATATCTAAAACCTCCGGCAAACGATCGTATATCAATTCGTAGCTTAATTCGTAGCTCCGCGATCAAGGCAGGTAATAAAAATATAATCCCAAAGAACACGATGCAGACAGTCATCAGACACGGTGTCTACCGTAACACCGATTGTGAATGTAACACGATGATGGGGCGAAGCAAGGGGTCCCGGTGATGTAATAACACGAAACTACATCGTATCGCCTTAGGTGTGATATAGAGGCCGCTTAATAGTACTACGGGCCATTCATGCCGCGAGTCACCGGCAGCTTAGCGCTCTATTAATCACAGATTATTATTCATGCACCTACTGGTAGTCCGTGTGGCGCTTTTAGCCGCGCTGACTTTTGTCGCCCCATTGGCTTTAACCTCCTCCCAGGCACACTTTGTTCCTCTCTCTCTTTCTCTCTCTCTCTCCCCCCCTCTCTCTCTCTGTTTCTTGCGGGCTTTTATTCTCCCTTTCTCTGTTCCAACTTCCTCCCAGTGCACACGCGCTGTTTGCATCCTCTTCTCCGCCTGAAGCATCTCCACCTGGGATTCTTTCCGGTTCCTTTCGGTGCCGCTTCATTAACCAGCACGTGGTGGAAATGGAATCGGGAAGTTGGCTCCTCGATGGAGAGAAAGAAAGAGAGAGAGAGAGAGTGGCAGGATTCGTATCGTAGGCTATGGTTAATTGATTTCCGTGGGAATCTTTGTGCTTTGTTTGGATAAGGAGCCACTCGATCAACTCGCTGTTCGCCGCTGGTTCTCGGCGCTGTTAACCCATTTCGTCCGTCTTCGAGTTATTTCGGTTCCATTTCTTACGACTTATTGTTAGATCGCTGCTCGTGTGTTCCAATCTCTCTCTCTCTCTCTCTCTCTCTCTCTCTCTCTCTCTGTGTTTCGAAAATTATTTCCCTCAGATTGCTGGAGATTCCTCTGTTTTTTTTTTTAATTATTTCGGTAAACGACAGCAAGCAGACTTTGCGTTTCGAGGGTTTTTTTTTTTTTTAATTTCGTTAATTTTGTGAACGAATATAAAGAAATTCCTATGTTCCCGGTGTAAATGAATTTTTTTACAGAACAAGAAGTTACAAGAGGGATATCGTATATTATTAATACCATAAGTGAAAGTCACACTCGAAACTAGTTACAGGTTATACATAATCTATATTAAGGAGCGGAGTGGTTGAAAACACGTTCTGCCATCGCGAAGAAATAAAACGGAGCTGGGTCACTTTCACTTAAACCCAGCAGAAGTTTACACGAAACGTCAGTCTCTTATGAGTAATGTTTCCCTTTAATCCAACGTTGACCGATATCCCTATTTCTTTTTTCAAAACTCTTTTCGCGAGCAAAATATTCCTTACGTCTGCAAGAACAGTAATTTAGAATATCAATCCACGAAACTCCGTTTCAGTTCTGTTTAATTTTAAAGATAGAGAGCGTGCGTAAAAAAAAAAAATGCGCGTTAAATATGAAATTAATTATTCCGATTTCTTTTGATCACTTCTTAATAAAAATTATATTCGCATCAGAAAGATCTCGATCTTCCCATCTGCTTGCTACGATATAAATATCTATCCCGTGCACAAGTTCTCTACTACAAAAGGTGCCTTCTTATCGACGAGAGTCAACGAGACGTGACGAAAATCACGTCAGTGTAAAAGAGACAAGGGGACATCTCTCGACGATTCTCTTCTCGCTCGCGAGACGGAAATGACGGGAGAGAAAAAAAACTTGTTCCGCGGGAAAAAGTACATAGTTGTTCTCGGGTTGTTTTTGCGTTGATCCATCGAACACGAGCGCGAAGAAAACGCAGGATGGGGGATGGATGGGTGCCCGTACTGCCGGCGTCATCGTCTTCGATTTTCTTCTTTTTTCTTTTTTTTTCTTTCCTTCACACGTGCACACCACTCGCTATATCTCCCTTTTTTTTTTCCTTTTCGCCCTGCAGCCCCTTTTCCTTTCGCTCGGCGTATCTGAAATACGAGCGGTGCTACTATTCTTAGGAAGCGGTACGGTTCTTACCGCGTGTCAGTGTTTTCGTCGACAACGTGGTGCCCCTGCTCGTTGGCTGTTGGTATTCGTAAACCGTCCACACGTCACGTCGGCTGTCGGTTTTTTGCCGTTGCTTCGCTAGACGAATGATTAATTATTGCGGCGACCTCTCATACCCCGCGAGTGTCAGCGATCTCGCCCCGGTTCGATGTAAAAAGGAAGCCGGCCGCGCGAGGACCCGACGATCCTTGCGACCGACGACGAATTCATTTCCTGATCGGCTGCACGTCAGTTACGACAGTCACAAGCGTCACAGTTTTTATTTTTTTTTTTTTTTTTTTTTTTTTTTCTAGTAGATTTGTTCTCCGACAAATTCGAGCCACGAGCCAAATCAAAAGGTTCCTTTCCTTTTTTCCAATTTCCAGAGTCAGAGCTCTTGATACGTGAAACAAATTTCCTTAATCCTTTCGCTACTACGGGCGAACTATAGTCGCTTTTCATAAAATGCCACTGACATACTACGGGCGACTATAGTCGCTTTGCTATAAGATGCCGCGTATAAACAATACATTCTCTCTAAAAGAAACAGATTTCGGATCATATCGTTTATTTTATGTGATACCCAATCCGGATTTGTACAAGATTTTATAATTTATAATGGAGCATTGAGTTCTGCAACCTGCGAAAGTGAAAGTATTGGCAAATCGGGGGCTATAGTCATGCAATTATTGAAACTTTATTTACGTAAAGGCCATTGTACGTGGATAATTGGTACACAAGTCCGGCCCTTTTTGAGGAAAGTCTTTTTTTTTCAATAAACACCGTCATAGCAACTTGGGTTGCAATGAGGCGTAAATGCAGCCGCTGCCGATCTTTCTGGAGCACCGTGCACATTTCTGTCGCGGCGGAGAAATCGCCCGTAGCGAAAGAGTTAATATCGAGTGGTAACACCGCGAAGTAACAAACATTCGTTTCTGGATGGACGATGTACACTTTTCCCTATATTGTTCCTTGGCAAATTTGTGAAGAAATAGTTGATTACAGGCATTGAAACTTATGCGTATGAAAGTGTATCGCTGTGTGTATATTTGCAAACGTCGTAAGATAAATCTTGAATCTTATAAATCTTAAATCTTGAAGCCCGGTGAATTCGACGCGATCGATGACGCTTCGTCAATTGTCTCGATTGCGAAAAGATAGACTGTTAAAACGAACTGTGGTGATTTTTTTTTGAAATTTTGAATTAACGATGAAGATTGATTATAAAAAGAACGTAACCTTAGGACTTTCTAGGAATATTTCAGAAAATAAAAATAAACGGCGGTCGTTTAAAGAGAAGAGCTTTTACCAATTCAATAAATTCAATTCAATTGATACAATCGATTGAAGTATTAAAAGATACGAAAAGGTCAAAATTCGCAAGATCGGATGATCCGCCGGGTTTCTGGATCAAAAACCATTGCTTCGAGGGAGACGCGATTTAAAATTCCAAATCCGTGTTCATCCAAAGTAAAACAAATCCTTCTACCACAATATTCTATCCACGTAAAACGAAGCAAGAGAAAGAGAGAGAGAGAGAGAGAGAAAGAAAGAAAGGGAGAAAATGTCCTGATTTTTCGGGAAACAAACGTGCTGGTTCGTATCCCTTAACGCCTAGGATCACGTTTGATCTCGCGATTAAATTTGACTCGCGTCGTCAGTCGTTTCGTTTCCCACTTTGGGTGTCCGATAAAAATTCGTCTTTCCGCCTCCTGAATGGCGATTAATTTCGTATGTGCGCTCGTCCGCTGGAAATATCGCGAGTGCCCAGTTGGAAACACGTTTCAATCCAAAAGCCCATCAGCGAAGCTTCCCCCCCATCACGTACGCAGCGACTGCGAGATTTTATTAAAATTAGACGACGTGGAATTGTGCGCGCAATATTTGTTAATTAATTCTTGCCTTTCGAGTGTGCGTGCGTGCGAGAGAGAGAGAGAGAAAGAGCGGGAGAAAGGGTTGAGAGGGTGGTTCGCGTCGCGGTTTTGCTCGTTTCTGTTGATCTGGTGATAGGGGGACGTGTTCGTACGTCATTACTTTGAGCATAGTAGATACTCGCCATTCTACGTGCGCTGCTGCACGAGCCGGCCGTGCGCTACTCGGTTAATTGACGCTTAATTGGCCGTAATTAAGTTAACTTCGCGAACACGTGGGCTCCCGCGATCCACGGAGATTGGGCCATGCGCGAACAACGCGCTGCAAGCACTCGTTTCGAACGCGTACGGCACCATTTCTCGATCGTCTGCGATCGAGTTCGAGATTTCACTATTATTTCGCGTGCGTGTAAAAAGGGAAGGCGAATTGTCGATGAATAGACAGAGCGTTAGTGAAAATCTCGTGTCATGGAGATTGTATTCGGAATAAAGTGAAACATTAAACTTTTCCAACAGAATGATCAATTTCAATAATGTAACCGATATATTAAAATTGAAAATCGAAATTTGATAAACGATGGTCAAGCTGGTATTTGACAAAATAATCGAAAAGAGAATTCGAATGAATTTGGAAGTTCTACGAGATAATTATCGTCGATTCAAACGTAATTGATGTTAAAAAAAAATTAGAGCTGGATCCTCTTCTCTGGCTTCATCTATCATTTCGCTTTATGAGTCCTTTCATCCACGAATCCTCTTCAATTCGAACTGTTCAGGAGCTACGTTGATTAATTCCACAAATTAGAAAGGGACGATGCTTGCAGATACTATTTTTTTTTTTTTAATTTATTCATTGACCGAATGAATTTGCTATTACCGACATCATCTTTTTCATGATAAACGAATTCATGGATGCAATTTTTTTTTTTTATCGCGGCAGTAGTTTCAACGATTTGTATCTTATTATCGTATTATTACATGCGCATTCATGCATATGTATACTTTTACAACGTGTAATTTAATTCTCAATTAGTGGTACATATATGTTTAATTGATACGTGTCATATAACATTGGATAATCATCTCCATGTTTCTTCGAATAAAAATTTTTTTCCACATTAATGAATCGGTGATCGATCACTGCTCGCTAGCAACAAATGCTAGCTTCTTTTTTTTTTTATAAAAAAGTCGCTGATTGAAATGCGAAGATTGTATCCAAGAATAATAATAGACTCTGTCCGTCTTTTTCTTCTCTATGTCTGTTGGAAGACTCTATCGACGTTCCTCTCTAAACATTGTTGCAACCACGCATTCCTTTGCCTCCTCTGTCGAGGAGGAGGTCAAGAGAGGATTTGCGGCGAACAGGTACACAACCGAGCGTTTACCGTCGAACTGCCTGTAGCTACTCCAAAACGTTGTACGGGATGCGCGTTAATCGTTGGAGAGCCAACCATCGTTTGTCAATGGTCGCCACGTTGAAAAACTTGGTTAACTGTCGATGCAAGTTGAGGGCGATCGATATTTCCACGAGACGAGACGCGCGAGAGAAATTGCGCGTAACTAACTACTACGCATGCGTCGTGGCTAGTTATCGGATCGATAATTTGGATTGACGATATTCAGCTGATCAGATCGATATCTACGCAGTTTATGTACGAAACGCCATTTATTTGAACGAAATTTTCAAACCAATGCCCGATCAAATTAATTCTTGAATTTACCAATTCGTGCCTAAAGTCTCGTTGTATATAAACGAAAAATCGTTAATTAGTACTCCAATTATTTGTCTGTCTACAAATTTATATAAATTCTACTGTACTATCGATATATATGAAGATATCACAGTCATCTTTTTTTTCTATTGATAAAATGTAATTCTTTTTACTAATATTAAACTTTCAAATTTCCAAACTTCGAAATTTTCGGATATCAAATATTCAGATTTTTGTACTTTCAAATTCTCGTACATTCATAATTTTAAATTTGAATATATTTCGGCGAAATATTGTCTACAAGGGCAGTGGAAGGGTTATGGATATATTTATAAAGTTTATTAAACGAGTATCGAAGTGTTTGTTCAAGTATCGATACATGGGCAGATATTTTCATGAACTCTGTCAAATTGACTCGATGTACTTTCCGATTGATACCGATTCAAGACGTATCGGAATTGAAAATTGACACCAAATACTTGAAATTTCGGCGCGTGTTGATACTTCTCGTTGTGAATATTTCGCTACATCCAATTGATCGAACGTTACGAATAGCATCGGCACCTTTGATACGATTCGCGTTCAATCAACCTGATACGAGAACTCTCTCGGTGGAAACGCGTTGAAATTTCGTATGAATTTTCGATGCCCATCATCAATTAAAATGTTAGATAAAACGACAGTTGCGAACGTCACCACCGAAAAATCTTGTTTCTCGAGATATTGAATATTGATCGTGCATCTTGAACACTTCACGTAAGATGAAGTTGATCAGCATGACTTCTAAATTCATGTATTATACATACACATGAAATCGGCTATCGATACGTACTTTCATAGAATATCACGACGTCATTCACGAGCTGATATCGGTAATGATGATATTGATTCGATATAGCTAATCGGTAGATGCGAATGCACACGTATGTATCATCGATCAAGGATACGCGCCGAGAGAAGAAGGATATACGCGCGAAGGACCGTCGAGTCAGGGCCAAACCCGAGGAGGTGGCTCGACCTAGCCTCAAATCCCCTAGCCAGGTAATTCACCTCCACCTTGAATTCCGGCGTCTCATGCGTATATGTAATCACCTGTCGCTGATGGAGACTGACCTTCTGCGCACTTTCGCCCGTTGACTTCATCCCAGTCCAGCGGAATATATTTGCATCTCGTTTCCTTCCAATATATGTATATATATTTTTTTTCCCTTCCTTCGTTTTTTCTTCCAATTCACTCGTCGCCTTCCTCTCTCTCTCTCTTCTTCTTCTTCTTCTTCTTTTTATTATCTCCTTCTTTTCTTCGCTGCTTCGACAAAAGACGAGATGTTCGACGTCCTTGGAAGCCCGGCGGCACTCTCACGGAATAATCCCTTGTCCTTGCGCGTGCACAGTCCGTTTTTAGATCGGCTCTCGCGCGCGGCGCTCGATCGCGCTTTTTCAACTTTTTCAGGTCACCTCTTTTTCTTTTTTTTTCTCTTTTTTCTTTTCCACTTACTCGTCTTTCTCCTCATCCTCCTCCTCTCGCGACCCGTTACGACGCGTCTACAGCTGCAGATTTTAGATACACGTTCAGGAGTGAGATGTTAGAGGTTACTGGCGCGCAGCAACTTTGTTTCTTACGATTAGTTGATTCCCCCCAGTGATGGAGATCGACAGATTCTTCTTTTCTTTTTTCCATTGAACGGAGAAAATTTACGTAAAATCGTGTAAAATTTTCTTTAGAATCAGCAGGACAATTTATAGTTCACGTATCGTGTAGACTTGAGCTGATTTCAAGAAGAAACACCGAGATTCTTCGTGATTAGATCAGTTTGACAAAAATATGAAAAAAAAAATCTGTAGCCACGAGTACAGCAGTCTGTACAATGTACGGATAACAATGTACGTTTTTTTTCAATGAAGTTGAAAGCCTTTGGTTCTTATGAAAACCCTTGTTTAATCCTCGTTAAAATTGTGTAAGTTTAATACCGAAGGAGTGTGCAACAAATTAAAAATATAATAGTCATCAATATATTTAAATGTATTATCTTGAATCTCTAGTAAGTGAACTAATTAGTTGAAGCTTCTATAGAGTACTCAAGCGAATTGACTTCTGTCATTGATCGTATATGGAAAAGTTGTGTTCAAGCGTGTACACGTCGTAGTAGCTCATTTATTTATATATATTCCGTGTATCCTATCGCGATCGTTCGTAACAGCGTGGATTCTCGAGAATCTGGAAGACTAATAATCCGAAAATTCCGAATTTTAACCGAGGAAGCATCACGCGAGCCATTGTCGGGTCGGTGTGTGTTGCAAGAAGAGGTTGCTCGTTGTCGAGGACGTAAGAAGAAGCGGAATAAAAAGCCCGCGCATGAATAGACAGCTCAAAGATATGCTGATTAAATTCTCCACGGTGTACGGATGCTTCGATCACCGTCTCGCGGATGAAAGCATCTTGAATTTCGCCGATGCTCGAGAGTATGATTTCAATCGGTGCTGCTGCTGCTTCCGGCAGCGGAATTACAACGCAGATACACCGAGTTTCGGCCGAAAAGCTGTGATCACCGTTTTCCTTATCGTAACAGACGAGCGAAACCTTCTGACCCCTTTAGGTATCGCTTCGGAATTCCCCTAGGATCGACGATCCATCGGCAAACCGTTGTGTCGTCTCGTGCAAGTAACTGTACTTGGAGTAGAGTACGAGGTAACGTGGAAAAATTTTTGTATTCCATTAAAATGCGTTAATGTGTTGATGTTTCATCGGTGAACGAGACAGGACTGTGTGTTGTGACTAGACTGGGGATATTTAGGCAAATTTGTATTGTCAGTCAATGTATATATGCATTTAAGTTTTAATCGGTGTTATTTGTAGGATTTTTGAATTTAATTGAATTTCACTTCTAATCTCTAGCTATTGATTAATTTAATTAAATTAGCAATTTGTGTCACTGTGATATTATTTGAGGGATTGAAAAATATATATATAACGAACAGTATACTTTGGATATTTTATGTTTTTCGTACAATAGAAGTTTGTCATCAATTACTCATTGTTCTTTGTTCAGAAATCGTTTGAACATATGACGACTTAAATTGTCATACATATATAATTAGACATATACAAGTAGACGTGTAAATATATACAAGCGTGGAAATATGTACTATTATCCAAAAATTTGGAGCACCGATTTCATATTTAAACAGTGAACGGACACAGCAACTTCGTGCTGCTTGCAGGTAGAATTTAAATAATTACAGTCCAAAATTTAATATCAGTATTCTTAATAACACAAAAATAACCATGATCTTACATTGATACAAAATTGACAGGGGTGCTCCAAACTTTTAGATTTACAGGTAGTACATGTAATTGTCGACGTACAAACGGGTTCCAAATCTACAATAAATGGATCGCAGTGTCATTCAGAAATTCCCCACCTTCTCAAAAAAAAAAAAAAAAATAAAAAAAAAAAGAATGAAGTCGATCAAGACCCGCAGCACCCAGCAACGAATCTCCGATCGCTTCCCAGGAACGTTTCTCCGCGGGGGAAAAACGTTCTTATTCCCTTGCATTCTGTCGTCCAGTTAGCGCGGCTCATCCCTCTGTCTTGCCTCCTTTTTCTCTCTCTCTCCCCCTCTCCCTCCCCGGAGCGCGGCCCGTAATTGGCAGAAAAGAGGTCGTTTTGTTTTCAGGCCCGCGCCGTCTAGAAGTATAAAAATTCGGCCGGTTTCTCGAGATGTAGATGCGTTCTCGGAAGCGGGTTGGGCCTTGCCCGTCCACGACCAGGTGAACGAAGAGAAAGAGAGAGATAGAGTGAGAGAGAGAGAGAGAGAGATAGGACCAGCGGCCGGGTTCGGCGAAGAGAGAGAGAGAAGAGAGAAGAGAAAGACAGGGAGGCCGCGGAGGACGAGCCGGAGAGCCCGATCCCGATGTAAAACCCGGTAAAAGTTTAGTCCGCACGAAAGCTGGCGGCAATAGCATTGTCCCGTGGCGCAAAAGTTCACATCGCTCCCGGCGGGACAACAATTGTCCTTTGTTGCGCCGTTGCTTCTCCCTGTCTCCTTCTTTTCCCTCTTGCTACTGCTGCTGGTTACTGGCGTCGTGGCTGCTGCTGCCTCCACCTCGCGTACTTTCTGCCCCCACGTCCCGTCTCCTCCTCCTCCTCCTCCTCCTCCTCCTCCCTCTGCCTCCGTGTATCCACGGTCTCCACCTTCTTTATTCCCCCGTCTCTCTCTCTTTCTCTCTCTGTCTCTCTCTTGCTCCGCGTTGCTGGCATCCTCCTGCGGCGTCTGCTCACGCTTGTTTGTTTCCACGCGCTTTAACGAATTCCGACCTTCGCGAGAGAGACGTAACGCCGTTACGTCGCATGCTTCTCACTATTTTCCGATTGATCCGTACGATCCGCCGAACCTAACCGAGATGTACGTATCTACGTATCTATGGAGATCGCGCGAGAATCTTCGCGGAACGAAGGAGGATTCTTTCGGGGGGGGATTTTTTTAAAAGAGGGAGATAAAGAAGGTGATTTACGTGGGTTTTAGGTGATTCAGAGGATTCGTAACGTACTTGGTGTTAGAACATGCTACTGTCTTTCACTTGTGTCTTTTTTTTTTCTTGTGTCAAGAAAACACCCGCGTGTTTTGAATCTTTCGGAGCGTTCTGGTGCACTTGGGATTTTTTGATATCTTACGTGTCACTTTCCAGGTTGAAAAGATACGACATATCTAAAAATCATTATTTATTTGGTTATCTCGGATTTGATTCGATGTTAAATATAAGGATGTGAAATGGTCGAAGAAAGTAATAGCATCATGAGACGATGGCTATTTTTAAATGACTGACTTGTTTGTAAAGATGAATAATACCGGTTTAGTTATTGTGTTGGTTCAACTTCATCATTAAGGTGTAATTGACATTCTGAAAAAAGAAACAACGCGTTTAATCTTCAAACCAAATGAGAAGAATACAGCGCGTAATTAATCGCAGCAAATCGTATTAATCCATTAAGAACCAAGTTAATTAATAATTCATCAGAATTCGAATGAATAGAATCCTTGGTACAATATTATATAAATTGAACGAATAGAATCTCCTTTCGTAATCTTGATGTTGAAACAATAAAAATTCGATCGAAAGGAGGAATCGCAAATAAAGTGTCATATTAATCCTTAATGGAGGACGGACTTCGGTGATGTAAATTGATTGAAAAAGAGAAACTTTCGAATCGCAGTATTGCTCCTGGATAACTTAAATGAACTTCCATCGATCGAATCTACTTATTTAAACGCGAATTCCCATTACACGCGGGGGAGGGGGGGGGGAGAAAAAGTACTAAATAGCGGCGGAAACTGGTGGACTTCTTCGATTCGGTCTACAGCGAAGTTCTACCGTTGGTACTCCGTGACCTCGAACTTTCCTCCAGCCGTCCTCTTACTTTTGCCCACAGAAGAATCGAATTTTCGCGAATCTGGTTCGACGCCACGATCCTATACGATCTACGATCTACGATCTACACCACGGCGATGAGCTGTTTGATTTTTGTAGAAACTGCTTTGCCATTCTAATGTCCGAGCGGGGAAATATTCCGCGCGTGGTCGACCTTGCGAGACAAAAGGCATAGACGATATTCGTGAAACGCGAGACTTATACACATATCTGTCACGTTGCATGAATTCGTTGTATTTTTAAGCGAAATTTTTCACACACACACACACACATATATGTACATATATCGTACGCGAAATATCGATCACGTTACGAGTACCTTCCTGCAACAATTGGATTCCGTTCGCTAAGATCAACAGAGGAGAGAGTCCAATAAGAATTCGAACTTCAATTTCATAAACAATTTCGTGGAAACGAAGCGGAGCAGAAGGTGAATTTAATCCGGAGGAACGTGACGCTTCGAAGGGAAGAAGTCGGGCAAATTTTTTCCAGGGGAGGATATTAAAATTTTGTCGAGTATCGTCTCTTTTCGGTCGAAGAGAGAGAGAGAGAGGGAGAAAGAGAGAGAGAGTCAATCAAAATTAATCCCGTGTAACTGCAGAATTGTATTCACATATATTCGTATCTTGGAAAATTCACTTTGAACGTTGCACTTTATCGATGTGCTGTTACAAAAGTAGCCTGGCAACATTTTATATCGAATATATATATATATATATATATATATATATATATATAATAAATAGTGTTTTGATAATTATTGTAATATAATCTTTTCAACTTTGAATTTGAATTCATTTTAGCTCGAAGACGAATAAATGCATATACATCTCAGTATAATTCCAGTTGTTAGGTTCCAATGTAGAACAAGGTTTTCAAAGCGGTGTATAAGGATTTGCCATCATACGTATTACGCATTCAGTTCTATTTTCTTTTCTTTTCTTTTCTTTTCTTTTCTTTTTAATATTCTGACTACGGTTGCTCGAAACTTGAAAACGGCCAAAGTACTCGTAACGTTATTCGGGCGAATCTTGAAAGAATCAAACTGAGATGATACGATCCAGAGTGTAGGAGGAGTTATGTTAGTCGCGACGTGTAATCATCCGTGCACGGTTCGATCCTCTGCACGAACCTCGAATCTCTCTTTCGTTTCGCGGCGATCGTTGCGTAATTTTCTCGTACGTATCGGGACACGAGAGAAGGCGAAAGAAAATTTCGAAAACGCCCGGTAAAAGCGTTGATGATATATACAGAATTCGAGACAGGTCTGGCCGTTCGGTGTCGCGGCGGAAAATATGGAAAATCGTTAGAAGGAACACGGAACACGGTGAAGTTGCCCAAGCCGAAGGCAGCGATGAATTCGTCCGCATTCCCGGGGACCTCGACCCGTTCTGCCCGGGACAACTATTGTCCCTCTTTCCGGTTTTTCTGTCGTTCGTTCGGTGCGCTCTCGCTGCTCGTTGCAATATTTTATTCTCTCGAAAGGGCAGCTCGATGGAAGATTGCGTTCCCCCGGTCCCCGACTTTGATTAACAAAAAGCATTTTTACAATCTTGCGAATATTAAACTTTAAGCTTCCCTCCCCCTCCCCCCCCCTCGCCGTCCCTCCGAGTATTTTCAGATGATCGATACCACCTCTGTTTGAGGTGCACGCGTTAGGTGTTTGACGAGTCGGGGATTGTTGTTTGTGCTCCTCCATAGTTTGTAAAATACTATCTACTAGCGTTTGTTGTTGCAAAAGTATTTCGATCTTTTAACTCGACGGAGAGAGGCAAGGCCTCGATTTTACAGAAAGAGCACGGAGAAATTCGACGTTCGAGACTTCGAGTTCGAAGAATGATCTTATTCGCAACATTTGACGAAGAGTTTGTCGTCGCTCGATGATTGATTCGAAACTATTAATTCAAACTTGATATTAGTTGCCAAATATTCACCAATCAAGACGAATCAATGATTATATATACATATAACTTGACATAAAACAAATAATCTGAAGTTCGACAAGGGAAGGTGAATTAACTTAGACCGCTACGTATTCTTGGAATGATCGGATCTTTCTTGGATCCCTCGATCCTTGACGTTCTCTTCAAGAGATAAAAAGAAAGAGAAAGAGAGGAGAGAGAGAGAGAGAGAGAGAGACTCGAGCGAACAAATCGTGTGCACACTCGCCGGTGCGTTTTTTCCACGCGGCTGAGGATCCAGCTTGGTCTTTTTGTCTGGTTTTTTCCGTCGCTCGGACCGATTCCACGTCAATAGCATCGCTGCTCGTTAATACATCGCCGGACAATAGTTTCGCCGCGGCTTTTCGCCGTGCACCTCCTCCTCCTCCTTCCCACCGCCTCCCCACCCCTCTCGTGTTCGCCTCCCCCCTCCCTCCTCTCGTTCATCCTCCACCTTCTTCGTTTCCCACCTCTTTCTCCCCTGTCCCCGCTGCCCTTTCTCTCTTCCCTCACCTACACGCATACACGTGCACGTATGTACCGAGCCTCGCTACGTGTGTTATATCACATTATGTACGGCCGCGTGTTGGTCCACGTATCTATGGCTTTATGTATACATGCGTTATTCCTGGTACATATACAGGGTGAGTCACCGAATAGTGGAACCTGAAATATATTTTGTAAATTGTCAATCTTTGCTTTTTTCTTGCTCGCGTTTTTGGCCTCGCCTCGCCTCTCGCGTAAACGTAACTTGCGTACGTTCTGGAATTTTTCTGTTTTTTTTTTTTTTAATTTTATTTTGAGACGTATATTCGAAGTGGAAATTCTTTTTTTGGGGGGGGGGGGAGGATTAGACACGAATGTTGTCACAGATAGTTCAAGTTGGTATCGCGATCGTGGTTCTGGAAAGTAGAATTGCTTGGGTATTTCATTTTTCACGCGGATGTTTTAAGGGTGGGTTATTAAAATCTTTCAGTACGATTATTAGATTATATCGTGAACGCGATTTCAGAAGATTACGACAGGATTTTATTAGCGATGTAGGTTTAGGTAATTCTGGGGAATTAGTACGGTTGTATTGTTCAAATATCTTCCGGGAGGTTATGTTTGCTAGGTTTCCATTTTTAGGTACCTTTTAAGAGATGGTTAGACCTTCGCGTGTAGATAAATTTCGGTATATATACTACGTAGAAGGATACGTAGAATCATGGTTCCGAACGGTTAAAATAGAATCAATGATAGACGTATGGTCAGATTCAGGTTCCTTTTTTTAGAAACACATGCGAACACGTGTGCATGCGAAGCGTTCACAATGCGTACTAGCGTTATAAAGAATGAACGTCACGGATATAGTGAACGTATCAAAGTACGTATCAGATGATTCGTTCCCATTCTCATTAAATGATTTTGACCTATCGCAGTTGCTTTTCAAAAACCTCTTGGAACGATTGTTACATTTGCTGCGAAATATTGAACGCGATTTAAATGATGATCTTATACGTTAAAGAAAGCACGCACTACATAATTAAAGAGAAAAATCTGTACAATCATTTCTTTCATTAGAAATGATAAATGACGAACGAGAACGTGTCGTCCCAATCTTGAAAACAGGTCAAGAGGCAGTTCCACATTCCCAAGACGCGAAAGGAAAATTAAAAGAGATAATTCTTGTTAAAATGGATTATGTAAAAAGATCACGCTGAAAGACATCACGTAAGACAAACGCTACGTAACGTTTATACACGGAGCAGGGACGTCGAAGAAAGCGGACAGACTGCAACATCTATTTCACCCTCCTGGTGCACCACGCCACGAGTCTTTCGTTTTTGATGGAATTTAATTACTCGCTCGGAGTCGACCGGGTCGACCTGTACAATTTGCGTTTCGAAAAACATGGTATTTACTCCCAGTACGCGCGTGTGCGTACTTTTTTTCCCTCCTTCTCCTCGCGTTCTTTCTTTCTTTTTTTTTCTCTCTCTCTGCTTTCTTTCGTCCTTCTATTTTTTTCGTCCTCGCTGCTCCACGCAACCCCTGTGCTCCACCTTTCGCGACGAGGGCAACGTTTTACGACAGTGTGCATTAATGTTTTACAGGGAAACAAGGTAGGCCAGTGGCAGCGAAGGCACTTCATTAGCGGAAATATACATTATTTGTGCAAAATGGAGTTGTTGATGCATGTTCGGAGAATTTATCGATTGCGCAATTATATCCTCTCTCTCTCTTTCTCTCTCTCTCTGTCTCTGTCTCTGTCTTTACTCTGGAGGTAACTCTTTTGCCAAGCGTGTAGGCGTGTTACTTGGTCGGATATCAAGAGAGAGCCTTGTGAAGAGAAGGAAGAGAAAAGAGGAACCTACTCCCGACGAATCTTATCTTTTTTTTTTCTCTCTCTCTCCCCTTCTCTCCAAGTCTTTTATTTTCTTTTTAGGGCACCCTGTTTGTATTTACCCCACCCCCCCGACTTTCTATATAATATGTTTATATACCGTCTGCAAGTTACTATTATACATGGCTATATCTGGATGTACCGGGTGTCTCTGAAACAATGGCGTGATTTTAGCACTTATCGAAGCGAAATCTCTTGGGAAAAAATGGAAATATTTCGCTTGCTGAAGTTAACACCTTGCGTTTTCTTCCTCCTCCATACGAATCGAAGAACGTGTCGCTACTTTGTAAGATAAAAGGACGAGTAATAATAAAAGATACACACAAGGAAACATACAAAACCAAATGCGTATAAATCAATTATTATTGCACTGGTATATATTTCATCAGTGCTTGAATTTATTTTATACACAGCGAGTATTTAGCTCAGTTCGTAATATTGTGTTCCATGTAGTTGAATTCCGCTGTCAAATTCTTCGAGTCGTTCTACATTTCTTCAGCCACCGGCACGGACAGCTTCGTTGAACTTTGATCGCTTGTTTTTGAAACACCCTGTGTAACATAGAAGGACGAGCAGGAGTGTCGGTGACTCTACGTTCACATCGACACGGTGCATGCTACGTGCACCAGCTCGTTTCATGCACGTACACGGAAACATTGCCAGGAATGTGTGTATGTGTGAACGTGGCACTCACACACGGCCAGCGATGCACTTGTCGTGCAGTACCACCGTCAGTGGTTCTCACTCGCCTTAGTTTTATCGTTTTATCGGTTAAATATTCCGTATTCGGTTAAACCATATTCGGAAGGAAATTTAGTTGGAAATTGGATGATAAGTCCAGGTCCATCGGCACTTCGATATCGATTAACATTCGAGTTCGATTAACATTGTTGCTTGAATTGATTTTGTTTTGTTCTTTTGTCTTTGGAGCTTTGGTACACGCCACGTATATGTGCAATTACTGTTTGCAAATTGCTGCACTTGCTTATGCGATATGTTTATCAGCGGACACTGCGTCGCGTGATTTATGAGAGAACGTTCATCGCCAATGTTATCGAATGCATTCTGATAGAACTCGTAGTAGAGTTGACGGATACGAATCGTTCATCGGAAGCCGAATTTTCACTGTGTTGCTCGCAATTAGGCCGAGCGTGAATGTTTTTTTTTATGTTCTTTTATGATACAGAGATTTGTCTCGTGTACGTACATTTTTCTATTACAACGTGTGTTGCAATATGTGAACATCATAGGTTGAAAGTTGGCTTTTAATTGTTAGATCGAATTCGATTGGGAATCGTGTCTTGAATTTAGATTACTCGAACGATTGGAGGGGGCGGGGGGGGGAGGGGTCGTGATAAAATCATTCTCGTTAAATCGTTCAATCCGATATATTTTATACTTTTCATCGCGTTAACAACAAGAACAACTCGGTGATCTTCTATACCGAGTTAGAAGTTACACAAAACACGAATACGCGATCGTTACACACATCACGTAGCTGTCAACTTTATGACTCAATTACGTATCATTACAGATTCGCCCTTCGTAATTACGAAATATCATGACAGCGATGAATATTTCGTTTGAACGAGACTGGAAACATCTTGATGGCGATTTTCATGCACGTACACGATGTTCTTAACACCTTGTCGTAACAATCGCTACGTACGTGCATTCTGCATTATCAGATCTGACACGATTTTAATTCAATTTGTTTTCGCTAATAATTTCCTAATTGGATCAGACGCCGGCCGGCAGACAATGGGGGGGGGAGGGAGGTAGGGGAGGTTTCATTAAATAAAATCCCTGTACGTTACTTCTCCATTTCTCATGCTAATAATAATAGCTGAAAGGCGGTGTGTGTGTGTTTTCGTAGCGCGAGGCCACCACCGTAAACACGAATCAAGATTTAAGCGATGTATGCTAATACGAGACTTAGTATGCGCCGCGGTGGCCCCGCATTATGAAGATTTTCAATTTTATGCGGCATCAACGTGAATAAATATTTACACCGGCGATGAGGGGCGGGGTGGGGGGAGGTGGGGGTGGGTGGGTTACAGCCTCTATCTCACCGCTGACAGTTTTGCTAATGTCATTAGCGTCCCGTGGCACGGGCCTCGTTAGGCGTTTCCAGGTGCGCGCGTTAGATTATCAATGATTCCACCCTGATGAATCGAACCTGGGAGCCAGCTTTCGTTTCGCTTCTCTCCTCGATCCTTTGATTGCTTGAAATCGCTAAAAATATAAACTCGAAGGAGTGTACGAGAAGTTGAGAAGTGCACGCGTTTTTCGATAGTCGTGCCCCCTTTTTCCCTGTCGCGAGGAAAATAATACAGACGATTTACGAGTTGTCGCTGTAGGAAGTCTTCGGTTCTTCACCGATTGACGAAAATCTTGTTCATTGATCTTGTGGTAGTAGTAGAATGATCTTGAAGATCGTTGGTAAAGAAATGCACGTTAGAAGCGTATTATTTCGAATTACGTAAGTCTCCTTGATCCAGAACGATGGTATTGTAGAATTTAACGGTTTAGTTTATGCCAATTGGCGTTCGCGTAATAAAAGTCCACCGATTCTTTGATAGTGATTTTTAGTTCGTATAATAGGAATTCGAATTCGAAGCCCGGCAAGGATTCGTAATCTGGTACTGACCAAAATTTTGGCTCAAGTAAATAAGGTTCGTATGAATGAAGTTCTCGTATAATCAAAATAAGAAAATGTTCATTTCGTACACATAATAAATACCATTTGTATTCACTTCTTGTCTCTACCTGTCACGCTTCTTCTTCGATCTCTCTCTCTCTCTCTCTCTCTCTCTCTCTCTCTATATATATATATATATATATATATATATATAGTTCTTTCCTTTTTCAATCCAGAGAGAACTACCCTTTTACTCCTTTTCTACTTTGTTCTTCTTTCTTTTTCTTTCTTCTCTTTTTTCTTTCATTTTCATTATACTTCTTGTGCGTCTTTCTTCGATTTCTCTCCCTCGGATTTTCCGTCCTTTTATTTCGAGAGACTTCCCTTCCATCCTGCGCACTTCTTATTCCGTTTCCCTTCGATATTTTATTCTTGCGAGAGTTTCTGCTCTCGTTACCATCGCGCCGCGAATTAGTTACACTCTCGTCCATAAATCACTGGACACTTGCTCAAATTGATTATCATTATAAAATATCGATGCAATTTTCTGTGCGTGATTTTGTTGCTTAATTTCGTTGTGTTCATCTATTATCGTTCGCAGTGAATATCTCGACGTGAAATTGACGCGTGCAATTCGAACGAATGTTGTCGAAATTTCGAAGTGCACACGACGAGTTTGTTGCAAAGAGGAAGATCGAGCGGATTGCAACGAAACGCTCTATTCCTTCGAGCTGGAGTTAAAACTCAATAATCCAAGACGCACTTCGAGGAACGATACTCCTGCCGCAACTTCGCAAAAAAAAAAAAAAAAAAGAAAAAAGCGAAAGACTCGAAGATACTTGATTGCAAAGCTGTCGATGTTCGTATTTTCGAACGAGATCGACTGAAAATAAAAAAAAAAAAGAAAAGAAAAAAGGGAAACGAAAGGGGGAGGGGGAGAAGATCGGCGGTTCTCTCGTCACCGACGAAAATTTCCTGTTCTCCTTTCCTGTTCGTGCAACGTAGCCGCTGACGTGCACTGCTGACACAGTGGATGGTCACGTCAGCAATTGGCAACGAGCCCGAAAAAATATTTCGCCACCCCCGTTGGTGGATCCGTGCTTTGACAGCGCCGGAGCATTCGTTTGGGTCAATATCACCGCATAAAATATCTGGGTGACTTTAGTTTATCATTTATCTCGACGATCGGCTTCGATAGATTTCCAAGTGTGTACATGCACTATCGTTCGGACACTTGACAAAATTATAATTAAGACGATTTGTCTTGGAGACATTTGCTATGTCATAACCTCGATTTTATTACTGTTTTCTACGCGCTCTAAACAAATCGTTGTAAAGATACGTTTCGAATTATTGTCAATCTTTGATAACGCGTGATTATTCAAACGGCTGACACGTTTCACTGTTGACACAACACAACGCATTTTCAACGATTTTTTTTTTAATTGGTTTTTAGAGATCTCGAATTTCGGATCGATAATATTTACTTATATTTCGCACGTTTCGCGTCGAAACTGTCGAAGGACAACAGAATAATTGCATTAACGTGGCTAACGTACGTACTTACAGAATTCTGTCTCTGATAATCCAGTCTCTATGTTCGAAAAATATCCTTAACAACGACAGTTACTTCTCGGAACTGAGTTTCGAGAATTCTGAGTTCTCTCTTTCTCGTTCATCGACGAACAAATACTCTACCACCCCCAAATCAACCTTTTTTCTTCTCCCCTATTTCTTTTTTTTTCTTCGTCGTTTTTTCTTCCCTTTTCCCCTTCGAGATTCTCGAATTTATGTATCGAGTGTATATAGTATACAGTCAGTGGGAAAATCTATCGACTAAGAGGTGGGTGTAACCTAACAAGTTATAAAACCACATAAATACAGCCGGGTTCGTAAAGCCGGTTATGCTTCAGCTCGTCTCGAGATGCCAGCCGAGACCAGTCGAACACACACGCGGTTTCCTAGTCGTCGTTCCTTCTGTCGTTTCTCTCTTCCTCTCTTCTCTCTTTTTTTTTCTCTTTCTTCTTCTTCTTTCTTTCTTTCTTTCTTTCCCCGGTCTGTTGCCTGATCGAACGCCACGCCCACGCGGTTTGCATAATTCCGCGATAAATTATCGCGCGGTTATGACGGATTCGATAAATTATTGCGCGATCCTCCGTCCGGGACCTTTGGGGATTGTCTTTTTCGAACTGCCTGGCTGTTCGATTTCTTTTTTTCTTTTTTTTTTCCTTCTTCTTTTCGTGATCCTCAAGTCTGAAAGTATCGTTTTCTTTTTAATAGATTCGCGTAGGTTTATGGTCGGGAATGTATGCCGAGATATTAGGTTGTTTCGGATTGGGATTCGCCAGGTTCTAGACTTATTAAATATAACAATCGGAAGAAAGTTTTCAGTAAGAAAATCGTCGAGTCCTGTGAAGACGTTTCGCTAGTTATTCAGACACGGATCAATGTTATATGTAACGTTTTTGTAAAATTTTCAAGTCAATGCTGTTAATTTATTCAAAGTGATTCATCGAAGAGAAAGAAGAGAAACTTCTTAAGAAAAAATGATTCGAAACTAGTGAGCCAGCGAACGAATACAATTAGCAAAAAAAGGACGGATTTTTGGAAAAGTCGTTAAAATTAATGCAGTATGATAGAAATATATACATATTGCAGAAATATACAGGAATATCACAAGATGAGATGGCGAAATAACCATACAACTGATTCCATAAAGTTCCACGAAACGAAATTGAAATTTTCTTTAGCCTCCCTTTAGCCAGCGGAGCGGGGGTGAAAAAAAAGGGCTTTTTCAACTTTTTCCGAGCAACCCGATAGTCTGGCTAACTTTCGCTTTCGAAGTTGCGATAGAGAGAGGAGAGGTGATGAGGGGGTGGAGGAAGTTGGCCAGAGGGGAAGTCAAGCGTCCCTAGAATTTCGAGTTAACGATTTGATGGATTGCTAATGAGGAATTAAAGAAGGGAAACGGTTGTCTCCCTTTGTTGTTCCTTCTCTTCGGCCTCTCTGTTTGAAAAAGATCGGCCGCGGATATCGTCGCGACACAGATACGAGCCGGGGCCGATCGCTCCTCTATCGAACGTTGTCAAGTTGACATTATCGTGACCGCAGGCCACTAACTTCGTTAGCCCTGGGCAATTACGTGCAACTCGGGGGTGAAAAGGACACGCTGGCCGCGTCGTCGCTCCTCTTTCTCTTTACGGCGTATGTATTCTCCACAGTTATTGGGTTAAGTCTGTCTTTGCCCGAAGTGCCCTGGCGAAGAAAATTATTCCCGGGGAAAATTATGATAAACTTGCACGGTCTCCTGGTTGCAGCGCGTTGCACCGGTTCCGCCGGCCTGTCGAAAGAAATTCAATTCTGAGATTTCATTAGCCGAGCGTAATCGAGGAATGTCTAATAGAACACGGTGACAACGGTTGTCCGAACTTTTGTTTCGCGGCGGGTTCTCGTGTTCACGCTTTGGCAAATCAAGCGGAGAGACCAACTCTGAGAGTGGTTTCGTGCCTTATTGAAGAAATATGTTTGAAACATTTCTGCGAAAGATCATCGTGTATCCCGGTATAATACGCGTGCAGTCGGTCGCGAAAGTGTTCGAGCTGTCTGAATCGACACAGGTTCAGACATTTTGAAATTCTATCGATACTGTAATGTAAGATTTGCGAGTGATTTGAAAGTAATGCAAGAATTACAAGATAATGCAAGCGTTTGTCAAATAAGAGAATCATAATATAATATAATAGTGCGCAGTGCGAAAAGTAATGTCACTAAAACGAAATCCACCAGGAGGTAGTGGTGAATATCTCGTAAAGTCTCGAAACGCACCAAATTTTCGTGGGAAAGCGCGCGAAGATCAGCGAAAGTTTAATCGAACTTTCTCGAAAGAAAGGACATCTGCGCGTCAAAGTGCGCGAGTGGAGGGCAAAAATAAAGGGGGAGGGAAAAGAAAAAGAAAAAAGAAAAGTTAGCGGTGAAACGTGTACGACCTCACGATTGAAAACGGTTTTTCTCATTTATCGTCGTACACTTCGTAGTAAGACCAGTTTTAATTAAGAAACGAGCCGCGATAATTAACTTCCACGATACTCGCCCGATGAATGGGCCCGCGTTTTTATCCTGCGACGAAAAGGAGCTGTGTGTAAGGAGCCCGGGCATAAATACCCGGTCGTAAGTGCTTTGATCCAAACAGTCTTTTCTACACGGATCGGGGCGGGGGAGCTTCTCTTCTCTTTTCTACGAAGCCAGTGGCCTGTTGCATGCCGCTGCTCGCCGTCGTCCCTCGGGCTATGCACCAGCCCGCGTGTTTCTTAGGCCGCCTGATCGATTTAAGCCGCGTCCACACGTTCCGCCGTGGCTGCGTGTCGCTGTCGTCGAAACGTCCACGGCACTGAACTCTGTCCCAAAGGTGTCGGCCGCTTGTAACACGGCTTCCTGATATCGTCTCAACCCCTAAGAGCGGTTAATTCTCTTTTTTTTCTCTCTCTCTCGTAAAGGAAGATGATTGGACGAAAGCAAGATTTAACCTCTTGATCGCCGTGCGCGCACCGGTACGCGTCAATCCCTGTACCATATAAATAAAAGCGAAATTAATTTCGATTTCTTAACAGTGACATATAGAATCATTTTCTATCACTAAAAAAATTGAAAAAAAAAAATATATATATATATATATATTCTTCCTTGATTTTGAATTTATTCGAAGAAAAGGCAAGAAACAAAATTCGCGAAAACTGTAAAATTCCACTCTGCCCAACTATTTACTTCAAAGCGTACCACACCATAAGTAAATATTAATTTCGTTGTGTATAATATATATGTGTATTTTTTAGATAAATTTATAACATTTCAAATTTAACAAACATGCATATAACTTTTTTGATATTTAGTATTTGATCTATTGTGTTGCAACCTTGGTGAAAATCAAGTGTTCTTTTTTGTGAAAACTATATCCTAATTGATTGTGGTTCACCAATTGTGTAAGTAAAAAATATTTAAAGTATTTATTTAGTAGTAAAAGTACATTTTCCTTAAAATTGAAAATTTCCCGGCGCATAATCTGATGCGCGGCCCTTAAAAAAATGCGGCGATCAAGAGGTTAAGAGTACTTCCGAAGGATGCGAATCTTTTTTTCTCTCGATGTATTAAATATACGAACACGTGACAAACGCGATAGAAGATCGGTTTTTTGTCGAGCATCATCTTCGCGATAGCAATATTATTTTATATCAATAATATATTTCTAATATATGCTATATTATATGTTTTAAAAATGAAAATATAGCGTATTACTATTTATAGAATTTGTAAAACGTGTATGGAAATCCGAGGTGGGAAATTTCATTTGTCAAAGTCACGTTGCAGAAAACGTACATATTTTCAAAAAGGCAAATTAGGAAATTAGGATTGATATTTGACAAGAGTTTTCGAATTTTCATGAAAATAATCTAATTTATTAGATTAATTGATTAATGGAGGGTAATCTAAGCCAAATATTACAAGGCATGAAGATCTTATCGCCGGTGTATGTAGAATAAATGTGAAATTATTTGAAAATGTATATCAGTGTTATCGAAATATGATATAACAAGGAATATAATATATTTAGTAGATTATTACCATCTATAGTACATAGCGCGTGATACCGTTTGTGGAACGAGTACGATTTCAAGAATAGATAATTATACATACATTAATAGTGTTTTGAAACAGGGATTATTACTTGCAGCAAAAAACGTCTGATAAAAAAGAAATAAAACTTCAAGGATAGATAATTACGTTCCAGTGTAATGTTTTAAAACAGAAATTACTGCGTGTAACAGAGACAGTTGATGAAAATAAAATACGTCTTCAAGGACAGATGGTTGTATTTTAATGATGTCTTGGAGAAAAAAAAAAAAAAAAAGAAGAAGAAGAAATTATTGCCTAAAAAATAAAGACACTTTTAATACAAATGAGAATGTATTTTACGTGCACTATGAATAAAGTCTATGCAAAGAGCGTACGTATCATAGAAAATACGAGACGAAATGTAAAGAGATTCAACGAAGGAAGGTTAGAGGAATCTCGGGTGGTTTTTTTGTTTGTTAAACCTTCGGCAGCATTGCTATGCGTCGATGCGAGTGCGCCTTATTATCGTTAAATTTAGATAGGTCGTGTGCACAGAGCAATAATTCATGAGCGTCTGTCTGCCTGTCACGATTTTCTATCCACGTTCGGACGATCTTAAAGGCTGAAGCTCCCGCGATATTTGCGCTGCTGATCATGAATTATGCACAACCGGTTTAAATACGAGTGTTTAGTATTGTGTGCCGACAACTCGTACGATTGACACCTGTCGTTGACACGGTGAAATTAAACAAATTAACGTTGCGTTCCTTTTCCCGATTCTTTCCTTCCTTCAATCTTCAAGAGAAAGAATAGAAATATTCTGTAGATTCAAAAATCTTTGCGAGTCATCATCACGTGAGATCACGTACTACTATTAATATTTATAGACTATCGAAAGACTGCGTTTCTTTAGAAGTATGAATCGGCAAAAATCGAGACTAAATATTTGGATTATACTTTCGCTTGTATTTTATGCTTAATTCAATTTTTTTCGCCGCAACGACCGTATATCAAAATTATTTAAGCAAAGAGATTATTATTAATGTCGGAAATTGTTATTAGAAAGTCTGCGTATTTCACGTAACGTTTTACTGACTGTGTTAACTCGCGTACAAATATATAAAATATACAAACTAGATTACTTACGATATTTAACGGAAACGAAAATGAAATTTCTACTTAGACTTTATTTTGTTTTAATTACGTTTCTCCCTTCGAGAAGAAAGCGAAGAGAAATAAATTATATCGATCGCGTGTGGGTTTGATAAATAAATAAATTAAGCGTTAGAGACTCGTGCAAAATTAAAATTCGAAAATTCACGATCAAGTGACACGCGTCCAGCTAGATTTTGAACGCCTCACCCTGTAGACGATCTTACATGCGCGCTATGTGCGCAGGGGGTGTCTACATATTTCTGCACACACGCGTGTTCCGACAGTGTGCGCCGCTATATATTATACGTGTGTACATATCTATATACCAAGAGAGGGAGAGAGAGAAAGAGGATATGGGAGAAGGAGTAAAGAGGAGGAGAGGGAGAGAGAAAAGGAGACAGAAGGACGGAAACACTTGGACAAAACGAGAGAGAGAGCCAGGGTCGAATGATCAGCCATAAACTGAGTCAGCGGAGATAGTATTGTCCTATGCCTCCCTCGGAGCTTTCTCTCTCTCTCTCTCTCTCCCCGTCTCTCTTCCTCTCTCACCACGAGGTCTGAATCACCCCATGATTCCACCTCGTCCGCAGACGCGACTCGGTGGATGCAGGCGGAAGAGGGATGAGAGAAGAGAAAAGGAAGAGATGACGCCATGGAACTATCGCGTTCAATCGTTAACAAAACTGGAACATTCGCAGATAAGAATTCGTTTTGGTGCTCGAATCACCATTTTCCGAGAATTTCTTGGATTTTTCATCTGAACGTTGGTGCTCTTTCAAGGGAATGTAATTTGAAAGATGGGCATTACAATGAACATTATCGTTCACGTACGTGTTGTTAGATTTATATTAGTCTCGATCAAATGTTGGCCATGTTGCGCGCGATGTTTGTATTTTTCAGGGGAATGATTTGAAAAAAATTGGACGACGTACGTCATATAACGAGCACACTCTATTAGATTTATTTCAAACTTGATCAGTGTGATCGCGAGTAAGCCCTGCGGATTTTATTTTTACGATTTGGAAAAACGTGGAATTGTTTTATACGTTAAATACGGCGAATAGTATAATGATTTAGATCTTTGATGATGTAAGAATTCATTCGTGACAGTTCAGTCTCTCTGTGATATTAATTGCAAGCGGCTTATGCATGTCAGAAACGATGTTCAATGTTAATTACAATCTGTTGACGATTTCACAGTTGAATTCTAGGAAATTCAACGAATTTGTGGAAACGATAAAAATTGTAATATCTTTCGTTCAAATATAGATATTTCAGTACTATATCAGAGTACTATTTTTCTTTTGCGTATAAACGTGACATTTAATATCGTCGCATTTAGAAGGAGAATAATTTCCTAGAAATGCGCGTAAAAAACGCAGCAGCGAAAAAGGCAAAAATGAAATTCCAATTCCAATTATTCGACGCCATACGAGTTGATTCAAACGAACGGGAAAACTCAGTTTAGCAAGTACGTCGAATTAATTCGAATTAACCATCGTAAATCAATACATCTCGCACAACGTGCGAAATTTGCCGAATGACCGTTTGAAGAAGAATATTACACAATCGGTGCGTGATCATCATCTACTCGTAAAGAGTTTTCCCGCAGGTGTTTTCAAGCTCACCTTCGCGAGCAGCTGTGAACTGTGCTCGCGAGCACGAGCTAGGGAGACGGTAACAATGCGATGTTTAGCGATTGTCAAAAAAAAAAAAAAAAAAATGGTGCGTTGGCAGAGACGTGACGGACTGGATCTCGGTTTCGAACAGTCGACGATAGCGCAAGCTCCGTGCGTTAAACGGTACGCGATGATGGCGCACACGCAGTGCGGAGCAATCGTGTGCTACACGTGCTCTAGGCTGGTGTGCATCCTCTGGGCGTTCCATATCAAATCGGCGACGCGTCTCCCTTTTGTCGCGATCCGATAGTACCGCCTGTAATCCCCTCGTTAAGCTCTTTACGCGAAATGGATATGGAAGAAGCCCGCAATGCTGATTCGCTTCTGTATGATCATTTGTGGGTAAATTAAGGAGCTCCGCCGCGGGTCCCCTTCCTCCGGCTCCGCTCTCCCGGTTGGTTAATCGGTTTCTAGCCGCGTTTACATTCGCTACGTGTTGCTTTCGGTTGTTAACCTTTTCTACCGAGTACAGGGTACGTACATCCTTCGTTCGTTTCGCAGATCTCTCGCGCATACATTCTATGTGTCTACAATATGTGTGGGGGGTGTGTGGAATTTCTAACTGTTACATTTGTCTGTCAGGTTGTTGTTCGTCGAGTTGTTAATTTCACACGTGTTACGAGTTTGTCCCACTGTCTTTCGTAAGCCTTTCGTCACCGCGTTCTGAATTTCTGTCTATAATTCCATCGTTCCCGCTTCGAGGACTTTCCCCGCGAACTTAATTCGATTCTCGCGTCGTCAATTAAGGGGCCTACGCAATCAGGGACTTGGGCGACGCAGGATCGGGGCGAGAGCAGCAGGTCGATGGACGTGGATGTACCACTGCCGTCTGCATCCCTTTCATCTATCTTCTGGCACACGTTGGCGTTTGTTCAACCGTGAGCCACCAGTGTCAAAATATTCCATTGGATTAGGCTTGGGCGCCGATCGAATTATACACGTTGGATACACGATTCCCGTCTTACTCGGGCTGCTGTTTCAGCCACGGAGTTTCAGCTTCTTTCTGGCTACCGATCGCCTCTGCCCGCGTTCGCGAAGAGCGCTTCGTTACGGCCGGACGCACACGATCCGCCGCTAATCCGCTTGGTCGTTGAGGCGACACGGGGATCCGTCAAAGCGAACACGTCGGCTACCTTTTCAAGATCCTCCCCTTTTTATCTGCCTCCTTCCTTCGTCATTTTTGTTTCTTCTCTTCTCTTCGTGTCCTCGCTTTTTCTTCTCTTCTTTTTTTTTTCTTTTCCTTCCTTTTCGGAAATCCAACCTCCCCATTCGTCGCTTCTCTCTCTCTTTCTCTCTCTCGGCAAGAATATCTGTCAAACGTGTAAACTAGTGTTTATTTCGTTTGAAGTTCCTCGGCGAGGAAATAGAGGATTGATTGCAATTTCGTCTTGTCGATTAGTCGATTAACTCGTCGTTCTTACATATATTTCTTTATTTCTAACGTTAATATCGTTCTCGCTTTAAAACTTGTCTATATGTTTAATTTATTAAATTCATTTTCTCTTTCGTTTAATTTGTTAAGTTCACTCGTTCAATTGGAGGGAAAATGTTGTACTTGAATCTTGATGTCTGTCGAAATTTACGATTATTTTTTTGTGAAATTGAATGCGTTTGCAACTGTTGCGTATTTGCTTCGAAAGAAGGAAAGGAAACTTACGATGAACAATCCCACAAATGAACTAATAACGAACGTGTCAAAGACACCGTGACACAGTATATTTTAACATACGCTGCAAACTATATGGAACTTCTAATATCAATACACTTACAATATCGGTAGAATATCTTAGCACATTGCATTTAGAGAACAAATGCACATGCCATTCCATGTTACAAGCATAAATTAACAACCCATGAAACGCAAACTTACGCAACTACTAAATTCGATCGGCGTCTGAGATATGCCTACTCGTACTACTTAACTGCCCTACAGTTACAATCAATTGACCCATCCTTATAAATCTTACCAACCAGATTATCGCTCGTATCATCTAATGCACCCTTCCGAATACATACCACGTTCGACTACAAATAAGTCGAAATAATTCCGCGAGATCACTCTCTTCCCCAATTCGTGATCCTTTCCATTTCGCATCCCTCGTTCTCCGATACATATTTCGGCTTTGAAGCGACGGCACTAAAAGAGAAAAAAGAAAAGAAAAGAAAAGAAAAAAAAAGAAAAGAAAAGAAGAAGCAGAAGAAGAAGAAGAAAAAAAGGAAAAGAAAACATTGGCCAAAGTAGTGTGCCGATTCTTAATCGCAACCCCTGCAGGGCTCTTTCTTCTCGCATACAGCCAGGAGGATTAAACGCGGCCACCCCCGGTGTCGAAGATACGCGAAATTCCCAACGAACCTACCCCACCGGCCGTTACTTTGCGCCCCCGTGCCCTCTCCCCTCTTCTCCTTCGCCGTCTCTCTATTTTTTTTTTCAGCCGCCTGTCCCCTCGCCACCTCTCCTTGCTCTTGCATTTTTTGCCTCCTACAACCACGTACAACCAGCAGCAGCAGCAGCAGCAGCACACTGACAGAGAGAGAGAGAGAGAGAGAGAGCGAAAGAGAAAACGGGGAGAAAGAGAAAGAGAGAATGTAGGAAAGGGGGTGTGGGCGAGAGCAGGAGACAATTTCATCGCGCTCGTCTCGTCAGCTCGTCTCCGGCGTGCTGAAGAGTTGCCACGGGCAACCCTCCGCGACCACTGGAGAATTATTGTCCGTGAAAAGGGGATGGGCCTGCCTCTCTTTCTCCCACTGCCACCCCCTTTTTCTCTTTCTCTGTTAGGAAACGCGAGGGGTGGTATGAGTGGTGGGCGAGTTAGGGTGGGTTCAGGCCGTCGGAGTCGTGCGCACCCTGTGCCAGGAGCTCCACGTCGGGGAAAAATTCAATCCCCCGGTTAAAGGGGATGACGCGCTCTTCAGGGCCGTATAGTGTAGTAGTAGTCGGCCCGGTAATTTCCACGAGAACCGCTTTTGCCTCCTTCTCCTTCTCCTTCTTCTTTGTCAGAGCTATCTCTCTCTCTCTCTCTCTTTCTCTCTCTCTGTTGTTCTTTCTTTCGTTCAGTCTAGTATCTCGTCTCCCCCGGTGCTGTTCTCGGCCTCTGGTTGCAGCTCTCGGCTTCCGCACGTGCCTCGTGACACCACCGGCCAAAACCAGCCCCCCTCGAATATCTTTCCAAGCCTCTCGCGCTTTCACCGGTCAAAGTCATTTCAAGTCGAGGTCATCGGTGATCCATCTGCGAGGAAGAATCTTTCTCGTTTTGAAATTCGCGGCTCCCGTTTCCCGGTTCAGCTTAATTTGCCCGTTGGTAATTAGACAACTTAATCAACAGGAGTCGTAAATCGTACGGTTCTAGAGCGATTGATCGAGCAATCATTTATTATAATACTCATTTCATATTTAGCTTTCAATTTTCTTCGAATATCCAAAAGATCGTAGAATGCGGACGGAGGGCACAGTAATGAAAAGCTTTCGTAATTCCAATATTGCAGGATATACAATTTGATGGTAGAAATCGACCGAGAAGAATTCCAAATGAAATGTCGCGTTAACGGAACGTTGGTTCTTAACTCTCGGATAGTTGTTGTTGAATTACAGACGACAGCGGCAATTATTCAAATATTGAATTATCCGAGTATAACTGAGCCTTACCTCGCAATAGAGATCGATAATGAAATTCGATGAAATTCAAGAATTCCAAAGTCCATGGTCCAACACGACATATCTCATATTGAAAGACTGATATATATTTTCATCGTGTGCGATCATGCAAATGATCGTGTTTACGTTCGTACGACACGGCTTCTATAATTCTACGAAACTGTAATTCATAATATTATGCTAATTGAACTGTTGCCTGATTCTTAATTTCAGAATAAATTATACAAACGAGCAACTGAACGAAACATGAAACGTATTGTAATTCATTTTTTGGCGATCGTTGATCATGTTTCAATCCGAAGAGACAAGAGAAAAATGAGGAATGGACGAGGGGTTGGAAAATTACGCTTTTTCTTTTTGCTTTCAAGATAACGAGAGCGAAGGAGTGAAAAACGAGTCCGGTTAGGACAGTTTGGTTTTTCATTCGCTATAACTGTACCAACGCGGGGAAAACAAATACGAGATAAAAAGCATGGTCGGTAAACTTGGTCGACAAATACTGGTTTCATTCTTCTGTCCCTCCCCCTCCTCCTTCGTGCCTGTACGTTCTCCAAAGCAACGCGATGATTGTTTGCCAAAGTCCCTTTCGGCTAATTTTATGCCGTGAGAGAGTTGCAAGCCGGTAACGCCGATTGTTTGCACCGAGATCTGCGGAGTCACTGTTTTTTGGCACGTTTCGACAATCTTTGCCGATCCCATCGTTCGAATCGCGCGCCCACCGGGGCTCCCTTTCCTTCTCACTTTTCTTCCCGTTTCATCGATCATCGTTCAACGATTTCTTACGAACAGCGAAACGATTTAGAATCGATATGTAGAATAGGCCATTCCCGACACGTTGATTGCTACAATAAAGAATAATATTCGATCATTGCAAATAGTTATATCGTTAAAATTTGTCTGACAATGCTGGAGGATGGTAGATCGTGTAGTTTTGAATATTTGATTCTTAATAAATTGTACAATTATAAATGTTAATGTGTTTAGTGGGACGTGTATTTGGATTAAATAATTAATGTATTTTAACACATCTTACGCGGGTGGGGTTTGGGCTGCGCAAACAACACGGGGAGCGGGCATATCCGCGCAGAAAACTAGATAAACGATTAACTGTGATATTGTCTTCTTACAAGAGGGAAGTCACTATCTGAATCTTCCGCGCCAGAAAAATCACATGTTGAGGCATTATATCATCTACAGAATAATCACAGTTTCCCTCACTCAACAATTGGCCGTAGTAAGACTGTGATTCCCGTTACCCGCAAACAATGTGTTAATACTTTTGTAGGAACTTTCATGCAGGTCTCCATAATAGGGGTTGGTAGATTTATAACTACAATATAATCAATGCAATCAATATAATCGCACAGTGTCGATATTTTGTTTAATGAGAAGCTAAATATCTTTCTCGACACATTAAATTATAATGTACATAATGTACATTGGTTACTCGCTATTAGTTGAAAATATTCTAATCGATGAAATTCACCCGACTTCAACCATTCGAAAAATATATGCGAAACATCCAAATACATTTAGCATGTGAAATAATTTTCTAACCAGGACTTTATTTTACTTTTTCCTCCTCCAGAAGTTGTACTGTCAGAAGTATAAATTTCCGTAAAGATCGATTGAAATTGAAGAAGAAAAAAAAAAAGAAAAGAAAAGGGGGAGAATTTTCCTGGAGGTAGGTCGCTAATGACGGTTGCCAGAACGCAGTAAGAATCAGAGGTACAAAGATCTCGAACCGACCGAGGAATCCTAAGAAGCCGGCGTCTGTTAATGTTTAATCACGATTCTTGCTGTTCGAATGCCGCACGGGATTCCAGAGGGCCAGTCCTCTTACGACAGTAAAACGAACGAGCGAGCGAGTTTACGACGCTCACGGTTTCAGGGTCGGACACTGACGAGCACCTGGGGTAAATCTAGAGGGTGGCTTAAGGGGGTTAATTTCCAACGTCGCTTAATTCACGTGCTTGCCCCGCTGACATCGTTCCGCTCGTTGTTTCGGTCTCGCCTTCCCTCTTCCCTATCCTCGACCTTTCTCCTTTCGAAAAAGAAAAAAAAAGAAAAAACATATACCATCGCGAGTCTTTCTCTTCTTATCGTTTACTTTTCTCTCTTTTATCAGTTTCTTTTTCCCTTCTCCTTATTTTTGCTTGACAATATTTTTCGATGTTCGTCGTCAGTTCTTCGGGTAGACAATTAAACGAGTACCGTGTTCGTCTACGCGTGTGCTCGCTTTTTTTCTCCTCGTGCACCCTCGCCAGGTTTGCTTTGATAACGGCCATCGCTTCAATAATGCTCAGTGAGTTCGCGTTTGTCGCAACGTTGCTTGAAACATTTCTAAAACCCATTCAGATTTCATGTTACTTAATTATTAATAATTAACAAGCCTATCTTTGTTTAATTAGGTCAATAATAAGCACGCGAAATGTTCTGTAATATTTAATAGAGAAGATTACGGACTGTCTGTGGTTTCGTTATCCGCTTGTCCATTATTAACAGGCTGGTAAATTTTGCTGTACTTTACAGAAAAAGAATTGAAGATTCACTTTTTCACTTTTCAACTTCGATTCAGTTCTCGATGCTGGGAGACAGGGAGAAATGTTCATTGATTTTTAGTTTAGTTTTAGTCGATGAATTTTTTGTTATATTTCTGAAAGGATTTTCGAATCACAAGCAAATCGGAGAATTTGTGATGCACGAATGTCTGATTTATTAGTCGTATGACACGGTGAGTTTCACTATCGTCTCGATATCCGTCTCTAAAAATAGCTCCTAGGTTGGTTATTAGTTTCTGGTAATAGGGCGTTTCAACTGTGACCCTCACCCCCGTAGAGGAGCTTTAGAATGCTCTGCCATCCTACCGCCATGCTGGCCGAGGTCGGTTGTATTCTTCCACTTTTGACGAAAGTAGCATTCCCGGCTGGAACGCCATTGACGAGTTTCCAATTCCTCCGATATCTGTGGTCGAGCTTTACGGGGAATTCGGCGCAGAAAGCGATCTCTGTTCACCACCGTTGCGGCTAAACTTATGCCCGCGCGCGTGTTTACGCACCCGTTACATCGATCTATCGATCTATTTGCGTTTCGCGAGATGCAACTGCCCTATCTTTCTCTCTCTCACACACACACACACACTGGTACGCCCTCTAAAATACATATTTTCCATCCGGTGAAATTCATGCGATCCGATCGAAAGAAATAATTTGCTCGAAAAGGATCCAAATGTAAAGTAGAGTACAGTGATTAGAAAAAAACACGCTTGTTCTTCTAGCGAAGAATTTTCTTTTTTTCCAGTTTTCAGCGCTTCATTTGTACGATACGAGATTTTTCCAGTTAATAGTGTAGAAATGCTGCAATTTGGTTGTAAATAATGGAAATATTCAAAATATTCCACGAAGTTTGATTTTCGTTACAAACGACAATTTATTTCGTTGTTAATGGTGTGACGATTAGTGTGAAACATATCGTCTGCATAGATTGAGCAATTACACTCGAGAATCGGTGTAATTCACAATAGTGGAAAAACTTTCGTCTAAACTTGCGCGTCGACTACTTCTACCCCCCTCAGTTTCATTTTACCCGCTATAGACAGGCAATTTCGCGTGCGCGAGTTTACATATTAATCGTGTTGTTACACTAACAAGTGTTGACTCGTTCCGTTAACGGGCACTCTCGACGAGTGATTGCAACGTTCCTCGGATTGAACCACAAGGGAGAAAGGATGACGAGGATTCGTGCGCGAGAAAAATACCACGGTGAACAACAGGAGACAGGACCGCGTAATTTAAAAACAAAAGGGGGGAAAAAGAAAAGACGAAACAAATCGAGAAAGAAAATAGAGGAAGTAATTCAAGAATGTGAAAGGTGTACAAATATAGAGAAAGAAGAAAGAAATGAATGAATCGAAGAGGGAAGAAGGCTTAAGAAAAAAAAAAAGAAAAAGAAATCTGCCACTCTTCCTCTTCTTCTTCGTTATAGAAAGTGTAGAGGATTGAAATGCTAACTGAATATAGTAAATGTAATCTAACGTATAATATGATAAATATAATGGAAGGAGCGTGAGGAGGAGAATTGCAGAATCTATCCAATTCACTTTTCTTCTTTCTTTCTTCCTGCTTTTTCTTCTTCTTTTTTTCTTCGTCTATTTCTCTTCTCCGAGGAACCAAGATCTCAACCCCGCGGCACACTAGCGACGTTCGACTCTGTGTCTCGCGCGCGCCACCACTCAAACTTGCGGACGAAAGTGGAAACGAGACGGACGAGAGAGGGAGCCGAGTTCGCCTCCTTCCCTCGTACGTTCTCCGCGCCCATTGGCGCCCAACAAGCGCACCCGCTTAAAAGATACGCGACAAGCTTATCGACACGGTAAACAAGAACACTTTACTACGACAATATTGGCCGAATGTAAAACCTGTTTGAAAGGCGACATAAAAAACGAGTGTCCGAGTGTCTCCGGCCGCGTCTACTCTTCTTCTTCTTCTCCTTCTTCTTCCTCTTCTTCTTCCCTCTTTCCATTGCTTCGTCCTCTTTTTCTTATTTTTCCACTCCTATTCTCCGCTTCCTCCTCTTCTTGCGTATCGCGGTATTCTTTTTCATTCTGCTGCACGCGCAAAAAGGTCTTGCCTTAGAAAAGAAGAAGCAATTTCTACCGGCTCGCGGGGCAACGGAACGACGTGGAAACTGGTTTAGAAGTCGTACGCTCGAAAGAATCGCGTTTCTCTCCTGCGTGTACGGTGCTCGATCGAGGAAGCGGGGAATTCGTTTTGTCGAGTATTTAAGCCGCGCGTTTGTACCGTCTATCGTGTCTACGCGAGGCTCATTTCTCTTTTCTTTTCTTTTCTTTTTTTTTTTTTTTCGAATCGACATTATCTTTAGCGATGTAGGTTACAGTAGCGTTCAAACACACGTATATATCTATGCGTGTAGCCGTCAAATGTAAAGTTTCGTGTCTCCTCTCGACGACTACCTGAAATAAAAAAAAAAAAAAAAAAAAAAAAACAAGAAAAAAGAATCTCGATCCCGATTAATCCGGGATTTCCTATTAAACGTTTGTATCGATACAACGGTGACATGCTTGCGTCAAGTGATGACACAATCCGTATGTAGCCGTAACAAGAGGAAATCTAAAATGAATGATCGTGGCGATCAAAACGAAACTAGAGAATATAACGTCGTGATATGAAATCGAACACGCAAGATTCCTGCGAATCTCGAACGTGGTCGAACAGAAATTTCGTTTATAGAAAAAAGCTTGCAAATTTTTTTTACCAAGAGTTAAATTCGACTGGAAAAATGAGGAACCGACGAGGTTTAACGTCAGTCGTCAGAGTCGAATGTATCGATCATCTAAATCTGTCTAGATCATCGTGCATCTGTGCACACGGATCTTTGATTCCTGAATACACGTTCGAAACCGCACACGTTTCTGTCGACAAGCTTGTGTCCAGCAAGTTGAGGTTCTAACCGATTAAGCAAATAAGAGCGATCGACGTTTCGAATTTCCCGCCGAAAGCGTGCGGTCGATTGCGCGGGAAGCGCGTTCTCGCGGAGATCATCGTCCTCGTAACGTGTCTCCTCGATCTCCCGTGACGCTAGGAAGAGAAGCGCGCAGAGAAAGAGAGAGAGAGTGAGAGAGAGAGAGAGTGGGGAGGGGGAGGCACGAGAGAGGAGAGACACGTTCGTCCGAGACAAAAAGCGCGCAGCAGCGTCTGAAAAGAAAGGTCGAGGAGAGTTGTGTCTCTCCCTCTCCGCGGCAGGATCATCGGCCCAGTTACGTCCTTCTTCCAGAGTAACCTTGCATCCTCCTGTCGGAGTTTTCCACCACCTTCGTTCGTCCTTTTCAACGTTGTTCTCGTCGCCCGCGAATCGGCAAAAATTGTAGCAAACCTGAAAGAAAGAAAGAAAGAAAAGGAAAGAAAAAAAGAAGAACGAGAAGAAGAAGAGGAGGAGGAGGAGGAGGAGGAGGAGGAGGAGGAGGAGGCAGAGAGGAGTGGAGAACAAGAGCAAGAGTGAACCGGTAGAAAGAGGAGGGAAGAAAAAACAGAAAAAGGAGGGAAAAGAAAAGGGAAGAAAAGAACGGCGGGTACGGAGAGGAGAGAAAAAGCAGAAAGAACGAACGAAGCAAACGCAGAGTGTGGCGCGGAGAGCGGAGAGGGATAAAGAGAGAAAGAGCAGAAGAGTGAGAGAGAAGAGAGCTAGGAGAGACACACGCTGCAAACAATGGCAGCGCGTGCACCGAGTTTCTTTCTCCTCTGTCCGCTTCTAGTCTACCATCTTGCTTCCTCCGTAGTCCGTGGTTGTTCCTTCTCTCTCACGCACCCACGTGCACGGTACTCCGTCTCTCTCCATCTCGCCGCTCTCCCTCTCCCACTATAATTTCGTGTCCTTCTTTCTCTCCGTTCCTCCCTCTCCCCCGTTCTCCTCGTGTTCTCCTCGTTCCACAAGCAACAGTAATATCTACGGTTGTAGACGTGCAGCAGCCCGACGCTAGAGCGCGCACGACTGACAGAGAACAACGAACACCACGAGAGAAAGAGAGACGGAGTGAGTGAGAGAGAGAGGTTAGACGAAGAGAAGGCAACGTTGCGGAGAAGGAAAGAAGTGGGAGAGAGAGAGAGAGAGAGAGAGAGTGAGAGAATGACAGAGCAAGACAACGACAAGAGAGAGGAAGGGCGGAACAGGTTCCTGACGCGTTTGGTTAGGTTGCCGAAGGGTGCGGGGATCCGAGCTGGAACGAACAGGGGGGGTTCGAGGGGAGGCCGGAGGAGAACTGGAATCCTGAGTAGCAACGGCGTAGCCGCGAACCAACGAACCTGGGCTCAACCTTAAAGCGATGGATCACTTTTGGCCACTGGTCGACCGTCACCGCCGGACCTGTCTCAATCGGTACCAAACGCTGCCCGGAGAACGCCTCTAAACCGTCCGTTTTTACCGAGCACGAACGAAATCACCTCATTTTCACCGATAGATGTTTCATTCGATGTCGAAACCCGAATCTGGTAATCGTAGATTAGGTTAGGTCTAAGGATTAGGTTTTAGGTTAGGTTTAGGATAAATTAATCAAATACGTTTGCTTGGGTGATATATTGCTGGTGAAAATTTTGGAGCATTCTGTTATTGTTCTGAAGTCGTACGAAAGTATACTATCAGTTGGTAATTTAACATGCTTGAATCTGATTAACTAGCAGATAAATGTTATAATAGATGCAGCATAATTAATTACAGTTTTCGATACTGTAGAATGGTACTGGTACCATTACTATAGTAAAATTGACCATTCTCGTTTGCTCAAAATCCTCATTTTTAAATTTCAGTCTTATATTACAGTTTGGCAAGCAAAAATTCTTTACAAAGACATTCAACATAAAGAAAAATCGCGCGTTTCTTCATTTTTTTTCATTTAGACTTCGCGTACATTCTTTAATTTTACGAGATATATGAATGGGGTCCAGCCCCCTTGGATATATTTCAATTTTTAAAGAGACAGACATAAGCTTAAGGATCGCGATAGTCTGCTCCGTAATTGATCCAGTCACTATGCCAGAAAGTTTTCAACGACGATGTAATTTCATCTGAATACGCGAATATCCGAAGATATCTCGCTAGGCTAGTGAATCGTCTAGGGATTTTTCGTTGCGCGCAATTGGCGTAGGAACGCTGGCCAATACGTATTATAGAATCGAATCCTCCTTCTCTCCCGTTCTTCTTCCCTCGCAGAGCAAGAGCTTTGCTCTCTCTCTCTCTCTCTCTCTCTCTCTCTGGAAGTCGTTCGAAACGAAAGGATGGAAACGTGGTAGACATTCGCGAGCGTCCGTGACGATATTTTCGAAGCGTCGACACTGGCTGAACCCGGTACCGCGATGACGTAGCTGTTTATACAAATGACCGCTTCCTGGACACGACCGTTCGAGGCGACGCCGTGTCACAGCGGCGATCGCAGCTCGAACGGAGAAACCGGGAAGGAGCGCAAGGAGCGTTCGACACTCGGACGCCGAAGACATTCTCCAAAGGCCAACTCTCTGCCTTCGATTAATCGATGAAAAGGTAGCAAGTGCGATGGAATCGGGACAGTTCGTTTCTTGCGCGGCTGTATATATACTCGGAATAAAACGGAGATCCGGCCGAAGTATGGTCCCGCCAAGGGAGAAACCTGTTTGCTAATCTGCAACTAACAACAAACGATCGCTTTTGAAGTTTCGCCATGGCTTGGTACTTGAGGTTCCGCGAGATCGAGAACCATGCCGCTGCTGCTTCATCGATTTTTCGATAGTTCTCCACGGGGCTTGCTGGCAACATTTATCCATAGTCGAATTATTCGTTCTATCTGCTGGCCTCTATTCCTCCCCTCTCCCTCTTACCTCCCCTCTCGTTGATTCGCAAATACTTCCGCGAGTAAGTACGCAGCAAGTATTTCAATAACAGGAGTGTACAGTCTAATCTGCGGCCAGATGCTTAGAAATCCGAGCGATCGACGCCTGGAAACCGATGTGGCTGCGAATTCGAGACCCCGTCCGAGAATCGGACGCGCGGCGCCGCAGCGTGTTCGCGTGTCGCCGTCTGCCTTTCTACCTTTTTTTTTATTCGTTTTCTTTTTTCTTCTTTCTTTTTTTTTTTTTTTTGTTCGTTCGGAAGAATCGGGAGACATTAACCCCCGGTAAGTAATTTTATTTTCCACCAGAGGCTGGAAAATTCGGCTGAGGATTTCTAAGATTCGAATCTTATAAACTGTGCATATAGATACAAATCTGTGAAAATTAGATATGCAGACGTACCAAGTGTGTAAATTAATGTATAAACGAACACGTGTGTATTCGAACTTATCATAGTTAATTTTTACACAACGCCACAGTCACGTCAAGTATAAAAAATGGTTCAAATAGTTAATTTTTATATTGTTTCTATATTAGAAATTTTATAAAGAGAAAATTCTATATTTCTATATACATTGGAGAAACATTTTTGTCACGACTTTTTAATGAAGCATTTATTAATTTTCTGCCACGTGCTGAAGTCCCTAGATACCCTGTGTATTACAATCGCTAATTTCATATTTTCAATTCGTGTGTTTTCTTTTCGTTGTGCTCGAGCAGTCCTTTCTCTCTCTTAGTCGTTTCAGAATCAGAAAAGGCTTCTTCATTGAATAAATATCGAACGATAAAATCGCGAATTAGCGCGCTTGTTCGTGTCATTTTTTCCCCCCCTAGATCTACTTCTGTATCACAGTCCCTAGAACTATCCACGCCTAATCGTCCCACTCGACGAAACTGTTGATTACCCCCCTCCCCTTACACCCGCGGCGAGGAAAAGTTTTACGCGCGATAAAGTCCGCTGATCCGATTAATACGTAATTGGTTAAGTTTCGACACCGTGAGTTTCCATCAGAAATTAGTAGCAACTTTCGGGGTCCCATCAGAATTCTGCGTGTAAAGCGTGACGCTGCCGCCATATGATCATATTAGAATCTACGTAACATGGACGAGAAAGGAAAAAAAAGAAAGAAAGAAAATGACGAAGTTATATTAGAATTTCGTATATTCGAAAGAGAAAAAAGATAAGGTTAACATTTTATCTATCGTTCGTTTATGAATTTGCTACACACTCTCGGTAACATTAAATTAGATTAGTAGCAGTTCGATTTTGGTTCTTCTACTGAATTACTTCTAAAGATTTACAACTTTGAAACCTTTATGGTCAAAATTGAATTATTTGTGATTCTTTTTTCTTTTTATAAAATTCTTTTTATATGTATTAGTTACAAATTCAAAATGATTTGCAGCTTATTTTAAATACGCGTATAATTGTTAGGCTTAACGTGGCGCTAGTTGTCAAGGCTAAGGTGGCGCTAGTTGTTAAGACGTCAACTCAGGCAACAACGTACGATTTGAGCTAAACAGAATTTTAATATTTCTCACTAAAATACTGTGCACATTTTTTCTTTCGTCGTCCGACGTATGTGGCGAAATAAAAAATACTTGAAATGAAACTTCTTGATGTAGTTCTTATCACCATATATGTCTCTTACACTGAAATATTGTAACCGAGGATGAAAATCATGTTTAATCAAATTACAAATTTCACCCAATGATCAAAAATCTGTGAACGATAGTGGGACTGATAGGGCCATACCAAACACATTTTCACGGTCATCTGTTTTACAAACGTGCAATTTACGCGTTGTTATTTATCCGTTTCGTGCAAGTACGATTCACCGATAAGGTTATGGCGCCGAAAAGACGTATGACAGATGGCGCTTAGGTCGCAAAATGTCCTCTAACGGTGCGATACTTGTCGCCACTGATTAGATGGTTAACTACGAGAGCATTAGTTACGAAGATGATAATAAACGGTGTTATCACTTAACGCAGTTGCCGGATAACGAAGAGGTGCCCCGCGTATCACGAGTGGCGACACTCGGCTTCACACAGGAACATACGAGAAACGACGTGACTTGATAGCATAAAGCGTACCGTTACAGTAAAAAGCATATCGTTCACCGAGTAATTAATGTTAGCGGCAGCTCGCGCCGCTTATTGAAATGCAAATATTTCATTGCGCGCATTGTTTATACGCGATTTATATGCCAGCGTTTATATCGATACGCATAACTGGTTTTGATTCTGGTAACAGAATATTAGATTGGTTTAATATTAGATTTCCAAATATCTCACGGAGAAACGCGTCTTGGTTGGTTTTGTTAATCTCTTAATATGGCGTCCAATGGCAAGTCACAGTAGCAGCTTCTGTGAAAAGCAGCATTGGAATAAAACTTTTGGTAATTTGGAAACTGATGTTTCTTTACTTTCCCACGTACTTGAAGAGGTATAAATGAATGAGACATCGTTATATTTCAGAATGAAGAAAACACCGAGAGAACAGTTCTATTGGGAGCATGAGAGAGACATGATCCTACTTTCGACGTTTCGTACAAGGTTAGAAAGTTAAGGCAAGAAAAGTTATTTCATTGTATTAGGGGGGAGGAAGAAAGATTTTTTTTTTTAAAGCTTTTGGCAGTGACTTTTGAACAAAAGGGTTCGCCATCAAGGACGGAGACGTCGCAGATCAAATTTCAGGAAGTACCTCCTCGACCGTTTCATCCCCCTTTTAATACCTTTCTTAAAGAAACTGGAGGAGCGGTGTTCCTTCATCAGGGTGAACATCGTCCCCGAGGATCCCTTTCATTCCTGACAACCCTATAGCTTACAACTAAATTAGCGCCTAATAGCAAACCACCGAGCTCTCGGACCCCTGTGTACGCCGCCTTGATTATTCGAGCTTACTGGCAATTATTTTTTAATCGTCAACATTCGTCTCCGATACGCCTTTACAGATTTGGAACTCGCAGAATTGAAAAGAAAGAAATATATGGACGATTCGTGCCGAACTATTCGACGAATCGAAAGTGCCTTCTAGGAATCGCGAGAGAAAGCGAGACGAAAGATGGGCATTGATTATCCATCAATGATATAGATCAACTCGAGACATGACAAAATAGAAGATTCT
Organism: Tetragonula carbonaria; assembly: GCA_032399595.1. Taxonomy (NCBI): domain Eukaryota; kingdom Metazoa; phylum Arthropoda; class Insecta; order Hymenoptera; family Apidae; genus Tetragonula; species Tetragonula carbonaria. Next base: position 6,903,367 of record JAUCRC010000013.1, read on the forward strand.
GCAAACCTTCACTCGTGAGCCGAGAAGCAAGCATCTCTAGCAAATGTCCACGAATCAGTGGACTTCACTCGCGAACCCTTGTTCATCTTTCCCTTCTAAACTTTGAGGGAACAGACGAACAGACGTTGACTCGAAGACACGCAGCGCACGCAAAGGCAGAGAGCCGACTGATCGTTCCGGTGTCTTTTTTCTCGGTGGAGCAACGCGTAGCTATCGCTGGCGATCGCTGGTGTCGCAAAACGGTCCCCGGGGGGACGTTGTCCTTGCGCGTACGTTTGCACGGGAGCAAAGTCCCGTGGGAAAACGCGAGAGATCGGAATGCGGAGGAAAAGGGGTTTCCGTATAGCGGCAGCGCACACCGACCTGCCGCTCCGCTGGTGCACCCACCACACCCTGGTGTGTGCTCTCTCCGCGTCGTCCTCTTCTCCTCCTCCTCCTCCTCCACCTCCTGCTGCTGCTGCTGCTGCTGCTGCTGCTGCTGCTCCTCTCTCCACGTCCACACGGCCACCCCTTTCGGTTCGGTGGCGCGGCAAATCAGTCGTTCTTACGGGAACACGATGGTCGACGACGTTGAAAGCGGTGGTAGCTGTTAAAGAGCAGGGTCGCAGGGCCGCGACGCGGGGCAAGAGGAGGCTGGTTTTGTAGAGGGAGGAGAGAGAGAGAGAAAGAGAGAGAGAGAATGGTGGTTTGAGTGAAAAGGGCGAGGAGGAGGAAGAAGGGTGGCGGTGGTCGTCGTAGCAGCGGCGGTGAAGGCGGTGTGGGCTCGTGGGGGGGTGGGTTTGGTTGAGGGTGGTTTGATCGTATGGTACTACGATGTATTTAATCTGCAGGCCGCTATATGGTCTTAGTTATTCATGGTGGTCGGGTGATGGGGTTCTGGTGGGGGCATGGTGTACCGTCACGAAGGGTGGTGGTGTGGGGTGGGGGCGAGATATTGATCAAAACCTACCCTGGCACCAACCTCTGCACCCCTCTTACTCCATCCGACCCTCTGTAGCCCCTTCTCTCTCTCTCTCTCTCTCTCTCTCTCTGTATATGTGTGTGTGTGTGTGTTATGTGTGTGTGTGTTATGTGTGTGTGTGTGTGTGTGTGTGTCTCGTTCTCTATCATCCTCTCTCTATCTCCCCCTTTTCTCTTTCTCTTGCTCTCTTGGTCTCTACCCTCCCTTACCCGCACCTTCCTTCCTTCCTCACCCCCTCGCTACACTCGACCGAGCGTAGCCAGTGGTTCTCAATGCAGCATTTGAAACGCGTAAGAGGTTCTCACACATCGAGGAAACGAATCGTTCTATCGATATTCCACCGGGAAGAAGGGTCGTGTCGCGCGTAAAGACGCGGCCGTTCCACAGAAAGAGATTACGTGGATTAATGGACTTCTTTTTTAATAAAAGTTAGCCCCTATATTTTGTAAATATAGGAGGGACACAGGACTCTGATTCGTAGCCGGCTGTATTAACACGTTCGGGGCCGGTGGATTTTGGAAAGACTTTGTCCCTGATGGACATTTCTCCACTTACGGTGGAATTAATAGGAATTAAATTCACGTCGAAGTAAGACAAACGTTTCAACGTCCATTTGGCTAAAGAATTGCTAGTTAGCAATAATCATTTATATTTAATTATTTATTTATATTTAACTGTTGCGTGACGATTTATATCTTCACTCGCAGGACTTTCTCCACTGCGATCTCCAAGAATTGAGCAACATTGGCCTCTGTTCATAATTGCTTTGCACGTATTTTACTTTTATTAGTCTTTCTTCGGTCAAAAGAATCGAAATTTAACACTAAAATGGTCAATTGGTAATCTTGCAGTTCTACGAACGGCGCAGAATTACCAATTTTTTAAATAACTTCTCCGAGCCATGTCTTATTCGTCGGTAGGCGCTTTACTCTTTCTATAAGACTATAACTTGCCTTTCGTTTCGCAAATCGGTATCGTAATTCGTATCACGAGCGTGACGAGGTGTTAATTACACAGACGTTCGCGTCTTTGGCCACCGAATGTGAGATATATCGAATGACGAAACGGTTGTAAACGTGTAATTTATTAATACGCTTCGTACATTCGCTCGTTTCAACGAGTTACGCTCGTCACGCCGTATCGATCGAACGATCCCATAGAAGTGTTTAAAATACGTACTGGCAGGATTTGTTTCGAACAGGAGAGGGGAGGGGGAGGAGGAGGAGAAAAATATGCGTTTTGATATAACTCGAGGGCTTCGGAGTCCTGGGCTGCTAATAGTCCCGTAGGCTAAAGCGATCTGCATGCGTACCGATCAAACGAAGATACAGAATTTCCAAGCCAATTCCCTCCAACGGTTTAGGCCGTTCGTTCGATGTTTCGAAAACGGGAGCCTCCCAGTCCCAGACGCGAATATCGCGGAAACGATCCTCCTGTATCCTCCGCGTTTAAGCGGGAATTCCACAGATTTGCTAATTGATTGTTTCCCCTCGATTTTTCCTCCTTCCCTTGATTTACGACTACCGCGAAGTACATGGCGAGCATAAAGGTCCAAAGGAATATACGTAGATAGAAAATGTTCTTCACGAATATTCGTGATGGATCTGTAATTGGTAATTATCAGTGAGAAACGTTTCGCGAATGTAAAACCACGTCGACCGTTTTTCCGAGCAGATTTTTCACGCGTTTTGTTCTCGAAATTATAATTTATTTAAATTTAAAATTCCGAGTCGTCGATGGAAAATAAGAACTTTGGACTTGGCAATGAAAATTCTTTAAGACTCTACAGAACATTGGAAATTACGTCTCATTGTATTTCGAGTTTCTGGTATTTTAGGTCCAGAAATTCCGAATAAGATTCGTCATACTTGCTCCTCAGTGGGGGAAAAAAACAAAAAAAAAAAAAAGAACGAAAACAAAAAACAAACGTGAGAATGAAAAATACGAGGGATCGATGATTCTCCTAAGAAAAGTTTCTCCTTTGCTTTTGCGTTCCGCTTGTGGTAGCAAGATTATTCCCGGCCGACTTCGAAAGTTGCTGGAAGTTTTTACGAGCCACTAAGTCATCTACTCCGCGACGTTTCACCCGTTCCACCGTTCATTCGCTGTGATGTTTTCTAATTGTACCGCATTTAATTACATTTAACTAGTTAGTCGTTGATCAACCGACGACGAAACACAGTTCAGTTATATCAGTGAAACGTTTGCGGAGCCAATTCCTGTCGCCGGACTGCGAATTTTTACATGAATTCATGTCTCTTGGAGTACGTACGAAAGTTCAGAGCGTGTTGGCTGTTTCGAAAGGAACAATCAATTCTTTAATTCAGAAATAACGGATTTCATCTTTTCAACGGGGAAAAGGGTGCCGCAAATTTTCAGTCTGATAACGAAAGAAAAAAGGAGGGGGGAGAGAAACGGAACCTTGGAAAAATATTATAGTATGCTTTCAATATTTTGCAACTTTTAAGACATCCTGCAATTTTTATAATTACCACTTATCATTAATAAATTTACTTATCATTAATTTCTCGATCTTTCTCGTTGTGAAAAGAACGAATCGCTAATGCTAATAATATCAGAGATTTATGCACGATGATCGAGCAACAATGTGAACAGCGGCCTCGTGCTCTCTCTCTCTCTCTCTCTCTCTCTCTCTCTCTTTCTGTCGTGCCACGGAATAATTCAAGATACCATCTGCGAAATTTATTTTCATTTTCTGTGTCGCGAAGGAACGAGAGTCCGAGTATCGTTAAAACAGTCCCCGTGACCGAACCTGTGGGTAGGGGTGGAGGGGGAGGAGGACGAGGAAACAAAAGGAATAAGTAACGGCCCGCGATAAAAGCGAAATACGATCAATTTTGAATTTCGCGTTTTGCCTGGGTAATTTTTGTTCGCCGACTTTTGCAATCCTCTTATCACAGAGGCAAACGTTGAACGGCCAATTATGCACGGAGATAAGTCCGTCCAGTGGACTGAAGCTCGCAATTTTTTCGACTTCTTTCTCGTTCTGGTTACCGACGAATTTCCTCACCGTTATCACGTCACGTTCTCCTTTACGATTTTCGAAATCGTTGTTTAACGTTACGAGCGTTTGCCCCTCGAAGGGCAAATTGCTCGACGCTTCTTTTGAACATTTTTTCTCAGTTCCATCTTGAATTATAATATCTAATTTCCATGTATTATATGTATGTAACATTATACATTTATCTGACATTGTTAAGTCTGAGTCAGTGAGTTGAAGAATATTATCTGATGTATAGGTAAATTTCCCGAACCGAATGGTTTATTTCGTTCAGATGATGATGTTCGTAACGTCGTCGTTAGATTGTATGTATTTAACACAGGTGGAGAAACTAAAAATTGTGTTATCTACTAAAAGTTACACGAATGTTCTACTTTGACAAACATTTTCTGCACATTTTTACATCCTTAAATTCCCTAACAAATACGAGTAATAAGTTTCCTGTATAAAAATGAAGAAACACCTGCGTAAAAATGACAACAAACGAACGACAGTGTGACACGCGAGAGACTGAGAGATTTCTCTGCTTTAAATTTACGATAAAAAAAAAAAATTCTCACCTGTGCTCCGGTGTTGAGTGGTCTTCGCGGCAGCCCCGTTCTTTTAATGATCCGCGAGAGGAGAGCGCGCGCTTCGGAGTATCGTCTCGAGGACCCGGTGCAACGACGTGCTGTAATGTCATCGCGACATTTAATTATTTTGATTTTGTACGTTCGACGCGGTTCCCCGCTTTGTCACGATCGCATCGATTATTCTTGTTTCGACGAGCGTCGAAGTGGAAGAAAACGAACGAACGTTGCTCGAGAGTCGCGTGAGTTTGATAAAAAAAAAAAAAAAAAAAAAGAAAAAGAAAAGAGATAACAAAAGCTCAGCTTGGATTCTTCGTGCCATTGGCGAGCAATCGAAGTCAGAGAACGATAGAAAGTGAAAGACGTTTATTTTTAAAATTCGAGTCTCGCGACTTTGCGAGATCGATTTTTTTTTAAGATTAAATTGCTGCCAACGCGACGACCAAACTCGAGGCATGTCGAGTGCATGGGTTTTAATTAATTTGTCTTCAGCGAATTTTCAATTGTACTATGCTCGGAATTTCTGATTACGAAATAAGGAACCGGGAACATTCGATCGACAAATGGTGACAAACGGGAGTTATTCGAGCGTCGATGTTTTTCAACTTTGGACAGAGCGATCAGAGTTGTATTTCTACTCGAGCTGCGTTCATTTTTTACACAGAAATGTAAGAACACGTTCAGAACCTTTATTAAGAACCGAAGGATATATAAAAACACACGTCTCTCGCCACTAAATATGTGGACACATTTATTAACGTTCTTAATACTACGACACACAGATACAAGAGAAGAAAAGAAACTGAGAACCAGAGTTGAGAATTTTCCTCTCACCACGAAGGAAATTGGGAAGGGGGGGGGAAATACAGCTGACCGATTTCCGATTTCCCTTGTCTCCCAAATCTCTAGAAAGTCGCGCGATCCGCAGCGGTAAAGACGACGCCGGAAAGGGGAAAAACTGTCCGCGAAAGAGGGAGCACTCGACCACTTTTCAAAAAGTGTCGAGTGTCTCTCGTCAGCGCCGAATCTTTCGATTATCGGCGCTCCACGCCTTTTGATCCGTTCACTCTCACGGATCATCCCTCTCGGCGCTCTTCTAATTACTCGGATTTTTCACGCGGTCGGTTTCGCGTTCTGTGTCACGAAGTGCCTACTTGTCGCGGGGTAGCGCCCTGGCTAAACCGATATCTTTCAGCTTTACGGATTCTTTGAAGTGTATCGACTCTCGCGCAGGATAGAGGGAAGGAAAGAGATAGAAAGAGAAAGAGAGAGAGAGAGAGAAAGAGAGAGACAGTCTGACTACGGTGTGTCGCTGCGGCTTTTAATTACGCGCCAATTAATTAACACACCGCTCCAGTCGTTTCTTTTTTCATCCACTCCTTCTTCATCCACCTGGTCTTTCCTTCCCCACTTTCTCTTTCTCTTTCTTCTCTTTCCCTCTCTCTCTCTCTTTCTCTCTCTCCCCCTGATGCTTCAGTCGTTTTTTATTTAGCCGGACGTAGCCACGCGGAGCCATTAGAGGCTGCAACGCGACCGCGCGCCACCCTTTGCCTTGCCAGCAAGTTATCTCGTTAAGAAATTAACCGCGAATTAACGCTGTTTTACCGCATAATTAGATGACCCCTAAAGATTGCCCCTTAATCCTCCGCGACGAACCGTTCTCCCCCTCGATACTCGCCCGTAAACAACCTTCCACTACATTGTTCTTACTCTTTCTTCCTACATTTTTTTTGTTCCTTCGCGATTACCTTGCTCTCTGACCCGCGATATCGGACCGAGACACTCTTTTATTTTTTAGTAGATTTTATTTTGCATATTTGCAGTTTGCACTCGCGACATTAAGTCGCAGAGAGATCGTTTCGAGACGCTGGCCGATCGTTTGGATATGATCTTCGTTTTCGTGGATTCATCGACACCAATTTCGTCTCACGTTCCTTTACGAATTTTATTCGAGAATTTCTTTTAGTATGATCTTTAGAGTGATTGTTTGAAATATCAATCAATACTTCACGACAGTGACAGATAAATAAATCTGAAATTTCGTTCAACCGTGAATTCGTACGACAAAGTAATAACTTGGTTCGCCATGTACCAAGTATACAGATTCAGGTGCTCCGCGTGTCTCACTCTGACCTGAAATTATTTGAGATCGATCAACTATTCAGTGAAATTCACAATTTGTATATCACACTGTAGAACACTCTATTAAAAATCTATTAAAAATTCGTATCTACAGTAGTCCACCGCCTATTATTTCCCCTCCACACGTTGAGAATTTAGAACAAACAAACCAGACTGATGATGATTTTATTTCATCGAACACTGGCTAAATAATGGTAGCGCACGATATCAAAAAAGCCGTGGAGGATCGAAGAGCTGAGAACGTGTACGCAAAGAAGTAAGTCGGGAATCCGTAATGAGATCCGTATTTCTCGGGTGGGGGGATGCGAAGTTGGGTCAAATTCAACGAGATCCGCGCACCGATGTCACGGCAAGGAGTTAGTAGATGGCTACGGGTTAGATTGAGGTTGATTGGGTAACCGCTAAGTATATCGAGCTTAGAGTACTTCCACGAGCCTTCGTACAAGGGTGCGATGCTTGTTTGCTCAATGACGTTGGGCTACTAAGGCGTTTACGGATCTACAGGTGACTGGATTCATTACTCACCTAGTTGTTTCACAGCCCCTCTCTCCCTCTCCTCCCTTTCCTCTCCGCGGGATTAATTGGATTTTTCGGCCTGTTTCCAGCCTGTCTTCCGGCAAAAGACAAATTTGTCGCGGTTAATTGAGACGAGAGAACTTTGATAATCGTTGTGTCTTGACAAAGTCAATGAAAACTCCCCACCACGGAGACTTCAAGGTGAAGACACAGCGCCAGCGTAGTTTAGACGTGGATGACTACTCAGCTGACTCGATCGAATTAATTATAAGTCAGTATTCCAGTCAATTAGAATACGCTTTTTGATTCTCACTTTTCATCGACAATACCAGGCACGTTGGTGGCAATTAAAAAATATTGTTATCAAATAAGCAACATCAAATTCATCCAACTATTATAGAAGCATATCGGATTCTTACCGCTACAAGGATAATCTAGTTACTCGTTCAAAGAAAAAAGTAGCTGGAAGAATTTGGTAATTATATTCAATCGAATTTGTCCCGAAGCAAATTCTTCTGCTCGCTTCGGTCAGTTCGTGTCACCGACCGGCGAAACATAATGATTCCAAGTTAGCCAGTCAATGAAATCGTCAGTCAGTTCTCTTTGTTTGACACGTTACGTTTTGTTTTACTTGCGATGCCACGTTGCCACAGGGCAACGTATCCATTCGCGGCCCATTTAACAGCGGATTGTCATCGGATTGTCAGCGTTATTTCGTTATTCCCTTGACCTTAAACTGGTCTCATCAGTTTAGCCAGGAGCCGAAGGACTGGTTCTCGTGAACTGGAATCTTGCGCCGTCGTATTGTGAAAGCGGCTTTAGTCGACGCGTGACAAATCCCGGGGAGCACGCGTAATACGCATGTCGAATACACATGAGCCGCTCTTAAAGGGCTCGTATCCACGCCTCCAGTGTTCCGGTACAAGATTACTTATCGGCCGCGACAGGATACTCTACTTTAAAGAAGCCACTTCTCCTCCTCCCTCACCGCCTTTGCTACTTTCGATACGTTCAGCAACGTATATCAGTCCATGATTATCAAGCCGAGCTTTTTTCGCGTTCCTCTCTCGATTCGAAACTTCCCACCTTCTTTTTCGACTGTCGTACGCATAAGTATAAGTACGGTAGAACTCTCTCTTATCAGGGGTAGATTCACAAAGGAATTGGTAATTGGAAACAACAATCGTGAAATAATCATTTTTTTTTTTCTACATTTCACTTTAGAAGGTTGGACTCGCGTATGAAATATATTTTGGAATTTTGGACTAAGTCGTCGATATATCGGCTGCGTTTTAGGGGTAAGTTGTCAAGTTTTCCTCGATCAGATCACGTCGATCAGTTTTAATGCGTCTCCCCCTTAGGAATTCTCGATGATACATTCGTTTCATTTCTCTGACATAGGATCATCCGTAATTCTTTCCAAGAAAGAATTCAACTTCAACTTGTTCAATGGCTAATTTTTGCAAATTCACAGTATTCCATATTATTATTTCTAAATCTATGTGAGCTAAAGTCAGAAGAAATCAACTTATTATTCTGGCTACTGATGATTCCCGTTATGATCCCCTTTATGAGGCACGCTTGCGACGAAGGTGATGAAACTAGAGAAAAGATATGGACAACATCTTCCGCTCTTCAATACCACTACCCAGAACGTCACCCCCTTTTTTCCAAAACACTTTCAAAACTTGGATTTCTCTAGTCGAGACCGCGACCCTCAGAAAGTCAAAAATTCTTATTTAGCGAGATAGATTCGGAGAGAGCTTGCGCTGTGATCGAACGAGTGGCGATCCAGGATTAACTCGCGGTGAACCTGTGTGTTACGCCGGTTGCTCGCTCTCTTCGAGTGAGTTCTCAGCCTCCTGAACGTTCCTCCGGCTACCTCTGTCTTCCTATCGTTCCTCCGCGACGACGTCTCTGTTGCTTGCACGCTGGTCATACCCCTGTCCCCCCTTTCTCTCTCTCTCTCTCTCTCTCCTTCTCTTCGTGGTGGCAACGAGCAGCGAGTTCGAACCGAGGAGGCGAGTCGAGGAAGAACCTTCTCTCGTTCCAGAGGAAGAAGAAAGAACGAACGAACGGTGAGCAAATGCTCTCCTCGTTCGCTCCCCTTCCCCCATTCACCTCTCTCCTCGTTCCCCTCCGCTACGTGTTCGGTCTTTTTCCCTCCCTTTTTCAGCTGTCTGCCCCTGTGTTTCTTCGTTTCTTTCTTTCTTTTTTTTTTTCTTCCCCGTTCTCGCTCTCCTCCTCCTCCTCCTCCTCCTCCTACCTCTCTTTCTCCAGAGGTCAACGTACAGGCGCGCGGCGTGACCGAAATCACACACACGCTCGTTGCGAACCCGCTCGACTGTGACTCGCTTCTTCGTCTTTATTTGGCCTCTAATTGTTCCTTCTTGCGCGACGCCCGTCCGTCTGCTCGCCTGCCTTCGGCTGCGCCCTCCTCTCTCTACCTGGCCACGGCTTCGACGTCCAACATTCGACGAGTCACCTGAGGATTCCTTCGTTCGCGAAGAGGATCTGTGGCTGCTGCTGCTGCTGCTGCTCGCAGTATATATGTAGGTACTGCTACCTGCCGCATGAAAACTCACGTTCCTCGTGAACGCCTTGTGAAGGCTCGCCTTCACCGTGAACCGCAGGAATTTTTCTAGGCTACTAGGTGACTAGATCCGCGATACTCTCCGCTAGTTTTCTGGAAGATTGTTGACATCGGTCGGCGAAAGGGAATTTGAGAGTGTGCACGGAAGGATGTACGGGAAACTCGTAGGAACAAGTGAGATAACAATTGCTTTCATTGCGAATCGAATATACTAAATTTTGGTTATCTCGCTTACCTACGTATTAGCTTAAAGATACTATTCGATTTGGAATAAATATTGATTCCTCTCGCGCAAGTATTAAGAACGGAGGCGAATTGAGCCTCCAAGTGTTGGCAATAAAGTTAAATTAGTCTCTCTAGCTCGGGTAATCCCAAACATTTTACGAGTTTACATTTCGAAGGACAGAAGATTAACAGCTACTTTACGATAGATTTCTTTTAGCAATCTTTACATTTTTTGTTTTGTTTTTTTTTCTACTGGAAATTTGCCTGTCAGACTCTCGCCAAATTTTTACTTCTTTTCTTTATTTTCTTTATTTAAACCATTGCTTCAAGATAGCGTCGCGTCGCTTCAGTCATTTCATAGAAGAGGAAGAAAAAAGAAAAGTATTCACGACAAGAACGTTTCGTTAGAAATTTCTTCGTTGCCAGATTTTGCGGCCTTGAAACAAAATTACACATCTCTGCAACATTAACCATTTTTGGCCAAAGTTTACTTCCGGCCGTGATGGTGGTGTTTTTTGATTGGTGGAAACAGCCTGGCTCGTTTCACGAAATGTCTTCGGACAATGGTTTGAGCCCGGGCGTGTTTACCTGGTCGGACGAAGGGCTGGAAAAAGGCAAAGGGAAACGGGGCCTTGGGTGTCGCAGAGAGCAGATTAATGGTCCCCGAGAATTCTCGGTAGTCTATCCAAGAACTGGACTCTCGTTCTCTGTAGACACCCAATGGCAGGAGATCCGGGCACGCTGCGTAAACCAGAAACCACCCACACGATAGAAAATTTCATCGGAACTGCCATTGGCGAAGAATGCATTTGAGAAATCGAGCGAGTCGCCTCTGACTTTGAACGCGGTGATTATTTTATTCTAGTAACGCCTGACATCGATCATTCGTTGCTACTGACGTGCATTGTTTCGATATTAGAGCCAATATTAGTAATAGGTAAAATGTTTACTGATTGATTAATTAAAACTGAATGATGACTTACAAAGTTTTCTTTAAAGTGCGCGCAAAGTGTGTATCATGGGAAATCTGTCTAATATATACTTTTCGTTGAAAAGATTCATGTATCTTTACTTATGTGTTTAAAATATGCACACGCACAAAAGAAAGAAGGATAAAATAAGAGGATTTCGACCGATTGTAGGAAGAAACCTGACTTTAACAGGGTCCATTATCGTTTGAAACTCGTTCGAAAAACTTAAAAAAAAAGCATGAAGTTCATTATTTTCACACAATTCGTAAGCAGAATTTCTTTTCGCGTTCGTAATCGAAACGCATTGTGGAGTGTTCTCTCTATCGAGTCAAAGAGCCTACGGCCAGCACATTATCGCAAGCACGTAGAATAGATGGGAAACGGTACCTAGCTAGTATAACGAAGCCGTAACCGCGACCTAAGGAGTAGGAGAGACTCAGGTAACTCGGTACTTGCCACGCAGGTAGAGCTTGAGACAAGAGGTATCATTGTCCGAGTGGCAAGAGGCCCGAGACGAACCGTTTACAAAGCGCTGGAAATTCCAGGTATCCTCTATCGTTTAACGGAAAATAACAAAGTTTCCCTTGCTCTCCCTCTCCCTGTTTCTCTCTCTAATCCTCCACCCCCCTTCCCTCCGCCCCCTTCTCTCTTTCTTCCATTATCGAGAGTTCAGCCGGATGTCTTGCGCATCAACCTCCGAGGTAATATCATTTCCCGCGGAAACACGAATGACACCTATTTTCTCGTTTTGTTCCCCCTTTCCACTCAGCCAATTTCGTCTACAACTTTAACCGAATTTGACGAATTTTGACGCGGGAACGAGCTACGAGAAAAGGCTTGTTCTCGAGATCTTTCGTCAGATTCCAGAACGATCGGTTCTAATCTTGCGAGTTTTCAGCTTCTCGGAAAATAATGTAACAATTTATTTACCGATCGTTTCGGAGCCAGCCAAAAAAAAAAAAAAAAAAGAGGATCCTCGGAATCAATCGATCGGAAATCAATTTTTCTACGAACAAAGATTTTCTCCTACGAGGAATAAAAAATCGCTTCGCGGAAGAAATGTTTATTTCGAAGAGAATGCGGAAGAAAGCAGCGCCGGTTTTCGCACGCGCCGCGTGTCAAAGCGGCAGACCATTCTTCTTCATCACGCCGTACAAATGCGTTCAACTTGACCCCGAGCCCGATAAATCGAATTTCTGGGCTTCTGGTCTGTGATCTTAGCCGAATGAATCGTACGCCAGTTCCTCTTCCGTTGGATCACACGAAAGTGAAACTGTTTTCCAATAATCCTCGATAAAGATACGATCTTCTGAACGACCTTAACAATCATTTTCCAAACAAATTCGGTCGCCGCTTCACTCCATTTTCACGCTACGATAAATATATAATAAATGCATGATTGATTAATATTATAATAACGTACAATTACTAGATTTAGGCGCGTCTATGCATTTTTTATTTCTGAATTATTTTCTTAAACTTGTTTCCCGCCCTTCGCGTGGAAAATGGGCTTTCGTGCTCGAAAGTTCGAAAGTTTATTACACGGGATATTAGTGAATTTGTAGTACGTTGAAACAAGTGTTTCGATTTTGATTGATTACCGGAAAATAGAACTGCCTTTCGTATCGCAACAGTCCGTTCAATTTGTAACGTACGAACGAAACAAGCCAACCCAGGCGTCGATAACAATTTTTCCATATTTCCCTCCAACCAATCCTCAAATACACAATTTCCTTTTTTTTTGTTTCTCTTTTTCAACTTTTCGTAGATACGAAACTGAAAATAGAGCAAGAAATTCTCCAATTATTGAAAAACACGATTCGATCTTGAGTAACTCAAAGAACACCAACGTTCAAGATTAGATTAAGTATCTATATCTAGAACTAAAAATAGAAATATATGTATATATATAAAAAGGGGGAAAAAAAAAGAAAAATCTCGTATCGACGCGTTTATCGACGTCGACGATTTCCTCCTCGCACGCCGCTCGACGCGTTTCGACGCCGCATTCGAATAGCATTAATGAGTCAACGACTGGCGCGATAGCGCGTTCGCAAGGTGAATACACCAACGAGGAACGAAAAATCAGAGCGTTCTCCGAAGGGTGGCCACGAAGGAAGGAAGGAAGGCACGGGTATAACGCAAGGCAAAGCAAGGCAAGTCCCGCGTCGAGTCGCGTCGAGTCGAGTCGAGTCGCGTCGGTTGCGTGGACACCGGGCATCGGGCGCTCACGTGGCTCCCCACCTTTGCCTCGGTGCGTGAGCTTGCTCCCTACCGACGGCGACGCTCCTTTCGCCGTGGCTTTGGCACAGCTGCCCCTACCCTGTGTCCTCGCGTGGCTATTCCCCTCCAGAGCGTGCTGCTCTGTCCTCGAAAGCTCGGGCACGACGGCAGCGCCGCCACGCCTGCCGCTCCGCAGTAACGCGATTGCTCTCGTCGAGGATACGACCGTTCGCGGAGAGTGCCGCCGCTCCGTTGTTTCGTGACACGCAACGCGCGCGCGTTGTCGTCCCGCGTTGTCTGTGTTCTGCCTCTGTTCTTCTTCTTCTTCTTCTTCTTCTTCCACTTCTTCCACTTCTTCCACTTCTTCTTTCCCTCTCTCCCCTGTCACTGCGTCCTTCCTCTGTTACGTCAGTTACTTTGGTGTCGTTCGCGCGCACGGTGACTCGTCGACGAGTGTTTCCATCAGTGATCGTCCCGCGATACACACCACACATTCGTGCTCCGTTTCGGATCCGTGTTGTTCGTTCTTGTTCTTTGCATCGCGCGCGCGCGCGCGCATGAGAGAGAGAGAGAATTAGAGTTTCGGAGTGAGTGAGAGAGAGTGGGAGAGAGTGAAAGAGAGAGAGAGAGAGAGAGAGAGCAGCCGGTGATAAAAGGGACCACAGAGCGAGGGGACTCCTCGGTGTCTCTCGAGAAGCGTCACAGACTATGCCGAGACGCGGCCAACTGAGAGTCGGAAAGCAGCGTGGTGGTGGTGGTGGTGGTGATCGCGCGGGCCTGATGTTCGGGTCGCCTAGCGGCGACTGAGTTCGGGATGCTAAAAGTTCCCGCGGGAGTCGGCGGCGAGAACGAGTGTTGCAAGGCTGAAGGAAGAGAGAAGAAGGCCGGCAGGATGGGCGGGAGACGAGGTGTGCTGCTGGTCCGCGACGTAGGTGCGCACCGCGACGCCGACGACGTGACGGCCACGTGCCCCCTACGCGGATGCATCGCTGCTTATCGCCACTGAATTGCTGTCCGCTGTTCTCTCTTCGTCGTGTTCTTCGATTACGAACGAACGTCGTGCTTCGTGCAGGCAGCTAGTAGTGTACGAGCGAAACGGTGACCGCGTACGTAGAAACGGCCGCGTTTTCGTAGCGAAACGAGCGCAGCCAAGTGTTTGTTTGTGATTCCTCGATATAGATGGAGTGTAATAGAGTGTATCGGTGATCTATTTGTTTCATTTTTCTCTCCTTCCGTCGTCGTATCTCGTATCAAGTGCGCCGAGGATCAATTCGCGCGGAACGCGAACAGGTTCGTTGGATGATCGAACTTTGCTCGTTCGCGACAGACGCGAACAGGTGGCACGCGCCTCTCGGTGGCAGCCGACTCACTCGAAGGCGAGTGTTTCGACGCCGGTGAAAGGAGCGAGAAAGAGGAACGCTGGTTGGCGTTTTGTTGTTCGGTGATGGACTGGAGATCGTGTCACGGGACAACGTTGTGACACTCGCGCAGAGTGCCGCGCGAAACCGGAGTATCGAGAAACTGGAGATCGAGCTTGATACGACCACGAGGTGCCGTCCCTTCCGTCCCTTCCGTCGAGCAGCTCTCTGCCTCTTCGGAACTTACCGCGAAGTGTTGTGATTCGTTCGAACTCTCCACGTTGGTGCGGATAGTTGGCAGTGATTGATTGCACTCGCCGTGGATCTCCGTGAGCTTCCAAGTGGGAGCTTCCACATTCCGTGGATGTTCTACGCTTCTGAAAGCACACACAGTGAAACGTGAAACAAGAGAGAAAAGCAACAGACAACAACAGCGAATTTGCGATCTTGAACGAGGGACTGAGGACTCGGAGGATTCAGTTGCACAACAAGTGCGAGACTTGGCAGCGAAGTCATCTTGGGATCTCGGGAGGAGGCGAGATAGATATCGCGAGATTCCCGCGTTCGTCGTCGTACATCCCAGTCATCAGGCCGACGGGAGTTCGAGGAGAGGGTGAAGGGCGTCGTGGAGGGGGGAGTGATGCCGGTGAGGGTGGCACAGCGCCCCCCAGGTGGAATACCACTGCACGCCGGCGTGCCGGTAGCGCCCAGCAGCGTAACCGCCTCCGGTCCGTCGGGCCGGTGCCTCGGGGGCCCGGCAGCGCCCCCCGCCGGCTCGCCACCGCTGCCGCCCTCTCTGCAAGCGCTCGGCGGCGGTGTGAGCAACAACGCCAACAGCAACACCGCCGGTCCCGCCAGCAACGGCTCCGCCAGCAACGGTAACACCGGCACCAACGCCAACAACATCAACAACACCAACAGCATAGTCGTCGGGGCGAACAACATCGGTCAGGGTATCGCCGGCACCGGCCTAGCAGGAGGCGTCAGCACGACCAGCGGCGCCACGAATCCCTTGCAGGCGATGGCGTCGGCGGCGGCCTCGCTAACCCAGCTGAACAACATGGCGAATGGCCCGCTGCCGCCGCTAGCGGCCACCGGACCCACCGGGCCGCCTAGTTTGCCTCCTCCGCAGCCGGCCACCACGCCGACACACGGTGGCCCACCGACGCCGCACGCCGGCGTCACCGGTGGACCCCACCTGAATGGAGCGTCCCCGAGTCCTCACCCGATGCCACCCCACGGTATGATGAGCGGATCGCCTCACGCGCCCCATCCGCACATGGGCGGCGGTGGTCCCTCGCCTCATCCTCACCATCCCGGCCCCCACATGGTCGGATCGCCGCATCATCCCGGTCCGCATCCGATGGGGCCCGCAGCCAGCATGATCGGGGCCGGTATGCAGCCGCAAGGCGCGCCCGGCATGTGCGGCCCCGGACCCACCGGTCCAATCGGACCGCACGCTCATCCACAGGGACCCGGAGTACCCGGTCAACCTCACATGCACAACGATCCGTTTTACTGCTCGCCTTTCGGATCCCACTACTTCAGGTAAACTCTTTCCTTTCGATTTCCACATGTTTCGAGCCCCGAAATCACACTTCGTCCCTTCGCCGAGTTCTTTCTCACGCAAAGTTCTAATTGATCAACGTCGACTTGTTTATGTTGTCGTATCAAGTACGGTCGTTGATAGGTTTAGGTTTCGTTAGATTTCATTCTCGAGCAGACAGTTTTGGACGATGGACGTACAGCAGCGAATAATCGATGCATTCGTTTAACTTTTCACCGCGGATGGCGACGATTGACTCGTCGTTGGAAAGTTCGGAAACATTACCAATCGCGAAGTTAGAAAATCTTGAAAGTTTTCTGTGGAAGTTCTGACTCACGTTGCGCAACAATGAATTAACACGAGACGTCATAGTTTGCGTTTGTAAAGATCAAGTGTCTGCCAAATGTTAAGGCCACGCCTGTATCGTTTCTGAGGTTTTTTATGAAATTTCAGGAAATTGAAACATCTGTAACGCCGGTCCTCGATCGGTTGAAATAGCTGACATGCAAATTTCCAACGAATTAACATTTCTCGCTTTAGATTTTGCACTTCGACGCACCGATTTGAACTTTGAACGTTTGCTCGAATCGGGGGAAATTCCACTTCCTATTTTTACAATGTATTCTTTATTTATTCGACGTTATTTACGATCGACTTTTCCAAGCCTTCTTGCTTTTGAGCTTGGAAAACCTATCGTAACGCAAGATGATAAGTTGGATTATTTAGCACGCGTTTGCTACTTTATTTACGATCGATCATTTCTAAAATAATTTTTAGACACGACGTGAAACGAGCTTGGATTTAACCAACTATCCGTCAATATGACAGATTTCAAATATTTTACAATCGCTTAAAAGATACGTGAATCTTTGTTAAAATTGATATTGATCTCCGGTTAGATGGAAACACAACTAAATCTATTTGTTTATTAATCATTATCATTCAAATTACCAAATAATTTATTTACGTATTTATTACGTATTAAAGATTTGTTGTTCCTGCGTTAACATTGATTCTTTTGCAATAATTCTTACGCATATATATATATATATATATATATATATATATATATATATAGACACACACATATATATACATATGAAGAAAACTGTTGTATCACGATGTAAACTTAGATCGTTTAGCATAACCGATAATCCGTATAAAATCGAGAAATCGAGATATCCACTCGCAATCGATACGAA
The DNA here is from genome assembly GCA_032399595.1 of Tetragonula carbonaria. Taxonomy (NCBI): domain Eukaryota; kingdom Metazoa; phylum Arthropoda; class Insecta; order Hymenoptera; family Apidae; genus Tetragonula; species Tetragonula carbonaria. Next base: position 6,920,695 of record JAUCRC010000013.1, read on the forward strand.
GTTTTTGTTCTCTCCATTAAACGTACTCGGCAAGAAATCGCCGCTGACTTGTCCCCGATAAATTCTTTTTTCTGACGTTTTCATAAAGTTTGCTGCGAGCTAAGGCGAAGGCCGAGACCGATGATGAATTTTCATCGGACACGTCCGCGACAACTTTGCCTCACCTTTGGCTCCGTTGCGCCGAGCACGGCGCAGTATGATCAATCTTGCCGCGATTAGAGATATAAATAAATAATCTGTCGTTGCATCGGTTGTTGCCGGCGATTTTTCGTCACGCGAAACGACGACTCGACCGATCGACTCGAACAGGTTTCCACCAGGGTGTATATCGGGGCGCTTTCTTTCGAGAAAACGATCACGCGAACTCTCGCGAGGGGAATGGAGAGGGGAAACAAGAGGGTGTATAGCGTGCTGGGAGAAAGTTTCCACGCGAAAACGCCTGGTTGTCTCTCTATGGCTGTGATCTGCGCGTTCGAAACATGAGATTTCCTTTCCGCGCTGTAAAAACGCAAGAGCATCATCGGGACTTTTCATTGCTAGCTTCTTTCAATAAATCGACATTTTACCAGTTCACTGTGTTTCAAGCCACGTGATCACGCGATTGTCGGGCTGTAAAATTACTTCGTCAACGGTAGGATTTTATTTATTACGGTAGATTTTAATTATCGCTGAACTGACGGATACTTGTACATTCACGGAACATTGAAAGATGTTATTTCTTCTGAGAAACGAAGATGTAAAAATCTGCAGTTTAATTGATCGATAGATTGCGGATAATCACGAATTTTGTGGGAAATTTTCTTGATTTGTGTAGAGGGAATTTAACGCGAAGAAATATGCAAATGATTCCAAGTATAGAATTTATTATAATATTAAAGAGACGGAAGAAATTTCTGCGCTTCATAACTTTAGCTGTGTGTGTCTATATATATATATAAACGAGAATCATAAATAAGCGCAGTCTAGCTATCAGATGGAGAAAATCGACCGCATCCTAAAGTAAAATCGTTGCAAAGTAAAATATTCGATAATAGAAAATGTTTAATTGGAAGTGTTTCGTAGTTGCGGGGCAACGTGCATTCAGATTGTTCCTTTACGGCTCGATTCTTCGTTCCGTGCCGATCGTTTGGCAGTCTCTCACTAGTACGCTCTCTCGGGCGTAGTAACAGTATACCTGGAGAATCCGTTATCATAGCTCGGCCAGGATCTTCCTGGTTGACCGTTGCGCCGGTCGAACGTGTCTCGAAATGTAGCCACTGGTTAAATAGGCTCGCGCGGAGAGAAACTGAAATATTTATTAATATTTGCGATCATTCTTGCTGCTTTTCACTCCGAGTTTCATCTTCTTTTTTTAACACGTTCGTGCTGGACCCACCACTGTCGCCCGTGACGATCGTGCAAACTTTCACCAGAATAATATCGACGAATATGTCGACGAGTTTCAAAATAATCGTGTCGATCATTTATCGTCCATCTCGTTTTTCACTAGCAGAACAGCGCTTACCAACGAAGCACTTAAATAAAATTGTTCGTCAAGAGCAAAAGATCCGACGAGGGCCAGGATTTCTGAAAATCGTGCCCAAATGATTCAACGAATCATCGATCCGTCGTTAAAATTCATAAAATTCTGCGTGTCGTCACGCGGTTGAAAGTTCGACTAGAAGCTAGGACATTCGAAACGTTCCAAAATTCCTCCAGCGATCAATTTCGCGTGACGACAATCGCTGCGATGAGAATTGGAAAGTACGTAACCGTGAAGAGAGGGATGGCATGGTTGCATCGGGGCAATTATCGTGGACAAGCGAGCATGTTCGCGAGTCAGGTGCCCTGGAACTGTCCAGGACACGGTTTCTATCGGCTCTCAGGTAGGTTCAGGTGGCTCGCAGGTGGGAGGAGGCCGGGCACCCGTTTGCGCAGGTGTACCGCAACGTGCAAAACGCGACTTCCTTCTTCGTCGTCTTGGTGGAGAAGGTCAGAGTAGAGAGCCCGGACCGATACGTAGGCCAGTGCGTAGCTCACCACACCATGGTGACGATTATCCGGTTCTTCTCCTTCGACCTTCTTTGTATCCGGTCTGAGCGTCTCTATCGGCTCGACATCATCTCCCTGCTCGCTGGCCCCGTCTGGTAATCGCCCAGGCCCCCATTATCATAAGCGTTCCACGCTGCTACGTTCGCACGAATCGTCGAACCACTTCGTTCAACAACCGCGACCGTTCTTCCCTTCTTTTCTGGAATCAATATTACACGTCGACGATCTAACCACGATTTGTTGAAACGACTTTGCCCGTGTCAGATTAGGAGAAGGAAGTGTGACCTTTTCTCTTAGATTACTGAGTGGAGCAGTGCGGAGAACGTATACGCGGATTGCTTTTTGTTCGTGGAACTTCGTATCGTGTGGGTCGTTTCATTTTCGTCTTTCTTCGATGTCAGTTCGATGTCGACGATCTGAACTCGATTTGTTGAAAATTCATTTGACTAATTAGAGGGACTCGATTTATTTGTTGAGTTGTCTGTAAACACCTTCTGCCGGGTTCTTGGTGTTAGAAATGACAATATCATAATATTGTGAATATTCGTCTCTTATTCGTCGAACATTTTCGTTTCCATCGCCGTGTCTGGGTCGACCACTTTCCAGTGGAAAGGAAATTCGTCTTGCCTGAACCTGATTTATTGAGATGGAACTTTAGTCAGCGTCAGATTAAAGGGACGATTATTCACTGATTTATCCGAACGTAAGTTCCTGTAGGAACGATTAGCGAAGAGGATTGGCGAACTTTTATACGTATGAATTGTTTCCTCTAGTATTTCGAATAGTTCTCTCGTGATTTTCGAGACGTTGAAATGTAAAATTCTTGCCAAGCCGAACAGTCAGATTTATACGTTTATCGTTGTGAAAAAAATTAGTATACCAAAGAGTTGTTATTCAAACGTTGCCAATTAACAGGAATGTAATACCGAGTGATTAGAATTAGAATTACACGCGTTAGAATTTGCGGGCGAATTAACATCTTGCAGGCGAATCGTTTCGATCGAACTTTTGATCGCCACCTTGATTTTCGTCAAATTGACATTGTATATCGCGAGTCCGGGTATTTATGATGTCGTTAGAAAAGTAACAGAGAAATTACGAGAGTTTCTGTTTCCCTTTTGAAATAAATTGCAAGGGGGGAGGAGGAGGAAGGCAAACGAGGAAAGTAGGAAGAATAAATGATGAGAAGGAGACGACGAACGAAGTTTCGAGCAACGATCGGAAGTCGAACGTCGTCAGTGGACTTATCTTATCGCGGCCTCTCGGTAGGATAAGAAGGACCTTGATCGCTTCGCGACAAACTGAATCGGCACCTTGGCTTGGTTGCGAGTGCTCTGGTAGTTTTGCAAAATTTCCACACGAACGTTGTTTTCAACGCTTTTTTATTACTAAAAGAAATTTTGTTATTTAAAAAAAAAAAAAGAAAAACGAATGTATTTCTCATTCATGGAAAAATTTTTTTCTGCACTCGCGCTCAATCGCAGAATAATCGAGAAACTTTTTTGAGGGAAAATGGTTCGTGAAAAAGGAAAAAAGAAGAAAAAATGTTGAATCAAATAAATTTACTTTGAATATAGCTTTTTAATGTCACGTTTATTTCAGGAGGAAACAATCTCCTTTTGAATATACTTCTTTTCCCCCTTTGAACTAGCTTGGAATTTTGCTCGAATAGAAGATATTCTTTTCTTCGATTCGTTTATTTTATAATTTCGAAAATTTCGGGAATGCTCCGTACAAAATGTTCATTTATTTCGAATTGTCCCGAAGGTAATTTTCATCCGGGTTGTTTCATCGTTTGAAAATTTCGAGGAAATTCACTGTCCTATTAAATTTCGATCAATTCATTTCAAAGACTCTCTCGCCAAACCTGAGATATCTTAATTTTTTATTAACTTTAAATCGTCTTAGTAATCCATCCAAGAAATCTCTAACTTAACCGTTAATCTAAATTGTCCATTAAATTTTGACTTCACCCTATCCAATCCATTCAAACAATTTTTCTTCCGAATTACTTCGCAACGTCCGCTATTGAAATTCTTGCCACTTTTCTCGAACGAAAAATCAGCGAAAAATCTAAAATAAAACAACTAGCTAGAAAATAGTTTAACGATCATCGGGATTTCGGCGGTTCGCGGGGTGACAGCGTCGCGCGGTTCTGGTAAATCGTCCGGGTGTACGAATCGACGGATGATGGGAAGAGAAGGGAAAGAAGAGCCCCGTGGAAAGAGGGAAAGGCTCGTTTCACCGAGATGCGTGGCACGCGAGAAGATACCAGGCCCCGAGTGCATAAAGTCCCGGTGTGCAGGTAGCGTATCAAGCCGTATCGTCGCTCGGTTCCAGTTTCACGTGAAACTGTTCCTGCAACCAAGCAGGTTCAAGGCGAGCTTGGCAAAAGTGGAATGCACGTGCGTGGAGACGAGAGACACCAGTGCAGATCTGCTGTTGCTGCACGGTCGTCAAGATCTTGTCTTTAGCGTCGCGATAAGTCGCAAGGACGCACAATTTTCGTTAATTTTTCCAATCGGCTGTGTTGTGTCAAATCGATTCGTTTTTTTTCTTTTAAGGTCTCGATTTTTCTTTCTCATCACGGACGCATGGGCACATTTCGTCCTCATTTTTATTTCAAAGTTCGATGAGATTCTTCGCTGAAGAAGACTTGAGAGCAATTTTATCGAGGTTGAATATTTCTCGAAGGTCGCGAAGTATCTTCCCCGTCAGACATCAGAAGTGGAAGAAATCTCCGTCGCCGTGAACTTGTCCAAAAAAAAGAAAGAGCCTCGATGCTCTATTTGGAACAACGAAGAGAGAGAGAGAGAGAGAGAGAGAGAGAGAGAGTGGTGTTGGTATAATCCCTAAAGAGTTATTAAATCAGATCAGCTGCTCCAAAACGTGCAAAGTTTATCAGACCGCGAAGGCTCAGATCCAATCTAATTCTCGGGCGCTCGCCTCCACTACGGACGTGGCAGCTCGGCTATCAAATGCATCAAGCTTTTCCACGCACTCGATTAACCCCGCCGCACTCAATCATTCACGCGGTAGCGTCTTCCGTCCCTTCCAATTACTTTCAAAGCCGAGGAGCCAGCCCAGGAAGCAAGATAAACCTAATCCCGGTTCAGGTATACGTGTCCGAGGCTTTCTTCTCTCTCTCCCTCTCTCTCTTTCTCTGTCTCTCTGTCTCTTTGTTTCCCCTCCCCTTTGATTCAGCTTTGGAGACGCGTCGCTCATAGTACTAGAGAAACGTGGCAAAGAGACTGGAGATAGGCGTACGAAAACGAGCGTGGAACAAGGTGAACACACACACATACACACACACACACGCGCGCGCGCACGCACGCACGCACGCGGAGGAAAGTGTAAAGAACTTGACAAGGTGACAATGAGCGCGAGGAAAGGCCTTTCCTGAGTCATGGCTTACCTAGGAACATCGATACAGGTGTCTCATCGGGCAGGTGCAATTTCGCAAATGGACAGACAGAGGGCACTCTTTAAGTCGTTCTAATCGCGATTCTCTAGGAGCTTGTCCAAAAGCTCTGTCTCTTCGAGGAGGCGCCAATCGTTAGCGGTGGAGCGTGGCGGCTCCCATGCGGATTTGTATTTTTGGCGACGCGGGCCAAGGAAGTTGTTGGACAGAGAGTGCGTTTAAATACTTTCCAGAGGTGAAGGTTTTCACACTTCTTTCACATTGTTTTTAGAGACACGAGTAGAGAGTGGTAGTCGCACGAAACATTATCGCTTTAACTTTGACAGCGAAGTTAAAACTTGGATATTAAACATTTTCCTGGTCTTCTTTGGCCAGGAACGATATTCGGTGCAATTCGGATATTTCGCGTATATGTTTCTATATTTCTGCGTATTCTTGGAGGCGGGCCATGAGTTCTTGGACACTCGCTCGTTGCATTTATCGGACGGATTGTGAACGAACGTTATTTATACAATCGTACGTGCGGTGACAAAGGGCAGCACCAAGGATAAAAAAAAAGAGACGGTCAATTCGCACCGATGGAATTTATTTGTGAAACTGGCGAGTCGAGCCGCCAGCCGATTATTACGTCCAGTGTTTGATGAAATGTACGTACGGTAACAAGATTGGTAATAAACCCACATAAATATTCGCGTCTTGTTTCGCGAAATATATATCCCCGTGAGCAACAACAAATTCTATCACGTCGCGCGAGACAAAAGAAATCGAACACTCAACCGCGTCGATGGTATCGGAAAACCATTCACTCGGACGATCGACGATGTATCATTCTCGCTTCGATCGATTCCTTCGCTGTAAAACACGACCGACGAAAGAACAATGTTCTCTCGTACGGTGTTAGAGAAGACGTATTCCAAGGAGAGGGCGTATATATAACCGTTCGCGAAAGTGTTCGAACCGTTCGTGAATATATTGTGCAAGACATTTTGAAATTTCGCGTTAATTATTGTCATTGGTCAAATTCGAGACAAAATCGACAAATATATATATATATATATATATAAATTTATTTAAGATATTTAATTATGAGTATATTTGCGCCAACCTTTTATGAATATATTGTTACGTTTTGAATTACGTGAAATAATGAAGTGAATATTGCACAAAACATTTTGAAATTTCATTCCGTGGTGGGATGACGGAACGCGAGGCTGAAAGTGAAAAATCCAATCTATACGCAAGTATACATTTCGCGAAAGTATCTAAACACTCAATCATCCATTCTATTAATATCAGCACTTATTACATAATTCACGCTGTACACCGATTTCATTTTATTTCCACGCGAACGTATCACGTTCGCGTACGTAACTAGTTGAAAACATAGAGTTCAGAAATTTCACGAAATTTTCACGAATACAATCGAAATATTAAATATAATTTTACGTAGCACACGTTTTACGTTACATGCGCGAGGCATACGTACAACGCTCGTGGCGTACGTGTTTTCAGATCGGTTCCAAATTTTACGAATATAATCACAATCGGCCGACGTTACAACGAATGAATGTAATTTTAAAAAAACACGAATGTGTTCGAATACCGGCTACGTAAAAGTTGGGGAACATGCTCGCGCGAGCCATCGTTTTGTATCGACTGTAAGTAGCCTGAATGACAGGCCTGGAATCGATTATCGTCCGTGATAACAATTTCATAGCTCGATAAACGGTCACTGTTATCGCGGGACTCGACGGGCAAAACTGGCGGAGATTCGAAGATAATTGGCCCGATTCCCTCTGTTCCTGGCCCCGATTCCTGATGTGTGTATATGTGTGTGTGTGTTCGTTCGTTCGTTCGGTTCGTTCGGCTCGGGCGGAGGTGTCGGTTACCGGATTACCGATCCGGCGGAAACGTCGTTCTTAATTGAAAGTGGATTTCTCCGCCGGTGTTGTGTATATATCCACTCGAAAAGTTGCAGACACTGCGGCGTGCTGTTGGAGGTGTTAACAGCTGGCTTGCCCGATAAGGATCTTCGCGGTCTGATAAATGGACGAAGTAGTCCGTTCGGCTTTTGCCGTTCGCGTGTATATATATCCAACGAGGAGCGAGAGCTCGAACCGATTTCCGCGCGTTCGAGAATCGGGAATCTTGAACGATCGATCAATCGTGTGAGTCGCCGGTATAATAATTCACGGACCACCTGCAGGCGGTGGGGGAGGGGAGGGGTAGGGGGTCGTGTTCCTAGACTCTTCGACTAGGAAAAACTCGGGGAAGGGGGGGGGGAAACGTAACGCGGACTAAACGTTCAACTGCGGAGGCACACCTGCCGCTCTTGAAAACAACGATAAGAAGAAACTTGCCCGATTCTCGCATGAAATATATCACCTGTACCGCGGCCAATTTACAGTCCTTTGCAACTGCCGCGCTTTCCCACGCGTTTCCCGTTTATCGACGTTCCCTATCATTAAATCTTCGGCTCGGCCCGAGAGTGGTCGAGATTAGTGTCTCGCGATTCGGATGAAACGTGCGTAAAGTTTAACTGATTTTCCGATCTTTAATGTTCGATCTCATCGAGCTCTGAAAGTGTTAGGCTGAACGTTAGGTGCGAGGAAGAGCCGATAAACTGGCAGAGTTTGCGTGAAATCGAATGATAAAATTGTTACGTAAGACAGTGACGCATGTTTTGCAAAATTTTGCAAGAGAGCTAGGAGAACCAGCAACAAGTACTGTACGCGCGAGACGAGCAGTATTCGAGTACCTTCGATGCGGTATATATCCGAGCTTTACTTTCAACTCCGTAATCGGCAAACGCACAAAAGCACGTCTCCGAGTGCTTTCTTCGAGACGCAGACGTTTCAGACGCAAGCTCTTCGAAAATGTCGAAACACCAGCGAACAAAGGGTGTTCGCGCGAGTTCTCGAAGGTCTTCGTTCGGCCCATAGTCGAAGGGAATTGCTCCCTTTCCCCCCAAATCGGGAACTGGCCGAATGAAATCGAAAGTTTACGATTATTTTAACGCGAGCCGGTGGGCTTCCTCGTGGGCTCGGGCATTTTATTTTTATCGCGGCCCGTCTATTTCAGCCGCCGATGCGTTTCGAATTCGTTTTCTAACCTATGGCCAACGAGGGTGGCTAAGGAGGAAGAGAAGAACAACCAACCGTGTGTGATGAATCTTCTCTTTCGTTCCGTTTGAAACGAAAACCAGCTACCGATGCGCGCGCGCGGGGGAGAGGGAATAATGGCCGATCGGCAAATCGAAAGCTTCGGCTATAAATAATGAAATTAGCGCTGCCTGTCCAAATGCGGCACGTGACCTCGCCAATCTTGCCAAGTGTCTGTGTATTCCGTAGAGAGCCGTGGGTTCAACCGATCTCTACCTGCGCGGCGCAAGCAACACTCGCGCGTGCCAGTGGTTGCCAATCGCGCGCCGCGCTCCTTTCGTTTCGTCCGATGATCTTTATTTTTCTTCGTTGAATAGCCGAACGAACACACAAAAGGTGATACAAGGCGCAGCCTAATACCTTAATTATTCGAATTAATTCACAACCCTCTTTCGACAGATATATATCACGTTTGATACACAGAGGAGCAAAGTGTAGATTTTAGTCTCACAATTTATCACAATTTGTGGCTATACGTTTGTCTCATCAGTCAGGTGATTTTCGAATCCCCTCTCGGAAAGAACACGATTTTCAATTGAAAAGATTCGGTAATTGTCTCTGTGTATCGTTGGGCGTGCAGGTGTGTCAATTGGCTCCCTTTTTTCATAAGTTTGACATTTAGTTAGAGAGAAACAAAATACAATCTGAAAAATAATCTTTGTTTTATATATATATATATATATTGTCTATCCAACTTTTTGGAATTGCCTCTCAATAATAAGACGTAGATTTTGACTTTCTGTATATTATTGGATATGTGTCGTGACTCTTTTTTTTCATAAATTTGACATTCAGTTAGAGACGAACGAAATATAGTACATTCTAGCCTGGAGAATAATCTTTGTTGTTTTATATATATATATTTATTTCATCTATCAAGTAATTTTTGAGTTCTCTCTTCTTCAAAAAAATAGTCATTCCGAGTTAAGAAACTTAATCATTTGTATTGTAGTATTGTTAGGTATGTAAATTAATTCGTGGTTTAGGTTAGGTTTTTTTTTTCATAAATTTGACGCCAATTGAAAGAAAATAAAACATCACATGTTTTAGTTTAAAATTACGATACTCGCATGATATATCGTTATATATGCAAGTCGTGTGCTTGAAAAAGTACGAGGAATTGTCCTTTATTTATTACCATTTCCCTTTTTCAAATTTCTCCAAAAATCTTGCCAAAATATTTATATCGAATTTCATTTGATACTTTTCGCTGAAGATTATTTTTTTCGTCAGTAAAAAAAAAAGTTTGATCCTGCTATAGTTCTCCAGTCTTTTTTTTATTCTACTTTCTTAAGCATTTTACATTTTCTAAAGAATCATGCTTATGAAAAACGAGCAATAATGTCACATGTTCGTGAGCAGCGCAAAATTGCTAAAAAAATTGATAAAAAGAATGTCGTAAAAAGTATGAAGTAATACGAATACAAAATATTCATAAACTGTAGATAATATTCATACAGTTATACATTATTTATGAGATAACTCTCACGCACACATATACATGGATTTTAAGTCGTGCTTTCGAGTTGTTCTTTTAAGGTAACTTTTAAGTTCTCAAGTAATCGTGCTGGTTTGTAATTTCGATAGATTAATTGTCTCGTTGGACTTACTGGAATTACTGGAAATAATGATGCATCGAGACGTCACGTCAATTGGAGGAAATGTATTCTTCGAAATATTTCCTATTCGTTACATAAAATGGTGTTCCGCAGATCTCAGTCATGCGACGATCGCGCCAGGCAACGTCGATACCGCGTCGTTTCTCTATCGCGCTATCTTCTCTTGGCTTTTCGACGTAGAGAAGAAAAAAGAAAGAAAGAGAAAAAAAAGAAAAAACAGAGCAACGCAAATTTCGTAGAATTTGTACGACGACGGCTCGTTGAATTTCCCTCCAGCGATCTCGCGAACGTTCTAAGCGCGACCGTGAGAGAATGCTGAGGTCTGCCAGAGGATCCAAATTTGGATCTCTGTTTCTTTGCACGCGTGCAATTGTTGCCAGATTATTCCGGAAATCACGGCGGGTTTTCGGTTCGATCCACGGCGACCAAGGTCGTATTCCAAATACGATCGCGCTCGCCTTCGACGTGAAATTATTCCCTCCTTCGTTTCATTAGCAACCGTTCGATTTTAAAGGCAAAGAAGTGAACATCAGCCGTTCGACTCTGAGCTGACCTGTTGTGGCACCCATTGGGAAAACCACGTGGCAATTTAGAATCGCATTACGTAACTTTGGAAATCGTCGACTCGATCGAGAGTATACATTTCATTCTTAAAACTGACACGAAAGCCAAATTAATAAACGAACACGCATGTACGTGTACACCAAGTACCAAGTTACTAAATAAATTCGTGATAAATCATCCTCGCTATCTATCGATCGAACGACCCGATTCGTCCGAAGGGTTAATATTTATCAGAGGGAACGCGTCCGGAGGAAAACGAGCACGAATCTCGTCTCTTCTTGGTTCTGCTCACTTTTGCGTCGTGATTCTTACGTCACGGTTAGGTTGCGCAATCTCGCGTTTCGGGCCGCGTGCTGCGCCACGCACACGTCAAATCGCCGTCTAAGCTTGCGCGTGCCTGCCCGTACATCAATCCAGAGACGGATCCTCGAAATTCCAACGATCCATCTTCCAAGCTGCGAAATCGATCAATTTGCAGGATCGATTTCGTTTCGAAACGAAAGCCTTGGTGTCCTTAGTTACGAGCTTTGCTACGTTCAGAGACCGAGGAGACTAGCGCGCCGCGCCTACAGAGGCCGGCGCTCCTACGTTTCCTCGGTTCATTAATTCACGGATGAAGAATCGAACGTTGGAATGAGAACCGCGAGTGATTTGCCAGTGAAGCAGTTCGTTGGCGTTGGAGTTGGCTCGGCTGGCTCTCTCTCTCTCTCTCTCTTTCTCTTTCTTCTTATTCGTCGTTCGTTCGTTCGTCGTCGTCGTCATCGTCGTCGTCGTCGTCGTCGTCGTCATCATTGTCGTTCTCTTCTTCTTCTCTTTCTTCTTCTTCTTCTTCTCTTTCTTCTTCTTCTTCTTCTTCTTCTTCTTCTTCTTCTTCTCCTTCTTCTTCTTCTTCTTCTTCTTCCGAGACTCTGCTCTCTTCGCGTTCTCAAGGCCGCCTCCTCGAAACTTCTCCCTCTCTTTCTCTCTCTCTCTCTACTCTCTCTTCTTCCTTCTGCTCCCTGCCTCCGCTTCTCTGCCTCTTTTGCCTCCCCCACCGCCTCCAACTCTCGCTGCCTCCTTTCCTCAGCACGCTCGTCTCTTCACCCCCTCGAGCAACCACGGCATCTTACCTCAAGACTGACTCTCCTTCCTCTCATCTTCGGCTCTCTCTCTCTCTCTCTCTCTCTCTCTGCGAGGCCCCCCTCGCCTCACCTTTCTCCATGCTCTACACTCCCGTTCATAAGCGTCTCGACACCTCCGAATTGTTGTAAACTTGTAAAATATATCGCGCTCGTTCGATACGCGAGTCTGCGACGCGGCGAGTAGATATTCGCCGTATTATCACCGAGTGACCGGGTAGATCTCGAATTTCTCAGCTGACGATCGGTCGAAGACAATTATTATTATTATTTTTTTTTTGTGAATGCAGTTTCCATTTGCAATCGCAGTTTCCTCTTACTCGCTGGAATATTTCGAAAATGTCGCTCTTGATGCGAACTTTCGACAGCGACGTGTGCCTTCAGCTTGGTTAACTGGTCTTGTCAAGTGTGTTCAGTTAGTTCAATCTCAGGTTATCACACTCTAATTCCACGTTTTTTTACATATATACTGCATAACAAAAAATGTAAAAATACTCCAAATGCATCGATCAATAATTTCTCGATCAGAAATTTTTATAAAGCCTCTTGCACTCTAACCTCGAATTTCTCATCGCTCTACTAATTGATTAATCTTCCTATTATTAAAGCAGTATTAAATAACAATCTAAATTACCACGAATCACCAACAGCTCAAGGGTGATACCGATGAATGAGCAAACCCGGAGTTGCTTCAACTCCACAACCTTTCCAACTGCACCGAATATCCAAATATTTATGAACGGCACTGTACGTCATCTTCGCGATCCTCGCGTATCCTCATCCTCGGGAGGGGGAAGGGGCGGCGACGGGAAGGTTAACTTTCGAACTCACAGTCAGCGTTGCAAGTGAGTCGTGAGTCTCGATCCGTGAGTGGAACTCGAACGAGAGAAACCACAGAGCGGCCATGGAGGAAAGCCGGGAATCGTGGAGAAATTGCCGGCACCTTGCGAGACGCGGAAAATGTCGTTCGACCAGTTCGTTTCGTCGCTTTTACCTGGTGAAGGAACGAACGGCGCTACCTAACGCTTCTTAGGTCCGGTTTCCAGTCCCTTCGGCCAACTTCCAACGACGTCCCTCCCTCCCCCCTTTTTTCTCTCCCTCTCTTCTTTTTCTTCTTTTCCTTTTTTACTTTTTCCCTTTTTATCCACGGCATTCAGCCACCATGGCCAGCCGCGCTTGACGTTTTTTCCTCCACCGCGATCACCCGGTCCTCCACATGAGGGAAGGTTATGGTCGCGGCGCTAGCCATGCGTTGACTTCTCTCTCTGTCTGATTCTTCGTCGACGCGTTTTGGAAACACGCGTTTGAAAGCGCGGTGTGATCCGATGAATAAACGAAGGCCTCGCTTCGGCCCCCGGCGAATACGGTTGAATTTAAGGGAGTTGAAGTTTCGGGCGACTTGACTAATGAGAACGGGTGTAGAGACTTGAAGGGATATTTCGAGACACTTGAGTTGGAAGTTCGCGATGGCAAAGTGGTTTTGGCTGATCTGGGCGAGAAAGTTCGACGAATGTAAAGGGTAGCCTGATTGGTATGTTTCTGTGTGGGAATTTGCGTCTTGTCTCGCGCGTGTGCCGCGATTCAATTGTTATGATTATTATATTATTACAATCGCGGAGGTGTTTGGATGACGTGAGGCATATCGAAAGTGAAAATGAACTACAATTGATATCTTGTTTTTTCGACTTGATATTTCGACCGTTTCTATAGACGAAATATTTCGCACCTAATTCTAAAGGAATAATCGCAACTTCCAAGGTTAATTATATTTATATCGAGGCAGGTTCGTCAGTCATAAATGACTAAAATGGACGTTTGCATTCATCTGTAATTATCTGAATAGTCTACAAAATAGCTTTTGGAGTAAAATTTTCTCCAGCTGTTGGAATTTTGCACTCTCAGTTTTTTGTTAAGTTTCTCCAGTCTCTTCGATGACGGAAGTTCATCGAAGATTATGTTTTATATATATATATATGACTCTCATCTATATGACTCTCTCCTTGATCATCCCACAATCATATTTCTTACTCTCCGAATGAACATCTTAGGAAATGACAAATGAAGATTAAATTGTGAAGAATGAGCTGAACTGTTAACTGTCTACAATTCGCAGCGTGTGATATGCGAACGTACGGGAAAACAATGTAAATATGTTTTTGATAAAAAAAAAATTACTTAAAATGTTTCTTTGAAGAATGAAGAAAATTTGTTCTCGAAACAAGATGAATTTCGTCTATGGAATCGATCGATGGTAAATACTACGGTGTCGTCAAAAATTGTTGAATGATCAGCATCGTGTCGCGTCAAGTAATTAAAGAAATTCTTAATATCATTCTTAATTTTTTATTTACAGTGTGAGCGCAGAATATCTAGTACAACTAGATAGTTTTTAGGCTTAATTTCGAGAAACTGAATTCCTCTACTTTTAAAATAAATTAATCCTATTTAAAAAAAAAAAAAAAAAAAAAACAAGTGAGATACAGCTCTTGTTGCTGTACTAATCATCATTTTCTCGTCTGTACAGATTATTTTGAATGTAAATCGAGTATAATTGAATTAATTTCAAGCCAGCGTGTATCAGGTAACATTAGAAATAATATAATTGTCTAATTTGTTCTTATATTTTGAATACTAAATATTGTATCGAAATTAATTTCGACGAACGAGATTGAGTTAGAAGGATTTTGAAGTTCGCGTTCATCTTTATATTTTGAACGTAGAACATTTCGTACAATGGATTGTAGTTAATTTTTCGCGAGTAAGATCAAATTGGAGTATCGTGAATTTCCAGTTTTATCGCTATATTTTGAATATAATATAGAATTTCACGGCATGGATGGAAATTAAATTCAATGAATGAAATTCAATTGGAGCAGCGCAACTTTCCAGCCTGTCTTTATATTTCGAATATAGAATTTCGCGAATTTGTTACGAAATTAATTTTCGCAAATATTGTTAAGCCGGGGTATCGTAAGCTTCCTGTTTGTCTTTATATTTTTTTTCACATAGAACAGTTTCGAATAGCATAATTCGAAATCATTTTCGACAAGCAAGATTCGATTGCGGTGTCGTAATTTTTCGTCCTGTATTTCTTTCGTAGATCGAAACTAATTGTAATAGGATTATATCAAAAGTCTGTAGTTATATCTTTAAACTTTAAACTTATCTTTGAATTTTGTAGCATGCTTCAAAATTATTCTCGACAAATACGATTCAGTTCTATACTTCTCGTATTAGATTTTGTACCATGTACTGAAATTAATCTTGATGAACAAGTTCTCGGCTCGTCTTTATATTTTTCGCATAGAATTTTGTAGCACACTTCAAAATTATCTTAAATAAAATTCATAATTTCTCGAGCATTGTGACTTTACAATTCGTCTTCGTATTTTTCTTATAGAATTTAATATATGTATATATATATATATGTGTGTGTGTATGTGTGTGTTAAATAGATTAAAATTAATTTCGATGAACGAAGTTCGTCTTCAAATTTCTGTTATCAAATTTTCTCGTAGGACACTTCGAAAAATTATTCCCGACGAACGAGACTCGTATGAATTGGCGTATCGTAACTTTTAATTTCGTTTCTACTTTTCTCGCGTTCGATCGTGTACCACAGAATTGAAATTCATTTTGACGAACAGGATCGTAAGTTCTCGGTTTCGTCGAGAATTTCCCGCGTATCGGCACGATGCGTACTTACGTGCGCGCCCTCGGAATATGCACGAGGAAGAGTGGGAAAGAGAGAAGAAGAAGAAGAAGAAGAAGAGAAAGAGCGCCTCCACTTTATTCGCCGAGGTTTTTTTCTCGAAAGACGAATCCCGCTCACCTTGAAAGGTACGTCGCGTGGCTCGTCGTCAAGCAGTTCTTCTTGAGTAAGCCCTTCGGTGCCGCAGGAAACTTTGAAAAGCCATCGTAAGGAAAGCTATTTTCGAAATTTTTGAATTCTCTTTCAAATCGACGAGATTCCGAAATTTCTCTTTATTTTTTTTTTTTTTCTTTCGTTGTAAGGAAACCGTCCTTCATCTCTTCAAATATACGCGCACGCATGGATATCTTTGAGATACTTTGTGATACTCCGACAAAGAACAGTTCCCGGAAATTCAAACGATTAACGTAGATATTACGATCTTGGACAATCGGCATTAATTCTGTTACAATTTTCAACTGTGGTGGAAAGTTGCCCTGTTACTTTTGAACGGGTTAATTTAATTTTTAAAATTGCAATGTTGTCGCGAGATTTAAGTGTTAAATGCGTGGTTGCTTCATTCTTGAACTTCCACATTTATTTTTGCAAAAACATGTGTCTTCGATTAAAGTAGTAACGATTAGTGTAACATACAGCACATTGCTTCGTTTTATTAACTAATAAGTATTGGATTTTTATTATATAATATTTATATATATATATATATCTTTATTATATAATAAGTCTTGGAACGCGCAAGAAATGCAGCAGTTGTTGTTGCACACTAAAGTATAAAATCAGTCAAGTCACCAAAAAAAAAAAAAAATGCAACTCGTAAATTCTTGTCTAATTCTAATTATTACATAGAAGTTTATTTACTTCTATATTTCTATGATTTCTGTATTTTCACGACAGACTAAACTCTCAAACGCAGAAGCACGGAAATTTTTAACAAAACTTCTACTCGATATTCTCGACAGTTTCCGGCATAGAAGCTCGTAACAGGCAGTTCTTCAAATTCAATCTGTTTATTATTCCTATAATTTCCTTAAAAAAAAAAAAAAAAAAAAAAAAAGATCGATCATTCTGATCGTTTCTACTTGCACTACCTACTAAGATTAACAAATTACTATCGTATTTCTTTCACGGTTGAAAATTACAGAACGTGAGTCCCATATTTTCCGCGTCGCGTCGAAAGAGGACTTTCCTTTCAGAACGGGGAAATAAAATTGTCTTTAATGAAGTAGTAGAAAGGACGAAGGGACGTTAATGCTCGCTGAAAGGAGAATAAGAAAAAAGAGAGAGACAGAGAGAAAACGAAAGAAAGGAAAAAGAGAAAGGAAAATACCTTGGTTAATATTATTCCACGTGCTGGAGGAGGCTCCCGAATCCTTGTCACAAGGGTTCGCGGCTTAATCCGGATTTACCCCGGTCTCTTTTATCCGCGGAATGATCGCGAGCAACGTAGACACGCTACCGTAACCCAGTCACGTGGTAACGAATCGAGGTCCGGGACCATTCGCAGCCAGTGCGCGCTTCCGTGGGGGCCGTTTTGTCTTCGGACTGTGTGGTATCGCACGTGAAACTGAACACCTCTCGACCATTTTAGGAACCAGTTTCCGAGAGTAGTGCACGAGGCAAACGAACACTGCATCTCGCTGTGATCAGCTATCGAAGACTAATCCCGTGATAACGTGCCCGTGATCACGATGCAACGAGTTCACTTTAGGGACTCTCTCGCCTCTTCGTTCATTCATCTTTGTTTCTCTAGCTTGTTTCAGGATTCTTCGGAATATTCTCGAATTTTTATCGCAAGTATTCGTCAATTGTGGAAATCTTCGATCGTTCATCTTCGTAATTAGAGTGCAGTTACGTGCCTATGTATATACTTTATAATTTACGTGACACTATGCGTTCTAGAAATTTGTTATTATTATTATTCTGTTAGTGTTCAACGATGCAACTCAAGATATTTTTAGAGAATATTAGGAAGTACTCGAAGTATTGGAAAGATACACGTTTCACTCAATTGTGAAAAATCATTCGTTCATCTTCACAATTTGATTGTATATATTTTCGTGATCAGAAAGTAATTACGTATGTAGTGTTAATTCACGCGATACTGTGCTACGCTTTATAATTCTTGCGATAAAAATAAATCCAAGAATACCAGAATTTGCGGTTGAAATGCGAGAGACACGCACCGATCGTGTGAAAACTTTATTTATCTGTCTAATTTAACCATTTGTAATTCTATAATTAGGAAGCAATTATGTGGTTCTTAATTCATGTATACTGCGCTGTATTTCAAGGGAATGCAACATATCCAAAGGTTTATCATTTTCGTCTATATTCTTCATCATCCTTATTTCCGTGTTCTACGATTCTTGCGATGAAAATGACACAACATGATTTCGTGCCATCGCTGTGAAATTATTACAGAGATACACATCGATTTCATTTATCTCGACGATCTGAAAGTTACACGTACGATGATTTGATATTTATGAAAGATAAAATTTGAATTTCTTTCAGTTTCATAGAGTCGTAGGAAATGTAAATGTAAATGTAATGTAAAGACAAGAGAGATTACGATGTATCTGATTCTATTCAGCTTCTGGGATTGCTCTCATAATTCTTAGATACACCAATATATAGGAACAAAGTATCGCAAGAACAGGAACTTTCACTACTTTGTAACGGTAGAAGTCTGTGCGATTTCACAAGACAAATACCGTTCTCTCGTGATCTATCTAAAACTCTATTCTCGTTCTCTCGTGAGCGATGATACTTTGCAAAAAAAAAAAAAAAATTATTTAAACGTTTCACCTCGTTTCGCTGGAAAAATGCAGGCATAGGTTTCACGTTTCTTCCTATAATTCGAACGACGAATTCATTGTTCTTCTTCGAGATCATGATCTAAAGTGTTTCGAGGAAAATTTGAGAAGCACAAACTATATAAATTTCTAACACAGAGTCGAGTAGACTTTCTACAGCGAGTTTTTCCAAAATTTTGCCAACAAAATTACCAAGAATTACATCGAATTTTCACGTAATTTCTGATAATAATATTGACACGTTGACCCTCACGTTTTGTCTACAAAATGTTTCATTTCAATAATATCTAGCTATTTAAAATTCATCGTTAGTAATATTCATTTCACTTCAGTTCTTTCAAAGTATTTATAAAAATATTCGTCATCGTAGCAGAGTCAACGCGTTAATGTAATAACGTAACATTTTGTTGAATCGGAAGAACAGAGAAAACAATGATATAATAATCTATAGTCATAATAAAATACATATAATGTATATAAAATACTCCCTGTGTCCGAAAATATGGTATACATTTTAATATTTTTTTGTCCGAAAATATGGTATACATTTGCGAGAAAAATCAAATAAAACTAAAATTAAATATAAAAAAAAATTAAATTCATTTTATTATCACAATATAACTAAATACAAATGATTTTAGTGTAATCCAAATTTAGTTAAAGTGAGATTTAGCCTTGTTGAACGCTTCTTCTGAACATATATACTTTTCAGCTAATCGACCCTCACGACGAAGTTTTACCTTATTTATTTGAGGTGTTGCAAGATACCATGACGTTGTTCATTAGTCAATTGCTTCGATTTGGTATCTCTCTTCTTTGTAAATTCACGTTCATTTGGGTTAAAATTTTCCATTTTTGAAATTACAGCAGCGGCGACTATTTTATTTTTCTTAAAAAAAAAAAAACTAATTTTTGGTCTTCAAATTTTAACTTAACTCAAAAGCAACGCCTGTGCAAATATGTTAGGTTATTTAGCTGTCAATGTAAAAACAATACCAATATAACGAGTATTGCCAGTTGCTTTCGAAACTCTAGATTTCCTTTCAAGTGTATACCATATTTTCGGACAAAGAGAGTATATAGATTTTATAAAATTGATGAAATACATTTCACAAGTAATATATCCTACGTAACGAGATATATACAAACGCAGAAGAAAACTTTCGAGAACGATCGCCGGGAAACGAATCGCGTGGAAAGAAAAGAGAAAACGTAGACTCGAGTGGTGCGGGGCGGTTGCGTCTACGCGCCATGTGTCGAGAGTAGCAGGCTAAGATTTTTCCGATTCCTCGTAGAATCGGGAACAGTCCGTGGTGTCTGGGGTGGAAAAACACGGAAGGGATTCATAGGGCAGCGTTGTGCAGGCGGGAGGATCGTCTTTGTGTCGTAGTTGTGGTCGGGTATGGATTCTCACGGGACGTTGTCCACGAGACACAACGTCTCACGGCTCTTGCCTCTGTCAGCGATGGCTGCAAGCTGTTCCGTCTTGCCCGTACAAATCGTTCCCATTGCTACTAAAGCCTACCGAAATCGACTGAAGAAACATGGGACAGAACGCGAATGCAACTAGTAAGTTTTACTGTTAACGCGAAGTCTTATCTAAACTAAATTCCACCAACATAGAACAAATGTGGAAGCCTCTTTTACGTCTGTTGAAAATCTTTAATTAAGAAACATAAAATTTAAAAAAATGACACGGGTGATTATTTTGTTAAATGGTATAGCGTATGTACTCCTTGATAATTGGAGTTTCTTTCTCAAAATCTTCTATTAAGATAAAAACTTGGAAACTTCTTTTCTGCGTCTGTAATAAGGAGGACACGTCGAGTTCTCTCTCAAATTTATATTCTTCTCTCGAGAAAAGGAAAGAGAAAAAGAAAGAAGGGAATTAAAGAAAAAAAAAAAAAGAAAGAAGAAAAAAACGAGAACTGTTGTTCTCGAGGATGTCTCTCCGCCATCTTTACAGACTTCTTCTAATTTCTAAATTTAATTTATTAGCAATTCTTGTTCGACATTTTGCAACAAATTGCTGCTTGTTGAATCCTCGACAAATGGCAGCTCGAATCGTTCGAATTCGTTTAACCAAATACGATTATTGAAATACAATACTAACACTACTGGAACAAGTAGGATCAACGAGTTTTCAAAGAGTCAATTCTGTCGAAAAGTCGCGCGATTCCTCGATAAACGGCGCCTCTCCTCTCCTCTCCTCTCCAAAAGAAAACCGAAGAATGAAAAAGCGGTTCGGTTAAACGAGGGCATCGCTAGGCTCGTTCGTTGGGTCTCTCACACTAGGAAGCCGGCGAACACGCCAATACACAGTCGAAGGGAAGAGGTTCCTCTCCCGCAGGTTCCCACGTGTTTCCGACCGCAAGCCGCAGTTATAACGGCGCAGCCGCGACTCGTCGACGAAGGACGAAAGCGGCAGCAACGCTACTGTTTCCATTGCCATAGCACCGACGACGAGTTCGTCGTCCTGCGGTGCGCTAGCAATAGCTACTACGTACCAGTAACGCGTCGTCTTCCCGTTCTCCTTGGCTGTTCCCTCGAACCCACGTGGGACACGCTCCTCTCCTTCGACTGTGCCACAACCTTCAGCCTCTGCGAGAGTGTGTTTTCAACGCGCGCCCTCGGTACACGGTGTCCCGATAATCGCGATTACACTCGCGGGAGCAACGTTATTCGAAGAGACGACACGTCGATAATGTCGAGTTACCCCCCCCCCCCCACGAAAATGTAAAAGGGGTTTTTTTTTCCTTGTGTATCTAAAGCTGTTTTTTTGTTTTCAGAATGAATGTAGTATGGAATCTGAAAGTTTTTGATTAAACGTACATTGCGCGGCGTTGATCAAAAGAATTTGATTTACATTCGCAGTTGTTCCACGCACCTGTCTCTGTGCGACAATCAATGATTATCAAAAATCGAAGTACACTCCCCGAGCGTGGAATTGTATTTGCCAACAGAATCGATTATCGTTCGATGCCTCTGATTAATTTCTCGACCATCGATCGAGCTGTCCATAAATCGAAAAGTACACAGGAAAATGATGTCTTCTTTCGAAAAAATTTGTTATCCGATTTCTAAAAATCGTGACGAAGATCAATGTATAATCTGATATAATCAGATTGTGGAAATTGTTATGCGTTATCAATGGTCATATGCCGAGCTTGCATGACCATATTGTGAATGTAAATGTTCTCTTTCGTCGATGAAAATCCAGTCCTCGACAGATATTATTTTAATAGATCCACCATCTGTATTGGAAGTACTCGAGTACACAATAAAAGTAAAGAATACAAATTAGGGCATGATATAGTTACATAGGATTGCACCACAAAAAAAAAAAAAAAATAGGAGAGGAGGAACACAACTTTGTCTCGAATATTTTTTTTGTATATTTCAAATTTTTTTTATAAATGCATAAAAAAATTGAAATTGTGATCTAAGGTCGAACGTTGACCTCGACAAATTTTTCTTGTATCATCGACGCAATTTATTTACGAAGCATCGTCGCTTCAAATGAAATGACAAATAGCATTGAAAATGATCATTCAAATTAACACGAAATTCGGTTGATTGTATATACCTTTCTAACGTGTGATATCGTTTAAATTTAATACATACATAGTTTTAATCCCTGGAAAAATAATATCCTCTGCCATTTTTTTGAAATTTTAGTAAGAAGTCTAGTTTATGTGAATTATGTCCGAATGAATGTCAATTGACTATTGAGTAATGTCTTCAGAAATTCTTCTTACGTCGTTGTTATAGTTTTCACTCTAGGCGTTTGTTCAAACATTATACTATTACACGTCGCATCATGCAACACCAAATGTACACGTTCGTTATAACGACGACGAGGAAATTATTTAAGTACGATGTCCCCTCAAAATGGACAATCGAGGAGTGCAAAGGGTTAAAAATTGCGCATTGCTCGTTCTGAAGCGATTCTCCGATTCGTATTTTCTCGGTATTTTGTCAGATTTTTTTTAGCTCGATACATTCGACTCATCGATTGCTCCACTCTGTCAGTCGTTTCTTTCTTTTTTTCTGCCTCGACAATCTCCGGAAAGCAGTTGCTTTTTTCCTCTTGTTTTTCGTGCGTGTCCCTCGTTGTCGCGTCTTTTTTCTTCTTTTTCTTTTTCCTTTTTTTTTTCCCCGCCTGTTCTCGCCTTTCTCTCTCGTTCCCGCGGCCTTTGTCGCGTCTTGCGAATGAATCAGCCGGGGCTCGGATGGGCGAGTTCGCATGTACCGCGTGCCGGGCAAGGCCGCGTTTTTACACCGCGAGAGGAAGAAAAGAAGCGCGCTGGCTCGTGCTAGGATGCTTGCGCGTCTCGTAGCCGGCTCGGTTCGCTTGTTCGGCTTGTAACCGGGTCGTGCCTTGCGATCGATGCGAGAGACAAACAAACGCGAACGTAGCTCGCTTGCTTTCGAATCTTTCCCGGAAGCGGAATTTGGTCAACTCCGCTTTTCGCGTCGTGTTCCTCTCAGTTTCGGTCGGGGAACGGGAGTTAGTTGTTCTCGCCTCTGCGTGAATTTTTCCTTTGATACGGCGAAGATCCGAATTTATTTATTTTGAAAGTCACGTACGTCAGTTTGCAGCAGCGAGGAATGATTTCGATTCGTCAACGTGAGAGAAAAAATTATTTTCACCGAGAGGAAGTATAAGTATCTGAGACAACGAACGCAGGCCAGATCTCCGCGAAAGTTGGCGTTAATTTTAGTAGGCACGTCGAGACGCAAACTCGACTTTAAATAAAAAGCGACTTATGCCAGTTTTGAAATAAACTGGGCTTGAAATACGGATACTCTCGGTTGCAGATTCTGGAGTAAATTTTTGGAAATAAGTGTGATTAGTAATTTAATTTCACAAAGAACAAGCGAAAGAAGATGACACGGATAGCAATAGATAACTCTAGGGTGAATTTCAATTGATTAGTATTAGATCAGGAGAAGCCTGTAGATTTATAGTAAATGTTAACACTTTCACGGCGGGCGTCACGTACATATATGTGCTCAAAAATACGTCGGTATGAATAAATAAATGAAAATATCCGTCAACAGTTGTAGAACAATTGTATCAAAATATTCTACGTTAGAATTTAAATGACAATTGAAATAAACAGACTTATACAACTATGTTTCTCTCCAAATAAAAATTAACATTAATTTTGGCAAGAATATCTTTTCAAGTAAAAACCGAGAATCTGAAATCAGTCATATTTAGACGTTATAGTACATCAATAAAATTACCATCGTCAAATTAAAATAGTACAACAGTGAAATTGCACAATTACTACAATTATAAAACCTCAAACAATGATAGTTCCATTAAACGAATATTTCTCATACGCAACGCGCGTCGTTTCAAACATATCCCGCTGGAAATGTGTTTTAAATTAAACAGCAAAATCATTATGAAACAATGATCGGATCAGGATGGAATTCTATCTAATCAAACTAACAATTAACAACGATATAAAATATAATTTCATAGTTTTTTCGATCAATCAAAATAACAATTTGAAGTGAACCTGTATGGAACGAAAGCGTAAGAATTCTAACAATCCGACAGATCAACTGTGAATCCACGGTGAACGCGTGGAATCGACGATTGAGAACTCAAACTGTTGAACGGTCAGATTGTTGAACGGTGTTTTGTTTTTTCGTTGTGAAACGCAGAGGAAACGGTGGCCTGATGGCGAATACCAAATAGGGAACTGGGTTAAGCCGAGTGTCTCGCCATTCTTGGTTCCCATGGGTTCTCTCTTACCGAAGTCCTCTCGTCCGCCACTCCAATTACTCGCCGCTGTCCGTTTCGTTGGATTGAAATATGAAATACAATAAAATCTGACATAAGAGCGGCGCGTGGGCGTCGATAGCGCGTTGAGCAGCGCCGATTCGCTCCACTTTTCCTCGAGGATCGAGCAGCCCGCTTGCGTCTTCGTTAATCATCACACGATGCCGCGCGACTGGGAGAAATCTGTTTCTAACAGCGAATTTTCTACACCGTGCAGATTTTCTGTCGCTCTTGGTCGAACGTCGAAGCTTGAAACATATTTGTACGATAATCGAGAGATCCTCTGGTAGAATATTACGTGAAAAAAAGAAAAAGAAAAAAAAAATTGTCAATCGAGTATAAAGCCGCCTGATATAAATTATCACACGGCTGACACGTGTGTGTCTACAGTTTACAGATAATCGCAAGTAACAGGACGGATAAAGTAATTTATTTTGTTGGAATAGAATCTCAGTCTGTCTGTCGGATCAAATGAATTTCTATTGAGATGAATTGAATTTCTCTTACGAACTTTTATTGTGCGTGAATTTTCATTATTTCGCATCGATCTGATAAATTCCACTTCTCAGAAGGCAAATATCACTGTATTTCTATAAGTATATTTGTTCGAAAGATTCTCGCGAACGATAATAAATTTTTCACCAATTTCGTGCACTTTTTTTTTCAAATTCACGGAGTGGATTTGCATAGCCAGTGATTCTTTTCTCTTTCTATTACACGTTGCAGTTCGACAGATATTGAGCGTCAGAAGGAATTGATTTTGTTCAGTGAATGCTCCGTGCATTTTGTATCTTCATATTTCGTAGAAATCTGTGAAAATTCGCCGATATCGATAGCAAATTCGAGAGTCGTCACGTTCGAGAGTAGAAATTCGAATAGAAACACGCGGACTTTTACTTTTTGAAAGTACTCCGCGTGCCTGTCAACGCGATCGAAAGTCGAGATACTTTCAACGCTAGGTCATCGTTCCTTCACTTTTTAGTCACGTGACGGACAGACTTCTAGAATTCGTTCACGTTCGTAATATCGTCGTTGAATATCGTCATCAAATATTAAGATCACTTTCATGCGATATAGTGAAACTATAGTCGATCCTTCGATGAGAATGTAGAATTCACATTGAAAATCTTCTTTTACCTGTTGTATTATTTTATCCAGCGTGAGACCATAGTCTCGAGTCTTGTATAATAAAACATAGAATTCAGGTTAGAATTCACAATCAAATACGAAGAGATCCATTTCATACGTATCTAATGTCTCTTTTTTCTACAGTCGATTATTTGACGCAGCGCATCGATAAAGCTGTGAAAATTGTGAAAATATAAAAGAATTCATAATCTTCGTGAAATACGTGCACGTGTATCCTAAGATCGTCTTATCTCTCGTTACCTTTCTCTCTCTCTATCTCTCTTTTTTCCTTCCTGTCTGGCGCGAAACCACAGTTCTTTGGTAAAACTGTAGAAACGTCGAATGTTCGTAGTGTCGCGTGGCCCGTTCGGGTGAAAGTTTCTCGGTTGTGTCGTCTACGCCCTTAATTCGAGAGGTTCGCCTCGGAACATAGTAGTTGGACAAAAGTTACGCGTAGTTTCGCGGCAACTTGCACACAGGGCTGCGGATTAAACCGCTAAAGGAGTCTGAACTGGCAGCCTGTGGATCGACTCGCTTGTGCGTGAACTTTCCACCGATATCGCAATTTCCGAATATGGAATTTCCATTCGGAGCACACCGCGCTCAGATTCCCACCATTTTGTTCCGTTGTCCGTACGATATCGCGGAATCCCGAACGATCCGAAGTTTCGCCAACCATCGCGAAAGCATTCCAACATCTTCGTCGACGCGCGCCGCGCGAATTTTTGCTTCACACGAGCAAACAAATATAATTTTCGTACGTTCGAATGTCCGAAGTATGTGTACTTTCGACGAAAGTACACATTTGCATGAAAGGCACGACTTAATTATTAATACGATATGTAAGTTAGATTAACAAATCTCAATGTTAAAATCCTTGCTATAATACAAACGAATATGTATTCAAAATTCTATTCCTATAAAAAATTCCACAGTCTGATGATAACTTTTTTTTTCAAAGAAAACTTTAACTTTTATACGTGTCTCCAATAGATATCTTGTAACTTTTACACAGATACCGAAATTGATTTCACATTCACCCAATATTTGCAGACGAGCCCCATTACGTTACACATGTATACTTCTACAAGACATATACCGTACGTGAAGATGTCAAAAATATAACAATTCGATAGACGAATTTGTCACTTTAATATTTTATTTCAGGTTTATTTCTAATCGTACAAATACAGAGCGGACGAAATAGATTTTCACTTGCGATTAAAGTCCTTTCAGTTACGATAAAAATCAGTTGGACATCCGCGCCAACGAGGTGTCAAAACGTTTTACGTAATCAGTAACCAGTTCGAGTAGCTTTCGCGAGCCAGCGTGTATCATGCGTGTGCTCATTTGAATGGAGATTTCACGTAGGGAGATCGGTAGAGTAGCAGTCGATCGAGAAACAGTCGATCGTGCAACGCAAAGTCGAACGAAAGCGCACAGGTAACCGTGTAACCAGGAAGTCACGCGTGTTACCTGCGTGTGTGTGCGTGCGTGCGTGCGTGCGCGCGAACAGGCAGTGACATAACCTTTTGTCAACCGATTAACCTGGCGAGACACGATAGCGTTGTCACTACACGGACACCATCATCTGGCCACCCAGCCTATGACAGGAGAAAGTGCTTCTTTCTTCGCTTTTCTACGAGCTGAAAGCGGCGCGCGCCTACGCGATACACATCATCGGTGGTAATTAGAGGATTGCTTAATACTAATTTCGCGCACGTACGCGAGCGACGATACGACGATCGTCACAGCTGTTGCATTTCTTCTCTCTCTCTCTCTCTCTCTTTTTTTCTCTTTTTTATTGTTATCTCTGCACGCGGTTTATCTTTATAGGAGAGTCTATTTTTTACGTGTATATCGGTAAAGTGGCTTGGAGATTTTACGCTAGAAGCAGGGGAATGACGGATATGAACGGAATTCGAAATTTTTTTGTATATCGGGGATTTACAACGGATGGATTTTTAGAGATTTGAACGATAGCTTCTAGTTTTCTTTTTTCTTTTTTTTAAATTGTATTTTCGTCGCGATTTCTTTCTCTTCTTTTTCTCCTTTCACTTCTCATTCTTGTTTCCGTGGATATTTCAAGTGGTGTTCGTGTAGATCTTTCGTTTTATGTTTCAATTGTTGGATAAGTCGTGTTTGTATCATTCACGATTTCTGTTTCTCATTTTAACATTCGATTCTCAATAGTCAGGGGTGGATTGTTTGAAAATCTGTGCGATCTCTTCCGTTCGCGTTATAAAATTTTCCCTTCAATTCAAGTTGTAATATCAACCGCTTGTTTCCCTTCGAAAATTTCGTTCGTGATATGCTTTGAACGAGATGTTTCGCCTGCCCTTTCGTTGAAACTCTTACTATTTCATTCAACGATTTAGATCTTATCGCAAACAGACGATCTTTTACTTTTCCGATGCAGAAATTCATTCAAAGCATGGTGTTTTACTGAAATGAATATTCTGACATATTGCTTATATTTCATCCTTGGAGAATCCGAAGAAACCGGGAAACTATTCAATTCAATGGACACGCCATGTTCGTTCTTTCAAATTCACCCCTTCTCCATTCGACTCGAGTTAATGAAACACATTACTTTACCTGAACGAGTCAACGCACGTTGGGAAAAAAAAGAGAGGAAGGGAAATATGAAATAATTAAAAAAAAAAAAGGAGGGGGGGAAGAAAAAAAATCGCGCTGGCGTCGAACACCTTGCTATCAATCATCGGCGGAAGTGGACGCGGTGTCGATCAATTTTTATCGCGGGACACTCGTGTCAATATCTCTGCGAACCAGTTGAAAAATAAAATGTCCACGGAAACGGGAATGAGAAGTATTGAAAAAAAAAAAGAAATAAAAAAAAAACAAACGCACACGCGCGTGCACACCCAGGAGAAAGATTAAAAAAGAAAACAACGTAGTGCAAAATACACCGGGCGGAAATAAACAAACAAAAAAAAAGAAAGAAAGAAAGAAAGAAAGAAAAAGGAAAAAATGAAAAAATAAAAAAAGGAAACGAGAAAGGAGTGAAAGAGGGAGAGGAAAAAAATTACAGTTTCAATGGTTGCGTGGCGCCACGTGGCTCTCTGCACCACACTCGAATTACATGTCCACCCTTTGTAGAGGCTCCTCTGCGGTCGCGGGACACCACCCTATTGTAGTGCGATTACACAGCATGGCCCGTTTACGGTCGCCTCTATCTCGTTTTCCAAAAATCGCGACCGCGGCCACCAAGCGTCAACGACAAGAACGAGACCCACCACCACCACCATCGCCATCACGGTTTTACCAGGGGCGGGGAGAGGGGGATGGGTAATGCGCTGTAAATGACTTGCTCAACCCCCTGCTCCGTAAGGGTTTCCGTTTTATTAATCGTTCGGCGTTTGTTTGTTTAATAGTCGTGCTTTTAGCGTTTTGACTTTCTTCGAAAGCATTCGGTCGTTGAGACCGGGAATACGTTCTCCAACGCGAGTGTGCCGGTTGCAAATTTTTTACGCGAGTTTAGGTCAGATTTAGTTTGTTTTGTTTTCGTGGATGTAGATAGAGTGCTGTATTTCGAATATTTTGTGAAGCAGGTATATTTTCCGATTATCGAGCGAATTTGAACATAGAATGTAATAGATTTTAGGTATTTTGTTAAAGCTCCTTTCTGTCGGCGCGACTGTTGAAATAGTCGTGCTTTTAACAGGTTGATTTCGTTCGCATCATTAAGAGAATGAAAAGGCAACGGGTGCAATAGAAGTGCGATAGATCTCGAATTTTCGCGCAAATTTGTAATTTTGTTGTTGAAAATGAAAGAACTGAACTTAGATCTTTGAACAAACAGAGAAAATTTCCAATAATGTTATAATCGCTAAGACTACGAATATTGGTTTTGCCTAAAAAATATTTTACTTTAAACATCTCGGTTATTTTAAACATACACTATCGTCCAAAAGTTTGGGGTATCATGTCAATTCTAGCTGAAATCATGATCTTTCGATAAATTGTAGATTGTACCTGTAATATATATGTAAATAAGATAAATGTAAATGTACCTGTCACTAAAGATATTGATACTTATAAATCGTTACTGTTGCTCAACTCGCATTTATGATTAAAATATATGAAACGACGTATCGATGATTATTTAATAATCCTAAATGACGTACACGTAAAATGATCCGTTTATTTTTTTCAATGTGAAGTTGACGGGTGCTCCGAACCTTTTGCACCTCTAAATTCTTCGTAAAATTCCTTAAATTCGGCACGTTAATCATACTAGATTATTGCTCGGCTAATCTTAAAAGCAACGATAAAATAATCGGAGATCCAAAGAGGATAATATGCTGCAATATATCGAATAAACTATATTATACCGTGTCAAAAATATATCTGTCGAAAAATGAATACATTCTTAATCCCTTACTCGGTATTTAGGTTTTCGCCAGCTTATCTCATCGTCCAAATTCACGGTGATCGAGTCTGGGTCTCTCTCTCTCTCTTTCTTTTTTTTTAACTCTTAAATCGAGTAAACGGCTAAGCGGCGTCGGAGTAAAAGGAGAGCGGGCGAGATTCACGACACCGGGCGCGTGTCCCTCGATTAAAAATTAATCAAGCGCCGGCAGCGGTCGGTCCTTTTTTTCGCGGAAGCTCTTTTGCGGTCGCGGGACACCCCGGGGTACGTAGTTAACGTGTAGTTACCGGCCCCGACCCTCTGTGGTTCCTCCACTCGCTCGCTATGGCGTTCCGTATAGGAGGTTTGCCTATATTTAGCCTGATAAAAATACCATCGCGCCTCCCGCATGACGGCCTCCTGGCCCGCCATTCCCGATTTAAACTTATACCAACGCCGACGACCGTCCCTCTTGCTTGCCTGCCTGCCGAGCCGCCGCGAATCCGCCACGCGAATCGACGTCTGTCCCTCTATCGAAACACACATTAGTGTTTCTGATTATTATCATCTTCGAACTTTCTCAGATTCCTTTTACGTGAAAAAAAAAGAAAAGTTAGATTACCTTGGTCGCGTCTTGATTCAGTTTTTCGTGCCCCAGGAGCACTAGTTATAGAACTAGAAGAAACTGATCGACTAGAAAAGACGACTGTAGCGCAAGAAGAATTCTATTCGTGCATTTTAAGAAACATTAATGAAACCACTTCAAAGTGAAAAAAATTACGAATCATTTTGAGCAATATAGGCTTCCAATAATGTTTTCTCTTTCTTTCCGAGTGTTTCTTTTACTCAGATTCCGAAATTTAAAGAAACTTCAATGTTCACGAGATTGTGATTAAAGTGCTTGAAATGGATTAAAATTTCATTTTGAACCAAATACACTTGGAATTCTACTATCGGCTTCTCATTTCATTCAATATCCCCTCCTCTCATAAACTTTCGCACAATTCTCTGTAAATCAAACATCTTTGGTGTTTCCCGCCATTTGCCAATATTAGTTTCGCGTACCCCCCCTCCCCCCAAGAGTTATAAGAAACATTTTTATGTTTTACGTGCATTTATAGGAATATAAATTTCCACAAAAGTCTGGCGAAAAATTAGAAAACTCGTCCTTTAGAGTTAGTCCTTTAAAATTCGATGACTACACCTTTTTTCTACATTTTACCCAATTGTAACATTAGAGTATGGCGACGAGTCGACTACACGCGTGCATTTTATAAAGCTTCGTTGCAGGCAACACGTTTGGTCGCAACGATCTAAACACGCAGGAATTCGAAACGATCGACGTGTTAGTTTTAGGCTGCGAGCCTTCCCATGAGTCAGACTTTCCCTTGGTCTTTTTCCCTTCGTTCGAATTTATACACGAAACGGCCCGAGTCATCTTGGCTCGGGCTCGCGGAGCTCGTAAATTCCGGATACAAATCGGTGTCTCCGCGACAAAAGACGCGAAATGTCGGATCGAGGTTTAAGGGAGCGGCGTTCAACACCCATCTTCTATAATTGAATCGATCACCGTGCAACGTGCGTCCTTTTCTCGCCGCATTATCTATTAGTGGATCAATCGCAGGTTAATCGTAAACTTCTTCGTAACTTCATTCTTTTTTTTTTCTGACTCTCATAGGACTAGTGTTTCTCGATTTATTTTATATCAATATATAGAGTAATCGCAGGCTAATCGTAGACTTCTTTGTAACTTCAGCCTTCATTTCTTTTTTCTAACTCTTACAGGACTAGTGTTTCTCGATTTATTTTATATCAATATAATAGATTAATCGTAGGCTAATCATAGACTTCTTCATAACTTCAGTTTTTTTTCCTTTTTTTTTTTAAATCTCACAGGACTAGTGTTTCTCGATTTACTTTATATCAATGTATAGACTGCGGATTTTTTTCGACCGCATTTGCAAGAAATTTCAGAGTGGAAAATAGAACGTGCAAGAACAGACAAAACGGCGCTTTCTAGAACGTATTTGATAGGTAAAACAATTTTCTATCAAGATTCTATTTTCCGACCTACTTTTTACGATTATCGTTTACGCTCCGAGCGAGATTTTGCTCCCGCGAATTTTTCTCCCAAGTGAATTTCAGCCTTTCTCGATGATTCGATTTATTCGAAGATAAAATCGTATTATAACGCGCCGAAGATTACGTTTCAGGCAATGTGAAAATTCTTTTAATTCTTTAGTTGGAAAGCTTTGAAAATTGAAAAGCGAGATATGTTTAAAAATATATCGTGCGTATTCTGTTCTATCAATAAACAAGTAAATTTTCTATAAAATTAAATGAACGGGACGAGTTCGATTTTTGCAGCTGTTATCTAACGCGAGTGACGTGCGCCTTTGTGCGGAATCTTATCGGGAATCGCGGTGGGACGCGGTTTTCTAAAGCGTAGCTTCGACTCTGCACAAAACTGACGATTATCGTCGCCACGATTACGTTGTGTTTCTCTGGTGTTTTCCAATGGAAGTGGGACGGCGAATGATTTTTTCTTTTTTTCTTTTTCTGATTTTTTTTTTCACCGCGCGTTCGCACGTGTGTACGTGTGCGCGCGCGCGTGTGTGTAGAAACAATGACTGCCTTTATTCCCCGTTTCCTCAAACGTCCGTTATCAATTAAGACCAAGCTCTGATGTAACACTCGAACATCGAAACGCCTCATTTCCTGATAACTCAATGTCACTCGGTGCCTGTTTTATTATCGCTATCTTGGAAATTAATGCCACGTTCAATCTCGGTCACACACGGTGGGATATATCAATCGGACGAGTTTCTTAAATGAATAAGAAAATCGAATCACTTCCGATCGATGGTTGCAGGTAGTTGTAATTGGATTTTATTAATTTCCGAGTGTAATTTGGATTTTATTAATATTTCTCTTGATTTAATAATGTAACAAATTGCTGCATTATTAAATCGTTAGTAGCAGTGGTTTCGAGTGTGTTAAATTTCGTTTCGCTGAATTGGAGGAAATTTCATGCCGTGGAAATAACAGCAGAAGCAACACGAGACGACTGATTAGATGAAAGTTTTTTGTTGTCAGAAAGTTTATAAATTATACTCTTTGGGATTCAGAATCAATTGATTCGCAGCCGCTGTCGGAAAATATTTGTTGTATTGAATTTATGTATCGTTTGGTAGTACTTTCACATCAACTGGGATAATGAAATGTTAAGAAAAAAAATCATATAGTTATCTTCGTCGAATAAACGAGACAGACGTTTTTTTAAACGAGAAAGCCACCAAACTATTATTTGGATCGAGAATCAATCGAAAATCGAAATCTCGACGACATAAAAATTCTACTTCTATCATACTGTCATTACTATAAAATGT
Organism: Tetragonula carbonaria; assembly: GCA_032399595.1. Classification (NCBI taxonomy): domain Eukaryota; kingdom Metazoa; phylum Arthropoda; class Insecta; order Hymenoptera; family Apidae; genus Tetragonula; species Tetragonula carbonaria. The sequence continues at coordinate 6,953,826 of JAUCRC010000013.1, forward strand.
AATTTAGCATTTTCGTAGATACTATGAGAATCAGGTGCCGTGTTAAATTTTGGCATCATTTATCGATATCTTTACGTGAACAAGGAATTAAAATGTATTCGATAAGAAGACAATTTATTGAGAAATTTAATTCTATCGTTAATAGATAAGTCAGACGTTTCCAAATGTCGTCAGTTTACGTATCAAAACCTTGTCCAATAAATGAGTCAAATTTTCCCAACTCAAAAAACTCTGTAAACATACTTGAAATCACAAATATTTGAAATTAGAAATTAGACTCTGAAACATACTTGAAATTAGAAATTAGAAATTACCCAACTAAAGATCGCGGTATATAAAATTGTCTGCATTTATTATTGAGAATAATCGTATTTTTTCCCTCTCTCTCTCTCTCTCTCTCTCTCTCTCTAGGGGAAAGAGAAATCTCTAGATAACGTCTCGTCGATGAAACGTACGAATTTATTGATCGGCGTCGTAACAGGCAAAGTGTTGAACACGACGAGCGATAAACGGTTTGTTAAACTAGCACGTGTCGGCCGGTAAGACACCGTCGTGTCGCCGTCAAAATCGTTGTCAAAGCGTGTTCGCGTCAAACAGCGTCGCTTCGTCAACGTCAACGACCAGCTCGACCACACCGTTTCACCCTCCTCCCCCTCGTCCTGCATATATATATATATATATATATATTTTTTTTTTTTGTTTCGTGGTCATTCTCTCGTGGTCGGTCTCGATCCAGTTGAAAATCACGCGTGTTCTACGACAGGTGGATGACGTGATCTGAGATACTTGGAATCGCTTGGAAATCTACACTGCTCGAAGGACTTTGAACCTTAAATGAGTCGAAGCTCAACACTCCGCGGTCATTTGTGTCAATTTTCAGTGAACTTTTATTTTTGCCGATTTTTCCTTCAAAGTTGTTTGATTCAAGAGTAACGCCAATTGCGCGCCAGAGTAGAGACTTTTACGAGTATCTCGGGAATTTTTCAGATTTTTTCGAAAAACTGAAAAAAATGGTAGAAAAATGGTAGTGATTCGAGGGTTGAAATTTCTGGTAGTCTTCGACAGACCTTGAGTCGATTCGAGAGTTTGACGGCGTGGCGAGTAGCGAGTCGTTTCGACTCGGTGTTATTTTGCACGAAACGACGAATTCGAAACTCTCTTGATACTCACTGAAAGTTGATGGATCTTGATGAATCTGAAATGTCTCGAGAGTTTGACGAACTCGGGATCATCGGACACTTTGAATCGGTATTGTTTGCTAAGACGACGAACCGTAAGTCGATTTTTGAAATGATTCGAAATTTAAAACTCTCGGTATTCTCGGATAGATCCGGAATGTCTTGAAAGTCTCGAGATTTTGATAGCGCGATGGGATCTGAAATTCTTCGAATCGCTTCGAATCTGTACTGTTTGCTTGATGACGAGAATTCGAATCAGAGAAAATTCGAAACTAAAACGGTTCGAGGTTGAAAAGGGAGTCTTGATAGATCTTGAAAGTCGGATAAAACCGTGTGTGTATGTGAAAAATTTGAAAATGCAAAATTCCACAAGATGTACATGATATACGGTGTTTTTTTTTTCTTTTAATAATATTTAATTGGTAAACCGAAGTTCTTTCTTTAAGTCAAATTCTCAAAAATATAAATCTGATTATTACACCAGCGAGTAATTATAAGAAATACATATTATCAATTAACAAGTACATTAAATTTACACGATTAAAAGAATTTAACGAAAACACTACGAAAGTAAAAATGTAGAAATTGATAATAACAAGAAATTATAAAAGCTTCCGAGGCGTTTCAAATCTCATCGAAAGTCTCGATCGTTTCGAATCATCGCGAATGCCTTGAAAGTTACAACAGGGACTGATAGCGTGATAAAATTTATATAATTAACACATCCGCGTGTGTGTTATATACGTACGTGTGTGTGTGAGCCGTGTCTCGAAATGTCTCAAATCGCACCAACAGGTAACGGTGGACAGAGAGATAAAACGATGGATGTGAGAGAGAAGGAGATTCGAAGCAACGAGTGGACGTTCTTCAATGTGTGACACGCGAGATTATGCGCGTGCTCGTCCTCGGTGGTCTTCGTTGCGCAATGATAACGATGACAAAGACTCTGGCGACAACAGCGCGATAATGACGTCGGGGACGAAGCGGAGATGGTTTTTTTTCTTTCCCTTTTTTTTTTCTTCCTCCCCCCTCCATAGAACGTGAGCTTTGAGTCACCAAGCTGGCCGTGTGATTCCGCGCTCGCGGAATTCGCGTTTAATCGGTCGAACGGCCACTTCCTTTGAACGATCCTCGTTCGAATTTCCATTCTGGACCTGCGTTACCAGAGAGATCCAGAGTCCGGCGTCGCTTTGGCATCCGCTTTACAGTTGATATATATCCTCGGTCGCGTTTTGTTGCGCGAAATCAAGGGTGCCTGTGAGTTTCGTGAAATGGAGAGGGCTTCAGTTCGGGATACCGATGTTGGTTTCCCTCGCGAATTTTTCCTTCCGTTTCTTTCGTTCGATTTCGAAGAATGGGCGCGGCTTCTTACTAGAAGAAATAAATTTTTTTATTAGCATCTGGCAGTCATTTCCATCAAAAAAAAACTTGAGTTAAATTTAACTTAAAATTAATAAGATTAGTTCTTTTTCTTGCCTATCTTGACGTTTCATTAAAAAAAAAAAAAAAAAAAAAAAAAAAAAAAAAAAAAAAAAAAAAAAAAAAATAGGTGAGAAGAAACTCTAATTGAAGAAGCTGGAATTTGGATATCTTATGGACAGTGATTAGTAGGCTGCTGGTGTTCGTTAAAAATAGAAATAATTTCATCGTTTAGAATTAGCTCGAGTCTCGAAATTTTACTCTAAAGAGATGGAAAAATATGGGAAGTCGTTTTACATTTGAACGTGAAGTAATTCCAAGAAAATTCCTAGAGTTCTGTATTTTTCTCAATGTACAATTTGTGAAATAATATAATTTACAAATATAATTGATGATCACGCGGATTATAAAATGGATTAGAAAAATTCACTTCGTCGATTAAACAATACGATTCCTCTCTGGATACGTATTTTCGACATTTTTACGCGTTGCATGTATTTCATTAACTTGTTACGTACAACTTACATAATAACGTTATTCTCGTCTCGCGTCGTTTATTCCTAATTTTTTCCAGTAAAGCTCCTTCACTCGTTCACATCGCAGGGCACCCTGTAGATCGCTTAGGTTACACGCGTTTTACCTGCAATATTTTTTGCATCTTGAGTTCGACGACAGGCGCGCAAACATCCGCGCAAACCGTGTTATACCGTGTGACGGATCTCTCGCAGAGTAGGCACACCAGCACCATCCCGAATTAGACGCGGGCGGCTGTTTAGCAATTTTGCCCGAAGTAGAACAGTAAAACGATATTGCAAGCCGTCGCTGTTAGTCGAAAGTTCCGCCATCGAATATCGCCGAGCTTCGTTTCTTTCGACGAAGATGGGAAAACGATTTCGTCTGTCTCTCTGTCTAGATACGTAGAGCAGAGAGAAAGAGAGAGAGAGAGAGAGAGAATTGGTCGTGACAGGTAGTGCAGGTGAACAGTTGCGTAATTAGCCGAGGTTGAGTTAGGTGTTGCTTGATTGGTGGGGAAAACATCTACGCGAGTTACGCCTCTCGCGACAGACGCATATACGTTTCTGCACAAAAGTCTTCTTTATTCTGGATATTTAGTATTTGTAACATTTTTAAAAGCGTATTTCTACTATCATCGATTTCTTAGCCGATTTATTGGACGAGAAATTGGTGAATCGAGGATTTCGAAATTTTGCGTGGCTATCTGGTCGTGTTTAAGAATTCACACAGTGTGATTCAATTTTCTTTATTCTTTTTTTAAATTATTAGTGTGATTGTTGTTTAAATTGTCGTCTGTTTTCTGCAGTAAAGAAGCAGAAAAAAGATGATACGGCGAACATCAGTTCGTAATTACACTTTGGAATTTATTGTCACATTCTTGTAATAAACGAGTCTATGAATTTACTTATTTTCTAAGAATTGATTATGTACTTTCGTGAACGAAATTGAAAAAATTGTCAGTTCGGGAAAGCAGTTCGCCATGCAGTTCTGATTACGAGATGCTCATGCTACTTTTTAACAACTGCCACGATTTATATTCTCGTGTAAAAGGAAAGAACCAAAGAATTTAATCTGTGTAATAGTGCTTCTCCATATAAATTCATGTTTCTAAAAGAAATGGAATTTTTCTGGAAAATGTTACGTGAAACATCATATTCACTACAAAGAAATAAAAAACTTTATATTATAAATAACAAAATTCTTAAATTACGTACGTGATAATACAATTGCCAATATATCAACACCTTACAGATTCTTGTATAAAGTGCTGTTTAATTCTTTTAGTTTTTAAACGTAGCACTACCGTTCTAAAATTTTCGAGCCGGAACGATGACAGAGATTAGTCTTAAAAATAAGAGACTGAGATTTGCAGATGTTTTTCAATTCGTTTTTCTGCGGTGGAATTTCTTTGGAAAAATGGATTCAAAGGCGCATCGCTCAACGGAGTAATGGTGTGCTCCTGAAGGCTGGAACGATTTGTATCGAGAGATCCTGCTTGAACATTTTACCGCTTGATTTATGGCGTTCCCATGTAACACGTGATCAGGATTTTTCAACGCGTCACCGTTCAACGTGTCCGCCGAGATTCTAGGTCCTACTTACTTTGTTGAGACTCTATCTTCCAAATGGTGTATATACTTTACGTACATAGTTTCTCGCATCTTTTGTCTTTTTTTAATTTCAAGTTGAACATTTCGACGAGTTCCTAATGGTTTTCTGGAAGGATTATCTCGCCAAATTCGTTTAGTGAAAATTGCGAATCGAAAACGAACGATTGATTCTTTGAACCAGGCAGCTGCAAGCTTCTTGTTTTTTCTATGTTTGTTATTAATAAGAATAAATTATTAATAAGAATTCTCTTTCGATGTTTTCGCGAAGAATATCACAACGTGGGAAAATTTTATTAAAAAGTTTGAATAATAGCTGGCTTTGCTCGGTAATAACTTGGGAGTTAAGAAATTTCTTGTGCACTGTTTTTGTCACCGATAGCAGAAATGCCACCTGTTTTTCTTCCTCTTCGTAAAAAAGATACAACAAAACTAAAATTGAAGACATCTTTTTTTTTTTTTATCAGAGATACGCTTACATTTTGTCGTTTAATTGGATAATAGCATATTGTTGGCAGCTAATTTAGTTAAGCAATGATACTTATATTTAATTTAAATTTAAAAGTATGAAAATTTTCTTGTTCCATTATGTCGCCACTGATAAACTGGTAATTCTTCTGATTACCTTAAATGAAACACAACACGCTAAAAATTAAGGACCGAGTTTTATCAAGTATCATTTATTGACTTGTCAGTGTTAATAAGAGAAATGTTTGTAATTACAAAATACTCAATACGCGTGTTAATTAAAAAATGTATAACCAGTCGCAATCGGATTTCTAATTCCTTCGACGTGTTAATTCTTTTGTTCGTCAACATTTCCAATTCATCTTCCGTGTTGGGTCGCGAAAAATCCAACTGAAAATGTTCCGCTTCTTTATCAATCCCTAATTCCACGCGCGTGGTACGAATTCCTGGTTCGTAGGTGACCCAGTTGAAAGGTCAAAGTACAACACCCACTCGAGCGCGCAACAACGAAGGGCGGGAGGATTAATTCGAAGAGCGGATATTTACCGAACGCTCGGCAGGTTGGACAAAAGTCAGTCGAGCCTCTCGGTATCTAATCCGCGAGTGGCGAGGTCACCTCTGAAAAAAAACGGCATAAAATATGAAAAACGAGGATCGTACGCGTTACGCGATAAGCGACGACCAAAAAGAAAAATGGACATCTTAAAAAGAAAATGGACACCGGAACGAAAGGAGAACAATTCTAATAATAATAATAAAAAAAAAAAAAAATAGAAGCAGAAAAAAAGGGATGAGAATTTTGCGTAATGTACGTTCGCAAGACAAAAGAAATCTAGCCCGAAGATAGAGAAGCGACACTGAAGTTGCTGGCTGTGAAACCGATCGCCCGGCCCAACTTCATTATGCAGTTTCTAATAAATTTATGTGGCCGCGATAAATATTCAGGCGTCGCGGCGATTTTAATTGATATAACGAAGGAATATTCATGAGGGAAATTAGAGGGACCGCTCAATTTATGCGTCTCGTACGTTGCCGAAATTTCTGCTTGCCTTGGCCGCGCGAGACGAAACGAGACGAGAGGAGACGAGCAGCGTCGCTCCACGCATAAATTCACCCATCGCGCGTGGATCAGCTGGAAACACACACACACACACAGGGGCGGATTCGGGGGCGCGGATCGCGCGACCACGGTGTTTATAACGTCTCGCGTTATCTTGCTAACTCGTTACGTGTGTATTGTGTGTCACTCCGCGCGTGCACGTGCACGTATTGCTTGCGAGTTTTGAGCCTGTGGTATTGATTCTTCCTTCCTTCCTTTCTTCCTGCTGTGATTTTTGCATTTGATCGAGTCCAGTTGCGTGACCGAAAATTGATTCGAATACTTTCCAAAGAATTCTTTTGTGCGATAGTACTTTGCGAAAGTACTTTGATGAAACGGTCAGTATGTTTCGTTGAAATTTCGAAATGAACGCCGAATTTCAGATGATGCTTCCGTTCTAATCGCAAAACTGCTTCGTGGATGTCTCACTGATATTTCGTTACCTGTTGTTACATACTATGAAATCTTTCGAAATGGATATATTTATACATTCGATCATCATGCAACAGAAGAAGTTGTTTAATTGAAATTTTCATTTGCATTTGCCATCAGTGCGCTCCAACAATTGCATCACTCTGGTCGAACGAAAATTCAAGTTCACCGGCGAAGATGCTTCAATCGCGCGAAACTCGATAATCGAACGTGAGCGATATTTATAAATATTCGTTCGCGAATAATAAGTGGCGATTGAATTAGAAACCTGCTCGTAGAACTTGATTATTTCCTCGAGTACTCAGTCGTGTCACCAATTACATCGACATTAGCCAAGTTCTATCACTGAGAATGCTTTTCGATCACGCGATATTTAAATTTGGCGATATTTACATCTCGAATCCGGTACGCATAACGTCCCTCTGTAATAGTGATGGCGAACCTATGACCCACGGTTCAGACACTGACTCACGCGTTGATTTTTATAAACTTATCATCGTATACGTAAAAGAATTTTAATTATTTTTGGAACCTCTCTTTTCAAAAAATGTTAAGAAAATTACGAAGTTGTAAAACAAAAGGGAAACGTAAACTTTTTAGAGGATTATAAGAGTGAGGACCAAAAAAAAAGTAGTTTTTAACCATTCTCCCCCCTGCCTTCCCCTTTCCAAGTGACCCACGAGCTAGTGCTGAAAAAAATAATGAACAAAATTTGACCTACTTCTTCAAAAAGGTTCGCCGCCACTGATCTATAATTTTCATTCACACCTGCCTCTGTCGGATCAAGCTGTCGTCGTAATTACTACAAAATCATCGACCACGATTTATGACGGTGGTCGCGTTCGAAACAAGTACGCAGTAACTTAATAAGACCTCCCACGTGGCTTCGCCTAAGAAATTCAATCCTTTCAATAGGCTGTCAGAAGCAGCGGCAGCAGCCCCCGTTAACTGACTGTGAAATATATAGCTGCGTATTTTATTGACTGGTCTGTAACACAGACCGATGGGAAAAATCGTGATCGGAACCGAAGCCCAGAGATCCAGCGAACCACGCCGGTTTCCACGCGCCAGAAAGATCCATCCTGTGTGCTTTTGTGAATCGAGCTGCTCGAACGCTCACGCGCAATAACAGTTTGCCAGTTCGTGGTTTCTTACCTCGCGAACGATTCACTCGCTCGTCGTTCTGCATTCGGGAAAACGCTCGCCGATTCTTCGTACATTCTCTTCGTGTTTGCACGCATTGTCAGTCGCAGCAACTAAACGTATCTGCTGTCTGTCGAATTGTAAACGTTCGAAGAACGACAAGGATATTTTAGTGTTTCAGTATTCTATCGAGTTGGTAAAATAATTGCGCTTCTTATGTTTCGTAACTTTACGGAAAATCCTGTTTTGCATTTGATCGTATCTGAGGTATATCTGTTGACGCCCGTCGAATTTTCGATGTCGAAGGATCTTTAGTATTTTACAAGCAGACAGCGTTTTTTTTTTTCTTAATCCTTTGTGCAATAGAAATAATAAACTTTGTATATATTTTTTATTTTATATTTTGTTTTATAACTTTATGTATATTTTATGTTTTATATATAAAGCATCGTGTGCGTTGCTGTAATTCCAAATTTCGCACAAAAATCCGTCTATTAGGTCTATTAGGTCTATTTAGGCACGATACGATTAGAATATCACGGATTTTATCATTTTGTGATTTTATCATTTTAGATTTCCTATAAAAATCGAAGCAAGGGAACTTAATCATTGTGTTTTCAATGATTTTCAAAATAAATTCGTATATATATATATATACTTTTCGAAAACAGAATTAAAAGAAATTACAATCTCGATAGATTAGAAATATCACGGAAAGCATTATGAATATTTTAATGTATTTTCATGAATAGTATGATAGATTCTGTGATTTTTTACTTACGATTTATAACGAATATCATACAACAGATTTCTCCAACATTTTTACGTTTTTCAATGAAATATTTCATTGAAATGTAATATCGATTATTACTTGAAATATATATCGATTGCAACTTGCAAACACGCGCCTCAGCATGCATGTTCTCTCCCAATTCCTCTCTCAATTGTTTCGAACCCCCCTCCCCCCCATAAGAAATCTAAATCTCATCATTTCTTCCTCGCGACTCGTTAAAATGTTTCGCTGTGGAAATTTTCAACGGAGAGCAACTGATGAACCTGGGAGAGTACCTAGAGACCGAGTACCACCGATCACGGGATACTTATACACACAAAGATTAATGGACCCGCTTGAGTGTTTCGCTCTTCGTTCAACAAGGCGTTGGTTCATAGTCCAGAAATTTCGATGAATCTCCACTGCTCTTTCCACACTTGTTCCACAGAATATACGCGTCTCTGAATTTCACGCGTCCTCACGGTGTATCAGTTGCAGAGATAGCATTCGTAGAAAGAGGAGCAACTCGCGAAGATTCGTCGAAACGCGGCCGAAAATCTGCAGGTCGCTTTCCCAGAGGAAAGAAACGTGAAAGTAGAGTAAAGGAGAAACGAGAGGCAAAATTTCTAGGCCAGTCGCGTGCGAATCGCGTGCAGCGGCCTTAGACTCTATTAGAAATTGAAATAATAAGAATTTTGAATAATTTTAGCCACGAATTATATTTGCGAGCAGATTCTTTCTCCAGATTTTGTACGACGAAGGGCATAAAAAATAAAATAAGAAGAGAAATTCTCGAGCACTCTTACTTACTCGTATTGCCATTGCATTGTATCAAACCGGATATTTCGATGAACTGGTATCTAAAAAAACAAGCTCAGTGTTCTCGTTAAAAACTTTCATATTTTTTTCGATTAATATAAATGTATTTTTCTAATCAATATATTGTTTTTAATATCCTCACAAATAATATAGGTTATTGGTATTGAACGGATAATAATAAAAAATGTGTAAACTATGGCAACGAGGCCCAGAAGATTTTCTGAAAGGTTGGACACGCATGTTCTAGACATTCGTCTGATTCGTGAGAGTGAAGATCTGGGCAACTGTGCGAGTTGCCGCGGAGCAACGCGTGGAACTATCCTATCTTGGCATCGTGCTCGCGCCGGCCCGAGTCGATGAAAACCGCGTACGGATTATTTTTAGATCGGCTCGACCGGCCGGTCGGCCGATTATTCTTTGGTAAATCATAACTTTCCTCCCTCGAACCGCCTCCGTCGTGGTCGAAATAAATTAATCAAAGGGCCACTGCCCTTTACCGCCGAGACGAGCTTCGTTGCATCTACTGTACATTTCTTGTGAACCTGCTGACGAATTTATTTTTTATATCGTTACTTAAACTTTTACGTCTGTTGTTACCAAACTGAAAAGCAGTGGAAATTTGTTTCGTTTGTTAAATGTTACAGATTAGATTTAGATTATCCCGCATTACGCTCGTTTCGTGAATTTTTGCTGATCCTGTTAATTTTTTCAGTGTTGCACGAACGTTCGTAATTAGTTGGGATGGATTTCTAGTTCTTCGCGAACGATTTCATCCATTTGCGTGAAATTCTCTCGAATCATTTTTATAACGGCTCGTTGTTATAATTTGGGAGATGGAATTTATTGTAATTTCATTGCAATTAAAATCCTGCGAGAGAGACTTACTTGTTAGAATTTCAATTTCAGCGACATCTCACTTTTCTTCCTTATTTTATTAAGTATTTTGTTGTTGCAATCAAAGAGTAAGATCTGTCCCCCCCCCCTCATTCTTTATGAAACTTTTTTTCTTCTTATAATTGAGGAATACAATTTGCCGCAATTTTTATCAGTTTTCTGCGGCGAGAAGGATTTTCCTCCATCGTACAAGGAAAGAGCAAGAGAAATCTATGGTTTGTTCCAGAATTCCACGAGCTACATTCCGATTCTTGCAATTGAGTAACAAAATTTATTACAATCGTTACCGATATTCTGCAAGAAAGGAGACCGTCCTCTGTGTCGCGCAGAAGGAAAAAATTCTATTGTTATACTATTCTAAAGTTCCATAAAAAGTACCTTAATCGAAAAGCATAATTTGCAATTTTCATCGATAAGAAAAAAGACTTTCGTCTATAAAATACTATCATCAACATTTCCAAAATTTTTCAAGAGTTCCAATCATTATTTCAATCGAGAAGTAAAATCTGCAAGGAAGAACACTTTCCACTATCGCATAATGCAAAAATAAAATACCATCGCTAGATTTTTTTTCTACTCAATTCCATAAAAAATACTTGAATCGCGAAGCAAAATTCATTGCAATTTTTATCAATATTTTGCAGGAAAAAAGACTTTATACTCTATAAGGTATACCATTTCTTGCAAAATTAAAAATCATATAAAAATCATTTCGAGAACTCCGATTATTATCTCACTCGAGAAGTAATTAATATTTCGATATTTCTACCGTGTAATAAAATTCAAATAACAAATATCTCTACTTATATTGAAAAACGAGATTGCAATGTCTATCAAAATTCTACAAGAAAAAAAAAAAAAGAAATAAAGAAAAAAAGGAGAACTTTTCTCTGTCATATTTAAAAGTGATAGGAGTGAAGTAAGTGGACTCTCCTCTATCGTGTAACAACACAATAAAATTCCATTGAAATAGAAAGCACCCTTATCACAACTGAAAAACGAAATTCATTGCGATGTCTGTCAAAATTCTACAAGAAAAAAAAAGAAGAAAAAAGAAACAATTTCTCTCTACTATATATAGGAGTGAAGTAAACGCAACAACGCATTAAAATTCAATTCAAATAAAAACTACCCTTATTTCTACTGAAAAATGAGATTCATTGCAACATTGCTATGAAAATTTTACAAGAAAAGAGAGGAAGAACGAGAAAAGAAAAAAAGAAAGGAAGAAAGAAGTTCCCTCTATCGGACGTGAAAGTGATAGGAGGTGGAATGCTGCACGTGGCTGTTGGCGGATCGGGCCACGCGCCACGCGATATTGTAACGCCGGCGACGAAGTTGGTCTCGGCTTGCCGACGACAAGCGAGACGACACCTCGTCTCACCTTAACGGATCGCGCTTCTTCACGCTTGTCATGCCTGCGCGACACGCTTACCCGCGGATAATGTAAAGCAGGCCTCTCACGGATGATCTCACGTTTTTCAGGACGCCGCTGGATTTCCCTGTGTCGCGCTCTGCGGGGGCAATCGATTCGATCACAGATTGATGTAAAACGCGCGTCGCGCGACATATCACTGAGAACTGTGTGTGTTTTCTCAAAGCGTGCTGGCGCACGCGCTATAGCAGCAGATGTCCAGAGCGGGGCTCGTCGAAATCAAACGCGCAGAAAATTACACGTGTGTTACGAGCATCGAAACGGAAACTCGAGATATTTGCGGATGATAGTGTGGTCCTGGATCTTGAAATATACTACCGACTTTCATCATCTCCTACGATCGTTCGACACTCGATCGGCCATCGTTTCAATAGAATAACGTAATAAATGATTCGGAGAAAATTTACGTTTGGTAGAAATGGTAGATAGAGATTGGCATAGGTGATCGATCGCTGGCAATTGACAGTAAATAAATTGAATTGAAATTGTAATAGAACGTGGGCGTGTGAACGTTAATTCATCTTTTTTCCTTTTTTTTCCGATGAAAAATCACGTAAGCGAATGGATTAGATGGACGAATCATATCGATTATGAGCGAAGGAAAAATATGATGAATTTGTTGCAATTTGTTTTCAGTGACTTTGACCGCTAGGCATTTGCGAGGAATTTGGAAATCCACGTAATGCGCGGAGTGCACCTAATGTTTAGAAATATATAAAATGGTTGAAATATTTATTAACCAGGCAAAATTTTCATTTTGGACCTCGTTTCATCGAGAAATTCGAAAAATCCAGGAACCGTGTACAATACATAGAACTAATAATACCACACTTCGCAACGAGTTTCTATAAAATGAAATCGCTGGATAAAAATTTCCGGATAAAATCTCCGGATAAAAGCTAGATGAAATATTTCTATCCGCAAAAATTGTAAAATCGCAAGTTTCATGCGTCGTTTCACACTTTCGAATCGAAGGACGGCTGTACGTTTGACACGGGGACTCGTGTCAACTTCGAATCCGTTTAAATGCTCTCGTTGCGCTGCGTTAAGATTCCTGGTGAAAAGCCACGTTCCAGCGTTCTCGAGCAGCGGTGTGTGGATCCCACGCACAGGCTCGCGTATAATTAAGATACATCTCGCAATTAATTCAAGCGTGATCCGGTAACGATAAGGCGAAACGGAGAACTCTTGAGTGTCGGTGGAACATGAGACGATGGACGAGGAACGCCATAACATGGGGCTCGCGAGAGGCACGTGCCTTCCGTGAACACGTGTAGCAGGTGCGCGTCGACGCTTGGTCGCACGTCTTCCTGACAACTCCCTTTTGTCCATTTTGAAGCCAGATTTATATATCAATCGCGCTCTCCGATATCGGCGACGATTTCTCATCGAGAGTATTTTCAACGCCGGCTCAATATTTGTAACTCTCCCATAGGAATTTCCTCGTATTTTTAATCTTTTAAATTTTTCTTTCTCTTCTGCATTTTTTTTTATTTTTTATTCTTTTTTTTTTTCTTGTATTTTCCATAGAACTTTCTCGTGTATTTCAATACAGTGTATATTTCTAGGTGCTCGAAGTGATTTTTCAGTGAAATACATAAATAGAAGCTTGCGTTCTTTACCGTGTCATAAATTTCTTTTCCGCTCCCTGCCTGTTTCAATTTCGCCGCTACAAATTTTATACTTTAATAGTTCTACTGTTGGTTAGCAAAGGATTTCATTCTTCGAATCTTCGTGCTCTTTGTCACGATAAATTCGCATTATTACAAATTCACTCGGGAATTTGTTTCGTCTCCGGAGTATTACGAGTTCTTTACTCCGGATGTTAAAAATAAATGAATGAATGTATATATGTATGCACATGTGGAAGAAACGTAGAAATGAATACTCGATTGTTCCACACCATTGATTGATTAGTTTCTCACGAAAATAGTCGAACATTTAAGAAGGGCGAATATTTATAATTTAACTTCCCATTGTTATTCAATTATATAATCAGTGATTCTATATATTCAGTCATTAATTAATTACTAGCCAATCTTTGATATATTTATTTCGAAACAGATTTAAAAATGTCCGGTGGAACTATATGAATTTCCACGCTACATGCTCATTTTTGTATATACATTATCAGACTGATTTCATATTCTACCAATATAATTGTGACAGTCTGTGTCAATGAAATATTGTCAAATATTTTGTGATAACGGTACGTGCAACTTCTTCGAATACTCTCCCGAGTCGCTGCACACGCTCCGAACCAGAAATGATTTCCTCAACATTCTCAGATGTAACAATATACAATTGTTCTTGATAGATATGGCTTCAGATCTCAGTATCACTGGCCCTCTCTCCCATCAAATACGATGAATTTCGTAAGCACGGGGCTATTTGCAATTGAAATATCATCCTAGGAAAGGAGAGAAGAAAAAACTAAAATAAAAGAAAAGAAAAGATTTCGAAACGATGGATGATCGATAGACAGCAGCGATCGTCGATGGTGGTGGTACCACCACCATCGGCAAACGCGCGGTCTCTAAAATTGGCCGGGGCAACGTGGCATATTTCCAGAGATAGAGAAAGAGGGGACGAGGCGAGGAAAGCGCGAGAAGGGAGAGGCGATGGATCTGGAGAGATCGAGCGGAGGAAAAGGCGGCTCGGTTTGGTACAGCGGGACAAAGCGACGGACGAGAAGCGAACCTTCTCTCTGTGCGTCGGGAGAGACAACGAGGTCTTAGCTAATTCCGTCGTCGCACGTGCGTGTAAACGCCAGCGGCGGTGTTCTCTCGTGCTTACGCAACGCTCGTGCCTCGTCTTCGATGAGACGCGCGTGCGATCCAAAAATTCACGAGGCATTGTGTGCCTTGGAACGACGCGTATCCGGTTGCCCGGATTGGTCGAATTCGAACCTTCGAGATTCCATCTATTTGCTCGCCGGACAAAATTTCGTTTTTTCCAATTGAACTTCCAATTGAACATTTCCTCGCTCGTCGTTGCGGGAGGGCGATTCAAATTTCGTGGATTTGTTTCGCAGTCTGTCGCCATCTTGCAACCCGTGTCTTATCGTCTTAATCGCGTCACGTTGTTCGTTATTTAGCGGAGGAAGGAATTCGAAAGATTGCGATTCGTTCTGGGTTTCATGATTTCGTTATCTTGCAATTGCAGTTTTATCAACAGTCGCCGAATCTTGTAAAATTCACAAAAGAGAAAATTCCTTTCCTCTTCTTGCAAGCAAAATGACAAACCGGTTTCGTAATTATTGTATTTTATAGTTACAATTTCGTCGCCACGTTTCAAATTGTAAATGGCTACAATTAATTCGCAAACTTTGTTAATAGACAACATTACGACTTCAACGAGAGTGTAGATCTTCTGATTGAGATGATCTCTGCAATTGTGCCTTGCTATGGTGCCAATTTGATAAAATAAATTCCACCATATTGTTAATATTCAAAATAATTATTTTTTTTTTCGCCGTGAAAATCTTCTATGGCGAATACTCGAGAAATGAGTAATATGATCGTACGTAACGATTGAGAGTAACGTTTAGCATCAGGGTTAATAGTCGAAGTTAGGCTCGTCGGTACGAGATTCGGGCGAGATCCGAGAAAATTGAAGAGCGAGGTTTCAACATTGCTATTGTTTCTTTCTGTCGAGCGAAAACTTGGCACGAGACGAATGAACGTCCGCTCGTTGTGTTTTATAACGTTCCGGGGGGGTTTATTTAGAGCGTGCACACGCCGCGCTGCGTCTTTCGAATGGTATTTCAGAGTGTGAGGAATCTGATTACGACATTAATCCGTTAATGGCTAGAATTAGAAAAATACATCTCGTTACAGATATGATTTATTATTCGGAGAATAATAAAATTATAAATAATGAAAATATAATTTATTATTATTTTCACGACGCGCGCGAGAAGATCGACACGAAGCGTAATTATTGGTTTCAAGTTGGGCATCGTTAGTTATGAATAAACGTTTCATGAACATAATGAGAAAATAGAAATTTTCTGTACTTTGCGATGTTCAATGTATTTTTGCTTCCGGAAATTTCCCATAAGTGCATAGAAATCTGCAGTCTAATTATGAAGATGTAGATCAGTGACATGAACGCTCACAATCAATCTCTCACAGAGAGTGCTTGAAAGAAATTCGAAATTTTATTTAGTTAAAGTTAGATTCCGAGAAACGCAGATAAATCGAGAGAAATTTGCTGTACAAGTGCAGCAATGTGTTAAAATGAAAGGCTTCTTCCGATGAAACGAAAAATATACAGAAAGACTATTGCAAACTACCCTTAAAAAGTAGTACTCTCTGGTACGCAATTCAAATTTTAAACAGAACAGTTTTTTTTATAGAATTCGATTTTTAAATAGAATTCTTTTTTTTAACACTCTTCAAACGTGAACGTCGTGCGAAAATGGCGGATTAAAATTTAAATATCCGACGAAATTGCAGCGGTGAACACGCGGTCGAAAGGAATGACGATGTTTCCAGACAATGTTCCGCTTCTCGTAAAAGAAATATAGCTTCATCAAATATATCGCAATTGTAATTCAGTACGTAATATATTGCGATATAAAATAAAGCGCTTTATGGAAAGATCTTTCTTCTTTTTCTCTCTTTCTGAGATTGAAGTGTCATTTCTATCACAACTCGCCATTTCGACCTGATAAAGTCGAAAGTTACACAGTGACAGCATCGTAAAATGAAAAATCTAGACTTTCTCTGTTGTTATCATCCACAATTCCAGAACTTCACTGAGACCTTTGGATCTTTTTCGGTGCAACACACACCCCCTTTGAGGCAACGTGGTTAAAGAGCGGCGAAAACTTCGTTTTCGAAAAAACGAGCCATCAAGTGATTTCGAGTTTCAGTGCGCGAAATAGGATGCGTTTCGAGAGATATCTACGTAACATGTATTTCTCTCTGTTCTTATTTTCTTTCTTTTTTTCACGGTCGGAGCAGAAAGAGCCGTAAAACGTTGCTGAAAATCGAACGGCAACGTACCGGGAGCCTTTTGCCCCCTCTCAGAAAAAAAAAGAAAAAACGACTCACGAGTTTCATTGAACGCGACCGAGGGGGCAAACTTCGAAGGCAGCCCGTAAAAACGGGCATACGGTGCCAAAAAGGGGGGGACGAAGGGAAGAGGAACAGGCTGTTGAGAAGGGGTAAAAGCAACAGGAAGAAACGACGCTGTATAAACCAACCTCCCGAAACTTGAACTGCACCCTCTGATGAAGCGTAGATTCTAAAATATATATATATATATATATATATATATATATATATATATATATATAAATATTACACTCTCGAGAAGCTCGAACTCGATCATTTGCATCTTCTTGGAGAAGAAGAGGCGAGTGAAGAATTTCAAAGATTCTTTCCGCACATTGTATCTTTACTTCGGAGTGATTTTTTTTCCTTTTCTTGAATTTCAAATTCTATACTTTAGAATTTTGGAAATATTTCTATATTTTGGTAGTGTCGAAGCCATTTCTTAAAGAAATGATGAACGTATCTTTAACGATGTTCGGTAATTTGTTTCGCAACTGTTTGCAGTTCCCTGTGAGAGATAGTTAAATAATACAATAATTATTATCGATTGAACTAAAAAATTCCAAAGCCAAATTATGAAAAGATCTAAATTATAGAAAGACAAAAAAAATTTCACTTTAAAAATTTCGTTCTGCCTCGATCGACCACTCGCAAAAAAAAGCCGCAAAACCAGGTAGTTAATAAACCAAACGCGAAACGTGTTCAGCACCGTGTTGGCCCGTGTCGAAATACGCGGTTCTCGTGGTAGTTGTAGATGTACCGAAAGTTTTGATCAGCGGCGTAGGCGCCGTGGGACCTAAGGGTGAGGAAAAACAACGGGAACAGCGAGAAGAAGACGAGGAGGAAAGAGGGAAACTGGGCGTGCAACGAAGAAACATACAGGGTTAGAAGTCGAAGAGAGAGAGAGAGAGAGAGAGAGGAAGGCAAGAACGAAGTTATGGAAGCGCCTGGGGCCGCGTTCTGCTCCAAGAATAGGGGATGCTGGTAGAGGGAAGTGCTTCCTTTCTCATAATGCATGAAACGAAGCCTGCTGGCTCTCTCGGTGTGTTGCATTGTCGGTGTGTTCACGTAACGACATCCTTTCGTCCTCGAATCATCGTTCCTCATGCGAAAGAGTCGACTATTCGATGCACCTCGTGTCCTCCTCTCGAGAGTCGATCAAGAGTCTTGATCCTGCCAGTTAAGAGGACGATATATATATACACCTCGTGTGCTTCGTCACGTCCAATTCGCGCGATCTACCTGGTGGATTTTGCTTTATTTCCTTTATTACTTATGACACGTGGCTAGGAATGCAGATTCTCCGGTCGAAATTGAAGAGAATATCTGGCTTTTCGTCGCTTTGCTTTTCAACGATTCTCTCGAATATCTTTCGAGGACCTATTTTAGATTCGCAACAGAGGACCTCTTACGTTTCGATCTCTCGCTGTAACGATTTCGATTTTCAGAGGATTTTTCGTTTCAGACTGTATTTCGATTTCCATTAGCACCTTCGTATTTTTTAATGTACAATCATGTGGTACCTCGTAGTACGTGTCGTGCAATCTTCTCTATAGTTCCCTTCACAAAAATTACGAATTTCATATAATTTCACAAATTCGAGGTGTAATATCGATCGAATTCTGGAACATTGTTTCGTAATTAAAGTATCGCAGTACTAAAATTCAAGTTCAAAATACAAAATACAACGTTCAACGACTTGTCGTTTTAACCAGAGGATTGCAAACAAAGGTTGATGCTCGATTGACAAATGCAGAGTCGAGAAATTTTCGAGTTGCCCCACTTGGCAAAGCAGTATTCAGGGAAAGAAAGTATGATTCGTTTTGAGCGTTTCAGTACGAGCGTTGTTAAACGCATTGAGGGGAAAAAAAGAAAGGTTGGGGAGTGTTGGAATATCTGAGACGCGTCCTGTAAAAATGCAATGGCGAAAGTGGAAGGAAATGCATCCTTGCTCATAATGCACGAGAGACAGCGGCCTTCCTCGGCATTCGTTTTGCAAACGACATTCCTTGTCTTCGTATTATTACTCGCTTTTATAGGAGGAAAATACCTGCCCCAGGTGCGCGTTGAAGCTCGCTGAGACGACATTGAAGCCTCCACTTCACGTTCGAATCAGTTTAGTTGAGTCAATCGATACTGTGTCGCACCGTTGGCGAGGATGGTTTTCGACCGAACGCAATTATTCCAGAATATCTTCTGTGAAACAATTTTTTTTTAAATCAATTTTCATGCAACTTGTTTTATGCAAATTAGGAACATTTATTCAATTCGCGAAGTTCCTAATTTTCTTGAATACTTTCGAACGTGCTCGCGTTCGATCGAGGATACTCCGAGTAGGATTCGAGGGGAAAATCGATCGGAATAGGAAAAAAATAGAAGCTCAGGCAATTCAGTACTCGAATTTTTGTTTGAACGAGCAAGCAAGTTTCGAGTATTTGCAGAGAAAATTTAATGTGCATTTAAGATGAAAGATCTCTCTCTCGTAAGCTTCTTTTTATTGTGAATTTATATCAAATATGGAATATTGCAATAGTGTTCAAGTTCACGTTTCTCAACCGAAAACCGTGGATTTTAAAACAAGTAATGACTCCTTCAAGCAAATTAATATCATCCTTTGATATTCAATACTAAGAAAAAACACGTTCGTTTCGAAATGAAAAAGGCAAAGAATGCTCCAAAGAATGCTTTCGAGCTCAAACGCACCGTTTGAGATGAAATAATTGAATTGAATCCTTTCCTTTTTTACTTAAAAGAATCAGGCGAATCTTTGCGGAAGCAGGAAGCAAAGTGTCTCGATTCGACGAAAGTCTTTCGCGGCGAGTTGAATAGAATCGCGTATCATCGGGCAAGCGTGCAACACGCGACGAGGAATCCTCGGCTTCCTCGCTCGTTCATCCTTAATTGGGTTCGTGCCACCGTGTTAATAAATGCGGCCAGGCAAGTGCATTCTGCGCATTGCGAAGTCCGGCCACGCGTACCCCAGGCCCTTATAAAGGCTCAATCAGCCTGATCCCGATTGAGTCATTAATTGCCTTAAAGAGGGCAAGGCCTTGTCTACGCTGCTGAAATGCAAAGCTGCGAGCCGCGGCTTTTCGCGCGCGCACGCCAGTCGATTCCATTCGAGAAACCGGACCGAATTTTTCCTACGTCGATCAATCCTCGTTAGAATTCTTCGCTTCGCTCGAAAATCAACCTTCCATGTTGGCTACGTTTGCTACTTGGCTTCGTTTTTTTTCTTCTTCTTCTTTTCTCTGTCTTTTAAAATGACAAACCAATCTGTCGGTGTTTTTTGCTCGTAACAAGTTTTTTTTTTTGGGGGATTGAGAAATATATATATATATATATATATATATCTTGAATTTCAACAAGTTTTGTCGAGATCGAGAGATTCAAACTTGCATTATTCGTCATATTGATTACAGCTACTTTTTACTTTTTCCTCTCTAAGATTCTTCGCGAATTAAGTTTCATCTCAGATGTGCGAGATCTTAATTTTCGCCCTCCACAATTCGCTTCTTTCGGTCGGAGTTTCGAACGGAGATTTCTATCCATCAATATTTAGATTCTTCTTTCGTTTAAACACACGGTCATTTACAGAGAAATTCTTCTAGAATAGAAGTTCGCCTGATTCAGATGACTGATATTGAAAATGCTTTTTTTACACAGATATCTCATCCATTCTTCTCACGAATCTTCGTACGATTTTTATTTTAGGCTATTTGGAAACTCGTCGTCGATACTTCCATCAAAATGTTTTTGCCTTATCGAAATAAATTCTCCGAGTTGAAGAGATGCTTTCCAAATGTAATCTAGTTTCGAATTAGGCGTCTTCTCGCGACGAGATGGAAAGTTTGAGCGATGCAACAATATGAGCTGGATCGCTACGGACTGTCTTGTGCGTGGCCAGATACAAGTGACGTTAATGCGCAATAAATTAGCGACCTCCCACGCGGCTTATGAACAACGCGCTTCACGTCTCGGTCTAGCTACGTTTTTGCATCGCGTGATATAGATTTTAATCCGTGGAAAAGTCACGGATTTCACGGTTCAGTTTCTCCTGGTCGACGCATCTACGCGAGATTCATTTCCATAGATGGTGTACGACAGTAATTTACGACACGATATCCTTGGGATATTCGGCAACATTTACATTTTTTTTCAATGAATATATCGAGAAAAATAATATCTTTAACGTACAAATAACACATTTCTTTCGTTCATCAATGGATCCATCGATGGATTCATTGGTTTGATGAGCTAGTTGATTATCGGTGATTTTATAGATGATCAATAAAATGTACGTATAAATTTTATAAAATAGAAACACATATAGAATAATAAGAAAAATAAGAAACAAAGATATGCTTCCAAGAAGACGCTCGAGAGAAATAATATCTTTGACTGAAATAATATCACTGACTTTATTACAATGATCACAACGAAATTCTATTCAATCATGAATACTAATTTTAATCTTTAATGGACTCTCAATTATATCTGTTTGCAAGATTGTGTTCGAACCTTGGCGTTCGATTCGTTGCGTTTTTCTCGAAGGAGAAAACAGAAATCGCTGCAAGCAGGACAATTTTCGCGGGCTGATCGCATTGAGTCTCCCTAAATCGCTAAAAGATCGGCGGATAAACCTGATCGCATCGAGGTATGGGAGTTGCAGCTTTCGGACGTGGTTCGTAAACCGGTATAAGCGTTCCAGTTCCGTGGACAACGATGGACCGTGACATTACGGATTTATCGTGCCGTCATTTCCGTGTAAATAGTCCCATCGCTGTAACACCGTGACAGTCCTTTCATCCAACTGAATGATGGAGTGAATCCTCCTACAATTATTTCTTTCCTTTCTTTTTTTTTTTTTCAATCAATCTTCGGACCACGTCGCTCTAAATTGGTAACTGACGATCGTGCGATATTCGACGAATCGTGGCTCCTCCCTTCTGATCGGTGAATTGCTGAACGGTGAATTGGTGAATTTTTCTCGTCGAAAAGTTGGCGAGCGCGCGTGGGAGTCGGAGATGGATAACGACGAGCGAAAACCGAGTCTTTCGCCCGGATGGGGGCAAAAACAAACGACACAGGCCACGTGTCCCGTGTAACTCGCTGTTCGAACGAGTGTAACTATTAAAGTTTGGCGTCATTCCAGTTACAAAAGATCTTACGAGTGACGAGATAACTCATCCCTCTTCGCTCAACAGATAGCTGTTTAGCTTGGAACCATGGCGAACGTCGAACTTCACCAATTTCTTTCGTTTCTGTCGTTTCGAGTGACGGGGTGCAAGGTCGTTCAGTCGAGCAGTCGAGAGAAAGTTGGCCGAACATTTTTCGGGGGGAAAATTCCGTTTTGTTTCGGGTTTATTGTTTTTGAGACAGGTCACTGTCAACTTCGATATTCGTCCCAAGAGCGGTACGATCGATGGATTTATGGCTGTTTCTTCCAGAATTTCTAGCACACCCGTGAATTTCAAAGAAACGCGAGACAGTTTTCAACTACAATTTTATTATTATTATACGATTCGATTACCATAAATGTATCAAAGATGTGCAATAAGTGTATTATAATCGGAAAATGAGTTTTCTTCCATGTGCATAAAAATTTATTTATATTTTTTGAAACAAGTATAAGAAACATTTTCGACGTTTCAGAAATGGTAGAGTTTAAACCAACGAGTCAATTAGGGTTCGCAAAATGTCCGAAATCTTTCTTCTTCTGTTTTCAATATTTCCAGTTTCACAGACGATCGATTCTGCTCGGTTGATCGATCCTCTTCATACTCATCGTAATCTCTGATCTATTTATTCTGAAAAATTTGATCTAAAAAAAAAAAGAAAAAAAAGAGGAAGAAATATAAACGATTCATCGCTTCGAACCGTGAAGATGTAAAACTGCTTTACAATAATAAAGAAGAAAATATATTCCACGAACGTTTTCGTTTCGAGGAAAATACGCGCGGGAACACCGCGTTTCTTGCCTCGACTCGAGATTTCCTCGAACGATGACGAGAACGAGGCGAGCAAAGATGTCGGAGGAAACGTTAACACTATTCCTACCACGACCGGTCAAATGACGGTTTTTAAAATTTCGATTAGAATTTCCTATATACAACCGTAATTAAATCGACTTTAAACTTCACGACTTTTCCCTCAAATATACGTATAATACATTTTTCAATATTCACTTCTTTCTTTATTGTTTATTTGTTGAGAAAAATTTGTAGTCTGTCTTACCTACCACGACCGGTCATTTGATCGGTAAAACGATTTATATCTTTTTGTAATAGTATTCTCTCAAGGACTCAATTCCAAAACTATATAGTCGTTACAAACGAAAGGCAATGCAGTTGTGGCATGATTTTAGCCGAAAAGTGCCTTCTAGTGACTGATTTACTGATTGGGCACTTCCAAGTGTTTGCAGTTCTCGCTGGCCTATCGGCCTCGCGGTGCTTATTTGCCTGATTGGTATCCGAAGCGGTCCAGAACCTCGGATTTTCTTACACCGTCTTATCCACTATGACTGTAGAATAAATAAAAAATGCGGTGAAAACGAATAAAATGTACATTATATACTTCTGAATAAAAGAAACTATATTTCTATACTGTCAAATTGGCTTTTATCTTCATTCTTCATATTAAAAAATATAAGTTGTGCCAAAGACCGGTCATTTGACCGGTCGCGGTAGGAATAGGTATAGATATACGCGATGTGTCGGTAAGAATAGTGTTAAAGAATCGAGAAACGGCGAGTAGTATATGACGCGAGAGAGGGTAAATGATCGACGCTGGACTCACGAGTTTTCTTTCTTTTTTTCTCTCTCTTTTTTCTTCGTCGTCGCGTTGGAAACCGGTTCCCTCGGATTCGTGTAACATCTTCAAGCCCGGTAATCCCACGGCAATTTGGCCGGAACAGATGTGTCATCGTTTTGTAATGTACATGCCTCCTCTCCTATGGTCGGTCGATCGTGTCTCTCCGGTCAAGATCGCAGCCCGCGAAATCGGATTTCCACAGAGAACGAGAGAAATTCGACTGTGTGTTTCGTCGTCCGTCTCGATATTTTCCTTCTCTCCTCTTCTTCTGCGCGACTCGTCTTTTCATTTATGCATTTCGTCTGGTGTTAATTATCAGTTTTGCGGCACGACTTTTGGACTCTCATTACCAGGAGGCACGTACCGCTAATTGATACCAGTAATCATTAGGGTCAGAGGCCAGCCGGAACGAATCGGTCAAACCGGCCAATACTTCGCTGTTTGACCAATCTCACTTGTTTTCTTTTTTCTTTTTCTTTTTTCCATGTTTGAATCTCACTGTAAATAAAGACGTGTAATTTCTCGTGTTTTTGCGTGTCTTCGTAGCGACTTGTAATTTGAATTTGATTCAAACGGTGCAAGTCTTGGATTTCAGTGGAATTATCAATTATCAGTGTTAACACGTTGGTCGGCAGGATGTGTTTTCTTTGCGTTTCAATCGAAGAACGCACGAATCGATCGAAGAAACGTATATGTTTCTTAGATCACGGACTTTCTCCTCGCGCAGATTACCACTTGCTTCGATCACTTCAGGTAAGAAGGATACGTGTAAAATAGTAGAAGTTCAAATCGAACAAGTTCGAAAAAAAGGGTCATTATTGGATTCAATTTGTTACACGATGATCGCATTCGTATACTGTGTTTGGGATGATATTGAAAATGTTCGTAGAATACCAAATATTTCACGACTTTCGAAACCTAAGATTTTTTTTTTTAAAGTATCAAATATCCCTAAATTTTGTGAATTTTAAATCGTACAGTTTCCTCAATCGTTAATTGTATATAAATTGTCAAGTTAAACGAACCAATTGCAACTTCGTTCATGATTCTCTTTCATTTTTTTTTGGAGGGGGAAAAAAAAAGAACACATAAATTCGATACGATTGTCGTAAGATTCTCTCTAAGCGAAGCTTCGTATGCATACGAGTGATTCGATCGCTGCTCGCTCAGAGCGATCGTCGGGAATACGGCGAATGATAAATAGCCAGCGATTCGACGCGGCTCGTCTCGCAACTCGTCTTCGTCGCAGAACGTCGTCCTTGCGTCACAGTGACGAAACGTCGAATAACAAATCGCCACGACGAAAGAAACGCGAACGAACAAGCGTGCTTGATTCTCGCTGGTCTGTTTCGTCTGTCGATTTCCGTACGTATCGACTGGGTGAAAGCAGCCAGCTCTCGCTCGATCGCTCGCGCCTTCCTAATACAAAACGAAACCCAAACGAACGTATATACGTATGTACGTTTGTTCGTTTCGTATCGATGGCGAAATGAGAATCTTTTCTTTCCACGACTCGACTCGACTCGACTCGATTCGGCTCGGCTCGGCTCGGCTCGGCTCGGCTGGCCTATGCCGATTTCGTCATAGAGAACGGTGAAACACACCACACGCGAAAATGGATGACGCGTATTTAACGAATAAATAAATCGATGCTGGCTGAATGATGTTCTGGATTCCTTCGATTCTCTTCATTCTCGCTGCGAACAGGCGAACTTCCCGTGTATTACGATCTTGTCCGATTTTTGAAACAACGCGTCATCGGTTTGGCTCTAAATTCTCTGGAATTTTTTCGAAGAGTATTAGCGCTGCGGTTGTGGCAGGTATAGTCGAAGTTTCGCGGACATTACAAAGAGAAGACGAAGTGTGAGAATCGCTGCCGTTAGGTGCTGATCGGTAGATCGCCGATTTTTATACACTCGTGGGAAGTTTAAGAACGCGAAAATGCAGAGAATGCGCGTAACATC
Organism: Tetragonula carbonaria; assembly: GCA_032399595.1. Lineage (NCBI taxonomy): Eukaryota > Metazoa > Arthropoda > Insecta > Hymenoptera > Apidae > Tetragonula > Tetragonula carbonaria. The sequence continues at coordinate 6,979,448 of JAUCRC010000013.1, forward strand.
TCTTGTATATATTTTAATCCTGAAACTTTAAACGTACAATTTGATCTTCGGCTTAAACAAATGAAAATCAAAGCCAACAATTGAAGTGACTTGATATTAGACAAAACAAGGAACTGATTGCAATGAATGCGCGATGTAATAATAAAATCGCAAAGAGAATACATAGACAGAGGATGAATTTAAAAAAAACCATACAGAACCAATATCATGTAGAAAGATAATTAAAAAAAACTCACATATACCTGGTACATGCCACGATGAATGTGTGTATTTTTCATAAATGGACACTTTCGTAACAACGAGATGAAATCCAATCGATGAAATAGTACTTAATTATAGTACGATTACATTACAATCGCTATAACGATTACGCTGCAAATAGCTGAACTGTCTTATCCAACAATATCCGATAATAAAATCATTGTTTGTACATTATTTTGTTCGTTGCTTGTACCGATTTACTCTGATCGTGTGCGTTCCGAGCCGTCCACGGAGACGAATAAGACAGCAAGAAGATAATCGAAGAGCCGGAGACGTGTCACCGGCTGTTTCCCTGGCCGGTGTTCGGTGTGTTTCGTCAGAGCGAGACGATCGCGGTACCGTTCACTTCTCCGGCAATGGCCACCGGCCGAGTTCGACGCGAACCGGCGTGGTACGCTGATTATTGCTCTTTTATGGCTGGCACACATCGGCCAACGTCGCTCCCGGTTTTCTCCTGATATTCGCTTTAACAAGCTGCTTTCTGTTTCCCACGGTTCGAACTTCCAACCGACGCGAATTATCCAAGACCAGGCCAGAGAGTACGTCGATCAAGGCTACGGGACACCGGTGGCCCACTTAAGCGTCCGTTCGCTATTCCCACTAATTCTTGGAATTGGGACCATAGCGTATGACACTCATCGCTTCTCGTTCCTTCGGTGCTCCAATTCGCAGAATATACTTTCCCCACTTAAGCGTCCGCTCTCGGTCTTAACCGTAGACGTTTAACTGGGGAGTACTGTATTCACTTGCCAGCCCATCGACGAAACACATGGGAAGGATTCGATGCAAGCTGCAAGTGTCGGGCCAGGAAGAGAACGATATCGTGGTGATAAGGTGTCGAGGACGCTGGCAACGATAAATCGTCGATGACTGATAAAAATATGAGAGATATTTCCTACTGTTATTTTCCTCTGGCGCGGATTTGTTTCGCTTAAAAATTAGCCAGCTGCCAGTTTACGAATTTTCTTACTAGAATCTCCCTGGCGCGATTTTCACATTTTTATCAACATAATAAAATAGAAGTTGGAGTTAATACTAAGTTAGAATAATCTATATTCTATCCTGTCTTCGATAGTTATTGTCTTGTTACGTGTTTAAATGCTGCTCACAAATATCTTTCCTAGCGAGCAATTCTCTCGTTAGAAATTTTCTCAAATCCTCTTAAATTGGCCCTTAAATTTCCCTTGAATACCTTTTAAATTTACCCGGGATTTTTCTTAAATACTTTTGAATTCTCGTCGTTCCGCAGACAACAACGTTCTCCAACGATCGAATATTCAATTTCAATTAGTCCTTCTCGAGCGCAGAATCGCTTGATCTCGGAGGATTTAAGAAATACTATATTGCATGCGAGAGGAAAAGAGAGAGAGAGAGAGAGAGAGAGATCAAAGCTGTCTGAAGCGCGTTTGAAATCGCTGAAGGCGGAGCGGTGTGAATGCGCGCACCTAGGGGATGAGCTCTCTTATGGGAGCGCGATTAGGGTAGAGGGACGAACGAAAAACGGCGAGCACGTGGAAACTTGCCGGCCTAGATTAAGATTTTTCGTGCCGCTTCGATCGGTACTCGTCGACGAGATATATATATATATACATATATACATATATATATATACCCCAATGTCGTGACATCTCGATATATCTATAGCGTTCTTTCGTCTGCTCATAAAAAGTGCCAATCACGATCGTTTTAAATGGAGATTACATCGATACGTGTGTTTCGTCTGCGAGAGAATCGACACATGATTTTGACACTGATCCCACAAATTACGATAATCCCCTTTTTACGTCAACTTTCGTTCAACAGTAGTTGATCAACTCTGTAAATTTAGCATGTTGAGAACGCTATCGAAATACGAGTTACTTGGGTCGAAAGAAGTTCGTAATACAGTGAAAAATAAAAAAGTTTTTTATTTATATGTTTACTCTAAAACTTATCTTTTCGATCTGATATATATAAAATAAGTCGTTCTTTTCTGAAAAAATTGAACGTTAATTCATCGATTCTCGGACTCGGATTTGTATTTGCACAAACAGTCGTTAATCGTGTACCGTTTCACTCGATGTCAGGTTTCTTCTTCTGTAGACGTGGAAGCAAATTTCTTTTTTTACCAAACGTTTTAACATTTCGAGTGATTTTGAAATTTCATATCAATGCTAATAAGAATCATTATACAATATCACAATCGAAGGAAATCACATTTATTACTATTTTTCTATCTTTATTATTCTTGAACGTGAAACCGATGGAAAATGTCTAAATACTTTAAAATGTCCACGAGTCTCGCTCTTTTTGTAAAGTTTACTTGTAAAAGAATATCGTGGAGCAGAGAGCGTTAAAATTCTGACTTTTAGCTTTAGCTTTTCTTTTCTTTTAAGCCTGAACGAGCGGATGTTTAAGATAGAGACGGAGAGAGAAAGAGAGAGAGAGAGAGAGAGAGCAACGAACGTCTCTATAAAAACGGAAAAAGGATCGTTACCTTGAGATTTATTGGCTCGTAGCTTTTATCGGTGAAGGACTCACGCATAGCTGGGCGGAAAAAAAAGCGCGATTCGAACGCGTAAAATGTCGCGCGTTCGCGCGCAACTATCGCAAATTGAACGGCAATTTATCTAAAATCGAACCTTAAGTTACCTGCAGAAAATCGTCAACGCGCACGCCGCGTAAAATTCGCCTCGCTCGAATGTCTAGTTCTTTATTTACTCGTCGAGATAGTGGCTCGTAAAAAATGTTGCCATTAGATACTTCGAGTGCGACACAACTCTCCGATAAATTTTTCAAGAGAAGTAAGAAATTCGATCGTTCGTAGATTCCTGTCGGATGATATTTTCAGTCGAATGAAAAACGAAAATGATTGTTCGAAAGGATGAGAACTTACGTATCTATATATCAGGGAACGGACTCTTCCTTATTGATATCGATTTTATAAAAACAATCTCGAAAAGAGTAATCAAATCATTTTCAAATAAACGAATGAAGTTGTTTCCTGCGCGAATTTCATTTTTCATTGATTCCTTAAATTCTTCCGGTAAAGGATATTCAAGAAGGATACTTTACTTATTTATTTATCACGAAACATCAAGCATCGGCAAATTTCCAATGCTACTTTTAATACAATTATCAAAGAGAAAATAAAAAAAAAAAAAGAAAAAGTCATTTGATTCGTCTCTGAATCGAGTAACACAGTTTTTTCTGAAAAAATTCTGGCGTTGGAGAAAAGTTATCACGAAGGTTTTGTGCATCCTTGCATCCCTCGAGGATGTTCGTTTCGACCGTAGAAGCCTCGTTTCGCGTTGGTCAGTCGAGCCAACATTCAGGTTACCGACTGAAACACGCGTTTAAAATTTTATCTATATAATTTGTTCTGTCGTTCGCTATCTGTCCTCGCCCACCGATACCTGAATTTCCAAGGCCGTTCGAATATATTTCAAGACACATTAACGATGCGAGCAGTGGAATTCTCGACGAAAATCCGGCGTTTGCATTTTTCCCGCAGTTGAACAACTTTCGATCATTTTCGGTCGAAAGCGATCGAAAATAAGATCGATAAATATCTGGTCGGAGAGAGAGAGAGAGAGAGAGAGAGAGAGATAGATAGATAGAGTGAGAGAGGAGAGGACGAGAGAAAGTCAATTAACGTTGACGATACCACGCCACACCTTTCCTTTTGTTCGGCCCGTTTAATGAAATTGTAGTTTCAATTATCGGTACGATTACTCCAGCTCACGTTTGCCGATCGATAAATACCTGTATCTACGTTCTTATCAAGCTTAGAACGTTACGTAACAACGTACACCGCTGATAAGACGAACCTTGCGCTCTTCTCCGCTCCAATTCCATACGAAGAACGTAAATGAAGCGTGGTAGGTTGGAATAACTTTTCCGTCGCGGTTTCATCGAGCGTGGAGCGATTAGAAATATTCAACCGGTTTACGAGAGAGAGTCTGTCGTATTATGTTGTCTGAAAATCGTCGCCGAGCAAGATGTCGTAATTTCAGATCGTAATATTAGAATCGTAATATTATCATACAAATCATCTGCAATATACTAGATATATTATGTCGTTCAATGAGAGTTAAAAAAAAATTAGTAAAATTGTTTTTCCAGCCTGTTTTGAAAATTTCGGAGTTCAAGATTCTCGTATTTGGGGAGGGGGGGGGGGACGCTGGAGTTGTCAAGAATTAGAAAATGGAAAAATTAAACGAAACAACATTTGACCATTTCGAGAATACCTGTTCGTTTCTGTTGCAGATGTCGTAATGCTATTTTAGAAATGCCACGAGAATGAAATAACTCGGTCAAAGGGAAGTTTCGAGGATTGAAACTCTTTCTAAATAGTATTACACGTGTACAACGAAACGGAGAGAATTCTCCCCTTTTTTTTTTAAATCCTTTCTGGGAGTTGGAACGCGTTTTATTTTATGCGTGGTGACAGTTTTTGAGGTATCGAGAGTACTTTCGAGGACACTTTCGAAAAATCTGACAAATGAGATCGACAATCTTCGTTTCTATCCAATTGGTAGAACACCCAGCAATTGATCGAAAGATACAAACAAGGCGAGGATTCGACGCGAAACTTCAAAGATCATCGTCCCCTCAGAAAAAAAAAACGTCATCTCTCGTCGAGAAACGCCGTCTCGTGCACGCGTGCCTTCGCTCGTCGCGCGTTTCGAATAATATTCGAACGTTCGGGTGTAACCTGTCGGTGGGGGCGAGTAAATCGTTTGGAAACTCGCGAGACACGAATATTCGGTTGTCCATCGATGGTCGTAGCCAACCGTGTGCACGCGTGTGCAACGTCGTGTATGGCAAGCGTTTGTGTATGTGTGTACGTGCGCGCGCTATTCTTCTATATATGGAGTTCGAAAGGGGGGTCTAGCATGACTCCCCAAGCATTGATCGCAGTGCCACCCCATGAGCAACCCCTAATAACACCCTCTTCCTCCCTCCGTGGCAGACTCACCCTCGGCGAGAGAGCCACCCTCCGCTCTCTCCGTGAACTGCGCCCTTTGCTAACCCAATCTGAGACCGGTCGGCAGCCGACGGCTCTCAACCGGCGGTTCCCTGCACGTCGCGTCGTTTCCACGGCCAGCTGGCCGGTCAGCTGATTCCTGCCGGCGTGCCGGGACGCCCATTAACCGCGCCAACTAAACCTATTAACTCTCACGACGTGATAACGACCCCCCGCACCCTTGCCCGCAGCTCCCTCGAAAATCCCGCGACGACGATGACGCTCTCGCGGATACCTAGCCGCTCTCGTTCGCGCTCGTTCGTGTTCTCTCTGCCGTCAAGTTTCGTCGGATAGCAAGAGAAAGAGAGAGAGAGAGAGAGAGAGAGAGAGAGAGAGAAAGGAAGGAGCTTGATCGAGAGGTGCTCCAGTTGAATGAAATGATTTTAAATATGATGTGATTTTATCTGCGCGCAATTTACACGTGTAATGCCTGATATGAAAGCTAATTGCAAAGCTATAGCTACGGGAATTAATGTCAGTTGAATTTAGTTGAAAAGTGAAATCTATATGCAAGTCTGACTGACAACTCGGGATGATAAAGTCAGAGATTTTTAAATATCGCGTATTTTTAAATATTGCGATAAAAATTCTATTCTCCGATCGACGCTTTGTCTATGTTGTCGAATTTATTTCTGTTGTAACCGGGCGATTTTTATGTATTCAATGGATGTTAGGGTGCGTAGAATGGAAGCTGGAACAGATAGGGATGATTTGAGACGTTGAATATTAAAAACGGAGGATATTTCTGGAAGATTTTAAATAGGCTATGTCTAAAGCGGATAACATCGAAAATTGAGAATATCCCGAAAGGGGGAATGTGTTCAGAATATTCGAAAATTCAGATTCAGAGAATGGAGAATACTGACTATTCCAACGCGATCCTAGCGCTGATCAAATATAAAAAATATCTAAAATAACGAGAATACGGAGTATCCTATAATTTGCAAAGTATCCAGATCGAATTTGCAGGATCTCGCTTTTTATAAAAATGTGCATTCTTATGCAAAATCACTTCACAATTACTTCACAACAAATTAAGAGAGAATCGTTTCATTTATTACAACAAAATGAATAATTTGTATTTATATCACAACAAGTAAGGATAAACTTCCCTCGACATAATAGAGACAAACTTTTGCACGGATTCTATTTCTTCAAAAGATTTTCGAGAAACCTAAATTTGCATAAGTATTCTCAGCTGGCTAATTACATTCATTTATCACCGCGTCCACTTCTGGCGAAAGAAAAATGACTTGTCACGTGTCAAATGTTGTCGCGTTTCTTCTGATCTGTTTCTTATTAATCGTTCGAAATTTCGCAATCACGTACGTTAGACGCTGATGTCTAGACACGCGCCCTGTCAAATTTCATTATTCCGTGATTTTTGGTACAAAATGCTTGAAATCTTCGTTTTTTACTGAAAGAATATTTAAAATTTGACGTACAACTGTCGTTCAAATAGCCTGCAAAGTGTTGGTATATTAACGAAAAATTTTATTATCTGTCGAATATATTAAAATTGTATCATTGTCGCATCGTCTATCAAATCTAATGGCTTGGACTTCCTAAAACTTTCGATCGATGGAGTGCGAGTTTTTATGAAAAATCACATTTCTACAATTAAAGTGAGAATACAATTAAAATGATCGAATAACCTGGGACGGAAAATCGTTAAGATAAATTTAAATTACGTACTTGTTATTTACAAGCAACGTGGTACTTCGAATATTTTACATAACTCTTTCGTAATGACGTGCATTCGTATCTTGAAAATTTCCCATGAAAATGCCGATCAGCGTCAAGAATAATCGAGAAACCGATTATCTTTCTTCTCATCTTCACGAAAGCAACAGATTCGTATTATGCCCATGGTGTTTAAATTCATCTGTCTTATACAGAGGAAACTCTTTGGCTCGTTCGAGAATCGAAGATAACTTCCTCTCTCTCTCTCTATTTTTTTCTCTCTGATTCACGATGGAAATTGTGACGCGGCGCGCGGCTAAAAGTTTTTCATTGAACGGATTGGTCCCGTATCGGGGGAACGATCTGTCACGATCATTGGCCGTGGAGAAAAGGAAGAAAAAAATTGCGGGCAGCGAGAGAGAGAGAGAGAGAGAGAGACGCGCCGGTGTGCCGTGCGACGAATTAATTAGTTCGATCGCGGCGGGCACGTCTTGAATGAGAGAGAACCGACGCGCTCCACGCGAGCCGGTTTCGGATTATTGCACGCCGCTACACCGCCGCGTACGTGCCTCACGTGAAATTACGTTGTCGGCTAAATTAGCGCGTTTCGATTCTGTTTTATGCCCGGTGTTGCCAACTGAATCTGTCAACGAGTTTTCTCTCTCTTTCTCTCTTCTTTCAACGAGTCCGTGCTCGGTGAAAGAAACCATTACTCTGACTATCACTCTGTTGAAGCTGCGCGCTTTCCCTCCCCCATTTTTCTTCTCTCGACGCTCCGATAGAATTTTCGGGGTTTTCAGCGAGGAAATTTGGCCACCGAGTTTTCTTCTTTCCATGCATTTTTTCCCCCCGTGCTAGTTCTCCGTGTCATTTCGATTTTAAAGTGTGGCGTCTTTATCAGCGGCCGGTAGTCGTGACTACGGCGGATTTCTCTGCATTCGAAAGATACATATAAAACGCACGCGATACACGGAGATGTGTAAAATGTCGAAGGCACAGCGCACGTTACAACGTTTTATAGGTCAGGCAAACCTTCTGCCTTGATTTCTACCGTTTAAATTATCTATTTTTTTTTCTTCTTTTTATTAATTAATTCGTGGATTTCTATTATGATTCACGGATTCTTTTCAATAATAATTTGTGAATCGTAAAGTTCAGTTTCAGTTATGTATTTTTTATTAATGAGTTTTTAGTGTCTTCCTATTGTTAAAAGTGTCCATTTTGTTATACTTTATTTTAGTAGTGATAAGGTTTTTCATACTGTTCCTTCTTTTAATACTCTGATAGAAATTCCTGATCTGTATAATTATTTTGAACTAGATTCAATCGAATGTACAGGGTCTTCTTGTCGAAAATAGCAAGTTTTCAATTGTTAATGCAATTTATCACCTCGGAATTACCATTTTTCGTATCTTTCGTTTTGTGACGATGTTTCGATAAGAAATTTGCGAACTGTACAGATGATCTTTGAACTGTACCGCTTCAATTACACTTCAGTTACGATTTTTCACTTTTAACACGTAACCTTCGAATTTACCATCTTTAATATTCTAGTTTTATTAATAAAGAACTGGCGATATATTTCTGAAGCTGTGGAAATTTCGTGACGCAGTATAAATAAAATTTAAAAATACACGATAAAAAAAAAGAGAAAAAGAAAAATAACGCGTTCACTGAGTTTGAGCTTCGACCTATCGCCGAGCGTGTGCCTTTTAATTTTATTATTAACCTTTTGCCTATTTATAAACAAACACGCAAGCTGACATTTTTTAACGCACGATCGATACGCACTCGCTCGATTCGCGTTAAAAATATCTCATTAATTATAGACGAGCGTGTGTTAACTTTTAATCTTACTCGCAGCTTCTTCTTTTGTTATCTCAAAGAAAAAGAAGAAGAACAGCCGTACGTGAACCTTTTACTAGCTAAATTGATTAATCCTATTTTTATCGAGTTCTCGATTTATATAATTAATATTTAATGTTTCAAGAAAAAGAATGAATTTATTATCACGAAACTGTTAATTATGAAAATAAATATGATAATTGTTTTACAAATATATTGTCTTTACTATACGGAACATTTGGACAACTTCGTCAGTCCTTTATCACGATTACTGGTAAAATTGATAACAACTCTGAAAAATGTGTACAAAACATACAAGTATATTGTACATATATATTTCACAGAGATCACAGAAATATTTAAACAGCTATGATCCATTATATCAACAATATATAATATATCCACATTGTATTAATCTTTTGTTAAATATATAAATCGGCGATAAATATAAACACACACGCGTAGATTTTCAGACTTCAAATCTTACAAATTTTCAACACGTGTCGCTTGTGTCTCTGTTACGGTGCCAGTGAAATATCGATATCTTTCACACAACACGCGTACGTACGTAATACACGCGTGTACGTGAAAAGTTTCCTATGGCAAATGTACGAATATCTTTGCCAGCCACTACGTACGTACATGTATCTTCACGATTGTCCGCGATCCAGATGAATCAGAGACTCGAGTGGGACGAGAAATTTGTCGAGCGCGTCCCTGGTGAACCATGCGCGACAGTAGGTTACCCTTGCAACCCTTGAGCCTCGACCCTTCTCTGGTAAATTCACCCTGCTGTGTGTACACACACGCAAACATACACGGGTCATACAAATGTGTGAGGGATTGTGACGTGTCGTCAAGTCCCACGGCGATTCTCCAGAGACTGGAAAGGCCAAGTTCTTTCTGGCACGATCGATCTTCGCACGCGGCATTCAGCGTCATGTATCGTGTATCTTTTCTCTCTCTCTCTCTCTCTCTTTCTCTTTCTCTCTCTTTCTCTTTGGAACCTCGCCACTCTGCGCCTTGCTTGGTTTCGGACGTTTATCGCTGGTTTTACTCCTTCTGCCAATCCATTTCTCCAAAAAGGAGAGAGAATCACGCTCACCGAGATCTGTTTGTCTCTTTAACGCCGCGTTAGTTGATTCAAACGATCCGGTCTCTTGTAAATCATTCTTTACACAGCGGCGAGCGGCGAGCGAATGATTGTTTCGTGAGAAACTTTACATTCCTGGTCTTCTTTTTTCTCTTTCATAATTTCACCTTTTTTTCCCCCGGAATATTTTGCGATCGAGCATCGCGAATATATTTATATATATTTATATCTACGTAGCTCGAAGCATTATACATTCATTCTGCAATATAGGATCACAAGACGTAAAATTTTCTATATTATAGCGACGTGATGCAGAACCCATTCTCAATAATGTAGAATTTTTTTCTGCAATGTAAATTCAATTCTTTTTTTTTTTTTATTTTTTCCAACACACGAAGAAACCTTCTGCAACGTATAACACTTTGTTCCGTAACATTTAAATAATAAAAAAAAGACGAAAGAATTAAATTTCAATTCTTTAATGTAAGAAATTCCACCATATACGCGTCTTCATTCAAAAATTCGAAAATAGAAGCGAATCGTTTTTCTCGCTGGCGAAGAAAAAGAAGAACGATGGTGTTCGGCGGCGGCGAGAAACTCCCGAGGAATTGTAAAGTCGCGCGGCGGTGGTGAAATCGGGTGACCGGATTATTTGGTCGCGATGCGCTCCGATGCGTATTGCGGCTAACACGTGTAACTTTAGCGATCGAACGCGTGAACGACGTTAATGGAGCAACGCCGATATTAAAATCGATAACAATTCCGGAGAACGATGGCCCGCTTGTCAGCGAAAGCCCGCCGCCAGTCAGTCAGACGCTAATATTTTGATGCCACCAATCAATTGTCCGTATTACGAGGCGCGGGCATTACAACGCGAATTCAATTTTCCAAGAATTAGTCTGCCGTTTCGCGCTTCTGCTTCCCGATTACGCCGTTGCGCGTTTCGATCAGAAAGCCCGATAAAGATTTCACTGTTTCTCCACATGGAAAACCCCGGAAATTTCGTTCTCCGAAAATCATTCGAATACTTCTGTTCGAGTCTCTTATCAAGAAAAATAATACATGGTGATTTTAACTTGGCGCAAGCATATGTAGCGGGGTTCGTTTTTTTTTCTTTTTTTTTTTTTTTTTGGTACTTTGCAAAATTTTATTTTATATAACAGTTAATATCAGTTTTGATATCTATGTATAATTTAACAACAAGCACACTGAATGTCGATATATTTAATTTGGAATGTAAGTTGTGTTATAATAGGTTAAATTATTGCCCTTAACCTCTTAACGCATCAATTAAAAATTAAAAAAGCGGTCGTTTTTCCACCAATTTTTTTTATTCTCTACTTTCCTAAAATACAAAAGAACATTAAACAAATCTTGGAAAAGAAACACAAAAAATTGTTGTTTTGTGCAAAAAAAAACTAAGGTAATTGCAACTTTCTTCGGGTGAGAGGAAATAAGTACAACACTGTCTAACGAGTATATTTGGTTGTATTTATATAGAAAATCAAAACCGCAGGTCTCACGAGTTAACTCGGGCGCGCGAAAAAAAATCGTTTTCTTAAACTCGACTTAACTCGGGCGAGAGTACGTTAATATCTGGTCGTTTAGCATAAACGATTCTGTTGAGTCCAGTTGGGACCAAACTTAATTTCGTTTTAAACAGACGCTTTAAAATGCGACATTTTTCGACCGTGGTTGGCGATCGACTCTAATTCGTAACTTTTTCGAAAGTGAATCTGCACTTCTCTGCGTGTCTGCGTATCTATCATCTAACGTCTATGTGTGCGTACTATCTCTCGTCTATCTGTCTTTTCCCGGCTCTCTCGACTGCGGGCCTGTTTTGTAGACTTCGAGACTGGCGAATTACCGACTCGAGTCCCCCGATCTAGGTGAATTCGTGTAACCTGTAATTTGAATGTTGTGTGTGACGATACGATTTTGGAAACGCTAAACAAAACAGGCCTGTCGACTGGAAATGACGACAAAAGGTACTAACCGTGATTATGTCGCTGCTGCGCAAGCTTCTTACCACAAGGAAACCGTTTACCTTTAGTCATAAATATTCTAAATTTACCGACTATTGTATTTATCCTTCGCGCTGCTAAGAAGTCTAACGTTTTTTCGATTTAGAATGTTCTGTGTGATTACTATAACCGCCTCGCGACTTGACGGGAAACGCTCCGACCGCTGGTTCTTCTTTCATTGAAGCTTTTATCGAGGCTTTATTATCTATACGTCGTTTTATGTGTTTTGTACAAAGTGATAGTGAAATGTGTGGTTGTGTTGCTAAAATTTAAAATCGATCTGAAAAACGGGTGTTGTGTGTAGTATTGTTATACTTGATAAAACATCGGTATACAGTACGAATGATCATCTAAATTGTTTCAAATGTAGCCTGTGTAATTGTAGCCTCGCTGTAGTGTCGGCGAAATTTCAGAAAGTTGCTCTAATTGTTTTCGAACAATTGTACTTTCCTGACTGTGCCTAATTGTACGTGCATTGATTCCAATAGAATTATTGCACTTGTACGTATATTACACGTACACGTAAAATATATATATATATATATATATATATATATATATATATATATATATATATATACGGACGTATAAAGTTTTCCACGATAAACGTGAGCGTACATGGTGGTTCTGGTTCTGTCGTAACGATTCAATGGAGTAGAGAAAAAAAATTTTTTTTTCGTAAATACAGCTACACTGAATCGCGATCGGCGATGTGTAGAGCAGCAACCTTCGGAAAGATACTTGCCAGTTGTAAAGTTTCGACGAAGTTTCGACGATCACGAGCAACAAGATGCAACGCGCGCACCACACACACACACACACACACACGCACGCACACAAAGAGAGAGGGAGAGAAAGAGCTGGCGCACTGACACGAGGGTGATCGATATCAGTGTAGCCGGTCGATTCGTGACCCTCGAAACACGCTGTTATCGCTGCTGCAGTGCAACGGTCTTTCCTTTGTACAATCAACTCTTATATTCAATTAGAACTTTGCGTCTGATATGAGCGCACACACATATCCGTCTACGCCGCAACATCTAACCACGAATTCATTCGTTCCGCGAGCCATCGAAACGACCTGCGAGCATCGAGACGTTCCCTCCCTTCCGTAAAATCCGCCTGTTTTCTCCTCGGTTTTGGTTTCTTTCTTTTTTGTTTTTTTTTTTTTTTTGTTTTTCGCAACTTGCTCGATCTCGACGTAGAGATTAAATCCCCTTTTTATCTATTTCTCGCGTTTCTCGCGTCGAGCCCTAACCTAAATCAGACTTCCCCTTTAATAAATATAATTTCGGACAATTTCGAAACAATGTAGATACACGAATAATAAACAGAATATGACCTTTCTATTCGTGAATCTACGGAGAATCCAAGGTCTGATTTTACGAAAATCAAGAATTCCGTGTTTTTCAGTAGAACTGCGACAGTGGATATCGAGATTTTATTTCCCGGATTCGTACGATCGCGGCACTGACAGGTGTTTGACGCGTGCAAAGAAGTCATGCACGAGCTTATTAAACTTGATTTACGCCGTTTGCTCGGTCACGATAGCACGATCTCGCTCTTGTTCCGAGCTTTTTTCCTCGATGTTAATGGAACGATTAATCGGGCCGATCACGATTTGGCAACGTGAACGCTCTGGTTGTTCGAATAGCGTGCGGACTCTCATCGATTTTCGCGATTTTAACGCGATACGTGAATTAATAGCGATCTTCCTCCGATCTAAATCATTACTGCATTTGTTGAGTACAAGCTTGTCGAGAATATGTGAAAATTGAATGAATACACGATACACGAAAGATCGTCCGTAATACGTTAAGGTCAAATATCTATTAATTAATAAATTCTCCAATTTCCCGTTATTATTCGCACCGATAATTTAGAAAAATATTCTACATCGTCTGTCGATATAGCTGGAATCCAATGCAAACGAATTAGGGATACTAAAAGGGGAATTTGGTGCTCCTTGCAATAAAAGTAAATTCTATAATCTTAATTACTTAGATTGAAATGATGCGTCTCGCAGCACCTCGGAAGCCCTATTAAATTCCCGACCCGTAAGTGGTGAAAATCATTCTCTAATTAAATTACACTCAGCCGCGTGCAAAAACAACAGTCCGCACGGCTCTTCTTCCGCTTAGCAATTGAAATCCCGCGCTCGAAATTCAACTTCACCACGAACCTTCACCTTCCGACGAAGCGAAATGAAACTGAGACACGCGTCTCTGGCGATCGAACGCTAACTATACCTATAACGTTAACGCATAATTTGCAATTGGAGAGCTAAGATTTCGGTTGAACGCGAACGGACCTCGCGGGACTATTGGACTAATCCAGTTTCCAGGGGAATTCTTTTACTCGAGTGGATAAACGAGGGGAGGTGGGGCTGCGAGGGACGCGATACGTTGTGTTTCCATCGGTGAAAGTCGTAAGTTTCGTGGTGCCGCGCGGATCTATGCCACGGACTGACGTGTTCCGCCGCGCCGTGTTTCATTGGGCCGCTTCGGGCGGCTTACGAAAGTCCGACGATGCATGCTGATCTCTCTCTCTCTCTCGTCCCCTTTTCCTCTCCTCTCGGTCTACATGCATGCGACACGCGACCCACACCAGAGAACACACTGTACACAGCACACCTAACATGACCGATCGGTCTGATCTGACAGATCGTTGCCTGTCCCCAGGAGGCATACTCCGTACTTTGGCCAGCCGGACTACAGGCTCTACGAGTTGAACAAGAGGTTACAGCAGCGTACAGAGGTGAGTCTGTTCACTCCATTTTTTTTTTCTTTCTTTCTTTCTTTTTAGGTTTAGTTTTCTTTAGCTAGAACCGCGTCGCCGGTCTTCGGGTTTTTATCGTCATCTCGTATCGTCTTTTTCACGCTTCGAGTGATTAACATGTAGAAATTCTTTTTCTTTTTTTTTGCATATCGTTGGCAAACTCAGGGTTAAAAAAGTCACTTAGGCTTTCTTGGCTTCTCGTCGTGCAGAAGTCTCTTTTTTTTTTATAGAATTAATTCATTGAATTTCATTGACAGAGGTCGTCGTGTGATGTATCGTATTTTCGATATTGAGAAAATTATATTCCATGTGCACATAGTTTTTGAACGAATCTATTGACGATATATATCGACTATGTCGAATAAAGGGAACCGGGGTCGATCGTTTTGGAACAGTAGATAGAATATATTAATGTTACAAGTACTGAATAAAATAAATTGGGTTAAGAAAAAAAAGAAAAAAAATGATGTACACTTTTGGAGCACTAGATAAGAAGAAATAGAAAATCAGAAATAGCACGCGTCTCTTAAATCATTTCTGTCGATTTTTCAAATCGTTCGAACAGCTACAACCTATAAGTAGCGCAAATAATTGTGCATAAAATCTGCATGAGCAAAATATTTATTGAAATGGCTCGTTCGGTTGCACGGTCGTTTAAACGAAAGTGCAAAATATGTGATTCGAGAAGGTCACGACATCTGATCGAAACAAGGAGGAGTCTCTGTACAGTTGCATATCCTTGCATATCCTTCGCGGAGAGACAAAGAGTTGGCGTAAAGGTTAGGGAAGGTTCATTAGCAGATAGAGTAGCCCGATTAGACAGATGACTAGGTATTAACCGACAGGAAAACTATGCCGATGATTAATTGCTTTCCGTTTGTGCAACCTTGTTTCTGATCAGATTGAATTACGAATGAGTATACGCGATCTACCTCGAGCGTGCTTTTCTTTTACAAGCTGACACAATGATAGATCTATCTTGTTCGATCGATCGTGTTTTTTTTTTGCCGCGTTTTTTTTCTTTTTTTTTCTTTTTTTTTCCTAATCACGTACGCGGTACAAGAAGAAAGAGAAACAGCGTTTGTTGAAAAAGCGCGCTTAGCTGAGGTTTGATTTGTCAGAGTGACGAATGTGGTCGTGATTCCAACCCTTAAATGTTATCGCGGGTAGAAATATTGTCACACTTTTTTTTTTAAATAAATTCCTAATGTAATATCGTGTACACCGATCAAAGATCGACTCGAAATTTAGCATAAAATGTTTTTAAAATATACGTTTCTAAAGTTCGTGTGGTCAATCGATTTCGTGTTTTTCGAGTAGTTTTCGTCTTTCGACGAATGGAATTTACATTTTTTTGTTGTGTTCTTATTGTCGCCAAACCTCGATATTATTCGACTTTGACATGAATTAAAAAACTTCGAATATCATTAACAATCGTCGAAGCAGCAGTTTGAAGTTATCATCAATGAACAATTCTTACAATGTGAATTACACGAACGTTGCACGAGCACGTTGTTACAATTGAAAATTTGAAGAATTCGCAACGATGAAAGTGCGATACAAAATTTTGACAATTATTATTTCTCCTCGTAAAAGTCTAGTTTTATCGTCGAATAATAGGAAAAAAATAAATGACCATTTGTATTAGCTGTTATTGTAAAATTCGTACGAGATGAAACATCCACCTGTGAGGGAACTTCTGAGAATTAAATCGATGGGATTGGCGGGAGAACGGGAAACATCGTACGTGAACATACGCGATTTGATATTCCATGCATTATAAAATTTCCCGGCTCGTACACAGCGGTCAGATAAACTTATTCTCCTTTCAGAGATCCTCGATAATAGCGATAAGATATTGTACAATCCTCGTGAAGGGATTATCGTTGGCGCACGTGTCTCGTTCCTGAACTATCGAGTTTTCCGTCGATTTCAGACAAGCCGGATTAATAGACTCTTTGTGGGCAGATCGCTCGACTTCATGCGACTTTCGCGAGCAACCGCCGTACCGGAATGTATCGAAGACGAATCGCGCTCCGCGATAGTCCGGACCGGAAAGGTCGATAATCGATTAAATCATCGGTTTATTGCGTCTTCGTCAATGAGAATTATTGACGACGCGTCTTATTACAAGCCAATCCATTATTGGAAATGTTTCGGGGAAAATTCTTTTCGGAGATTGCAGATGATCTGGATAGTGTTACAGCTCTTTTTTTTTTTGTACAAAATTTTCGAAAAAAAATTATCAAATTCTTCAGAGATTTTTCAAAGAAAGCTATAAGCTAGTATATTATTGGAAATATTTGGAAAAGAATTTCATTTGGTGATTGCGGATCTTAGCAGCTTAGTTTCTGTAAGAATATTCTGCAAAATCTCACGTTGAAAGAGTTTTTAATTTCTAAGACCAGCGAGTCCTTTTTTTCCGAGATTGCGGAAGATTGAGAGACACGTACAATTTGTTATTTAAAAACGAAAGAAAATGTTAGTCTATTTATATATCAAGAAAATTATTAATTTCAAATTAATAACGTTAACGTTCCTTTTCTAGTACGCTTATCGTTCTTTGATATCGCATATGAACTTTTTGTTAAAAAAAAAAAAAAAAAAAAAAAATAACGATAGCGGCCAACGAAATGAAACACGATATCATATCGCACGTATCGTGTGCGATTTTATTGAAAAATTTATTGTATAAAGAATGTAAATATATAGAGATAATAAAGACAAATATTAGAGTGTATCAAAACGGCCAAGGGTTCGAATAATTCTTTATTATATTACGAATTTCTTCATTCTTCGTGCAGTTTAATTTTTACAATCGTCAACTATTTGAACTGCCAAAGCTTATATATTTTCAATAATAAATAAAAATTTTATTAAACTACGAATATCCATGTATCATATCCGCAAGTTGACACGAGCAAAAATACCTGAAGACACGCGAGATTTTTCCCGAAAGATGGTACGAATCGAGTGCAGCGACTCCGGGAGAAGCATCGAAACCACTTCGAATCGATTAACAACCCACGTCGAATCGATCGAGGCGCATTTGTCGCGCTGAGAGGCTCGCGCGAATGTTTCCCTCTTTTTTTCTTTTTTTTTTTTTGTAGCGAATCTCTGCGAGATCGAGTTTTCTTTCGATCAACAGTGATCAATGCGCCATCAGGACAAAGCAACGCGAGGAGAAAGAAAGAGGAAAAGAAGAAAGAAAAGAGCGAAGGAAAAGAGGCCGAGGTTAATGTGTCTTAACGAGCCCGCGATACTTGAGGCGCGCGTTCATTAATCTCGGAGGACCGACGAACGAACGCACGACCGGTCTTCGCTTTCGAGATCTCGATATTATCGGCCCGTCACGCTGGTCTACGTTTGTCGCGTGTCGGCCATCACCGTAAAAAAAACCTCGCCTGCAATTAACTCCTTCGATATATCGAGCTGTCCACCTTTTTTTGCCACTTTGCGAAGCGTAAAAACGATTGCAAAGCCCGATTGATGGCCGATCCGCGTTCGAAAGTATGCTTAAATAGAGTCGAACTTTTTTGTCGAACTGTCTTCAGGCTATTTTTACTTTTTTTTTTTTTTTTTTTTGTACTGGATTTATATTTAAAGGATTTATCCTTCGTGAATCGAATAGGCCTTTGAACTTGTTCTCTTAAAAAAATTTTTTTTTTTTTTTTTGAAGATCGAGCAAGTTTCACGAACCATTCCCAAAATATCTGATCGCGTGGTTAAGTTAGATTCCTTGATAGTATGCATTTATGAGCATTTATTGACGTTCATCCATCGGTCGAAGATTTGGAGACAATTGTGCTATATTTCTTTGAAAACTGGAAGAATTGAAAAAAATCTTTCCAGTGTTAATATATTAGTAATTTTGTTGTCGTTATGAATACACGATGAGCATGTCGATGCGAATCAAGCCTTGTTAAGCAGTTCTAAAACAGAAGATTCTTTTCTAATTTCCTCGATGAAAATTTATATATTTTATATCATTTTATATATTGCATACTTTCTTTAAATTCTCTACAATTTTGCATACAAAAATTTCCCATCGATGATGATCGGATTGTTTGCACGAATTTAAAAGATTGAACTTGAATAAAAGTTTATCACACTCTCATGCAAGACTTTCGCAGAAAAAACAACACACAGTCTAATCATTAATTAAATATTTCTGTTCCTCTTTTGATTACCCTTGTGAATCCTTCTTTCGTTACCTAATTCAACTTCGAGAGCTGAATACTTCATTCGACCAAGGGCTGCAAATATTCGCCCCTGGATGACAATCAATTTCGGGTAGAAGCGCGGCCAGAAGTTCGTTTCACTCCGGCACACCTGTCTAATTCACGAGGGAACCTAATTTCTCCTCACTCTGCATACGCGACCTTGACCAGCCAACGTTGAATAAAATATATCATCGTGGCTCGCCACGGAGAGCGTCAGTGGACGATGATCGAGTCGAGGAAGAGTCATCAGTCACTCGAAAAGCTCGATCGTTATTAAACTGGCTGCGCCAGTCAAGGCTAGCCGAATGTTTGTCCATCATTTGTTAAGAGTCCCGATGGTAATTTCGCTCGACTCTGGCCCACATACGCTTTTTCTCTCTTCCTCCTGTGACTTTCTTTTTCTTTTCTTTCTCTATTTTTTTTTCTTTTTTTTTTTTCTTTTTCATTCGTTTCTTACTCGAGTTCTCTTTTTCGGAGCAGTTCTCGCTCGGTTCGCTGCCTTCGTCTCCTTTCTTCAGCCAAGTTGTTCACTCTCGGTCACTCATTCGCGAACTCGAGCAAACGACGTGGCGTGTCCCTGGCTCATAAATCATCTTTTCTCACCGTTATCGTCAGATCTCGTGCGTTGTCAGCGTGCACGTGTGCACGGTTCACCGCTGTGTGTTTCTTTGCCGACTTCCGTCAGGCCTGTGCGAACTCTCGACCGGCGCCCTACCGATTATCATCGAGAAGCGTACACGTCATCCTCGAGATCATCCAATTCAATTATCTGTTGAACTCGAAGGCAGATGATCCTTCGCGGGATTTTGGTCCTTCTACGATTTCGTTAATTCATTAACGCTGGAGCTTGAAGAGGTTTCAGATTTGTCATTTCTGCTTTATGATTATAATTTTGTTCGCAGTCGAAACGTTTCTCGCAATTTCTTAATCGCGAATCTTCGAGTGAGATTCATAATGCAGATTTCTGGTGAAACATGCGTCGCTCGTGCTTCGTATATTGCGTTTGCACACATATTTTTCTATTGCACTATTGTTTCATCGTGTCATGAAGTTTGTCGAGAAATATATATTTAAAAGTAAGCTAATCACATTCGAGTTCGTGTATGAAAATTTCTTTCCATCTTGGACGATTTCAGTACCGATGGCACACTTTTCATCAAAAACGCGAATCATAGAAATGGCGGGGAAAGAAACGATGCATCAACCACCGAAAAGTTGTTACAAAAAGAGGAGACTTCTCTTTGCATAATCACTTTGGAACAAACGTCGAAGAAAAAAAAGAATACATCTGCTCTGTAGAGTTTTGAATTCGTAAAATTTCAAAGGGGAAAAAAGCAATTTCACTCTCTCGTTACGTTTCACAATGTAAAAAGGTTTTTCCGGATAAAAATTTCGCCGAATGTAAAAAGGTTTTGGAATGGACACAAGTGATTTTGCAAAAATCGTTAATTTTTTAAGTCATAATTTAGCGATTATTCGTACAAATAGCTAAAAACATCTATGATTGTTATGCCTAGATTTCTATCTAGATTTTGTCTAAATTCTTTTAATAAAAGAAAAGTAGAACTTTCGTAGAAAAATTGAAAGCATCATTTCATATATTTTCCCGCATTACCCAGTAATTTCGTGTTTCAAAAATTTTGTCTATAAACGCGTGAAAATTCGTTCAGTGTAACTACAAGTTTTGGAATCTAAATTTCTTTGATTAAAACAAAAAAAAAAAAAAAGAAAAAGGAAAGTAAGATTCTCGTCCTTTTATACACCCAGTAATTTGCTTGCAAATATTCTATAAATGCATGAAAATTCGTTCGATATAACCAGAAGATGTATTAACAGGAGCTTCGACAATCTTTTTTGTTTTAAATAAGTAATACTTCTCGCACACTGATAATCACTGTCATCTGGCACAGCAGTATTCCTGCTCGAAACGTTGAAAAGTTCATACGCTATCGTTACGTATTTATCTATCCCGTGTTTCACAGAACCGTGTCGAGGATTCACGATTCAGTGGTGTCTCGGCGAAGTGTCGCTGGAAACGTAAAGATCGAGAGAGAAAGCGCGAGTATTCGGCGGAGATCTTCGATCGAGCATCTGTAGTACGAGCTGTGTACGTCACTGCGAAGTTTACCGTAGTTGCGCGTACGTTAGGGTTGCACTCGTGTCACTTGGGGGTGCCAGGAGGGTTAGCTCGCGAGACGCAGGAGCGAATTAAAATCAGCAACTACGCTAATTCTGTCTTCTTCGTTTCCATTCTCCTCCCTCGAGTCTCGTCTCTCTCTCTCTCTCTCTCTCTCTCTCTCTCTCTCTCTTTTTTCAAACACAGAATGTTTTGATTTACGAAATGTTCACAGGAGGAAATATATCGCGTATTATAGGGAGGGGGACCAAAAAAAAAAAAAAAAAAAAGAAAGAAGGAAATAAAAATCGCTGGACCTATCATCGGTTTCACGTTAATTCCAATTCAAACGGTTTTGCCGTGATGCGGGCCACGTTTCCATCGCAGCGTGCTCTATCCGATTGCGCTATAAGCTTCTTTCAAGCTTATGTTCCGGCGTTCCGAAACAGTAGATTTGGGAATTAATTTGTTAATGTCTTTAGTCGATCAAGCGCGATCGGCACCGCGAGTTTCGCCATCGCCGCGGGCAGGTTCCCCATTGGCGGAAATGCCGCCGCGAGAGAGACGTTTATTTAATAGGGATATTGGAATGAGATTTTTCAGCAGAGACGAAGGTCGCCATTTACATCGTTCGTTGCCAGATCGTTGGATTTTTTATGCATTCCGTTCTGGGAATTTCCAAAGTGCAACGTTGATGTTGATGTGAGAAAACGTACGAAATATCCAGAATGTGCAATGATTTCTGTAATATTTATTTGTAGGCGAATTTTACAGATGAAGTGGATGAGATCAATGAGATCGGCACTCAATTGATAATGTGACAAACAAATGAAATTACAAAAAAAAAAGAAGAAAAAATGGTGATTTGGGAAAAACGGAGAGAGGGGGACGAAAGATTCCAGCGTCCTCGACGAAAGAAAGTGCAACGTGACGACGAAGCTTCTTTCTATCGTACAGTTCGAACACAATATTTCTCTACGCGTGTGAAATTAGAGGAAAGAAAGAAGAAAAGATTGCGCGAAATCGTGGCCGAAAACCTTCGCCGGAAGTAGCAACGCCCATGGGGAGAGTATTTCGCAATTACTCCCGCGATCGTGCATTTACGCCGATTGGATTCCCGGTCCGTGGAAATTCGACTGATGCTAATTAGAAATTCGATCAAAACCAACCAGGTGAAATTCACCTGGCCGGCTGGAAAAATCAGGCCGACTCGCAACTGGTAATTGAGAACGCGGAACGCGTGGGGCAGCCGAGTAATTGTAAATAAATTAATTCTGTATCGCGTGCTAACCTCCGCTCGAGGCAATGAAACGTTTCGATTAGGGAAACCTTCCACGAACGACGCGTGGAACGATGAAAGACGAGATTTTGTTTAAACAGGGGGAAAGGAGGCATGTGTAAAGGATCCTGTGTGAAACAGGCGATGAAAAAAGTCTTAAATGCGGAATTGGCGATATTAAATCTACGAAATTATTAAAATCGATTTTAATAGAATTACAGAATTCCGGGTTCAGAACTGTGAGATGAACTTTCACGCCAGAAATCAAAGAAATTACGAGAAGGCGAGAGAAATTATTAACGAAAAGAAACATAGAGGAAAGGAAATACGAGTACGCTAATTTTTTGACAAGATCCTTTAACATATCATTTCCGTACGATTATACCGCCTTTCACGTCATAAAAATTGATAATGATCGATAACATTGAATAATGCAAATCATTTCTACATTTTAATTTCATCAAGCGTCCCGGTGATTTATGGACGAGAGAGGCGCGCCCGTGTATTCTTAATTATTCGAAACAAATGGCTCGCTATCATTCATATCAACCGAACCATTCGGCTCCCGGTGTATTTTTTTTTTTATTTATTTATTTTCTTTTTTTTTTTTATTTCCCATCGATAATGCGTCCGAGCTTAAAAGTTTTAATCACCGGTAAAAGCGTTCGTTATTTGGAAATTTTTTAATAGAAAATCGCGCGTGCGCCGAGGAACTTTTGAACTTTTTCCATTGCAGCGCATGCCGAAGGAAATAAAACTAAATTCAATAAACGTCAGGTCCGGCGAACGAATAGCAAATTGAAACTGTAATTAAATAGAATCCCCTCCTCGTGCGTGGCGCACGCGGTGTCCGGTGTATTTCTATTTTTTTTTTGTTTTTGTTTTTTTGTTTTTTTTTTGGGAAGAGATGAGGGGGTGGAGGAGAAATCCATATGCAAGTCGTCGCGTGTCGATTGATTGTTTAATTGTTTATGGACGAAATTTATTCTCTCGTTCTCGATGGTTAATGCACTCTGTGTTCGCTGTTGTATAATGATCTGAACGATAGTCGTTCATCTCGAACAAATCGAGCTTATAAACTATACACAGGTCTGCTGAAGTTGAAATATATTCAAGAAACACATTGAACATGTGAATGTATCGCCACGAATGTCGAGATATAGTGTGTTACGTGTTGTATAAAATATTCTCAGTTTTTATCAGCAATGACACACGATTGTCGTAATTGAGCTTTGAATTTTATTTAAATTTTATGCAAAATTTAGCAAGACGTAAAAGCGGCGTGCCGTGTTCGAAATTTTTGCAAACTTGACGTTTAAGCTGTGGCTGTTAATTTCATACTCTAAATTCATATAAATTCATACTCTAACCATGATTAGAGCAAGATGTATCGTCGCAGATTGTATGTTCATCTACATTTTTCGTAAGAGCGTGAACAATTACCTTGAAACAGACGGTAGATATCAAAAGCGAATATCCTGATTTATTAATGTAATAATTAATTCGTCATTCAACCAATACTTTACAATTCCTATATATACATTTAACACAATGACGATGTATATCTATACGCATATTTTCTCAAGTTCCTATTTTTGTCGAAAATTTTCCACTCAATCCCTCGATTATTTTCACTGGCTACTATCTATCTATCTATCTATCTATCTATCTATATATATATATATATATATATATATATATATATATATATATCTCACGCGCGAAATAATTTTTGCGTAATGCGCTATGCTACTGCATTGGGAGAAACAGTGGGAATTTGGAATTTTCGTGACTTATCGCCGGAGACCTGGACATCTATTTCCATCGGTGCACTTTGACGAATACGGGACACGGTATCTGACATAGGATACAACGCTTTTTCATCGTGACAGATGACATCTACATTCACCTTCGCGTGTTTCATACACGGAAGTCGTTCCACTTCCCCATATTTTTTGTCCCCGCCGAAATAATCGTATTTCGTCGGGATAGCGTGATCCCTCAAGACCTGTCCGGCTGGCCAAGAAAAATTATTTCGTCTGCCCCCTCCCCTGTTGTAACAATAACAATCGCTCGGCGAATTTTCGTTCGTTTCAATTGACATTCGCTACATCCGTGATTTAGACAGCAGTAGATGCATTTATTAAAAGCATATTTTTACACTTGTTGATTGCAATTGATGGCTAAAATGACTGGTCGATGAGTTGAAATAATATGAAAATGACGGAAATCGATACGAGGGACGAATCGAAACGAAAAACTTTCAAAATTATCTAAATTCACGATCTACTAAAATATGAATCGGTCACTTCGATCGATCGGATGGTTGTCGTAATATCTATTAGACGTTAATTGCATTTTGTCGATCGACGAACCGCAAATGAACAGTTCGAGTTCTTTTTCTTTTCAAATCTCCAATTTAACGAAGTAAAAGTTGCCCGCCGATGCAGATGACCAGTCTGTTAGTTCGCGCGAAATATTCAAATCGGGACGTGCAAACGCGAAAAGGGTGAACTGAAGAATAATCAACAGAGTCGATCGACTGAAAAAATTCTAATCCAGTCTAGATGTAAAATTATTTTGCAATCAACCGGAGTCTGACGGATCCAAATCTTCTTGTAGACTTCCATTCAGAATTCATCCGAATTTGTCTTGCGCAAACCTAACGCGACGCACGATGGTCCGCGATATTTCCTGTCGGAGCCGGTAATTTTCCGCGGAAGCAAGGCGAAATAAAAGAGAGAGAAAGAGAGAGAGAGAGAGAGAGAAGAGGAAACGCACGTTGCAATATCGGTGGAAAAAGCGAGGCGAAATTTTTAATAACGTCCACAAGTCGCGGCTGGAAATTTCTAATTTGAAAACAAGCTCCGACCGCGAGGGGGGCAGGGCATTCGTACGGCGACTAAACATCACTACCCCCTCCCCCTGCCCCCTGCCCCCGCTCCGGTCCGTATTCATCGCGAAAATCTATATTGCACAGGCCTGCAATTTTTCTACCTTGCGCCGCGCGCGCCCACGCGCTCTCCTGCTCTATCTGGCCGTCCCCGTTCCCGTCGAAACGCTCGAAATCACGTAAATCTCCGATAATAAAGCTCTGATGAGAAATTCCATGCTCGATGACTCGTTTCGTTGAAACGCGCGGAATCGTGCGCGCCGCCACGTCCCTTTCGAACTTCGCTTCGTTGATATTTCGTCCGGTTCGCCGAGCGTTCGGCTTTAGCAAACAACCGCTTGGACAAAATGACGGGGAAACGTCGCTTTCGAGGACGGGAAACTAGATTTTCGAACTGCGCGTTCGTGGGACGATATTTCGAGCAGCACGATTGTTGTTGATCATCTTCTCGGGCTTTCGTCGCAAATTTCAATGTCGCGAGTGAAAATCGCGTGACTAAAAATTGTGTCGCATAGGTCGCATAGATCTAGAAATTGTGGTTGCACCGGCAAACTTGGGAAAGTACATCCCGATCTCTGGTTTCGACGAGCGACGGATCTCATCTCGCTAGACTGAGTGTAGTAAAGAATTTTTTCTTTAATATACGACGAGACGGAAGTTCGAATTTCTCGAGAATTATGAACGTGTACACACAACGCGCGAGAATGAGAACTACGGTAAACAGTCGAGTAATTTCGCGAGTTAATGTAAGTTCGTTTCTTCGAGAAACGGCATTGCGTTCGTTTATCTCTTTCGTTCGTCGTTCATCCGCCGCGGTGGACCGTGAGCTCGGAATTCTATCCGAGTGTCACGCATGATTTTTTACTTTAAAAAAGAAAAAAAAAAGAAAAAAGAAAAAAAAAACGCGAACGAGCACGCGAGTTGTTTCGAAAACGTGAACAGCAATTAGTCGATCCGAGAATAAATAACGAATAGCTCGCGGATGATTGCGCCGTCCATAAGCGTTCCATTCCCTGAAAACTTCATCCGCGGCGAATTAATATTCCCGGCTTACTCGCCGCGCTGGATATCTTCTTCTCGCGATATTTGGAAAATCGCAAGATATTTATCGAACGGCCAATCAATTTCAAACACATACGATCAGTGTAACTCTAACCTTATGAAGAAATTTATGCGGAATATATATATTATGATATTTAGAGTAGATTAAATCTAGTATTTTTCAATCTACATTCGCGCTTTTTTTTTTTAATTCTCACTATCGTCTACTTGTCAACATGACAATAAATTTTTATCTTAAAATATCTCAGCAAAATGCTGTCAATCGTGTGCTTGCAGCAAATATCTGATCCACATTTTCAGATTTGCCTTCGAAAATTCGATCGATTCGGTATAATCACGGTGTTAACAGCGTTAACGAGACTTCAAAACAACATTTCGTTTAACAAGCGTAATAAGCGCATTCCTTTGACGCGCGTTTCACCTGTGTAGCCCGGCTTTCTCCTTCTAATCTCGAAACGAACGAGTCGAAAAACGCCTGGTCGAAAATGTACGCGGAAATTGGAAACGGAGGCAAACGTTATTCCGGTTGTTCTTCCTGGACGTATCCTTCGAACGAATGGCTGTTTTTCCTCCTCTCTTCGTCGGGTGGTCACCAGGTACACGCAAGTAAAGGGCGGCCCTGATGTTTACGTAAAACTTTTCGCAGTACGCCGCCAAAAGGGAGAGAAAGTGCGGAAGGGAAGAAAGGAATAAGAAGAACAAGGGAGAAATAGCTTCGGCAGGCCTGTAAACGCTTTGCAAATTTTTCCACCCTCGAGCCTCTTGTCGGGAATTACTCCGGCAACGCTGCTCAAAGGAATGTTTTGTAATTAGCCGAAAGACGGAAACCGGGACATTCACGCGAGTAAATGATTGATTCGCTTTTTATCGACGAGGAATCCGCGATGCTGATGCGCGCTCCATTAGATAATTAGACGCCAGTTTTTACCATTGTTATTCTCACGAAAGAGCACACACACACACACACACACACACACACACACACACACACACACACACACACACACGTCTATTTTGTAAACTTTTGAGAAATATCTTCGAAGACTTTCTTTCAATTTTAATGCGCGAAGAAAAGAAGATAGAAGAATTTGGTAGATCCAAAGATAGGTTCACGATGCTTTGCAATGATTTGTTATCTATCATTGTATTATATACTAATCATATCTATCACATATTAATCAAATTAACATTAATCTACTTTTTTGTGGCACCGCTGCGTAACGTTAGTTTCCAATTTTTTTTTTTTTGCGATTATTAATATATTATAGTAGCCGTGAATTATTAACGTCTCTTTACTTTTTTTGTAGGAGCGATGAAAACACGCATGTGAATGCAAAAGTCAAATGAAAAGCTACGAAAATTGCTGGAGATCATATTAAACTTTAATCCGTTCCATTGAAAAATTAACCAACGGATGTTTGCCTAATTGTTGCGCTAGTTTAATTTAATGATTTTAATATTTCAATCTACGTGTGTGTGTGCGTGTGTGCGCGCAATATTTCTGCAGTGTTGAAGAAAATCTCGAGGCGACGTCTAATCCCAGATTCAAATGAGAATGTAGCTCTCCGGCGTGGGAATTGGTTGACAACGTATTAAATTTTCATCCGTTTAAAATTACAGTAAAAAAATTAATCGAGTTACTTGCTCGTGAAGAAACGTACGGTATTAATTTCGCTGCGGTTAAGTTTAACCGACGAAAACATTAATCCACGTAATTAGTGTTTTCAATATCTCTTAAACGTTCAAGGAAAAGTTCGAAGAGGCGATCGGTCGTACGAACGCGTTAAATTTTAATTCGCTTAATTCTGATTTCATACCGATTTGTTTCAATTTATTCACATCGCCCTAACTGTAGTTTCGTTGTTGAACTAGTTTAATTAATGCACGATTAATGTTTCGCGCACGTTTCCGAGAGAGAGAGAGAGAGAGAGAGAGAGGCAAAAATACGAATTGTTCAAATATGAAAATCGAGCGAGACGAAACGACTCTGGTAGTCAAATTCTAACCTCTAAGAAGGAACAATATTAGTTCCCGACTAACTACGAGCAACAATAACAGCCCGTTCTTAAATATTCAAGAATGTATTCCACACGCGTGCATGTTTAATCGATGAGCTGTGAAAGATAATCGCCGTTAGACCTAACCTAAACCTAACCGACGTAAAATCGGGATTTTTGAAAGTTTGGATCTCCTTTCGAAAGTCCATTCGAAACGAAAATCTTCAAACACCAGCCGGAAAATTATATATATATATATATATATATATATATATATATATATATATATATCCTGTATATCGCCCATCGAAGACGAACTTTTCAATCGTGAAACATGCACGCAGCCATTCGCGGCTGCTTTCGTTTCGAGTCGCCGAGTCGAGCGAAAATAACGCGGCAGAAATTCATGCAATTATTCATCAACGCATCCGCTCGCTGTCCCGCGCACCGTTCATTCCGAAAAATATTATCTCGTAGAAATATTCGCATCGATCAGCTCCCCCGGCATACCGGAGGGAAAGAACGAAAGAAGTCCGAAAACGAAACGAAAAACAGAGGGAAACAGAACGGACACGACGATGGAGGAGAGGGAGGGGGAGGGGAGGTGGGGTTGGGAGGAGGGAGGAGGGAAAAAGCAGGAGGATGAGGAGAAGAGAAGAGAACACGGAGGAGGCAAAGAGAACGTTTCACGGAAAGAGAGACCGGTGAGAGAAGAGAGAAGAGAGAAGATAGAGGAGAAAAAGCGTCACGGAGGATCGACGAGGAGGGAAGGTTGAGAACCTCTATGGGAGCCTGGGTAATAAAATGAGGGCCCCTGCTCTCCCCCGGGGGTGGGGCCCCCTCGATAACCCATATTGTACCCCCCATCCCCTGGTTCTCCCTCCCAGGCTCGCCCCTCTCGCCGCCGCCCCGGGCCGTATATACTCCGATCGGCCGGAACAGTTTTGTCCCAGGCCGACTGTCCAGAGAGAAATCTCTCCGCGTCTATGAACCGGCCAGCCGTTGCTGCGAAATTTCTCAAAAATGATGGCTCTGACCGGCCGAATTTTCCCGATTTTTCGATATAGCTATCGCCGTGATCCGTTCCCGTTAACACCGCCGAAACGATTTTCGTAAGAAAATGGAGAGGTGGAGCGCGCCGACAATACTTTCCCGCCGGCGTATATACACGATCATATACCACCCCTAGTCTCCCCACACCCCCCTAACAACAGTAGGGTGGTACAGTCCGGGTGAAAAGCCAACGGCAACCCCGGCGCAGTACAGGCTGCACAAAGAGCGACGCCCTGCCAGGCGAAAAATGGAAGGGAAAAAAAATGCAGCCAGCAGAGGAGCGGAGAGAAAAAGAGAGACAGAGAGAGGGGGGAAGGAGCAGAGGAGTGGGAGAAATTATTGGCGGTGAATCGTTTCTAGGACGGAGGATCGGGATAATACAAGGTGCCCAGGCTATTTTCCCCTGTTATTTTCTGTTTTCTATTTTTTCTATTTTTTTTATTTTTTAATTTTTCATTTCGCGCTTCTTTCTCCCTCCCCCTTCCCTTTTTTCCTTCAATCGGTCCAGTCTCCTTTTTGATTTGTTCGGAGACGTGTTCGTCTCGGGGACAAGCGAATCTCTCGTGGGAAATATGAATTAATAGCTAGTATGGCGAAATTTCGAGAAACATGCACGTTTCTGTCGCCAATATCTGTCGAGGAATAAACAGATTTCGTATGAAAGGAATTAACACTTGAACTGGCAGAACGATCAAAATTCACCCGGTGCGTCAGTTCTATGGTTTTGCAAAACCATAGGTTCGTAACAAGATTTATAGATTTACCGATTTGAATTTTTCGCGAGGATAATTCGCAGAATGTCATTGTATCGTTGCACCAAAATATAGTCGAGAGATACGTTCTTCGCCTTGTTTTCTATCTAAATCTCGTAACATTTCGGTCATTCTGGCCAGGAGCTGAGTTACAGCATTTAAAGCGACTCTACGCACGTTGCGAAATAATACTTCGCATTCGGTGCGTTTCGCTGTTGGTTACTTTCTCAGCAGAAGAAAATTAAAATGCTGCGCTATTCGTCGTGTTTTTTCCCAGGTTTGCGGGCATCGAAATATCCACGGGAGGAAAGAAATATTGTATCACTCGGATGGAGTAACGTGTGTCTCTTCTATAGTAATACCTGCGCTTTATTATTTTCGAAAAAGTATTTTCGATTATTTTCGAGACAAAGCTCGCGGCAGCGGCGAACGAAAGAATGTTTGAAATTGATATTTCATACATTCGCGTGTGAGTGAAATTTTCATTTCGAACGTCTCTTTCACTCGCGTTAAACACTCGTGTCTGTTCAATTTTATCACGTGTCCATTCCTCTTGTCGACTATAATTCAGTCTCGTAAAATTACACCGTTCTTCTCCCTTCGTTTTGCTCTTTGAGCCTTCTTTTTTGATCGTCGCTGTATCGCGCATAGAAGAAACTGGCGACAATTCTACGGCTGTGATATTTTTGAGAAATTGTTCGGCAACGGAGGGAGGGGAGAGAAAATTTTTGAAAAATTCACGGAGAAGGAGAGGGATAAATCGATGCTGTCGAATGTATTTATTCACGGCGAACGACAGTTTTAAATAGTATCATAAGGGATTCCACTTCGTCCTCGAACCGGAATTTTCGAACTGGAATTGGCCAGAATCGAGAGACGAGAGGCCGGCCTCCCTTTGACCAGGGTGTCGCCACTGTTTTCTCTTTTACTTCTTTCTCCCCTTAGTTCTCCGATCTAGCATTCTCCCTCTCTTCATCCCTTCAGACTTAGCGAGCCTCCGCCGATGACTCTCCGTGTCTCTTTTGAAACTTTGCTGATTTGAGAAGAGGTTCGTTCGGTATATAAATATCGGATGTTTCTCGGCTTCGTTCGCGACTTCGCGTTCCCGGTGTATAAACTTTCGGATGCCCAATTCGGCAGCCCCCTCCTGCCCCGTTTTGCGTTATTGTTGTAAAAATTCGCCGATGCACGTGTACCACGGAATCGCGGAGGAGGAGAGACCTAAGTCTGCCTATATTGATTTTTCGAATTTCGATGCTACTTTCGTAGCCAAGAGGGAGAATTTTAATACGGTTACTCGGCCGGAAAGAAGACTCGTTAAATTCAAAGACAGGAAACTTCGCAGAAGAAGCTGAATTCTCGCTGAAGTTTCGTAACAAACAAGTGGCGCGTTACTATAACGTATATAAAACACAAAGAAGTAGCACAGAAATGGATATATATATATATATATATATATATATATATATATATATACGTTTCGTACCAAAATCGTACGTATATATATATAAAAGAAAAATCGTTATCGCTATTATCGAGAGATTTCTACTGCTATTGTTTCGTCATTGTATTTTCCTGCATATTCGGTTGTACACGTGAAAATTCATATTTTCATATGAATCATGGATTTGACGGATGAATTTTCTTCCTATCATATAAATACGCATTGTGATGTATGAAAATTCTACGACGAGTGTCCAAAGACTTTCGCCAACTATATATCGTGCTATATTTTCAGATTGATCTTTCCTCGATCAGTTTGTATTGTATTCCTAATAAAATTATCGAATATTGCGCGCAACACACACACACACACACACACACACACACACACACACACACACACACACTGTGCGCGTAGTTTTCTACGATTACGAGTACTCGAATGCTTTCGCAACGCAGCGTGAATTTTCGCCGAATGTGTAAAAGAAACGTAAAAACGTAACGAACACGAGAGAGTTTCGAGTTCGAATTCGCAAAACCTAACTTAATTTCTATTTTATTTGGATTGTCGGGTGGCCCCGGGTTTTTCCCGGTTCGTTTCTCTGTCGACTCGGTTATTACGATGCAACGACGTCCCGGATTTTCACGTTTTTTTTTTCTCCTCCTGTTCTCTCTCTCTCTCTCTCTCTTTCCCTTTCTGTCTGTCTGTCTCTCTCTGCACCAGGATTACTTCGGCCCGGACAAATTGAATTTAACTCCGGCTAATACGCCGGCCAAAAGAGCGCGTATTACGCTGCTTTGTCCAGGCACATCGTGGAAATCAGCGATGATTTGTGTGTCTCCGGCGCCGCGACGCGTTTCCCTCCTTTTTTCCCTCGCCGACAGAGGGATCGAGATTGAATTTCTTGCCCGTTGTCGCGCTTTTCTCCGGCTATCACAGCGATTTTTTGCCTCGTCGAATCTCGCCGGGTCGTCCCCCGGTGTTTCGAAAAATCGATCCGAACAACTTGTCGCGCAACTACGCGACATCCTTTCCACCCTTCGTTCTCCGCCGTAACTCCTGGCACTAATTTCCCCGAGTCCGCGAGTGATTTTTCATTTCTCGATTTATGCTATATACGTCCGCGAACGTCTCTCAGTTTTTGGAGCGCAAGTATAGGATTCGCGTGGAAATGTGCAGGAGAAATTCTTTCGAAGATAGCTGGTACTTTGTGTGAAATCCATTTCAGAACATTGTTTTACTGTTTTACTTGCTAATTTTGTTCGGAGTGAAACACTCGTGCAGTGTACGAAAAAAAGTAGAGAATTCTAGAGATTTTTTTTTGTCATTTATGCAACGATTTCATAAACTCATCGGGAAATCTATTTTAATATTTGGTTTTATCTGAAATGAAATATACAGATGCAATGTATTACTTTATAAATGCGATATATTTTTTTTATTATTATTATACTATCCATTTTTTGTTTTATAAATAATACAGCCTTTCAATTCGTGCTTAATTTATATTCCATAAAATTTTGGATAATCCATTTTAACACGTTTGTTTTCTTTCCTCGTGTGGGATGAAATACGTAGAAAGTTACTTTAGAAGCTCAATAAAATGCAACAATAGAAAATTCGTCTGATTTATTTTTTTAAATTTCTCATTAGAAACGAAAAACACGCTAATCAGTTTTGTAATTTATGGGTAAATTGTTTCGTCGATATTTTCAATTTTTCCGAACAAATTGCAAGGGGGGGGCGGGAAAGGTCTAAATAAGGAAACAATATTGCACAGAGTTCTGTTGGAAACGCTTCATTATAAAGTTATAAACAAATACTCGAACCTAGAACGTGTAAAAGGCAACTTGAACTAGACTAGACGCGTGAAAATTCTTTCTTAAGATAGGCGAGATATGTGAAAAAATTCTATAATTCATCGCGACGTGAAATTTTGTATATAAATGCGCTGTGACGCGGTGTTTTAAAATGGGAATTTTAAACATTTTAATCAATCGGCGTTACTTATTGTACAAATACGAGTGAATACGATCGATCTTCCATATTTTGTAATGCAGAATCCATTTCAGGCTACGTTCAATATTTGCTTGTAACTTCGTAATAAAGCGCGTACAACGAAACTTCATACTGCATTTTTGCTTCATTTTTTTTTCTTTCTTTCTTTTTTTTTTTTTTATTTTCACTCGCGGATTATGCTCTCGCGATTTCGTCTGGCAAATTGGAAAATGTTCTCTAAAATACTTTGGCCTAATAATTAAACTGCACGTGTTCGTACATTTATGGAGAATTAAAAAGAAAGACTAAATGGAATATATCGAAATTGAATAAAAATATTAAAATGAAACATCGTAAAATTTCGTGTTTTTATAAAAATGTGAATTCCACTGATGATGCTTTAGATTTACAAGAGCAAAAAAATTTGGACAAACGAAAATTTAGGTAATTTAGGATAAATGGTAGAAAAACATATTGTATTTTTGGAATACAGAATTATGCGATATTTAACAAGAGTAACAAATACATGTAGAATATATATTTAATAGATTATTGAGTAAGATTTCTCTATTGTATATTTTCCCTTACCTGTAGCACTTGCTACTTGTAATAATACAATTTAGTAGATTGAACGAATTCCTCGTACGAATCTGCATTAACACTAATAATTTATATTAATAATTCGTAATAATTTCACTAAATTCGTGATATATTAATTCGTTCTAAAACGAATGTTCATTTTACACCAATATTTTATACCTTGGCAATTAGCACCATGTGCAATAAAACACACTATGCAGTAAATAAAAAAAAACTATAACCATGCTATACTGTATTGAACTATACTATACATTGAAGAATTAATCAAACTAAGTTAGATGGCAATTTCGAAGGAAATTAACTTGATAAAGGAAAAGAAAATGAAGTTCACTCCAAATAATTTTTCGCAATTATTTCTATGAAAAATTACCAATAAAAAAAAATCCTCTCTCCCCCCAATTTTTCCTCCTGCACTCAGCATCGAGAGAATTATTTTCCGATAAGGTGGGAAAGTGCACGTTCGAGAACGTTGATCTTGGCGTGTGTATATCAATTAGAAGGTTTACACGTTGCAGGCGTGGGAAAGGTAGAATTACGTTGAAAGCACGGTCGATTCTTAAACTGCGCGACGATCGATCCAACTAGCGAGAAAGGTGACTAGCGTGGAAATCGTACGTTGTCAACCGATCGATCTCGCGTAGAACTCAACCGCGTTAAATATCGTCGCGTTATTTTCTTTCTGGAAAAAAAAAAATGATTCATCATTTCAGTAATTCGTCTGGCGAAATTATTGGAGCGAGTGTGTGCACTATATCCCAGTCGAAAGTTCCAGCTCGAGTTTCGAATCGGTCAAGTTTTCGCGAATTCCTTCGGTCGTTCTTCGGCCACCACGCGGAGCACCACGTTACGGTAGTAGTAAGATTCGAGAATTCAAAACTCGTGAACGAGCGAGTTTTACTTGCGTTGTTCTTCGCGGATTGTTGTTTTTGGTGATTTCCGCCGGCACGAGCTCGCGTTACGTATCGATCTAACTTCCGCGTAGAGCGCGCTGCCGCTACTCCGCAGATACTTTGATGAAAATTTTCGAAGAGGCTACAGCGCCAACTATTCATTTTTAAAGGTAATCGAAAAAGTAATGGTGATATGTATTTTGTGGTAAAGTTAACCAATTGCTAACGAAGGATTAATAACATTTTATTCGTATTGTCGGTCTACTCATATGTCTTCCAAATGCTTGTTACTGAAATTACAAAAGAACGAACGACTCATCATTTCTCATGGGAATTTTTTAGATTCTTTCTTTTTACATTTCTTCGATACGTGTTTCATTATCAAGCTATCACGCGTAAGAAATCTAACGATGCAAAGAGACACGTGTAATGTACAGAAGTATTGAGAATAGAATATTCAACAAATAGAATATAAAACAAATTACTCATTGTACAACGATCACTAAGCATAAGCTTAGAAATCAATTTCTATAAAAGAAATTTACATTCGAATTTACACAAGAACCAATGATTATCATTAATGTCTAGTATGAAAATTATTAATTCTCGTGTGTGTGTGTGTGTGTATGTACACGTACAAGTATAAAACATCAGATAGACAATTTTAAACTTCCTTTCGTTCACCACTGGTGCTTTCATCTCCACCACTGTGGAGAGAATATTTTTCGAGCGAAAAGTACAACGTTGAAACTCGTTCCATCCACCCTCGATCGCATAATGACCGGAGGCTGTATTTTTCCCGCGCGGGAATGAAATCATTCTCGGTACCGAATATTGCCCCGGTGAAATTTCTCCAACGATGGTAATGACAGACCGCCGAGCTGTTCTAAATAATCGTATCGCGTACCGAGTGGCATTAACCGTAGCTGTAATCACGCGCGGGAATAACGATAACCGCGAGCGGCCGAGAGCGAGAGTTATACGAGAGAGAATTACGTTTCCAGAAAATTACGGACACTTACTCGCGACGCGTAAGTAAGCCCGATACTCTCTTCTCCCCTTGTCCTCCTGACTGGTTGTAAGACCAGATCGCGTTTTTTTTTCTTTTTCTTTTTTCTTTTTTTTTTTTTGTTGGTGTACAGCATGAAAAGAAGAATTTGCATTGAATTCTGTTCTCGCGAGAACATGTTCGGGACAACTTGGCATCCGTCTTCGGTCCCTTCGATCGGCGTCGATCTTTCAGTCTATTTTGATCGACTCGGCATTCCTCGCCGATTTCAGCCGGCTATGGACCGCTTCGCGCTTGCCAGAAATATCAATTCGCGCGAGAGTGGCAACAGTTTGCTTGATTTGGCAGCGGGACGCGGCTTACCGCTTCGAAATAAATCTTCCGCACGTGGACCTCCCTGAAAACCGATTGTCCCTGCCTTTTCTCGCGAGAGGGATCAATCAGCGCTCCTACGTTTTGTTATCGCTGTCGAAAAGTGAGTCGTACACACCTCGGTGACGCCAGATTTTGTCTAATGTTTAATGTCTAATGTGAGAGAGATTTTGTGTTACGTCGAGTTGCGGACACTCTGGCCGATCAATCATCTTTCGCTATTGATCTCGGTCATTTTCGGCAGATTGATCTTCGTGCTGAGTTTTGACGACGCTTGTCGTTTTCAAGACATTCGCTGATTTGAGAAACTGGCACACTTTATTGCAAAGATCTTCGAAACGTAACGTAATGTAGTTTCACCTTCAATCGTCAGAATAGTTAGAACGAGTGATTTTTGTAATTTTCCGCAGAAATTTTTGTGCGAACGGTTTCGCAAAATACATAAGTGAAAGCTTGTGTTCTTTGCTGTATCATTCTTTTTTTTTTTCTTTTCATTCAATTTTACTCGTTCGTTAATAGTATTAATATTAAATCACTCGATGATAGTAAGGATAGTAATTTTTGCAAATCACGATATACGACTTTGCCTTGTCGCGGTGAAAACTAAATTGGTGTTACTGCAAATTGAACATCAAATTCTTTCGGCAACGCACTCTCCCAATGACATTCTTTCACTCATTTGTTTTCGCGCGTGAAAACGCGCGATTAGAATACGCAATTAAAGCGTGGTAAACTTGCATATGAGCAATTCTTTCATGAATATAGCGGTGGAATGACAAATAATAATCTATTTATATAGTTCACGAGCGCTTCGCCTGGCTTAAAAGTGCACACAGTTCTCCCCCTGAACATTAAATTGCGTGAAAAGAGTCGCAAAACATGTTCTCGCAGTAAAAGCCATGAATTTTATGATCGCACTCCGAGATTGTACTCCGGCTCTTTGTGCCCTATAGGCGCTCTATTATTTTCAGATGAATCAGATCAAACAATCTACTTCAAACTTTAATACTACTTCTTTGGAATTTTAAATTGAATTCATTGTGATGTTTATATGTAACGATTTAGAAGAAATGTGGAATAAGAATAATTCAAGGAATGAAGGATTCGATCTGGATTAAGAGTGCAATTTCTAAAATTGAAATAGAATGAAAGAAAAATGAAGCAACGACATCGAAAGACATGGTTGACATGATCCAGAAGAAATTGAGCGAGGAATATATATATATATATATATATATAAACTTATGTTTTAAAGAATAAAAGAATCTAAATAAAAAATACTCCATAAAGTATATTCTATTTCATATGCGTTTTTATACCTCATGAAAATTCGCTGTCTAGTTATTACACACGTAGACGAAATTTTACTTGCAACTTTGAATCCACGTGTTCTTTTTTTATTTATCTCGAGATCCTGTAATCTCTGTTTATCCTTACGCAAGTTCCAAATTAGATAACAATTCTTCGAACGATCTCAGCTTTCTGCAGCTGTTTAATTAAATTTCGATATTTTGTGCTCGCGCGGGCAATACAGCGAATGGGTTAATACTTGTGTGCAATAAGGATGCACATCTCGATTTACACAGTGTTCTGGAACTTTAGAGAACTCGAACAATTTCTCGGAAAGTCAGACAACCATACATCCATTGGTATTCTGAAAATTGTTTTTCATATATATATATATGAAAGATATCGTCTTATTTATTGCGTTTTATTAATGTGTGATTATCGGTACAATTAATGTCTTGATAATTATTAGTCGTCAGACTTTAAACAGAGCGTTAAATATCCAAAGACGCGTTAGCTGGAAGATTAGAATAAGAAGAAGGAAAGCAGGAGAGAAACCACGAGAGAGAGAGAGAATGGTGGAGAGGCCGAGGAGAAGACAGAGGCGGCCTATACTCGTCGCTGAATAACGCATGACTGTCTGGCTTGAAATTATAGCATTTCGTCCCCTCTCGCTCGCAGGAACTACCCCTTGGCTGTGGACGCGCTTGTTCGCTGCGCTTTCATTCAATTATGCATCCAGCTTCACCCACACCGCATCCACTCACTCACTCACTCATTCACTCTCTCTCTCTCTCTCTCCCTCCTCTCCCTTCGCTCTTATTATTATTTTTCCGCACGTGACCTAGCCTCTTTCTTTTCTTTCTTACCCTCTCCTTGAGTCTCTACGTCGCGCCGCATCGTCGCAGACGCCGGAAACACTATCGTCCGTCTCGATATTCCGGTACATTTTTTTCTCCCTCGCGAAATCCGCGGAATCGACCGCGTTATTTCGAAGAAAACGCGGACAAATCATTGGCCAATGGTCGTTGATCTCTCCTTTGCGTCCGGCTTGTACAAACGAAAAAGAGCCACGAACATGAACAACGTGCTCTTCAGTTGCAAACGATCCTCCTTTCCTTTTTTGGGTGAAATTATGCGAACAATGGAGAGTTTAGTGAAACTGAAAATTGAAATTATATCAATACGAATACGACGTAACAGCTGTTTGAATGAGAAATTTAAAATGATTTTGTCAAATGTATCGCCTTGTAACAGGTAAAACCTTCTACTTCTAAATTAAGTTTTTTTTCTTTCTTCTTGATACGTTTCAAACACGATATGGATTGCAGAATTATTACCATTGACTCAATTTCGATCAAAATCCGCTACAGACGAATTCGATTATACGTTGGTCTCATTATACGTGGCAATTAATCTGCTTGATTAAAGAAATGATCAAGTTATTTGAAAACGTGCATCAATCAAATCCCATGAACTGACAAACAGAAACAAGTTGGAAACTGAACTGAACTCCAACGTAATTTTGTTATTCGTGATGTTCCTTTTATTTTAAGTTGCTGAATGTAATTGAGATCACGAATATACTAAATATCATGCATACTAATTATCATAGAATCTCTGGATATATTCGCAAATTTGTTGCACAAGGTTTAAACCTCGGAAGACATTTAATAGAATCCAGTGGGGCAAACCTGGTTTCCTTAAACGAGATTATTCGCGTTTTCCACGTATTTACGTGTGTTTATTAGGCGTGACCGTAATAATTCATACGGCGAACGAGAAAAAACAAAGCACGCGTCCCATGGCCGATCGGGTTTTCACGAGGTGACGAGCCTACGTTTACGACGTAAAAATTTCAAACCGTTCCGTATCGGCGCCTATAAATATTCATGCCGCGACGAAACGCCAATATATATGTAGAGCAACACGAATATACTTGAAACGACATAGTTGTAGCCCGGCAGCAGGTCCGCGAGAAAAGTCAAGTCCGTGTTGTTGCCCGCGAGCTTTTTTCCACGAATCCACGCCGATCCTGGTGCGATTGTTCGTTGTCAGTCGTCGTACCGTGCAATTACAGATTAGGCTGGAAATCAATCAGGTCTCGTTGCAAATCTTTCGTTACGCGAAAAGGCTGAGCAACGACGAGGAAATTGTCGAAACGAGCGTGGAGAACGCTCGCGGCGGAAGTCGAGGAACAACCGCGATTCTGTTCGCCGATGCAGCCAACGATCGAACATACCGCCGATTCTGGAAACATAAAGTTGGCATCCGCGAGTGACACGATTATCACGTGGTTTTTTTTCTGTCATTTGTTACAGGAGAGCGACAATCTCTGGTGGGACGCGTTCGCGACCGAATTCTTCGAGGACGACGCAACCTTAACCCTCACGTTCTGCTTGGAGGATGGTCCCAAGAGATACAGTAAGTATCTGCCACTGCACTTTCTCTTTTTTTAAAAGTATTATACATAGATTCTGATTTTTTTTTTTACTCGAATATCAGGTCATCCAACGAGCAACGCGGTCATGACATTCGTATGTCGATGACACTGATTGATAATGAAGATATATTTGTTTTTCTTTTTTTTTTTTTTTTTTTTTGGTAATTCATTATCTTCCTCTGTCAAGTTATTCCGATTTTTGAACATATAACTAAACTACGTTGTTTATAATTTATAGAATGACCCTCTACCTGTGATCCATGTGTAAAAAGTCGACGGATTAATTACAAATGTACTGCGTTTGTAATTAAGCTCTAAATCTTTGTCCTCGCCGAAGCGACAACTATGTTTCACGGAGAAGATACCATTCATTGCCGAATGTTCCCTCCAGATATTTTCACGTTTTTGTTGCCAACAACAAATGTACTTTCCATCACCTGTTTTGATTGAAATCACTAAGGATCAGTGAAAATGTTGCTTGCCTTGAAATCTACACAAAATATCGAAAATCGAGAGGCTACTTTTTATTCTGTTGCTTCAGCGTGGATGGTACGTTTCCACAAGTAGATCTTTGTCGAACAACCAGCAAAAAGAGGCGACAGAGATCTTCTCGTTGTTGCTTCTCTCATGTCAGTTAGAACGCAAATTCAACGCAAGTTTCTTCGTCCAATTGAAAAACCTCTGATGCACACGTGGCGAGACGCTTAGATTCCACGTGAGTCACGCACACGGTTGCCGTGACTTTGTTTAAGAAACGCGGGGAACGGATTTCGTGAAGCTTAGAGCGATGGCCAACGTTGAGAGTTGGTTTTTCTTTCGCAAGCGACTCGTTCTTCTTCTTCACGGTCCTCGTCACTGGTCCACGTACACACATACGCGTCACAACCGGCACGCACGCAACGTTCTAAATAATTACGTGCCACAGAGCAATCTCGCAGCCGGTGGATTTTAATGTCTTGCGCCGCGTTCGTTTGCTGAATGCACGGTAACAACGTGATTACACGTCGCATCGCGTCGTCATCGAGCGTAAACGACGAGGTTCCGCGACGAGCATTACCCGTTGCAATAAGATGCAGCCAGAAAACTCTCTCTCTCTCTCTATTTATCTCTCTATCTCTATCTCTATCTATCTTTCACTCATGGATTCCATTTAGAATTTTTCAATCCTTTTTATCTCGCACGCTCTATCCTCGATCTAGGATTGTTCGATACTCTGGCATGTTCGTTATCACGCCACTTATTAAATTTTAATCGTAGATAAATACATGCGTGCAGACTTTTGAAAGATAAAGCAACTAGAGACTGTGCCAGTCTCTCTGTTGTAGACTCCATCTCCAATTTAAAATTTTTTCGACCTTCTCACTCCTCTTCTATCTGTTTATCTATTTATTTATTTATCTGTGTCTTTTTCCTTCTTTCGTCGTTTTTCAATCGTATATAAGTGCAGAATTTTGAAAAATATAGCGTGCCGGTCTCTCTGTTATAGACTCCATCTCCAATTTAAAATTTTTCAACCCTTTCGACTCTCTCCCTCCCCTTCTATCTATCTATTTATTTGTTTATTTGTCTCTCTGTTCTTGTTTCTCCGTGTTCGATGTTTTCCCTGCGAAAAGCAAAACAGGAACACGGCAAAGGAATTACACGAACACCGGATTTTCTTCATTTCCCTGACGAATATGTTTGTAGACACCGCGTTCGATCGCGGTTGGTACTGATCATCCGTTCGTTTATGCTTGCAGCGATAGGCAGGACGTTAATACCTAGGTACTTCCGTTCGATATTCGAGGGCGGAGTGACGGAACTTTACTACAATTTGAAACACCCGAAGGAATCATTTCACAATACCAGCATAACCCTCGACTGTGATAACTGCGTTATGGTCACGCATCACGGAAAACCGATGTTCACGAAGGTAAGACAGCTTGTCTTTTAACCAATCTGTTATCGATAAATCGCGGGTATCGTTCAAATTCGAACGGTTTCTTTTTTTTTTTTAAATTCAATGAATTTCAAAATGCGAAGTGAGAAAAGTGCACTGTTGATGCCGGAATCTTTCGTTCTTTCGCAACAGTGAGATGTATTAAAGTTGAACAGCTAGGATTCGAAAAGATTATTATTACACTTTCATTTTTGTGCGACTGTGAAACACAATATATAAAATTAGTTCTTTGTTCTTCGAATTTTTTTATACGATCTATCCTCTGAAGAAGAAAAGAACGAACTGTTGTCCCGATGTGAAAATTAATTCAGAGATCGGCGTTGAAATAAAAAAAAAAAAAAAAAATAAGAAGAAGAAAAAGAAAAAAATCGGCGAAGGCACGGTTATGGCGTTCCTCTCCTGCGACTTCGTATTTTTGCATATTACGTGCATTCTATGCATATTTGCAGCATTGAATCTCCCATGGACGCATAAATATCCGCAGTCTGATTATCATTGTTGCGCTATCGATTCACGGTTTTAACAATG
The DNA here is from genome assembly GCA_032399595.1 of Tetragonula carbonaria. Lineage (NCBI taxonomy): Eukaryota > Metazoa > Arthropoda > Insecta > Hymenoptera > Apidae > Tetragonula > Tetragonula carbonaria. The sequence continues at coordinate 7,022,025 of JAUCRC010000013.1, forward strand.
TAAACGAAAGGAATCATGGTTCGTGTAACACCGAACGGCTCGTTTCACGTGCACGCTTCTTCGATCGTCTTCTCTCGCTTCTTCGTTCCCCACCTTCGTTTTCGAATTTTTTTCTTTTTCTTTCTTTTTTCTTCTCTCCCCTCTCTTTCACAGTCGCTATCCTCGCGTATAATAATATCGAGTATAACGTAAGGTTTAAAAAGGTTCGCGTGAATTTTCCAGAGCAGAATTCTTCTAGCCAATATTTTATAGAGAAATCGAGTAACCGTAGTTCCCTTCTCACTATAAATTTATCACATTGGAACATTTTTATGCTGCATTCACACATTTAACCTTGTAGGTTTTGATAATGGAATTATCTTATCTATTCTGCTGATCGAGAATAGAGTCCGAAACTGTGTACTTCTTCGTACACATTTTTGTCGCGTTTCTGAATTTTTTTTTTTTTTTAATAAAATTTTTCACCTTTCACCTCGTATAATGCACAATAATGAAGTATCGGAACAATGATTGGCAACTTGTCACGCAGGCAGATCAAATTCTCTGCGTCGCCGTTTGAGAAGAATTTACGAGAAGGGACAGCGCTAAATTTTGACACCATCTCTCAGAAAAATTCGACTCTAAAAGTATTTAATTTGCAAAATGTCGAACCGTGTATTCTTTATTCGCCGGTTTGTCAATTATTACTAACAAAAGCCACGCTTTCTTTTTTTTTTATATATATCTCTGTCGTATCATAATCACTCCTCGTATTTGGAGAAAATGGGAACGCGAGATTTTTTTCCACCTTGCAATTTTTGCTTGCCGGACGGTCTTTGAACGCGTGTCTGTTTCGCAGGTATGTACGGAGGGTAGATTAATATTGGAATTCACGTTTGACGACCTCATGAGGATAAAGTCGTGGCACATGTCGGTGAGGACGCACAAGGAGCTGGTGCCGAGGACCGTGGTCGGCATGCAACAGGACCCAACGATGCTCGAGCAGCTTAGCAAGAACATCACAAGGCAGGGCATCACCAATTCCACCCTGAATTACCTTAGGGTACGTATGCGTTTTAACTGTCCGCCGTGTAGGAAACGTGGCGAGTCGAAGATGGCTCGACGAGGTGGTTTTACGAGCAACGATCTGTTGTTCGTGATACCGTCCTCGTATTACGATTCATCTGTACGTTTGCTCGGTGATTTATGGAAAACGTACTCTATACGATCTATGCAGATCCATTTTTTTTTTTTTTTAACGCTTTCGCATTCTCGAAGATCGCGACCGAAATTCTTATCGTGGCAATTAGGACATTTGTTGTTTGTAATAATCGTAATACATTTATCGTTTTTGTGTATTTTTTATTTTATATATTTAATACTTAATAATTCTTTATATCGCTCATCTGTTTGTCGCATTATTTTTTTCAATTTTGAAAACGAACGTGATAGTCGTCCTACGTAATATTCATTCGTTCGCAGCGAAAGGGCTAAATGGGGCGATGAGATCGGCTCGCGAAAGTACCGATCGAGTAGTATCCGGGTTACGATCCACCTTCTTCTGCACGCCGCAAGCGTCGGAAGCGCTTTCACTTGCGCTGAAACGACTCTCGTCGCGTCGGCAACCTAACTGGAGAAAATATTTTCCATCCGACAGTTGCGGTGCCAAGTTGTGCAGAAACGCTAAACCTTAGAAATAACTAAGCGATTCTGTGATCTTTATTCCGCGTGAATTTACCGATCCATGGAACAACTCTTAACATTATGCAAATGTAATAGTTTTCACGCGCGTAAGTACTGAATAATATTAGTTCACTACTCACTGTTAAATGAGTCATTGAAAAAACATCCCTTAATAGAAACGAAGCTACCTTATTTTTCTTCGTTAAAATCTTCTGCGTAACTTGGTCTTTCAGTCAAAAAAAAAAAAAAAAAAAAGGAAAAGAAAAACGAAAGAGAGAGGGAGAGAGAGAGAAAAATTGTACACCTCATTAAATTATCATATCATCGTGCATTATACGTAATAATTTAATCGGCGAGTGCCGGTAAAAAGCGGAGTAGATGCGCGACGTGTGACGAACAAGGACACAGGGTGAGAGCGAGGGAATCGATCGGAAACCAGACTGACGAGGGAATCGACCGTACTAACGCGAATATTAATTAAAATGAAATTAAAGTTTCGCAAAATTTCGGGACGAGGGTGGTGGGCAGCTTCGGACGAAGTTCCGAACGCGCGATCTCACCACCCAGCCTCCCACCGCTATCGATTACTTTAATTGTCATCATTATAATATAAAGGCTGCCGGGAAATTACGTGCTTACGATAATAATGTAAAATGGATTTCAGTTTTATTACGGCAAACATAAACCAAATTTAATTTGCTTTGGAACGACGGTGTACACGGAAGAACGATGGCGCGGCAGAAGCGTTCTCGCGCGCGCTCGCGTTACGTTGCGCGCATCGTGGCGCGAATATATTTTAGGAAGTTTATTTTCAACCGGGTACATGCCGTATACGATAATTTTCATATTAATAGCGCGCGTAAGTTCCCTGTCGAACTCGCGTCGGATTAAATAACAGTCGCGTCTCGTTTCGTTTCTACGTGCCGGGCGCGTTATTTTCGCAACGCGAAAGGAAAATCGTCCCCGATTTCGCATCGTTCTCTCGGCGTGTGAAGATACAAATGGACCCGCGTCGCTTCCATTCGATACTCTTTCGTGACATTTATTTAAATAGATAACTCTGCGATACACACACACACACACACACACGGGGAAAAGTGTCCGTCCGCGGCGAAAAAGTTCTCGATCGAAACGCAAGCATTTGGAGGTTTCGCGTTCGCGAATCGAACTGAAACTGCTAATTCTATTTTGAACGTGCTAGTTTGTAATTTACGTGGATTTGTATTTATCTTGCAACGTGTGTGAAGATCTCGGTATTTTTGGATAGTTGTGTCTGATGAAATGCTACGACGAACTTCGTTTATTGTATCTTGTCGAGAAACAAGATATAGTTCATCGGTTTTTCCCTAGTTAGTGTTTTTGGTTGATATAATGGAAGTTCAATTAGTGGAATCAATCAGCAAAAGTTCGATTGCACACGAATATACCATGTAGACACGATAGACACACTTTTTAGACTCCATGCACGTGGTACATATTGATCTAAATATAAAACGCAAAGCAAAAAGCACGAAGCAGTAAAGTATTTTACGTACATGTAAAAAAATTTTATTCGAAACTCCTTTATTTTAAAAAAAATTAAATGCGAAGCAAATTTCTATCTGGTATTAAAAATACCGGCTCAGTGAATTTAGTCGCCAAATAGTCCATATAATTAATTGCAAGCATGGAATCGAACAGAACTGGTAGCAGAGACTTGAACAGAATCCCTGTCGTATTTATTAAGGCACAGTACCATAAGATCGCGAGCTAGTGTGCACCAACCAAGTGGAACCAAATAATAAGAATTCCTCGAATTCTTTTCTTCCAGTTATGCGTGATCTTGGAGCCGATGCAAGAACTGATGTCGAGGCACAAGGCGTACGCGTTGTCACCGCGGGACTGCTTGAAGACGACCTTGTTCCAGAAATGGCAGAGGACGTTTGCCCCGCCGGGTAAGAGAGGTAGACGAACAGTTGCTTTACATGAGAAGCACCAGCCAGTGGAGCCAAACGGCCGACCAGTCTACCGCAGGATTCGTTTTTCGATCGTTCAACGACGGGGAGAATATTCGTCGCCGACGTCTGTTGCCGCGTCACGAGCCTCGGTTCCAATCGCTTTCTACGACCAAAAACTTTTCTACCCCCTTCGACCGGGATCCTATTATATCAGCCTTTATCTCTACCAAACCGTGATCCATTGGGAAATCGCCCCAGCGCGTTTGCTCGCCGAGGACTGTTTCGGCCTCGGAGGAGAAAATTCGCAAATGCTCGCGCACAAAAGCGTCTCGCTTTTCACTCTCGCCGCGTGTTAATGGCGTCGATTTCACGGCGAACGCGTGTTCTTTATCGCCGTCGTGTTGCGTGCGATTTAGGAGTTCGAGGGACCATACTAAAAGTTGAAAGGACATTCTTTGAGCAAATGAATAATTTCTTTTTTCTTTTTTTCTTTTCTGGGAAGTTCGTAGATTTATGCGTCTTTAAGTTGGCCAATTTGTCCATCTTTTCAACATTCATGAATTCGTAACAGCGAATTTTTTTATTAGATCCTACAAACAGTGTAACGAAATCCCTTTGTTATATTGCAAGCTTTAGTTACCAGAGCGTTTAATATGATTAAATAAAGGTGTAAAGGCACATTTAAGCCGTCAATAGTTAGCTTTCTTAATCTGACGATCTTATGAGCGGAGTGTTTGTTCTTACTAGGCGAGGAATTCATATAAAAAAAACGCGCACGTTTTCGCTATAACCATCCATGTAAATAGAGCGTACTTTCAAAAGAAATCGCTCTAGAAAAAGAAAAAGAAAAAGAAAAAGAAAAAAAGAAAATGGGCAGATGCACGATACCGATTGGTGCAGATGGTTGCTACTAGATAGGTGGCTGATTTTTTTTCCCCCCCGATCGACGTTGCGTGAGCCACTTCTCCTTGGCGTAGCTTATCGCCGGTTTTTATCATGCGTACGCGTTGCACCGCGTTTCCTGTTACGCCGGCGTAACCTAACCAGCGTCGTTCTCTCTCGCAATTATCCGGCGCCCCCGTGTTCAAGGTCGGCGAAATCATGGAACCGAGAGCAGCCTTTTCGAAGTCGCAAAGTGCGCAAGGCGCGGACTCACAACGAAAGCGTGATGCGTGTTTCTCTGTAAAGATTCTAAATATGTACACTGTACGCGTGAGTGCAGACACTTCTTAATTAGCTTCTTTTTTTGTTGTTGTTGATTAATGAAAGAACGGTGATCTATCGAGAGTATCTTTTTGTTTTTTTTCCTATCTGTCTGTCCACCGATGCATGCATGCTTCTGTGTGTCAGAGACCTTTGATTTCGAAGAAAGGTCCAAAGCTGGGTAGCGGTCTGAAGTTTCGTAGCGCGCTACTACATGGCTAGCCTATCAGTTACCATCGGTTCGAGCAGCGAATTTTATCGAGTTTTAATCTCGTTCTTTTTAGAGTCGCAGAGGCCGGCCAGCAAGAGGAGAAAGCGAAAGGGCAGCACGTCGGGCCCGGGGAACAACGCGCCGCCAGCGCCCAGCAAAAAGAGATCACCGGGTCCGAATTTTTCACTGGCGTCACAGGTGAGACTCATGGCATCCGACTCGTTAGATACTTAGAGATCTGGAACGGACCGCAGCCGAAGCGTCCTTTATCGAAAGGCTGTGTCTCCGTTTGAAACTTTTCTGCAATCATTGTTTAATTTACTCTAACGAAAAAAAAAAAAACAAAAACAAAACGTTGCAATACAAAAACGGAATAACGAGATCGTAATCCCGTACGTAATCGATTATAATAAAGCTATCTATCTGTTCGTCCATATGACACTCCATAATCGTAGCCCGAGCGAGCTTGTTTAACGATCTGTTCTACTCTCCTGTCGATGCAGGACGTGATGGTTGTGGGTGAACCGTCGCTGATGGGAGGGGACTTTGGCGAAGAGGACGAACGGGTAATCACGAGGTTGGAGAACACGCAGTACGACGCGACGAACAGCTTGGACCCGCACAGTCACGACACGCCCGGTGGACCACCTCCGCATCCGCATCAATTCCACTCGGAACCGACCCCGGGTAACTCCTGGCCTCCGGACCGCGGTCCTGGACCGCCACAGGGAGGACCCGGAAGTCAGGTAAACGCCACCGTTTCCAAACGCACGTTCGCGAAACGTACGAACGCCGAAGGAAGATTGTCGATTGTCGAGGCGTGACGTGCAACACGGCGGTTGCAGGGAGTTCAAGGCGGTCAAGGGGGAGCGGCGCAAGGTGTACAGGGAACGCAGGATGCCAGTCAACAGCAACAAGACAAGAAGAGCCCCGCGGTGAGCCAGTGAGGCCAGGAGTCCCCGCGCCCCCCCACCAGGGGGCGACGGGGGCGCAGGCCCAAGAACATGGCTCCCTAGCGGGGCGAGAACCCTAACCTCCCCGGCGCCTACTTGGCCTCGTCTGGCTGTTCGGCCAGCAGGCTGTCGCACGTCGGCGTACATCCGCTGGCCTGTCATCAGGCTAGCCTGTCCGGTCATCACACGGAGCAGCAGGTGCAGCTGGGCCACGCAGCGGCAGCGGCCGCCGCCGCAGCCTCCATGGGGATGGAATCCTCGGAGCTGGTCGCGGTCGCTCACTACCAGGCGCAACAGCTTCAGCGACAATTGTTGGCCGAGCAGTCGGCCACCGGCAGCGGGATGCTGCCGCCGACTGCTGGTCAGCCCACCGGTGGTGGAGGTTTGTCGACGCAGTCGCTGCAGCAGCCGCAGCAAGCTCAGTCGCAGGGCCAAGACCCGCTGCAAAGCCTGATGCAGCAGCTCATCTGTTTGCAACAGATCGAGTACTTTTTCGCTCAGCGTGGTCACAAGTGAATCATCGTCGTCGTCGTCGTCGTCGTCGTCGTCGCTGTGAGAAGATATGGCGGACAGTCGTGGTTGTAATTGGAAGCGATACCGTGGAGCGATCGCGAGACGCGAAAGAACTCCGTGACCGATTGAGAGAGAATCAGTGCGTTCTCGCGTTTTGCTTCGAACGAGCTTCTTCTCAACGACTGTCTGTCCTCGTGCTGTGTGACCTGATGATTTACGCTGTCGTTCGAGGCTGAGGATGGACGCGCAATTTCCGTTCGAGGTGCGCCACACGTACGTACGCGAGTGTACAGGCACACCGAGAAACAGATTCATGTAAAAGTATACACACACGTACAACACACACCGTTTGCCGTTGGTCGAGCCTCGAATGGAAGGCAGGGGGAGGCGCGCGGTGTTTCCGAATTCTGCGAAGCTGAAGGGGGAGAGTAGCAGCGGACCCGGGCCGGTAGTAGTCGAAGCGCGTTTCGTCGTCGCGTTCCCGCTTCGTTCCGGGCACGATCCAAGAGACACCGTTGCGATCGAATCGTGACAGCCACTCTCCGCGTGTAGAGAGCAGGCTGATCGTTTAGCGTGTGATAAAACATTATGTCAAAAAAAAAAATGAAAAAAAAGGAAACGAAGTATATTAATGAAATAAAAAAAAAAAAATAGGAGGATGATATTGACTGTCGGTGAAACGAACATGAAGGAAAAGAGGCAGAAGAGGAGAAGATAGACGAAAAGAACGAAAGAATAAAGGAAAGAAAGAAAGGAAAAAAAAAAATGAGAGACGAAGGAAATCGAATTAAGTTGAATGAGAAAACGGTTACGCCGCGCACGGCAGAGACGATCGTTCGCTCTGGTGCGAGCTGTGAATGAATCTCTATCCGTCAACAGTATTGATATAATTAATAGAATAAATGAATATAAAAATATTGTAAGAGAAGTAAATATCGTAAGTACGTATTGTGCAAGCGTATGCGAGATAGGAGAGAGAGAGAGAGAGAGAGAGAGAGTGAGTGAGAGAAAAAGAAAAAGAGTGTGGTATGATATATCGAATGCGAAGGGATGAGAGGGTGTGGGTGTATAAGAGACCGGATTTATCTCTTTGTAGATTCGAAAGATTCTTTTAAGCGCGGAGCCCGATCGAACGCCAACGCACAGGCCCTTCGTTGCCCCAATCTTTCGAACGAATTTTATTCTTTTTTATTTTATATCTTTTGCTTGCTCTGTGAACATCGAGTGCGAGGAAAGAAGGGAAGGAACAAACGAAATTGTCATTTCGCGTTCGTCGAACGATAAACACGAGTCCAAGGATGACCGGTGTTACGATTTTTCAAAATGCGAGAAATGCGTCACCGACTTGCGTCTCTCGAAGAGATAACAATCGAATTTAGAATAATTTCGCGCGAGAAACATTGTTCTCGTTGTTCTTCGAGCGTACTTTCTCGCTTTTTCGCTCGTCGTTCCGTATCATTTATCGATTCTGTCGTACGATACCACCATACACAGCACAGCGCGTACCCACGTCCAATCATCGAGCGATCACTTCGTTTCGCCGCGCATGCGATCGTTCGAGGGAGTACCGTGTTTGAATACTCGAAAACCGCGAGACAATCGTTACTTAATTTAATCATGTCACTGGTGATTCTTTCTGTCGTTTTATCTTTCGTGACAACGCGCAACACGCCGCATAGTATATAAACCTTTTGTTTTTTTCGAAAATGTGGTAAAGCAAAAAGGAAGGAAAAAGAAAAACAAAGAAACAGAAGAAAGAAATGGAAGAGGCGAAGCATCCACACACGATTGCGTACACTATGAATCATTCTAGCATAAAGTTCCTTGTGCGTTACGTTTGTACATGATATATGTTCCTTATTGTATGCTTATACGTTTGTTCCTATTTTTGTATTAATCTTTGCGATTCGTTGTGTTCTCTTCCTTCGGTGTTAAACTCGAGTCAAGCATAATGGGGCATTATATTGACGATTTCACGAGCGTTTTCCCACTCAAATCCTTGTCACCGTATATAAATATATATATATTCAACTAAACTTTCCTTCGAGTAATAATCGTGGTCGAACGCGATTTTTCTAAACCTATATAAACGTCCACGTTCCATCTTTTTTTCTCTCTCCTTCTCACTACCTCACTCGCTCACTCACTCACTCGTTGACTCTCTGACTCTCACTCTGCTTTTGGTTAAGCAGGCCACGAACTTTCTCACACACACACACACACACACACACGTACGCACGCACGCACGCACGCACGACTTCCTCATTTCATTCGTTTTATGCGTTCAACCACGGAAATTCACCGAGAGACGGTGAAATGGTATAAAGAGAGACTCAGAGTACGACGCGCTTAATTGAAAGAAAGAAATGTCGCTCTAGTTTTATCGAGTGACTCGAGGCTGTCTTGTATTTATTCGTTTTCTTTCTTTACACTCGGGTGGTATCGCCACGGGGACATGACGTTGGTACGAGCTCTGCTCGCGATCGCGTGTTCGATCTTTACGTCTCGATCCGATACCATCGGATCTGCGTTCATCATCGTTCGCGACGATCGTCCTTTCTCGTCTACCGCGAGCGACGTGGCTCGATCGTTTCTCTCGTTCCGTCGATCACTCCTGGTTCTTTCATTTTGCACTTGTAGATCATTCGAGCGTCGAACGAGGCGTGATCCACGGGAGAGCCTCAGCTTGTTAACGCATTGCGGACGACTGACGCTTCGCGTGTCGATGAAAGACCGACTTTTGTTTCTCGTCCTGTACGTCCTGATACGAAAACAGAATATCCGATATCAACGAGAAGAGTTCAGAGAACGTCCAAGCTCGCAATGCGTTGAAAGAATGAGTTACTCAAACTCGAATCAACTTCTAAATTCGTTCGGCGAAGAATTCAGCACGCGGTGATGTCGAGGAACTCGGGAAATTCTTCTAAGCTGAAGATCGAGTTCGAGCTAACGAACAAATTCAACGAGCTGAGATATCCACGAAATCGGTGAAATTACAGCGTATTACGCGTCGAACGTCGTTCATGGTAAACTCTGTACGGCTCTATCAGCCAACGAGATGATTTGAAAAAAATAAAGAACAACACTTGTAACGTAGTCGTGTCACACTGACAGTCGTACATGACAAACAACATTTAAGCGTGAGGCTTAAAAATTCGTTGGATCTCGTCGACGACCGAATAGAGACGTCTGCTGGTCAACAGCAGAAATGTGGACGAAGAGGAGGAGGAACATTAGGCACGGGGAAGAGGGCACGAACGTCGGCGTTTCATCACGTCCATTGAACTCTGCGCTTTCGGGTGGTTCCACTTGTGGATGCACGCGTGCGTCACGGACGCGACAGCGAACGATAGCGAAACTTCTTTTCCGAAATATGTACAAAGTCATCGTATACACGCGTCATGCACGACACACACACACACACACACACACACACACATACCATTTTATACCGGAGAACGACCGTCCGTTCTCCGATTCTGTTCCGTTTTCTTTCGAATAGGACGAGCAACGATCAATTGTCTCGCGAGATTTTCACCTGCGTGCTTTTTCACTACATGTTCGATACTTTCGCTCGTTTGGTTATTCCCATAGCATGGCGAAACGCTGCGGAAGAAGAGAGGCGAGATGAAGAATTGCCGCTCGAGAAGAATTGAGACGCGAGCATGGACACACGAGCGAAAAAAAAAAGAGAACAGCTAGGAGCACGCGCGTACACACCCATACACACGTACACATTTACACAGATCATTGAATTAGATAGATAAGCTACGGGTGAAGCCAGTACAGTCCCACGGCGTGACAGTGTGCGAAGAAGAAAGATAAGTTGAACGAAAGATTGGAGAAGGAAGTAGAAAAAATAGTGCGGAGGAGAACGAGAGGAGGAGAGGAGTGTGTTTCTTAAAAAAAAAAGAAAAAAAAAAGAACGGAGAATTTAGCGTGTCTGATCGAAATGAATGCGATGTCGAGCGTTGTCTTTAATTTCAGGGGTGAGAAATTATTTCAGGGATGAGAGAAGAAAAACTTGGTGTGTGCGAGTGTAGAGTGCGTGCGGCGCGAAGATTACACGAGACTAAGTATGAGAATAAAAAAAAGAAAGAAAAAAAAAACTAGCGCGTGTTTTAAAGTGTGAGAGAGTAAGGTTTAAGGGAAAGAGAGAGAGAGAGAGAGAGAGCTGGATTTAAATGCGACCGATTGATTATTTCGACACGAGCATGCGGTGGGTTTTAGGATAAATGATCTATTGACAAATGTTGTATATTATTACGAATTATAATGACACTATTATAATTAATTAATTAATTAATTAATTATACCCTAATAACGTGAATTGAATTTAAAAGAAAAAAAAAAGGAACATGAAAGAAATGAAAGACGAAGCGACAGAAGACGGACAAAACGAAAAACTGGAATATATATGTATATATATGTATATATTCCAGTTTTTCGTTTTGTCCGCGCAAGAACCGAGACGATAGATAGTATAACATAAAAAGGACGGAAAATTATAATTTAAAAGGGAAACGAGTCGTTTGCAAAGCACACACGGAGCCGGAGAGTCGCAATAACTCGAGGCTGCGAACTTCTGAAAACGAACGCACATCGAGATCAGGTATTTAGCCTCGTTGTCGGGTTCTGTTGGAACGGTTGAATTTAAAAAAAAAAAAAAAAGGAAGGAGAAAACAAAAGGAACGGGAGGAAAGGAAAGAAAGAGAAAAACAAAAATCAAAAGGTTCGAGCGAGGTGGTGCGTTTTCTGACGAGGACCGGAAGGACCGAACGCTTTGCCAACGAGAAGTGCATCGACCAACTTTTTCCAACGAAAAACAATTCTCTTCTGTCGAGTTTCTCTCGCTTTCGTACCGCGACCATTAACATGCGCGAACTCTGTACATTCTTCGACTTTGTAAATTTTTCTGCTAGTAAACGAATTCGGATTTTACGTACGTGTGTTTACTGTTTTCATTGATATCGATCCGTCGTCGTTCGTTTTCTTCTAGCTTTCTCGCCGATTTTTCGTCCCTCGCTTCGTTTGCGAGTCTCGACGATGTATCATCTGGAATCCAGGGTTGTGCAGACTTGTCTTGAAGACAGAGGATCGAGACGAGATCGCGTGATCTATTCTGCGTTTGCACGTATTCTTTCCTTTTCCGAGACAAGATGTCACGTTCGTCGTGAACGGAGATCTTTGCCATTTTGTGGCAAGCCTAGTTCAATTGGTCGACTATGTCGAGATCGTGGAAATCAATTTTGAAAACAAAGTTCTTCGAACGAGTGTCCCTGCACTAATTTCTAAACAGTCGGACGTACTTCGTGTATTTCTTTGAAAGTTTTAGTATCAGTAGTTCCGAATGGCTTGGAGAATTTCGAGGTTACTGTAAAATCTTAATTTCGTGAATTCACCCTTTCAGATGATATGAATCCTATAATTTTATGAAATTTATCGTCTATAAGGTTAGAATCGTAATCTGGAGCATTTGAGAAATATAAAACTGTATTTAAATACACGCAATTCACAGTTTTGCAAATATTGCTACCACCACGTTGTCCTTGTATAACTTTCGTACTCCCCCTTTTTTTATTGTTTTTTTTTTATACGCTAGATTTCATAAAATTATAAAATCATAGGAAACGAAGATTTTATCATAACACTGTCCAAATTTCATCTCCGATCGGCAACGGGGGGCAACACTAGGAATACCGGTGCAATTTCACAAAATCAATTTTCTAACTGCTTTCTCTTTTATTATTTATTTTAGAACAAATTCTGTGTCTCCCGTTCTTAATATAATTTCAATTATGTTGTTTCGTTGTATAAAATGTTTCAAACATAGTATTTCTACGAATAAAGCACGCGTATAGTTCAATTTATTTACAATAATTTTCTGATTTCACGATTCGCAGAAGATTTCCAACCTTATGGAACGCAGAGCTGATCGTGTTGAACATCGTCACCCGTCTCATTGATTAAGTATCCAAAAGAGAAGACGATTTCTTGACAGAAAAAAAAAAAAAGGATCGTTCCTTTCCGTCCAGGGCGACTGTACATTATATTTACACGAGGGAGATAACAAGAGCGAGGCGTCGATCCTGACTAAAAAAAAGGTCCCAGATAGATTTTGGCTCAGGGATAGGAAAAAAAAGCGTTATTTTCGGCCTTTTGCACTGAGTAGCCGAATTTCTACATCCCTTCGAGCGAATCTTCTGCGAAATTCTAGCCGAGAAATAGTGAAGTGATCCACGAGGTTGAACAATAGAATTACCAGAATTAGTCAAAATGACTAATTCGTAATTTTTGGTAAAAATTCTTCAGACTTGAAGAGCAGAGTTTAAATTTTCATAAAAATTCTTCTTACCCCATAGATATTTTTAATTTTAGCAATTCCTCTTGCACTAGATAGATTTTATCACTTTTATTTCTATGGCATGTTTTATACTTTAGACTGTCGTCGATGATCAAATAACCAGTTTGTGATAAATTGACAGAAATTTTTATAGCTTGCTACGTTTGTTGCGTTTGGTTGAAAGCAGCCATATTTGATTATTATTGTCATTTCGAATCAAAGTACGAAATATCTGAGACTATCTAAAAATAAACCAAAAAAAAATTAATTCACATTCAGAGACGTTCAACAACGGAGAAAGAAAAACGTCTCGTTGCTTATTCTCGTAGAAATACATTCAAATTTCCCTTGCCCCTGTTCCTTCCTAAATCCTATCAAGTCATCACGCGTCTATTCTAACCACTAGTTTTCAAATTTTAAACCAACACGAGTGCTCGAACTCCTCGAGTCTTGCTCCGTACCTTATTTCGAACGCGAAAGTTTAGAATTTTCATAAATTTCAACTTCTTCTATTCGAAGGATCTGTATTGATCGAGGCTCGAGGGGTGTGAACGACGCGAAGGGGTGAGAGACGAAAAAGAAACCGAACGTGTACATAAAAGTAAAAACATCCGCACGCGGCGTGAACGAACGCCAGGACAAGTCGTTTCTTCATCTGTAAATATCCTGTTTTCGGAATTTGGCCTGTGCGTAGTCGGTGTGCGTGAACAATATTTCGAGATTTCTCTTGATCAGCGCATCGGTTGGATCGCTTAATTGACCACCTTTCAGCGACGGATGTGCACCGATTATACTGTATAAAAAGAAGAGAGAGAGAGAAAAAAAAATGAAAGACGAAGTAGCGAATTAGAGACGATTTAAGTAAGAAAAAAAAAAAAATTGCGATCGGAAGGAAATAATTATATACACTTTAACCTTCGATGGACATGGGCCAGCGTCCGTATATTATATTAATATACGCTCAAAGTTGGCCCACGACCAATGAGATAATAAGGGAGAACACAAAGAATGAGAGGGAGAGAGAGAGAGAGAGAGAGAGAAATTGTCATCTAATTACATTTTTACGCATTCGAAATTTTTATCTTCGTCATTTGTATTATAGCGACATGTGTTTAAAGAAGAATCCACATCATATGTATGTAATCAAAATTGTAACTGACAAAACGTTAATAAAAAAATGATATTCATATCGTCGTGTGGGCATCGCCTTTTCAATTTGTTCGAAAATGGGAAAAGAAAGGCAAAGGTGGATTTTGTAAGATTTTAAAAAGGTAGTAGTGAAATTCATATTTCGTCACGTGGCTTAAATTGTTGCGTGAGCTCCAGAGTTCAGAGTCTTCATTACTGAACCGGAAGCACAGCGCTGTAACGCCGAAAACGAAACTACGCTCGGTGTAATTTCAATCGATAACTTTTCCTATTATTCCATTTTTCACATTTTCTAACTTTAAATAAAAAATTATCATATTTCGAGCTATATACAGACGGTTTTTTACAATATTAAATTTTTGATTTTAATATAAACATTGTACTTTGATATGTAACAGTATCCAGAATATTAGTTAATTTTTCAATTATTATTAAATCTTACATTTATCATCACTTTTCTATTTTCTATTTCGAGTATTTAATTGCTAAACAAGAAGTTCCTTGCGGGGATTTTGGTACTCGAAAAAGTTACCAGCTGATGGAAAGTAATAGAACAGTCACACGTCGATAACGTTTTAATTCACGTTTACAGTTTGTTGGTAAAGTTCAATACATTTTTATTTATTTAAACTATCAATTCACACGAAAATTTGTTCCAAACGTTCATTCTCTTCTTTTTTTTCTTTTTTTTTTTATTACATATATAAGTATGATACAATTTTTTTCAAGCAACGAGTATATAAACTTACCTTCCGTTTAGTATACATTTTCGTTCGAGCGGAGGTACAGTAGGAATTATAATCAACTTTTGTTATTATTATTTTAATTAACGTCAGCTACAATAAGGAAACGTTCGTTTAAACGTACAGAGGCGCTATAATATGCTCGAAATCATTAGCAATGGCGATACAAAATCGTTAGGAAAATTTCTTACGTATTTATTACGACGACAATGAATTTCTTAGTTGACAAATTAGAATTCCTTAGCGCAAGCGATATTATTGTATAACAAATACAGTACTTCGTTTAATGCACGTTCGATGTGTATCCAACAAAATTTCAAGTAGTATAGGTCGAACATGTCTGACACAGACACTGCGGACACAGCTGTTTACGAAAGTATTCGAACACTTGCCAAGAATTTTTATTTATGCATAGTATCTCACGCAAAGTGTTAAAAGTTGTTTCTCTCTGCGCATATTTGCTTGAAATTTTGATACGTTAAATTTTTCAAATATTTTAGAATGTAGAATGTTGCGAGGCTGAGTTTCTTGGGAGTTTCCCAATACAATTTTTATTCTGTTAAAAAATTATAGCGATCAATACTTTTCTTAAGAGCGTGTTGCATAAAACGTTAAAAAATTAACACTGTAGTGAGGTTCGAAAAATTTAATACAAGTATTATTTAATACAAATAACAATAATCCATTATTTTGATATTCACTGGGACCATTTTTATTAAATATACATTTGCAGAAAATATCTTGTAATTTCTTGTATACATTCTTTAATTTCAATTTCAAAGGTTGATTTCACTACAGTGTTATTGAAATTTCAAAACATAACACACACACGCATAAAACTTCTGCTAACTGTTCGAATACTTTCACGAGTCATTCATCTTCAATTTCAGAGTTCACAGTGAAAGTGAAATTGATCGATTTGTCTTCTGAAAGACTCGCATTAATGTAACGAAACAGTATCGAATCTCTCGACGTCGTTTGCAGATAATGAAGTTTTAAGAAAGAAATGAGGGACGATAGTAGGCTGCAATGAAATGTTATATAGAAACACAGATCAGTTGATTGCAGGTGAATAACGAATAGTAATAATAGTACGATTTATTATACAGTAACAATCGTTCGGGATTTTATATATACACACGAGTCTACGAAGTTCAGCGTTGGACGACGATCTCCCATCTACGTTTGGTCCGCTTCTAGATGAAGAGCTGTCTGACTAAATGGAATTACAACGATCCAGTCAATTCCGCAAACGTTGCTGCCCTTAATCTATCAAGTAATCTATCACGACAGCGGTATAAGAGATTCTGTACAATATTTACACTCACAAATCTCATCGTCGACATTTTTCTTTTCTTTTTTTTTTTTTCTTTTTTTGATTCCTTGCAGAAGTGTCATCTCCTTACGTTTCATTTCTCGATTTGTTGTTCTCTCGATGCTCTCTTTCTCGCGCCAGATTTAAAACCAAAGTACTTAATGGAACTGTAAGCTCGAGGACGAGTGCGCTGCGAGAAAGTAAAATAAAAAAAAAGTAATAAGAAGGAGAGTATGAGCGTTTTGTGTGAGAATAAAATAAAAAAGGCTCTTCATAGTTGCTATTAAAAAGTCATTTGGTATTATGTAAAAGTCATAAAGAAAAAAAACATTTTCCGAATAAACGTACGAAAAGTTACATGATGTCATCGGGGATTAACCAAGCACGAATGAACAAAATAAATAAATAAGCAATAAAGACGAGAACACTCGCGGATGATCGTTCCACGCGAGGATAAAATAGAGGTGTAACAAACGTCAATCCTCTGTAGCCAGAGTAAAAGATTATTATTTAATCGGAGCCATTTATATTAATTAATAATTTAATTAATAATTGATCTATATTTACGATGAATTGTGTATCGATGAGTTGCGACGAGTACACAAAATAAAGTTCAAAGTACGAACGTATTACATGTAATTGTACAATTTTCAAATTGCACGGGATGCTGTGGAGAGTGCTAACGGGAAAAGAAACGAAGACACTCGCGAATGAGAATGAAATCGAGGAGCACGCCAGTTTCTAGATAACAGTTCTGCTCCTGAAACTAACTGTCAGCGAGCAACACGGTCAAATCCGACGTGTGACTCCTGTTTTCCGAAGTCTCTCCCGGAGTGTCCGGAGTGTCAGGCACCACCAGAGGCTCCGTTTGATACCTGTCTCCCCTTCTACAGGAGCTCACGATCACCTTCGAAGTACCAGTACACAGCTTCTCCACCTGAACAGTCTTCTTGTTCAATTTTCTCCTGACCGGGGAGGAGCTCGCGCGCTTCCAGCGATTTCCAACGAACAGCACGCAGACTCGTCTCCAGACGTTGTTCTCGTTTCTCGTGACAATCACGAGTCTCTCGTTCTCGTCACTCTGTCTCGCCTCGTTCCTCGTTCCGTCCGTGTTGTTTTCACACAACTGTTCCGCCTCGTTCGAGGATTGCTCCTCGGAGGCAGTGGTCGTTGAGTCTCGCGTCAAGAGCCGTGAAATCCGCGCGAGGAACGTGCCTACGCCGGCGGACGCGTCCTTCTTCCTTCGCGGCGACGCGATGCTCTTCATCGTCTCGACGATCCTCCTTTTCACCCACGAAATGTCCATAGATTGTATCTTCCGCACGGACGGGCTGCCCCTTGCCGCCTCGTTGCTCGTGTTTGTCGCATCGCAAGCGGCGCGTGGCTGATCCCTCGCGGTCGCCGGAATTTTCACGCGGCTGTTGCGCCGTTTGCTCAGCAAGTACGCGACGAACGCCTGCGGAATAGGAAACAAGAACAGATCGGTGAACCATTGAGAGAATCGAGGTGATTTCGGAATATTTCGGCAAAGGTCAATGCTCTTAGTACTATTTTTTCTCCTAACATTTGCAGGGCGCATCTGGAAATGTTAAAACACTTCACCGAGTGTGTTCTGAAAAGACTAGGAGTAGGGCTAAACTATCACGAACATTTTACGTTTAAAGGTTGGAATATGAAAAATATGATAATACGAAATGTGTCGATATTCCCTCTGTTTAAATTTAACGTTCATAAAGTCCATCAAGATTTCTACCCTGGTAGAAGATTCTAAAAGAAAATGTTTCGAACATCGTCATGAATATGGTTGTGTGAAGAAATCAGACGAGGCATGGAACTCAACCCACCACGAATTCAATAGTCTGACGACACTCACCGAGATGCATATATAATATTTGTAACAATATCTTCGAGATTAAGACTTATTAAAAAAAAAAAAAAAGAAAAAAGAAAAAGAAACAAATACTGAGAATGTTATGCCTGACAATGAACAAATCACTGAAATCTCTCAATTTTATATTTTTACGAAAGAAATCGTGCTCGTTACGATCTTAAATTCAGTAGTTTCGATTCAACAACGAACACGGACGGGATAACGTCGTTGCTCCGACAGATTTAAATGATAATGAAACTTGACGAACAAATTCGCGTCACGAAGCGAGAGAGGAAAGCGGGAGGGAGCGAGGGAGCGAGTTCCCGGAGCGTGTTCGTTAGGACGTGAATGGCGCGGAAAAAGTTTTGCGGTTGCATTATCCGCTAGGAAACTCCCACGGGATATGGTTTATAATATAATTCGTGGCGGCGCATCGTGTTACCGTCGCTACTTTAAACCTATCTCCGGATGAATTTCCGACTGCTTTCGCGGCCGTCGCAGGTCGGAAGTTGGCCAACTTGCGTGCAATCGAATTTACAATATATCTCTCGCTCGACACCTTCCTCCGCCGTTTAATCGCCGTGTTCAAACGTGTTCATTCGTCGCAATATCTCTTGCTTCGAAAGACGGACGAATTCTTGGTCAAAGATTTAGTTTTTCGAACCCGTCGAGGGCCAAAATTATTTATCTGTGTGAATTTGTGTATTATTAACATCGTGGGTGGTGAAAGAAAAATTTCCAAGGATCAATTTATTAAACATTCAACGTCTGTAGGTTTCTCGAAGATAATTTCAATCCACGAAAAGGTCAACGCTGCATTAACATTTCATTTATTTTGTTCGATGGATTTACGTCATCGAAGTTCATTCTTTAGAATATTTTTTTTTCCATCACTGTTCCTTCCAATTGCGTTTTTCAAATTTTAATTTATATGCAAAATTTACGACAGGGACAGTATAAATGCCCAATAATTTACTAAATGTTATATTCTCTCCTTCACATTGATGGCAGTGATCTATTCCGAAACATAATTTACATTAATTAATTGCTCTTGTTCAATGTAACTCTGTGTCCTAAAAATATTACCCCTTAACTCGTGAATTTTCTTCTACAGTATAAAATATCATATTTTCTTGTTATCCTTATTAATTAACGTTTCCCAACATTACGAGTGTGATGTTCCCTTTTTTCTTTTATGATACTTGAGATTTCACTTTTGCAAGACGAGAATATTTGACAAGGATCGTTTCTTTCTTTCTTTTTTTTTTATCGCGAGCCGTGCAAATTTTATCAAGCTAAACAGAGGTATGAAATTTCAAATAAACGGGCAAAGTAGAGAAAATGCAGGGATAAAAAGGGATGAATACTAATTAAATTTCACGCGCGCGGAAGCTGGCAATTTATTTCGGTAAATTTTTGATATTTACCGTGTGCTTTTCCCTTTTTAATAATAAACAATCAGCCGGGCGCGGGCCGAAAATTAAACGAATTTCAACTGAACAGACTCATTGTCCGATCACGTTAAACGCTACAGGAATATTCTTGCGAATTTGCCGGAGCTTACGAAACGAAAACATCGCGCCCGGTGTAATTGAATCGTTTTTCTCCGTGTTGATGTTCGCAACATATTTTCCGCAGGAACGAGAACGCGCAACAGTTACTGCCGTGTGTGTGTGTGTTTTTTTTTCTTTCTGTTATGCGCTTGTACAAATTTTAATTGACAAGACGGGTAATTGGCTTCGCATGGATATTTGATATGTCGACAATATTTTTCATTCTGGACCGCTCTGGCTGCATTATCGAGATGAATTTGTTTCAACTGTAATGTAATACGCGAAAATTGTGTTGGACTATTCCGTAAGACGTGGAAATTTACTGCAGATCATAAAACGTTAACAAACGTCATCAAGAAAAGAATAGTCCGGGAGTTTAGTTTTGAAAACTATGGACAGAAGAATATACTTTATTGCAAATTGTGCAGATCTTTGGGAAAATTGGTAAATTTAAATTCGAAAGTAAGAGTAACTTAAATTTAAAAATAATAGTAATTATAAATTTAATATATAGTTTAATGGTAAATTTAAATTTTAAAAGATGTACATATGTAATTACGAACACGAAGGGTATATAGTTTATTACGAATTATACTACATTCGAATTTTTAAAGAAAGAACAGTTTAATAGTAATTATTTGATGATCGACACCAAGTGCCCATTTAGATAATTACAACTCAAAAATGGCTCAAAAAAAAACGAGCAGGATTAACTTCGCCGGTGGAACAATGCCAAACGAAAAATTAAAACTTACCACGATCAACAGCGAGAGAAAAAACGTCGCTGCAACGATGTACCAACGATTGATCATCCAACGTTGAAAACTCGCTAGACTAGCGTCTGACAGAAGAAGTCTTCGCAGAGTTGCCAGCGGTCCGCTTGGATCCACCTGAAATCATCGTGCAATGTTGTCGGGAAAATAATTCGAAAAATAATTACACAGAGGCGAAGAGAATGTCGAATATTTTTAAATATTTATTATTTCGCATTCTTCGTGCCAGAGTGACAGAGTCTGCGATTCATTCGGGGGGTTGTCGAAGAGTCTGCAGCGGTATATTACCTCTCGACATCTTTGGAAGACGTCGCAATAGCCATTGTAATCGTTGCACGGCGTGCCTGGCTTCGACAGCATGTCAGGAATATCGTAAGGCGCTGAATTCCACGCGAACGACGATCTGCAAAGAGATGCGTGGCCAACAAGTCTAGTTTATTTGACGAGCTAACAGCTAACAACGTTAGTTGTTCGAACGAAATATCAAACGAGTGTTGTTCAACTAATACACTATCATACTTGACTCGAATCGCTGTCTTGAAATTGAATTCATCACGTTAGTTTAATAATTTGGAACAAGCAAGCAATCATTTCCGAAACTATTTCATAGCATTGTATTTAATATTTTACATAACGTATAATTTTAAGTTTATAACATATATATGTATACATTTGCGGCGCATTTGAACCAACGAAATGAATGAATTCAATCCCCGTCACTTTCACAAGAATTATTCGTGATTTATATCACGCTGATACTTTACTCTAACAAACGATAGGAACCTACAAGCATAAATTACGTGACAAGCAATTCGTTCGTTTAAACGCACCGTTACACGCGAATGCTCGCGCACTCGATCCCTCCGTATTCACGCGAGGAATTCACGTATGACGAAACGCGAACGAAAAGTCGAAGGACTTCCACAATGATGGAATCATCTTGAGAATTCGCGAGAAACACGGTAAACGGTGTTTATTTCAACGGAAGAGCATCGCGTCGCGGAGGGGAAAGGCGAGTGACGCGAACGTTCGCGTGAAACCGCGTATTGCATAACGATCGTCTCTCACAGGCATGGTTGATCCTCTCCTGGCAATTTACAACAGAGTTCGCAGCTTTTGGTCGGGGGATCGTCGGGCCCGGCGATGCACTGACAGGATTCCAAGCCGTAAGCCAGGCAAATGCTGCCGGTGCATTCCTGCAAGCAATGCAAGAGCCCGATAAAGTGTCAGCCTACGCGCATAACCCTCTAAATACGAGGTAATTTCCAGCCGGGGCGGGGGAGAGTCTCGCCGAAGATAGATAAGCCCGCGTCTCGAACGCTTATTCTCTTACGGATCGCATCCGCATCACCGCGGCGCATGTCTGCCCCTTTTCTTCGCTGTTTACCTCGGCTGTTGCCTCGCTGTTTGAAAATGGCCCGCTACCGCAATACGGACTATCTGCGTAAGTAATTTCCGCCGAAATTATGATCGTTGCCTCGGATAGGTTAACGTCAGGTAATTGCTTTGGCTACGTACGTACGTACGTGGTGTGTCTAGGTTAGCATTATCGCTGTTATTTTACGCGATCGGTATATCGGGGATATATACTTACGTATTTGTGTGGTATTGCTGTTATCGTGCGTATTATAGTGTTTTATATATGAACGAAGCTTTATTCATTTCCACGGTGTTTGTGGAAATGTGAATCTGCATAAACGTTTATAGTTTAATCCTTCGAGTGTTTAGTTAGTGCTAAAGTATAGATAGATTATAACCAGTAACAAAATAATTGACTTATTTATTCGAAAATAGAATAACCTAGTACGATATATTGAACAAATATATCGAAAAGCATGTGTTTAGAAATGAAAGTATTTTCAATTTGTTCGTGCGTGTTCATTTCGGTAATTTTAAATACTCAAATGGTTAATGACGGAGAGTATCGCATCGAGGGCGATTTTAGATTCGAGATGTTCAATCCAATCGAACGTTAAATTCCAGTTTCCGTAATTTTCCATCAAACAATTTCTTAATAAATTATTTAAATGCTTATAATTATAATTATGACCAAATAACTCTTTTCTTTGCAATGTATTCTCCAATGATCTTCAAGAATCCAAAAAAATTAAGAAAACCAAGGATTAAAATAATAATTAACATTCTACCTAAGAATAGAGAAATTCAAAGATAATCGAAAATGAAGTTGCTGGAAAATGCAATTTTCTAATTCAACATTGTGTTATTCATCTCTCTGAAAATTAAACAAGTCAGTTTCAAACTGAATCGCCTGCAAAATACAAATCAAATCGTAATCTTACGAAGAAGAAAATAATTCGAAATTTTCGATATGAATCATCGTTCGATTCGTTCCGGAGCTAGAATAAAATAAAATAAACCGGAACCGTGCGTGAAACATAAATCAATCATCGAGCGAGTATTCTTAACGAAATTAATTCTACATGGCGCGACATCGAAATGGCACGAAACTGTCGAAATTATCCATGGATCGAGAGCTGGCTTTCTGGTTCATACGCGGAAGGGAACAGTGGACAACGGTGATAACGGCGCAAGGTTATTTCCTCTAGTTGTAGGTTCTAGTAGAAACATTCGATTATAGTCAGCCAGGCGGAAAACGCGTTTCTGCCGCACACGTGCAACAGTTCGACGGTACGCATCGGCAGCTACAAATCGATACTCCCGAAATACAGGCTTTCTAATCTGCAAGTACAATAACGAGCGAGAGAGGTTGCCGATTGCAATTTGCTTTACCGTTTCCGTGCCGCGTTGCGCCTCCATCGCCTCTGCCGCCTCCCCGTTCCTCGACAACAGCCGTTCTTACCGTCGTGCAGCCATCCGAAAAAGACGGAATTATTCGCGAAACGATCCAAAGGAATAACCAAGATTCGAAGAAGGTCATATTTTCGTTCGGTGGTAAGCTAATTGTATTTCGACCTGTGCTCTCTATGTGATTTAATTCAGATCCGATCAGAGTAATCTCGGGACTTCTCGACACTTTCTGCGTATTCGACGAATAAACACAAGATCAACGAATAATTATTATTTCCGTTCTTTCGACATTTTGTTTTTTGTCCAAGAGTGTTCCGAAAACCTCGCTGGGCTATTAATTCAATCGGAATGCTCTCTTGAGAGCTTTCTTTGACCTACCTTCGATCAATGATATAACTTCAAATTATATCGTCTTCGATTATATTGTCTCGAGATCGTCTTTCGAAATTAATTTTCACACGGCAGAATTCGCTTGAAAATTATTTCCACGTTCAGGCTTATACTTGCTTAATACTCTCGATACAAAAATGGAAAGGATCCTTCGTTCGACGAATAATTTCTCTTCCTTCCTCCAATGTTCTCGTCCTCGGAATTAATTTCGTTAGAAAGAACGAAAAAGAAAAAAAAAGAAGAAGGAAAGATTCACTCGAGGACTAATCCGTATTCTTCACGCGATTTAGCTTTGGCTCGATCGAGAGGAGGGGAGAGGCTAGTCTGGAGATTTCTTGACAGATGAATGTGCTATCGAGCGATCTGAAGAGGGAATTTTATTTCGGGGGTGTGCATGCGCGCGGCAGTCGGACCCTTAAATCTCAACCCCCGAGATTCAAAGCGCGACCTGGTCGTGGAAAAAGTGAGGAGACCACCGCGTAGGAAAATGCCACGCGTACGTTTCCAGATCGCTCCCCTATGGATCTCTTCGTTCACCTCCCTTCGTTCTTCGGCGAGAGAATCGATTCCGCAAACTCCCTAGACGCGGGCGGAAGCTCTGTTCCGTTTCGATTTTCCGAAGTTCCGCGCGGATTTCCTCCACGAAGCAAGCAACGGTCGGCGAATAATGGAAATTTTCAATGAAAACCTTGCTAGCGAGGTTCGTTTAAACGCTCCTTCTTACATTTCAGGCTCGTAAGTTCTGCACGAGTCACGTGTATTTTCTATGTTAATCGTCGCGATGAGACGAAAGAAAAAAATATAGTGATCTGTTTAAACCTTTATGCATAAACGTCTACGAAGTTTTATTGGAGACTGAGTTTAATTATAATGGAACGCGTAAAGGTGCAAAAACTTTTAGAATATTTTTAATCTACGAAAATATATAAAATATTAATTTAAAGTACAGTATTGTTAGCAATATTCAGTATTTCAACTATTTTGATTGGAATACAGAACTTGTGTCAGATATAAATAAGAATTTATATCAAAATATATTCGAAGAGCATACACTTTCAATACATTTACAATTGTAAATCTATCAAATCTTTACGAGTTGAGAATTTTGACTATACTGATAGTTCTAGTACTAACATGACCTCGTTTCAATTTTCAGAAATATTAACTATCGAGATTATTAATATTTATATTTCTACTTTAACATTGCACTTCTACGTTGTGCATTGTACATCCTAAAATATTCTCAGTTCAATAAAACTTAACAGACTGATACATAAAAGATATAGAAAAGTTATCAACAGAGCTGAATTACTAATTAATTAATGTAATCAATACAACTGAATTTCTTTTCCTAAAGGCATTTTTATTTTTACTATATATTCTTCTTCTCTTTGGTTCGTGTTACGATCAAGGAAATAGCAAACCAGTCTCCAATGAATAAGTAACTAGACAGCCAGCCAGTTTTGCGCTTGGTAAAATCGTAAATTCCACCGTAATTTCGACAGCAACGGTCTCATTTTCGTCGCGGGGATAATTTAGACGAAACGCGATCGTATTTCGCCATGTAGCAACCCCTCGTTGTCGCCTCGGTTTCGCGTGGTTTGATCATCTGCGATCATAAAGATGTTCCCAACGCCTACAGTTGAAATTATTCCGAATTCGTCTGTTCTATAAATCTCAAATTCAAATTTCCAAATAACTGGCACTATACTACGAACGTTTCATATCTCTTCACGTGTATTTCTGCATTTTAAAGTAGAGCTTTACACGCTGACAGAAAATTAGAGACAGGGAATTTATTTCAAACAGTAAAAGAAGACTTTCGTGTTCAATATTCGGTATTCATCATAGAAATCTTCAAATCTTTAAATTGCGTATTTTATTATATTGATGCGTATATTAAAAATTAAATGCATATAATGCACATGCATCAATATATTGTAAATTATTTACAGATTTTTCATTGTACGAAGTGTTATTTGATTTTTAGAAGAAATACAGTTGAAAGTCCTCGGTCTTTTAAACCGCATGCATTTGATCACTTATCCCAGTTAATTTTCGTACACTAGATGAAAATTAGAAGTTGCTCGATGAGAAAGAAATTTCAAGTTTTCCATTCCAATTCTACAAACTCCCACATTTTTCTATTAATTCCTAGAGAGGAACTGCATTATTTATGATATACTTAACAAAATTGAACGAAGTCGATGTTCGTCCATTTGCAGACAGACTAACTGAGTCACAAGTTAAATCACTCCTCGAAAGTGAACAAGAGTAAAAGTTCGAAACATTTCTTCCACTGGCGAACAATCGAATTTACAGATGAAAGTGTGCAATGCCCTCTACGTATACGGATCTACGTGCAAAAAAAAAAAAGAAATGTTTCCAAAGGGAGAGAAATCTCTCGTTGCTAGATAGAGGAGCGACGCGCGACAAGAGAGCAGACGTGTATAGACTCACCCCCATGTAACAGACGAATTCCTCGTTGCATATGGTCTTGTTGGGCTTGTTGATGGATGGCGGGCACTGGGGACCACGGCCGTCGCAAAAGCTCGCGTCTCTGCAGCCGTTGTCGTCCCTGCACTTATCGCCGTTGCGCAGAGTGCAGCCGGATGTGCAGCAAGGGCCCTGCAACAGCCACCGAGAGATGAACGACACACTGTCCTGTGTCGCGGAAGATGCAAGCAACCCCCTCTCCTCGAAAAAGGAAGAAGAAGAGAAAAAAAAAAGAAAAATGAAAGAAGGAAGAAAATAACGACGACCAACCGCTACCGTATACCCGTGTCCAGTTGAAAACACGGCGGCACGCTCGATCGTTTTTTAGGTCGTTTGAAAATACGGCACGGAGCTGTTTGCACGATGGATGGATGTGTATCGCTTTTGAAAAAGAGAACGGGGACTCTTTCGAGGACTATATCGGCTATTGTCCACCGCTAAGTTTCGGCAGCTTGAAAGCTTCTCTGTTTCCTTTTGCCAGACTGCACGGTGAGGCACGTAGTGTATGCATTAGCATGTACGATCCTTTCTGTGTTACGTGCTCACACACGCGTTTGTGCCCCCGCGCGCGCGCGCCATAGAAAGAAACGTTCTCAGGAAGCTGCGCAGATGGTATTTTCTTGCGATATCTTTGCGGCAAATGGAAGTTTCGCGCCATTGTTTATGGCTAATGACTGCGTTTTAAGCTCTGGAAATTCGCGGCGGCGATGTTTTTGAGATTGGGGAAGAACAGCGTGTGGTGGAACAGCGTGCACACAACGTTAGATCGCAGGTGATTGAATGCGCCCGAGGAATATTTGTCTAGCTTGCTCGGTTATGATGAAAAGAAGCGATACCGATGTACTAGATGACTTAATAACATTGTTGTTAATACACTGCGGATTTTTATACATTCGAACGTGCATAACGTGCAAAATTCACAGTGTAGTATCTTCTATGACATTTAATTGACGATACCTGTAGGCTTTGATAAAGATTTCAAAATTGGACAGCATATTGAAATTTCACATAAATTTGGGAAATAATCGTATCTCTCTTCACGTTGAATCCCCTTTCGAACTTTCGAAACTTAAACTTAAATTGAACAATTTAATTTTCATGCGAGAGTAAAATTAATTAACTTTGACCTATTTTGTGTATCTTTCATTCGTTTCAGATGAACTTATCGAGAAACTCAGAGAACTTATCTCTATTTTATCAATCGTTCTAACAGTCTGATTGTTTTCCACGAGCATCGAACAGAATTGCATTAATCAATGTACAATTATATTCTCATATAATCAAAGTTTACAATAAAAGTTCATGCAACGAATCTACGAGTAGAATGCAGCGAAATGACTGTCACGATTAAGCGGTAGCAGAGCGAAGCGATAACGAACAGCGTTATTATCGCCAGCAATTTCCTAACAGGTGACGGCGATTTTATAATTGCCGATCGTCGACCCGTGCCTTTGTCCGACCACCATCGAAAATTCATGATTCACCACGGTGCCCGTCTGCTGCAACGTGACGTTGTTTTTTTTTTCTCTCTCTTTTTTTTTTTTAAACGAATTCGCAGCGATATTCAGCAACTCCCAAGCATCGGGGTGAGGGGTGAGGGGGGGTTATCGGGCGCTGGCCCGCTTTGTCGCTCGCTAATTTATTTCGCCGCGCGTGTCGATGATAATGCGCGGTTCGTTGGAACGCGTTCCTCTCTGGGGGAGTATTGTGCCAGACCAGGAACAATATCTCGATTTTTCGAGCGATTTTCTGGACAGAACAATGGGCAACATTGTTGTGCGCGCCGGAGAATTCGGGGCAACGCGATGCCAAGAACTGTCTCGCGCTCTCTCTTTCTCTCTCTCTTTCTCCCTCTCTTTTCCTCTTCCCTTAGTTTTTCAGTATCATCGTCGTCATTTTTTTTCAAAAATTTATATTCACTATTTCTTCGTGGTTCGCACGTTTTTGCTTTCGTTCTGTCTCTTCCTCGAAATGGAACCAGTCCATTTTATGGAAGCATTCCATTTCGAGCCATTTTCGAAACACGACCTTTTCTCCCATTTTTAATTCATTTGCACAGTTATCGAGAACTCATTGTTGTCTCTCTTTCTCTTTCTCTCTCTCTCTCTCTTGTTTTTTTCGTATTGTTTCCATGCTGGAAATTTCCCTTTCAATTTTTTAAATTGGTCCCCGCGCTGCGCGCTGTGATTACAACACGCTTTCGACATAGCATGGGTAATGAAAATTTGCGGGGGGGAACAAAAAAAAAGAAAGAAAAAAATGGAATTGCCGATCCGCGTATTGGAAACCTGGGTAACACTGGCGACCCCATGGCTTTGCAGTAATCAAGCATCCTATCGATTACGTTATCGTTGGCCTCTGGGATTGAATCGCCGTTTTTCATATGAAAAACCCTCGATATCAAACAGTTGGTTATCACGCATGAAAAGAAATAGAAGAAAAAGAAAAAAAGGAAGGAAATTCGCGCGGTATCGTCGTGAGAACATGCGTTTGATTTTACACTCGTAACGCGTCGAGTTGAGGAAATTCTAACCGCGATGCAATAATATTCATTATTAATAGCTTGGTACAGCCTTGTGCCAGCAACAAACCCATAAATCTACTCTCTCTCTCTCTCTCTCTCTCTCTCTCTCGTTCTGTACATTTGAATACTCGATTAAGCTTATAACTATTACATTACCCAGTGACGTGCGGTGTGTACCAATTTTAACAAATAAACTGCAATCAACCGGTGAATAATTGGCAATCAATGCGTGCACGGTGAATATGGTGAATGTTTGGTTTACAAAACCGTTAACGCGCGTAATAGAACAATATTCGTTGTTTTATTCCCTAGAATTTCAGCATTTTCGTCGGATCATCTCGCAAGTAATATGATTTTCGAGTCAAGGGGGTATTTTTGTACCGTTCAAAAATAAATGAAACTCGTGAATTTCTTTTCACGGACAATTATTGAATGAAAAGCTCCAATTTTTGTCGGAGTATATAAACTGGCTTTCTGCTTTGTATCTCAATTTTTTTCATTTTTTTTTTTTTGTTTTTGTTTGGAGGGGTCAACGTGTTATGAAATGGCAGAGTTATTTACTCGTTTGGAAACTTCATTTTTCAAAACATCGATTGCTGGCCATCCATCGCGGCAAACAAGCGGGGTATACCTAAAAAATATATCGTTCTTTATTGAATGGCGCTTTGCAATGAAAATGTTTCTTCTAACATCGCTCTTCCAAATTTGCATGCGTTAATTTGTTGTTTGTGTGTCGCCATATTGAAAACCCACCTTTGCCAGAACACACACACACACACACACACACACACACACGCGCGCGCGCGCGTGCGGATAATGAATATTTATGAAATTCAGGGAACAACGAGCAGAAGTTTCAGACTCGGTTGCCGACGTGATACGTGCAAATACGCCGAAGAAATATTCGAGAAGACGAACGCACAAACAGTCAGCGAGAGCGCGATTTCACGCTCGAAAAACTTTCGTCCTTCGTTTTCTTTGCGCTTCCGGAGTCACCGTGAACGATAAATATTCAAGCAGACGGACGATCTTTTATCCTTAATAATTAAAAGCGAAACGACGCTCGAATTATTGTTGAAGATAGACCTCGAAATATTGTTTCTAATAAGTTTCGCTGAACTCCGTCGTTTCGTGAAACAACGGATGTTAATTGGCTTTCAAGATCGTGGTAATTCGAGGCAATTGGATTATTTTCATCGACAAAGTTTGGTATTTTAAAGAACTCTGAGAAGTTATTGTTAAAAGAATCGCGATATTGCTCTTCGCGCGAATCAAAATTTATGTTCTATGGAATCTCTTGAATTTCACAGATTAATATTTTTGTAACAAGATAGACAGAGAAAAGGAACTGTTTTTGGAAAATTCTCTGTAACGTTTTCCCAGTTCTTTTCCTTATCAAAGATAGCCATTTTCTCAATATTGTTTTTTACACGTGACTGCAGTAAATCTTTCTGAAGATCTTGTTGAAAAGACACGTTCAAGATCTTATTGGAAAATTTTCTATGATACATCTTCTTTTACTTCTTGCAGAGACTCTTATCCAATTAATTTACCAAACTCCATCAGCTTCCATTGATTTGAAACAGCAATCAACATTTACAATCATTGAATTACGATCTTCTAAAATTCAGCAATAAATAATATAATTATAGATAATAATTGCAATAAATAGATACTCGTTGTGCGATGATAAATGTTAGGAAGACCGAGTCCGGATGGTTGAGGTCTTTTTGATCTGTTGTTGAAGCTTTCTCAGGCACATGTTTCAAGATATTACGAAAGCATTTGGCGATTAAAGATGTTGTCCGCGTGAGGGATCGTGATTCTCTTTTTTGTCAGCAACTCTGTCAACCCTCCATCTGGGAAATTGCTGTATCTGCCTCGCAATTACAACCAAACTACTCGCGCGCACGCGAGAAAATTGAAGTACCGGCGTGTTTTTAAAAAAAATTGCAATTCGGTGAAATCCGGCGAGGTATTAGGACCACTCGAAACTTTCGATTTTTCTTTTTTTTTTTTTTTAGTAAAGTTAAGAGTCATCAGCGAATTTCAATTGCGAAATTTTTGAAAAGAGGATCTTCAATTCTTCTACGGCACGTATTACGGCCGTGTAATACGTTCGTTTTCATTTTTGTATCATTGAACAGTAGATATTTCATTTATTTTTCTTCGTATAAAAATATTCAGGTATCTATACTTACTTCGATATTTTTTCAAATGAAAATTTTCTGTTTTTAAAATAATTTTAAAATAATATATCAAACTTATTCTAACACTGTGATCTCAAATATTGCAAGCCTGAACGAAGTCTAGCACGTTATGCATCAGATTTTATTTTCCAGCCAAGTAATAAAACTTTTCTTCATCGAATCAACTAAAATCAACATTTCCAAAGTAATTTATTCGATTCACTATTCAATTCTTCTCTCTCTCTCTCTCTCTCCAGAAGGCTTCTTAACTTGTCGCTCTGGCATACAGTAGGTTTTAGTTTTAGGAAACTAAAACTTCCCGCATGGTCCCGATCCCAACGTTGATACTGGAGGATTCAAATTCCTTCTTCTTCCTCTTGGTGAGAAATCCAGGAAATTCCGATAAAGGAATAGGTCTAACACTCTTGCTGCAATCTGAGTGAAGTTAGTTTCTTATATCGTAAAACCAGTCGTCGTGTCTCGAAAGACACGCCGAAAGAGAGAGAGAGAGAGAGAATCTCTCTCGCCGCGCGACAATTTTCGGTTTAATTAAATCGACGGACAAGAAGGGTAGGTTGGCCGGAAAGGTGGACGAGGAGACGTTTAAGCGAATCGAATGATTTTCGCTTAACGTGCAGATAAGAACGATCCACGGTTTGAATATCTGATAGAAGGATACCCGTGGGACCGGCAGCCGATGCTTGGAAAATAAGGTTCCCCAGGTCTGATACGTTTTCCGGTTCAACGAATTGGCACGGAAAGCAGCGGAAGAAATTCGATGCTGATGCAAGTGGATGTATTCTCGGTCTGTGCATATATCAGAAAATAAATAACCCGATGGAAAAATGCATTCAAGTCTATGAGAATATTACTGGCCGAGACGAGATAAATCCATCGCGTGCGGTCTCTGCGTTCTCTGTGCTCCCTCGTTCACCATGAGTGAAAAAAAGTCAAGTCCTGTGATTAATTATTGAGGATAGAATCGACGATCTTCAGATATATTTTAACAGCTGTGTTTTGAGACTCTGAGTAATTTTTTTTTTTTTTTTTTTTGTAAGATGTAAGATGTATATTGAGGCGTAACTAATCTAAATCTAACCTAACTTATATGTTTGATTTTAGTTTCCAAGATAAGGAAGATTTTGCAAGAATAAGTTAAGAAAGAAAGCATGACAGCTCTTCTCATCGAGGAATCCGTTCCCGAGAAAATCGAAATTCGTCAAGTGTCTACTTGAATTAATCCCGAACTGAATATACACGCGTCAATTAATTCATCGAACATTGTTTTACGACCTGTCGTAATTAAATAAAAAGTTTCAAGATTTTTCACTTAACACGGGAAGAATATGATAAATCAAATGTCCTAATTATTTTCACGGACAAATAATTCCGAAACTTTTTCTTCTCCTAGAATCTTCTTTTCTTCTTCTAGATCTTTAACCCCGTAATAGCTGTAATATTAAATCACCTCGTGAAGAGTTTCAGAAAACAATTTCACAATTTAATTAAAAGTAATCAACGCTAAATACGAATAAACTCTGAAAACGAAAGTTTCGAAATGATTTCGATCGATAGTTATTATTCCCCCTTCCCTCTTTTCCTCCACCCTCCTGATTTCACTGCACATAATATACCGATGTAATATCCAAGATCAAGAAAAAAAGAAAGCAAGAGAAAACTGGAGGAAGAGATTGTTGAAAAAAGACCTCGAGCAAAGGAGGGGGGGGATCCGCCAATTACAGATTCGAAAAGATTTTCAATTTCCCTTAAGGATACGGGCGGGCGTTTAATCACGCCTTTATATCAGACCGGATCCGGGAGAAAGTATGCTTCATTCCAAGTTGGCGATTAACGTTTTCAATCAGAGGAGGATAAGACTTATCTCTAAACGGTTGCGAGCGAGGCTGCAATTCCCAAGAAGATTTAGGATTGCTTTAATGCCTCGACCGCCGCTGTCCGACGTCAAGAGTCTTGCCCCTTTATTTAGACCGGCGTCTATCTCAGGATATTCTTAATTACGAACGATAAGACGTATCGTTGGACGCTGGCGGCCAACACGCCTCTCTCTCTCTCTCTCTCTCTCTCTTTCTGCTTGAAATGGTTACAATTTTGAGAAGACTGAGAACGCCCCCTTGAAATTTAAATTGCACGAGAAATCTACTCGACGATCGCTTAATCAACCCCGCCCCTTCTTTATTTCACGGTCTACGTGTTTACGTAATCGTACATCCTGTTAATTTACGATGATAAGCGCTGATCAAGCCGTGTCATAACTTCGGCCGTAGTTTGAACACTGCTGCGAGATTTTAAACAGAGATCGGGGAAGTTCGCTTCGAGGAAGAGGGTTGAATTTTTCCTCGGGGTTGCGATAAATTGTTTTATTCGCGTTGCGAGTAGACAGTGAACTTTCAGACGTTTTTTTTTTTACGTTTTGCTACTCTAAAGTAGAAATTTGTTTCATCCGCTAATATAATGCTTAGTGTTCCGTTAATGAGGTTACAAACATGCGTGGAATTTGAAATTCGTAGCATATGTTAAATACCAAGATTTTACTATACGGAGACTACAGAGAACACATATTTTTATTATGTTCAGTACTGGTATTAAAAAATTGAAGTTTATTAATTTGTCACCCATTTTTTAAATTATTTTATATTGAAGTTTATTAATTTGTCACCTATCTTTAATTATTTTATATTAAAAGCTTTCTGTTTTAATCATAAATGTCAAATGAAAATTGATTTCTTTTTTTTTTATATTTTCCCTTGTAATCTTCACATTTTGAACGGAAATTGTGCGATAAAAATATGAAACTTTAATTAATTTTAATTTTCAGGAAGAAAATATATTCGCGCGATCCTTTCTGTTGAAATTTAAACAGCTTAAATTCAGAATTGAATCATATGAATTTAGCATTTGACAAAGGTTATAGATTTCCTATATTCCCAATCTAACAACCTAATAGCAAATAATAAAAGTACAATAAATACATTAAAAAAATATAATAAATACAGTCTATTGATTTTCCAAAGTAAATGTCCCTAATTAATTATTCATCTAATTAATTCATACATTCTGATCAAATTTGCACACTATCACTAAATCAAAGTGTTTGAATATTTATGAAGCGAAGGTAGTGTAGAAGTTATTATCGATATATAAAGATCGAATCTATATCATCCATACACATGTATAAATCTACGCAAAACTAACACAGCGAAAAATGTGTAACATTAAATGTATTTTGCCTATTGATTTTTCAAAGTGTTTCTCGAGTGTTAAAAGATACGTTTGAATATTAAAATGTGAATGTATAGAAGTGAAAATCGTTGCCAGCCACGAAAGACCAAATCTACTTGGCACACTCGCAAACCTATACAAATCTATAGGAACTAACACGTGGTGAACACGTAGCCCTCTTAGCTTCAACCATCACGTTCGCATTGAATCTTGCTTCTCGCAGGCCGGAACGTAATAACACGGACTGAAACGAATCAATTTATCGAATTTCAATACTTCAATAGGAAGAATTCCTTGCCAGAAGGAGGCGGATGGCGTGCGACAATGGCGTGGAATCACGAAACTCCGTCTTCGAGTAATTGCCGCTGCGGATGTAGCGAAATGTCGCGGCTAACGAAGCAGAGAATTATTCGAATCATCCGGTTTATGACTGAGCTGCAGGGAAACATTTTGGTCGCCGGGAGTCACTCGGCCTTTAATAATCGTGTAAATAATTGCACCGTGCTTGTCCGTTTCTTTCGTTTCCTTCGTCGCACGGACACTTTCGAAGAAATTAGCGTTATAACGTCAGACTTTTTGCGCAGAAATTAATTGAAATTAAGAAAATTTATGCCTCGGTGTAGAAGAATGTAAAAAATTGTAGCTTAATATAAAAAGGGTAATTGAAGTTTAAAAAATCGAGGGTCCATACAGAAAGAAAAGAGAAATAATCAAAATGTAAAAAGGCAATTAATTGAAAAATTTAATCAACGTCAAGATTTTTGAAATGTAGCTTAATGCCAAGAATTAACAAAGATTAAAAAATTACCGGCCCGATATATATTTTTAAATTGATCGATGGAAGAAAATTTTACAGGGTGCTCGATTGTTTCGGGCAAATTTTTCGGAAGCGTTTTTTTTTCTCTTCTCACGTTCGAGAATGAAAGAGCGTTCGAGAGAAAAAAAAATCTGTCTGGCGTTCTCGCGAGATAATGCGGAATATTGTCGGTGCGAAAGACTGCAAAACAGAGGGATCGTCGTGGGAGCGAATACTCTTTCCGTGACGGCATTAAGGGCAAGAGATTGCGATGCCGCGAGATGTTTCTCCTCTCGGAAAAATGAACCACGTATAGATGTCACGATTGAAACGCAAATATAAGCGCGCGGCTAGGCACGCGTGTCTACGTGTGTCTGTGTGCATTCCTGTGCAATGGGCATAGCAGTTCCTCGTCCGTGAAAATAGAACGCCAGGGATTCGTTTTACCGAAGGAAGTCACATTACCACTCTGTGCTTGAAGGATCGAATCTCTCGAGATAGCTAGATCGTTCCTCGACCTTCAACATTTGCATCGTATATTCATTAAAGTGCTCTCGAGAATAACGAGACGATGCTGTCTCTCTCTCTTTCTCCCTCCCCACGGTACACGACGATCATCGTCATTTGCGAGAGACTGTGTAAGAGACGAATAAATAGGAGGAAAATCCTTTACCCTTCTCCTCTTTACAAGATGTTCTTTCACGATAGTTATTTGAACTGTTGAGTTTAATTATTTAGTAACAGGTAATTCTGTTTCTCTATGGTGAACGTGAGGTAACAGAAATAAAGACATATACTTCAGGATATTTTTTAAATATCTAAAAAAATTTGGTAGAAATTAGAAACTTTAATATTATTATTATAATGTGTTTGTAATTGATCAGTGTTTTAATTCTTATTTTATTTATTTATACGGGATAGAAACCTTTTGATATAGTACGCATTAAAGACACAAATTATTTTTAGAATTCGTTCACATTTTTTAATTCTTTTAAGTGGTCCTAATTCGAAACTTACTATTTAATGTAGAAATATAGAGTTAAATATGAAACCATATAATCAAAATCACTATATCGCGGATGTTTATACAATTTTACATTTTTATGAAGATACTCAAGTAATTATTTTATTCATTAGATATTATAAGAAGTATCATATTTTTGTATTATGTGTACCTCGAAGAACGTATCACGAAGCTCAGAAACTTCCAATTCTTTGATTGGAAGAACTCAACTGAGAGCTGTTACCCTACCATCCTAAGATTTCTATCGAAAAATATTTTCCCTTTACTAATCGCGCTGTAATCCTCATCGCCAAAGATCTCGAATCCTCAACGAAATAAAACGGCGCGTAACTGATCATCCTAATCTCACGATTAATAATTTCGAGTCTCAGAACGACGAAAATAATGCACCCTTCCTTCCGGCCTTACGAGCTGAACGTGTTCCCATCGCCGCAAACATGCCGCTCTCCGCTTTATATTTCTAGTACCCGGTTGTTTTCCTTTGCTCCGACTATTTATCTTTCTTCTTGCACGGTCCCCCCCCCTCCCCTCCTGTTTTCTTTCTTCGCTAGCAGCTCGTTTCCCGCGCTTTTTCTCACCCGCGACCTCTCCACTCGTTCCCTCATCAGTCTCGACCCTGCACCTCCTTCGTTATCTTTCTCAATTTTTTCCTCGCCATTCTTATTCCACCCTTTGCCTCGCAGCCTCTTACGCTTAATGTTCGCAGTTTGCTCGGTTCTTCCCAGCACCTTGCTTCGCGCTTTTTCTACATCCCCCCCTCTTGCTTCTTGTTTATTGTCCTCGTCGTTCAACGAACGGGCGAGAGGGAAAGGAGTCGTCAATTCGTCTACGTCCTCACGAATCTACGTGTTTTGCATCCGGCCACTTTTCTCCCGCGATCCACCTAATGCATCGACTTTCGCGAGCCACGCGTTCTTTTATTTCCACCGCCTCCCCTAGCTCCCCCTTTTTTCCTTTCATCGTCAGCTCGCGCTTTTATTCTTTTTCACTATTTCACCGCCCTGGTCTGCGTCAGCATCTCGCGGTGCCGATCGCGATCGTTCTTCCCCGTTTTCTTTCGTTTATCACTGGCGCGACAGCCAGTGGCCAGAAACCATCGCGAACTCCTGGCGATGCCAGACCAAGCAAACTGACAAAAACTGGCGAGGCACTATTTAATTCTCGCGAGAATAACTATCGAGAGAGGGAATCTACTACTTTAGTGCATGTCATGGTTGAATTAATAGAATAATTTTTTCATCGAGCTTTAAAAAAGTTTCATCTTTTACACGTTAACAAGGAAGTATCTCGAGCTCTTTGAGATGGAATGAGCCAATAAATAAAGAAGGAGTATCATCCAATCACACGTTTCAATGCTTCTATAATATATATCTTTATCTGAGTTCACCAAAAACACTGTGATTTATTCCAATTATTGTTTATTCTTTTTTATTTGTTACTCAGTCTCCATTATTCCCTTTAGACCCATTTTCTGTGCGTTCGTTGCTGCTTACTTAGTTCGACGCGATTTTATTACAAATTCGATTAAATTTAACAATGTAAATCATCCGTGTACCTGATTCGCGAAAGTACAACCACCAGCTGAAGACAAGACGAACGCGCATTACAAAAGTTTTTGACGATGTTTCCACTGTGATTTTTCCGCTGTGTTTTTTTCCCGTATTCCTCTCAGAAGCAAAAGCTTCTTCCCGTTCTCGCATATCGTTCAAGGAAAGGGAGAAAGTTTGTCGAACTTTCGATCTGACCACGGCGCACGTAGTATTTGAAGACACTTTCCGCAGTTTCCGCGGAACATTTCTTCGATAAAGATTCGTTACGATGCTCCTCTTTTTTCTTTAGTCGACAGAAAAAGAAATTGTAAAAATTCGCCCGGTAATTACGCTCGATTGTTCGCGGCAATCTCGCGCTCTTGCGAAACACGCTACGCAAAACAGTAGTGGCGAACGCGAATACATCAGAAACGAAGTATTTTAAAATTACAGTCTCTATTCACCGGCTTCCACCGTGTATAATTAGTACCGCTGGTTAGTAGCCGCCACGTTGTCGAACAATATCATTGTAATTCTTTTCCAGGATTGAAAACCTCGTTACCAGAATTTCGGACTTCGCCGGTTCGTTGCATTAATTAGTACGCGGCAACGCTCCCTATTTGAGCGAGCGAAAAGAAAAGAAAAGAAAAGAAAAAAAAATGAAAAGAAGAACAAAAGAAATAGAGAAAGAAAGTCAAACTCGTGAACGTTATTCGCGTGTTCAATAATAAGTTCGGAATTTTCCGAAAGGAAGCGATCTGGCGAACTTTGAAAATCAAGCGTTCCACATCGTATCCACAGACAAGATTAATTGTTTTTAGCTCCGGCGAGAGAGTTTCCTTCATTCGTGCCTCGCCGAAGCTTCCCGATAACAGCCGCCTCGATTCCAGTTTGATTAATTAGTCTCATTCTCTGGGATACCGCGAACACGGCGAGAATCCGCGACAGTGTACACCAGGGTGACGCGGTCGTCGCCGATAGGAATGACTAACATTGAAAATTAAACCCTGTCCTCTCTTGTGTGTGTGTGTTTGCACCTCGTCAACAATAACGTCCAGCACGTATACAGGAACTACTGCGACTTGAAACACACTTGGAAATTAATTTCTCTCTTTTTGTTCCTCTCTCTCTCTCTCTCTCTGTAGTTTTATACCTTGGCGAAACTCTCTTTCCATGACCGGTTCTTTTCATGGCCAGCAAGTTTCTTCGAGCGCGAAGAATCGTGCATGTGCGAGGACTGCAATTTCCAACGCGATTCGCCGCCATCGGGGAAAGTGGCTCGTTCTCGCCGCTTTCCAGCGAAACGGTCTTGTGTTCAGTGCCATTTATTGCGTCGGTTTTATCGGTCGGTACACACTCAAATCTTTTTTCAGTAGTTCCTTTTTCCTTCGTGTTCTCCCTCTTGCTTCTATTTCCTTCGCTCCACGATCTACGCTTTATTGACGTTGGAATTTTTTGTTCCTCGTTCTCGCGACTTCTCTCTTGTTACTGTCTTCTTTACTATTGGATAGTTTCCTCTTCGTTTGTTCAGATTGTTGAGATTTTGTATCTTGTCGATGTTTTCTGCTTCTTGTCCGAACGTCGTTCATTTTTTTTGTTGCATGTGACTCGTTAGATTTCTACACGACCTTTCCTTCCAGGAAACGTTGTCGCAAATTCGATGTATTTTCTCTTCGATCTGTTAGTATAAATCATCTGTTTGCTCAACTCGCGGAATTTTTGTTGTAATTTTTTCGATAACAACTTTCTTTGAAGTTTATCTGATATATAATAATACGACAGGTCTTTTGTTCCTAAACATGCATGCCAGCATACTTTCACATATACGTCTACGTCATGATATTTTTAAGCATTTCTTTTTTTTTACGACTGCCTTTATGTTGATCTTGTTAATAGACGAGAAATTTTCGATGAGAAATAACGATGAGATGCAAATGGTATCGAAGATCCGAGGGCAGTAAGCAAGCATGCTAATCACTTCGCCACCCCGAAGGTCTCATTGGTATTCTTCTTCTTTTCCACGTTATCCGGTTCGCATAAATTTTCTTTGCAATTTCTCGCTGTATTTTGACTCTCAACTTTTCAATTTCAATCCCTTTCCTCTTATATCTAACAACATTTGCTTTCTCACTTTAATTTCGTTATGCAGATTCGTATTTTCATTTAGGCGGAGATTTGTTACGCTTGCTAATTGTTTCTATACGCGCGCGGAATGTTTAGATAAGTTATCAAAAAGAAAAAGAGAAAAAGGAGGATATTTATAAGCTGCGATTCTCTAGACGGCGAGACGAAGAATAAAAAATCTCTCTACACGAAAATCTCATTTGCGACTTGGTTTTCAATCTACGAGTGATTTTATATCGCGCCAGTAGTACGAGTCAACGAATCGGTCGCCTTTAGCTCCATTCTATTTCGCGTTTCTCTTCCAGGCAAACGAGCGAAGCTGAATGTAACAAACTGTTGTTGAAACGGGTGTAAATGTAGAAAATTTGGATCTATAATGGTACTCGTTTAAAATTGAAGAGGGAAATGAAATGTTCCAAAATGACTAAGAAAATTACCAGAGATATTAAAATGAAAGAGGTCTCTAAATTCAATAGTGACATCGATAACGTTTTTTTGCGAATTGATTTTGCATAGTAATTTGATAATAATTTGAAGATAACATGTCACACAAATTCTTGCAGTTTCACGTAATGCGATATGCAACCAGGCAATCTGTGCATATGGTTTTCACGGTTACAGATCAGTACAACAATTATGACCAGATTATTAAAAATTCCAACAACCGTATTTCAGGGTTTACATTACACGCAATTTTATACATTGCCGTGCTGTACCTTCGTACTTCCTATAAATGTACATTTTATAGGAAACATAAATTTCCTATAAAAAGTCCACAGTCCTTCGATTTTCCCCTCGGTTTCTCTTCGCCCTTCTCGGGCGCTCAAACCTCACGATCTCCCGACGAAAGTACAAGTTTCGTAAAATACAGTTGCATTTCGACGCGTAACAGTATCCAGCGTTGAGTTTCCCCATGTATCCGAGCTTGAGTCTCGTGCGTGATCGCCTCGCAAATCCTCCGAAGGAAGGAACGTCGAACTTCACAGGTTGCATAAATTATGACCGTCTCGATTTCGAAACGCGCCGGATTCCCTCTACTCATTATCGGCGGCTCTACGTTTAATCATCGAACTGTAGAGGGACGCAAGTTGCTTGGTTCGTTGGAACAAACGATCGGCATTGGTTGGATTAACGGGTTTGCAGCCGGAGGTTGAACGCTCGCGCGCAAGCGAGCGAGCGAGCGGGAACGAGAGACGACGAGAGCGTAACGGCACGTTTCGCGTTTAATTACGGCTTTAGTGTATCATTAATAAACATCGATACGTCCGTACGCCCGCGCCATAGCCTGTCGCGTAGCCTGCCTCGTGCCTCGTTATTAATTAGCGTCGTTACACGTAAGAGGATTGAGAATGGACGTGTTCCCTCTCTCCATTTTATTTTCAGAATCATCCATTACGAGCTACTCTGTCGGATACACGAGTGAAGAGGGATTGAGAGGCTAAGAGGGGAGAAATGATGTAGGTCCTCCCTGGAGAAAAATGATGCGTCGGTGATAATTAAGAGGCCAAGAAGAAGCCCTAGCTTCGAGGTAGTGACTTCGAGATCGAGGTTTTTCTTGTCGTCGATGAGCTCGATAAGATCAAGCTCGATGATCTTTGAACCGTTGGGGGAAGTTCGTGGTAGCTCGGGAGCTTCAACGTAGAGAGTGAAAAACGATCTCATAATGGACGTATGGTAGAATTATCCTGGTCTGTGGGTTGTGTTGAATCGTGTGATCGAGATCGACCGGAATTTGGCAAAATTGAAGGGCCCGAAACGAAATTTAATTACGTGTCTTATTAACTGTTGAAGTATTGCACATATGTATGTACATATGAATGATTAATTCATTATACTGCTGCGTACGATACCTCATTATTATTTATTGCTACTAGTAACATCATGTGAGAACAGTAGAATTAACGAGCGCTTCAGAATCGAGTGGATGTTGATGCCAGGAGCAATCAATTAGAGAGAGATGTGCGACTGAAAGGATCCTTCATTTCGATCTTAAAAATTGTATCATTGATCTCGTGGTAGGGAAAATTAAGAGTATTCGTGCTTCAACATTCGTGAAATCATTAACTAATTATCGATGTGCACACTTCTGTTGTATGTGCAGCTTTGTTCTTTAATAGTTAATAAAATTATCAAAAATATGTAAGTGAAAATATGTTGGTGAAAAATTTTCATAAATTAACAAATGATCTTCAATGTTTCATCAATGAATCGTTGATTTGACGCTATCACTAATGGGCAAGAAGTTATACAAGTATCTCCCTCTTTTCTTTTTTTATTTTTGAGGTAACGAAAGTAAATCGATGAAGAAAGTCTTCTGGAAGAAGTGGCTCACGTCTCACAGAGGAAGAAGAGGCATCGCACGTTCACATTCCGTTTCCTACGACATTACGCTTTCAAGGTATTCAATAGGAATTCATAACATATTCAGCGTGTAGCGTTCGCAGAAAATGAAAATGAGCCTCTGTCGAAATTCCAAAGGAACTCACTGTTAAAAGGGTACGTTTGTAAAAATATCTCTCCTCGGAGACCCGTAGAAAATTCGCAGCTTCCGCCCGTTTGCCTTTTAATATTTCAGCAAGCACAAATGTAAGCAAGAATTTGACATCTTTCTCTTGGAAAAATGCAATTTTAACTTTTAGCTTGCCGTGTCGCACTTCGTGTCCGACCTAACTGTCACTTGTTTCGGATCAATTCTGTCCGTCTCTTTCGGATAAAAATTTCCTCGACAACTTCGCTGCGAGCAACCTTGCTCAAACAATTGTTTGAAATTCAATTTATATAGAGGGGGTTCGAGGTGATATTTTAGTTGCAATTTCTTTCGAACGATTATCGTTGAATTCTGTTTTTCAACCTTTTGGCTGCCCAAGGGAAATTCAAGGAATTCGATTTTTATTGGACCAGAAATTGATTGAATTCTCGGCAGAGCTTTCAATATTTGTAACATTCTCGTAATTAAATATCAATAAAATGTAAATTAAATAATGATTGAAATTCAGTTATTGAAGGTGATTGTTGTAATTAAAATTGGTTTAGCTAGTCATTATCAGCAGACTACGGAATATTTGATACGCGAAACGATTCTCTGCTTTTCGAATTGTATTCCCAAAAACGTGAATTTACAGAAAAATCTAGAGCCTATCGATAGCCTGAAACATTTCGGTCTATTTTTGATATTCCATTTCTGAAATTAAAATTTCCCATTCCCGCAACAATTTTCATTCTCATCGCGTTAAATTCCTGATGAAAATTTTATGAAAACTACAATCATCAACAAAACGTTAATCACATTTTTGCTCGACTAGACTCTAATTTTATATTGACGTATAATAAACTGATATTATTTAACAGCTTAGCTTCTAGCCACCAAATTCGACTATCGAAACGATTATTCCGTACATTCACGTTACTCACGGAAAGTTGATCGATATCGTTATCTCTGCCGAATTCTCGGCCGAACGATCAACAAGCAAAGGTGAAACCTGTCGAGGACGAAGAGAATCACGTTGTAGGAGGAACGTTGGAGTTAATCACAGTTCAGTGAACGAAACGAGCGTATCTGGACATCGAGCAAATGAAGGAAAACTGCCACTTACCTGACTGGGACTGCACACCGCACCATCGGCAAGACGACAAGGTACCTCGTGAGGGGCATGATGAAGCCGTTGAGGGTGGCAACAAGGGTCGTTGCAGTCCTCCTCCCATCCGCAATCACACTCTTCACCATCTTCTACAACTCCGTTCCCGCAGATTGCATTTTGGGGCTCTGTGAAATCATCGATTTTCCATTTCAACTCGATCAACCAGACTCTCCGTACGCTGCGCTATAACATTTCCTTACATACGTTTTATTCAGAGTGGACTCGCTCTGAACTGGTACTTACGGGGCCATACTCTCTGCTAGATATAGAATGGATCGATGAATTTTCGAAAAAAAAAAAAAAAAGAAAAAGTTATCAGTATGTAATGGAAATGTTCGTGTGCTACACAATTTGTCGACGGCCAACATTGAGTTTGTAATTGAATTTTTCATTTGCAACATCTGTAATTGTGATTTGTGTCATTAAATTGTATTCTTTAATGAATTCGTTTTCAAGATACGTTCAAGGCTTTTTCATTATAAAATGAAGAGTTTTGAATTAATGTAGACTACTTTCTTAATTAATCATAAAGTGCTTGCAGAAGTATATTTTTGAACGGATAAGCGGTCGATCGATTGATCGTTTCAGAAGAATAATCAACGTAATAAAATGTTCAATCGTTTAAAATTAGATTTTGAAGATACAAAGGTTTTGTTCAATTGTATACTGCGAATATTAAGTGCAATGCACGTCATACGTATGTATCATTTATATAGAAAATATTGAAATTTTAAATATTCAAGTGATTGTTATAAAATTTAATGAATAATACAAATTTTTGTTTAAACTCCATTTCCTTTCCTTTTTTTTTTTTTTTTTTTTTGATTCATAAAAATATACAATTTTTATAAATGCAAATGATACATTTCAGCATCGATGAACGTA
Source organism: Tetragonula carbonaria (assembly GCA_032399595.1). NCBI lineage: Eukaryota > Metazoa > Arthropoda > Insecta > Hymenoptera > Apidae > Tetragonula > Tetragonula carbonaria. The sequence continues at coordinate 7,065,854 of JAUCRC010000013.1, forward strand.
GGAATGTATCAATTGTTGATGAATTTCCTTTCAAATGGAAATAATTGCTTAAAGCAGAGCAATATTTTAGAATCCAACTAGCTATATTTTAGAATCCAATTATTGTTATAATTTCATTTTCCACGAATCATTTTTATTTGAACCACTATTTTGAATTAATTAATAACACAAAGAATATGCAACGGCAATGAAATTTAAATATTTTAATTTAAATTAAATCTACTCCTTGATAAAAGCACCAAATAGAATCCAGATAAGAGTTAGTAGCCCACGGTATCTTTTTCAAGTGTACCATCCTTCTAATTGTTAATCGTATTTACGAAATAATTGGTCCAATTTCTCTGAGCTTCAACACCGGATGGGGTATCGCTTTGATTTCAAACGAACGAAGAATGAGCCGCAAGTGGAGGCAAAGTGGATGGAATAAATGTTAGTCTGATTTGCTGCGAGCTTAATGAAATCCTGGATTTAATGAAGCTCAACAAGTCGACCGTGACTATGTAATGTAATCAATTGCGAGCCGCGTCGAGTGATACTCGAACATCTCTGTTTTTACAGCGGTCGACGAGAATTTTCCGAAATTTTTCCGTCCGTTACTTCCTTCATAAATAGAAGAATCGCGGGTAGCATGGCTTACCAGCGACTTAATCGAACGCATCTGTATGCAATGAATTTGAAAAATCTTTTAAATAGAAAATGAGATTGTTCTCGTTTCAATAACATTTTTCCCTGCAACTTTGTGAGACGGGAAACTTCAGCCTAGCTCACAAATTAGCTTTGTGGAAAATCTGTGGGCTACGAAAATCATCCTGTGCGACGAGAAATTCCAGGTTAGCTCGCAAATTAGCCTAGTGGGAAATTTTGTGGGCCACGGTATTTCGCGAAAAATTCTGAGAATGTTTGGAAATTGGAATATAGGTATAATATAATGAGATGCGGAGTAAAGGAATGTAGAATGTGGAATGTGGTGTATACTACGTACAATATTGCATATGGATAATGGGATATGGAATATGAGCTGTGGAACGTGACAGATAAAATGTGAAATATGCGATATAAGGTATATCGTGAACATGAAATGTGAGACGTGGAATGCAGAAAAAACAAGTATAAATTGTTAAATATGAAATTTGAACTGCACAGATATATATAGAATATAATATATGAAATGTGGGATGTAAAATGTGGGAATGTGAAATATTGCTCACAGAATTGTGATATATAGAACATTGAGTGTAAAATGTGAAATATGGAATGTAGGATATGAAATACAGAATGTGAAATGTGGAATGTTATAAGTATAGGATGTGCAATATAGAATATTGGATATAGATAACGGGTTGCCTCGCGAGTTAAAGGTAGCCGTGTCCTTTATTACTCGAAGAATCTTTTTCATCGATTACCAACGGTCACGTAGGAATTTTATGTTATTAACAATTAACCGATCGGTATTTGTTTCTTGTTTGGCCCACTTGTCGCTCGTTTGCTCGTACGTTCGCGCGGTGAATGCTCGTTGTCCGAAACGAGTTTTCGCGCGAACCATGTAAAGCCCGCAATTAGAATTGCAATTGAGCTGCAGTTAGATGTGGAGGTCGATCGAATACCGAAGCAGCGCCGATACCTTCCCTCGTTTTCTTCTTGTTTTATCTTGCTGCACGGCACAGTATTAGCGTAATAAAAGTGGATCGTCTTTCCGACCTCTCTCGCCTCTTCTCTTCCTTACATCTTCTCCATTACATAATTGTTATGTCACGAAGTAAGTTTACAAATTATCATCATGCATGTGTGTAAAACTTGCAATTAGTTCCCGTTGACATTCGGCTAAAAAACATGTACCGCGTTAGCATTTTATCAAACTTTGAATATTGGGCGCTTCTTGAATTTTCGCCTTGAATATTCAGAATTCAACAACATGATTTTCAAAAAAAAAAAAAAAATCATACGGTAAGAGGAAATTCAATCTTCAAGACCATAACGAAGAAAATATTTCAGTGCTTTGAGGGATATTTGAATTTTTACGAGTCCGTATTTCTCTCAATTTGTCATCTTTACTTCTTCACTATTACGTGGTATAAAAATATCGTTAGAAAAAACAAATTCGATACTGTCAAAGTAGAGGTTCTGCGTTTTCAAATGAGAACGAAGTGAATTCTCGTATAGTTTTTTTACTGAAGTTATAACAATTTAAAGTATCGATAATTTTTCATCGTCATTCTTTATTTTACCCATATCTTGTAATAAATGGATATTTACGCTGCGTTCTTAAATTTTCAAAGCCAACAGATGTTACATTGTGTAACTGTTGAAAAAAAAACGAAAGGATATTTTTACGATAACCAAACTGATTACTCTGTAACACACGTTGATCGCCATTAACAATTCCTTAAGACTTGAAGTATTTAGCCCGTGCTAGAATATTCCACGGATAATCTTGTAATTGATAATAAAATAATTGGTTTACTTGCTAGAAGAGTTCAAAGAGAATAACGCGTTGCAATATACTGAATCGTATCAAACGTAAATTTAAAATTTGTTTAAAAAACGGATGCACTTTGAATTTATTTGCTCCTCGTTCGGTATTTTAAACTTTAACCACCCAGAGCGTTGCGTTGCGTTATCTCAGTTGCAACAATCTCAAAATTCTCAAGTTCCATTGATCGCAAGATCTACATCTATCGTAGGCGCGTAGAGATTCAACAGGAAATAACAAGTTAACAAGTAATTAGCAAAGCGGCCTGCAAAGCATCTTCGGCGAAGATATTGTATAAATAATTCGGCCAACGAACGCGCGCGGACGCTTTCAATCGAGATGAAAGAGGTCACGGCTGTGATGACCGGAAACACAGCCTAAACCGTTGACTCTGTTCGGCAACTAATTAAAATTCCAGAAGCTTCTCTCTACTCACCGGCGAAGCATCCTTTGGACGAACGAGCTTTGGCATTTAGAACAGGATTTATAGAGACCAGGCTGCACGGGCTGAAGCGGTTGTTATTTCGTTTGTCGCCGCTGGTCGCCCTGGCGAACATTATGAAATTTCCGTCCTCCCCTCCGGGCGAACACTCGTCCGGATCGTGCTTGTCGCGTTAACAGAAAGAGGGGAACGTCAGATTATCCATTCCGCGGTATTGTTTGTCATGCATAGCGCGACGAACCTCGAGGAATCACACACTTACGAGGAGAAAGAAGCTGCAATTAACAAGGACGCTGGCGCTTTTATCCTTTGAATTAACCACGCGGATGTTGCTTGCCACGGTTAAATTAAATAATCGGACTTTTCTCACTGGGAGGAAACAGCGTCGATTGTAAGGGAGTATTTTTTGAGTTGTGGAGAGGACAATAGCTTTCTGCTGACATCCAGAGAGATGAAAATTGCAATGAAAATTTAAATAAAAGCACGTCCGTTGCATCGTCGAGTTGTTTTGACTCGGGAATTTTCGAATTTCCAGAATGGCCGAATTGTCGAAGTTTCCCAAATTGTCCCGAATTTTACTGTTACAGGTTCTCAAGAATTTCTGAATTCCCAAATTTTCAAAGTTCTGAAGTTCCGAGTCTCCGCATTCTTCTGTTCCCTGTTGCCTAAACTGAGAGGAATTTTTCCAATTACCAATCCTCCGATTCTCAAATCGTCGGATACTCGCCGAAACTTCTGAAATTTCCAAATCTCACCCGCGCTCAAGTTTTCCAATTTCCCGGCATACCGAATTTTTCCCCCTAAAAAACTTGCGATCTTCCATAGCGCGCGCGCGCGCGAGATCGTTCTTGAAATAACTCGAACATGGACGATCTGCCGCGTAAAATTCCAACGGCAACTTTCCAAACAATTCGACGCTTAATTATACAGGACATTACTCGGATTCTTTCCCTCCAAACACCTTCCCACCAAAGACCGGCAACTTACCCCTTCGACTGTGCCGCCGGAGAAATGCAATTTCTACGTCGCCTTCTACTGCTTCTGCTCGGGAACAAAAGTTGCAAAAAGGAAGGAAGAAAAGAGAGGAGAAAGGAAGGAGAAAGAAGAAAGGGAAGGCCGGGAGCAACCGTAGCAGAGAACACGATTATTTCGATGGAACAGTGTCTCCCCGCAATGGCACCCAGCCTCGAAACTTTTCAAATGTATTCGGTGTACGCGTTGACAGCATGCAAGCCCCGATGCACCGTTGCAACTTACAGGGGATCCGAAGTTGTGACCGATCTCGTGCGCGAGGGTGACGTGAGAAACCGTGGGTGGTACGTGTTTGCCGTAGTTCAGCAGGGTGATTATACCGGTGTTCAGCGATTTCATGCTACCCCTGTAGTGCTGCAAGACGAAATAGCGTTAGTTCTCCCCAGAGGTAATTGTCCGAGTATCGTGAATGCGCCGCGGAACAACGTTATTTCAGACGTAGTGCCACCACGGTCGAATTAGTTTTGTTACGCTCCCCTCCCCCTCCCCCCATAGCCGGCCAACTTACCCCGTTTTTCTCGCAAACTCCGCCAGCGTTTTTCAGATCCCCGGTCCACGCCAGGCCCAGTGTGCCCTTCTCGAAGTCGCGATACGTGAACATGTACGACAAACAGAACGCGTCGTAGTCCTCCTCTGCAACGAGTTTGACATTAGAATTACATGTACAGCGATTATATAGTAATTATTCGATAATTAGAATGAACATCATTTCTCGAGTGTGCCAGATAATCGAGAAACGATGAAACGAAGAAGAAAATATTTTAAAAAGTAATGGTAATGGATAATAATGAGCGACTTCCTAACAAAAGTGAAACACGCAGATTATTAATTTCATTTCCTTTGATTCGGGATAATTGTCGGAGAATAATTTCGGATAATTTCGAGACTCTGCTTCAATTATAACGTCATAGTATAACTCTATATAGTAGAATTATACGGTCTATTTGATAATTAAAATTCTTACCAAGTGCAAAAATACACGAATGCATGTGATTTGCCACGAGATTAATATCCAAATGTAATGTCCACGTCAGAACAGCAGGATTGGCATATCAACGTACTTTAAATGGACGCACTTAAAATGGATTCTTCGTTGTACAAGTGCTTTTTTGTGCAAGTCTTCTTCCAAGACTTCTGAGCTGCAGCAGTGCAGGTCTACGCGTGAAAATTCGGGCGTAAATCAATCCCGTTTGGCCGTTAATCAACCGCGAACGAATTAACGGACGAAATTCTATGCTCGTTGCGCCCTGCAATGCCTCTGGAATTCGTTGCATCCAATCAAGAACGTCGCCCGCTATTTCCACCGGACGGAGACAAATACCGCGTCGTTCGCAGCCTTTTAATTAATTTCATTTTTTAATTCGGCCACTCTGCCCTTGGCCAGTATTTCACCTGCCAGGATTTCTGATGGCGCCTCACGCCAGCGAAGGGGATGGGGGCTCGAAAGGGGCGGCCAAACATCGGCCGAGATGTTATCCCCGGGGAAAAAAATAATAAATCAGGCGTCCAGAATGTCCGGTAATTTAATTTCTGGCCAACTTTTATGCTGTGGCAACTTTCCACCGTTGGGAATTGGCGGGTGTATGAAACGAAATGAGAGAAATAAAAAAAAGAAAAAAAAAGAAAGGAAAAAAGAAGAAGAACGTTTGCTCGCCTGCACCGCCCCTTTTGTTCGCTCATCTCCTTCGCGGAATTTTTTTCGTGGCACTTTGAAAAAAATGCGAGAGAAAGAGGGGAGAACGGAAAAGTAAAACGAGCGATAAATACTCGATGAACGTGGTGCATGAATTTCAGTGAAAAGGGTTGTTTACCGACGTCCCGCATGTTCATCCAAGGTCGATTGTATCTCGCGAAACTAGCGAGAGTACGCGAAAAATGGCAACGAATGAAGAAATATATTAATTTTTTTGCTATGATCTTCATGTTTTCATATCTCAATCTTAGAAAAAAAAACCTAGGATGTTTTGACAAGACGTTTGATACGAAATTGAACTTGAAGATCGTGAATAGTAACGAGAACCTTCTCAAATTATAAAATGAATGAATTTTCAGACTCGAGAATTGGCGAGTTGACGATCGCGCGTAAAGTATGTCAATTAATGATCGCGTTAAGAAACATGAGAATACTCGTTTGATTTACTTGCGAGGAGAAGACGCATCGCGAAACTCTCGTAAATCTGACATAATGAAACTAGTTTTTATCATCGATGAGAAATTGAAGGAAATTTTCAAGCCTCTTGCCGCTTTGAGAAATACACGATATTGCGAACTTATCGACTGAAGCTGATCTACAACCGATCGTCGACCTACTGAGCCCAATATCGATCTACCGGATACACGCAAATGGACGCAACGTCGTGCAACAGAAAAGTGCAACGGATCACTGAGAAAACAATGGCCCGGTTCTTTGCACAACGCTTCTTTTTTTGCAATCTGAACGCGCGCTGAGGCCGCTTTTTGCCAGCGGAGAGAATAGGGGATGCATGTTTGCGGTGTGGCGTCTCTCAGGAGGCATATTTGGTTACTGCGTGCCCACGGCAAATACGTCATGGTCCGCTGCTGTTCGCTCTTCGTGTGTATCTCGATCCTGACGCACAGAAGCTATTTTACTTGGTACGAGATGTTCAACCGTTCTCCACCTCGATTTCAATTTATTATCCACTAAAATGAGACACCGTTTTCAGCTCATTATTTTTCAGCTCGATATTCTCAGTGGAAAAGAGCCACGATTAAACCGCTCGCGTTTCGCAGTCGATCGCAAACTCGAGCATCATTTCAACAAAATATTTCAAATGATCTTTCGTTGGTTTGTTTTTGAACGAACAATGTGACTTTTTTTTCTCTCTCTCTCTTTCTCTCGAAATCATTCCATTGTTTGACTGTGAAGTAAAATAAATTTCATATTTTGCACTCGTTTCGACGAGTAATTTTTCAAATATTTGTCTCTGATTCTATTGTGCAAACTTCACGTTGCGGCGGGCTCATTCGTTACTTTGTTTCGAACGAATTAACTCTACAAATGATTTGTTTGATTTGAACGCGAGATAATAGTTACTCTTCCCGTGTTACTTCTGGAATAAAAATAACAAATTAGTGGAAATGCCCTTGTCGTTTCGTGACACACAGTGATAGAAAAAAAATTGCAATTCCAACTCGTGCGTACGAGTTCGACACGAGTGCTACGTACACATTTCAAAATACCACGACTCACTATTAATACTTAATAGTATTAATACTTGACAGATACTCTTGCCGCGTCATTTTTCCAGTTTCCTTCAAAGAAACGAGCTGGCACTTCGTTTCTAATACTTCTGGGAACAAGGGGGAATGCAACTACTCTGCATTTCGCATTTCGTGAATATCGTTTCGCTTCGTTTCTGTTCTCGCTATCCTCGACCGGCTAATTTTCAACCGTGTCGCGTTTCAACGCAAAGGCAGGACCGTTAATATTTAGAACGTGCTGCAAGGAACGGGCTGGCTGTTATTTAATAACGTCTCGGCCATTATTATATCAGCGAAATACTAGGCAGCGCGAAGGTGACAGACGCTGTTCCGACGAGACGCTATTGTACCTGTCGCAATGAGCAACGTGAAACGACGTTACATTATCCTGACGCCCGACAAATGTGTGCCTGCGTGAATTGTTCGCGCAATCTGCATCGAGATTCCAACGCGGGATTACGCGCGTACACTGAATTTTTCATTGAAATACTGCCGGTGAAACCTCGCGGCGGAGAGAGATCGCGATTAATTATACAGGATCGCAGGAATTTCTCGTTCGCGACAGATTTCTCTTTCTTTTCTTTTTCATTCTTTTTTTTTACACGTTTTTGCGTGTAAGATGAAATAATCAGATAGGAATGGCGAGGCGATAATTACCTATTCCCATTCAATATGATCCAAAGCCTGCTCAGAGTTGTATAATGAGCGAATCCATCGAGATTTGTTCACAGTTGTATGAATATAAAATAAAGTAATTAGAATCGCGGCCTCTGCGATAATGATTTTCATTCAACGTGATTCGGAGTCTTCTGGACTGCGTGTAATGATTCCTGTTTGTAGAGATTGCACGAACGCTGGGATATGCGGGCTCGTTAAATATAAGATAAAATAATAGAAGTCCTGAGCTTGATTTTCTACGGTGATTATTTCATTCAACGAGGCCCTATAATATAATAAATCCATTCGTAAAGATCGAATTTGTGGGGCAGGCAGGTTTTTAATTAACTAAATCCTCAAAAGAAATAATATCCTGAATTTTGCACGATGATTTTTCATTCCGGACCTCATAATAAATGGATTTACAGGTTTCATTAAATTCAATTATCTACTCTTTTTTATTCCAACGAATAAATGAATTTTTTATCAATGTGAAACGAAGTAATCACAGAACTCAAGATCAGTCAGGAACTTCATATTTCGACACTCGAGTATAATACTTTCTTTTATTAGACCTTTAGGATGGCTGAAAAAAAAAATATAAAATTTGTATCAAAATTAGCTAGGCAGATGTATGAAAAGATACGTGAATAATGGAAGAAAGGGAACAAGTTTCCATCTATTTAACAAAAGCTTCTGTCCATGTACTTTAAAAACCTTATTTAAACCTCCAACATGGTATCGCTGTTATTTCGTAAAAATTTTTCACGTGAAATTATTATTTTTATCATTCTGCTTTATTCCACTTTGGTCTGCTGAAATTATTTCCAGAAAATTTTTTCTCGTTACCTACGAGAGAAATAAAAGAAACATACGCAAACTTGGAGAATTATTTAATTAATTGACTCGGAACATTTTAGCTGAGACCTAAGGAAAGATTCGTATGAAGATCAACGATTATTGGTTCGATTATGCTTGTATCTAGACACCCAAGTCAATCGCTTTTATCTTTTGCGTTGATCGATCGCGAGGGAGAAAAATAAATTCTGAGGGCGAAATCACATTACGGCCGTGGTTATTAGTCGTTAAACATTTCGGTCGAAATTGCGTAATTATGGCAGACAATGCAAATTCAAACGCATTGGAGGATGGCACATACATCGACACACTGGACGTAGCCCATATTAGCGTTTTAATATAATCGATAATTTGCAGCATCAATACGATGTAATTATAATATCTAATGCATTAAACGGCGTAATTGAGTATGGATATTAGGTATCACGCGGTTTTCAAATTTTATCGAGAAAAGGACACGAAGGAACGACTTGACTTCCATTAGATAGAAATTGATAGAATCCTGTCATTTATGATTCGCATGCTTTTTCATAAATAAGGGAGCAGAGTTAACAATTGACAACTGAATTTGTTTCAATTGAATAAAATCATGTCCGCGTCAAGCTGTAATTCGATTTGTCCGAATGTTGTTAGTAAATTAAATAAACGTGGTTCCTCTTTCGCTATAATTTACCAAACTAATAACATTAGCGAATTAATGGATCGCAGGTCGCTTCTCTTTCGGAGTATTATATTTTTGTGTCGAATATAACAGAATAATCAAATAAACGTGTAATATTATATGATTTGATATATCTCGTTATTAGTTTCATTAGCCGAGAATTTCATGCAATTGCGAAGACGAGAATTCACTAACTGATAATGTCACTTTCACGTCACAAGAATTTGTAGAGAAATGATTGAAGAGAAATTCGGAAATCAACGGAGAGGTAATGAATATTTAAAAATCGACAAGTAGAGAAAACAAATACGCGTACAAATTCTTCGTAGCTATTGATGCTAATAATTTGTTTATAATAATTTTCGACTTGTATAACAAATGGAAATTCTTCTTTTTGCTCGTGGAGAAAAAAAAAAATATTCGCCGATCCGTTCGTTCGACGGTGGCGTCGAGATATCATTATTCTTCGATTAATATTCTCGGAAACTGGAAGGCGGAAGGAGAGAAACCAGCGTTGCATACTAGACAGCAGCAGATGGCAGAGAAATATTCATAGTGGTTGTGTGTCTTCGAGAGCGTGCGCCTCTATAGACGGATTGAGACAAAGTGGTGGCTTAAATCAGTCCGGGTGGCAATTGTATATATCACGGTTTCAATGATCCTAACTTGGGGAAATTCCGACCGCATCGATCCGCGGCTCGTTACTCGTCGGTAGACGTCGGCTCGGTAATAATTAATCCTGGCTGTTCAGGGAACTTTAACTTCGTTCGATGGAAACTTTAATGCGATACAGTTTCTTGAGCCAGCTTTCTCTTTCTCCGTGTGCATCTCTTTCTCTCCCTCTCTCTCTCTCTCTCTCTTTCTTTCTGTCAGTTGCCGTGGCACGTCTGAACGCGAATTAATCGACTGGAATAGCGCGCGATTCCGCGAAACAGATAGCACGATTCGAGATATCATTGTATATTGGACGGAACGTTGCCCCGATAAAGCGATACTCTTGTCCAACTATTAGGGACTTCACAAATATAGGCACTCTTAGTCGAGACCAACACTGATAGACAGAAACATTTTTGCTGGTATTTCGTTCGAACGTAGGGCAGAGATAGTTTTAGTTGGAACATGTTCCTGATCGTGTATTAAGTAAAACGATTGAGTAAGCTTGTGTGTTTTAAATGTTCTCCATTTGTAAGGGAATATAGTTAAAATAATACATTTTTAGAATGCAACGTTGTAGTGTGTATGATACACAAGTGATGGATCAAATGGAATATGTTCCTATTTCTTTTTGAAAAAAAAAAAATAAATCAATGTCCATCATTACAACAGTAACAAATGTATATTTTATTGCTTAATGGATTAACTTAATTAAATTAAGCCTTCGTTTAATACTAGACATTATCACATGTGCCAGTCCAGAGCTTGAAAGTCAGTTACAATATCGATTTCAGTCCTTGAACAACCGATATTCTTAATAATTGTTACGAAGGACCGAAATTTTTGTTTATATATCGATTTCGATTACGACCATTCATATGCAATAGAACCTTTTAACTTAACCCAAAACTTTTTTCACAATCAACAATTTTAATTTCCATCATCTAATTTAGACATGTTCAAACGGATTAATATATCGTCTCGCAAGTGGTATAAGCCAGCACGTGGTCAGGCACCCGCAAGTCAATATATGGTCAGAGATCCACAAGTAGTACAGGTCAACGTATGGTGAGAGCAAGTGAGTGAATGGTTTGAAATAAACAAATAGTTACACGTTGAAATCGTTGAAGACTTATATTGTGAAACGGCGTGATATTTTCTCAAAAGATTCGACGGAAACATGACTGATATTTTAATCGATGGAGTGGATGAAAATGAGTTGGCAATTTTCGACATTTTAAAAGAATTTGCAGTTATCTCAATTAGGTGTGCTTAGTGTTCAGTGTTCACGCGATTCCTTCTGAAAATTCTTTCTAGAGAGCAAGGAAATGGTAGACAATGATAGAACGAAACAAAAGCTCATTGTGCACCATTACAGAGAAAGTAGAGAAACGATCTTAAAAGCTGCAGCCAGCATGCAGAATTTAGAACTGATACGAGGACCGATATAAGGATCGGTGCAGGACCGAAAAGATAATGATCCCAGGACCGATATGTGAACCGATATCCGATACACACGAGGAACAGTAATCGAGCCCGATATCAGTGGAAATTTCGTTCCTTCGTAACAGTTATTTAGAGTATCGATCCTTCGTAACTGTTTCAAGTTTGTAACAGTGATGTAACAGTTTTTTGGGACTCGTTTCAAGCCTGCGACTGTACATACACACGCAGCAATCTCTGCCCGAGATACAATAAAGCCATAATATCGGTTTCTGATGACAGATAACGCCTATCACTATAACCGGATACCCTTTGAGTCAACTGTCGAGAGAAATTACTCTCTCTATAGGCATGACAAATTCTCCCTTTGTCCCCGAATTCGCGCATCATATTTCCTTGCACTGCAGTCGTCCCGCAGAAAAGAAGCGCAATGCTCCCACCTGTACAGACTTTTCTCCGTGTAATCTGACCTTTTCGCATGTTTATTAAACTCCTGGGTATTAGGTAACCATTACCGACGAAACCGTGGATACTTTAAAGGTATGGCACAGGGGAAAGTTTGCCACGCTTAACGAACACCGTCGCGACAAACGACGACGATGACCGACCGACCGGCGTTCAGGTGAACGACACCAGACGTTTCATTAAAGTTGAAAAGTCGCGGTCGTGTCGTGTCGTGCTTCATTCGCGGTATTGTTATCGACGATTTCGTGTAAATTTCACGCAAACGAGCGCTTTAATTAACGAAACGAGTGCCGGAAATACGGCGAAAGGTTTTCAAGATGAATGTGTATACACCGATCGCGTATCCGAGTCTTTTCGCATTCGTATTCGATCGATTACGGAATGTTTTCCTTTAATTAACCCCATGCTTCGTCTGGTTTCGACGCCTCGCGCGATTTTCAATGATTGATCTTGTCGAAAAGTTCGGCCGAAACTTGTAGCGGGATTGTTTTTTGAATAAATAAATACACGCTCGTAAAAAAGTGAGATTGAACATTAATATTAATATTTAGCTGGAAATTGCTTATCGTTTTTAACTGATTGCACGCTTGCTTGGCTTGAAATTCGTGTTGTCACGTGAATGACACGCAGACATGTTATTAAATGCGAAAGAATAATCGCAGCAAGACGAATTAAATATTGACGAACGATTATTCTTAAAAGGTGTTCTCTCGCGGAGAGAAATTTTTTATTCCAAACGAAACATAATTTATAACTTTGAAAATAAACTCTCGTAAGTTTCTTGCCTCGCCTGTAGCTGATACGCAATTAATGATTCATCAGAGAAAGAAAGGTGGAAATAATTTACTCACCAGAGAATAGTTCAAGGAACTCTTCGACCCCATAAGTTCCAGTGAATCTATAGCTTGGATCGTTTAGTGCGTCTTCGCCGTGAACTTTAATCCGTTTGATCATGAAGCTAATATTATCTGACTGGCCATCCTGATTGAAATCTGCAAAATAGCAAACAACTATTGTTAAAATTGTCTACAGAAAATTTTTATATTCTTACAATGTGCCTTAATGCTTAACTCTATTGTCACAAACAACCGTAATTGATTATTCAAATATTTCTGTTTCCTATGAAATATATATATATATATATATATATATATATATATATATATACATATAATTTTCATACACATTTCTTCAAACTTGTTTCAACTTTTATTAAACTATAGACGTTCGTACAGTTTTATACCTTCATGCAGATCATTCGAAAATGATTTTGTAATTTAATGTTATAAGAACGTATTGTATTTCGAGCACATTTACACTTCTGTATATTTTGCATCTTCAAATTATTCATAAATGCACGGAAATCTACAATCCATTCAAAAAATGAGTCAAAATCTCTCCTACAATGTGATATATTCATTAAACGTGTCTGCAAGATGTTGAAATATTGTCATGGACGGATTAACACTATTCCTACCACGACCGGTCAAATGACGGTTTTTAAAATTTCGATTAGAATTTCCTATATACAACCGTAATTAAATCGACTTTAAACTTCACGACTTTTCCCTCAAATATACGTATAATACATTTTTCAATATTCACTTCTTTCTTTATTGTTTATTTGTTGAGAAAAATTTGTAGTCTGTCTTACCTACCACGACCGGTCATTTGATCGGTAAAACGATTTATATCTTTTTGTAATAGTATTCTCTCAAGGACTCAATTCCAAAACTATATAGTCGTTACAAACGAAAGGCAATGCAGTTGTGGCATGATTTTAGCCGAAAAGTGCCTTCTAGTGACTGATTTACTGATTGGGCACTTCCAAGTGTTTGCAGTTCTCGCTGGCCTATCGGCCTCGCGGTGCTTATTTGCCTGATTGGTATCCGAAGCGGTCCAGAACTTCGGATTTTCTTACACCGTCTTATCCACTATGACTGTAGAATAAATAAAAAATGCGGTGAAAACGAATAAAATGTACATTATATACTTCTGAATAAAAGAAACTATATTTCTATACTGTCAAATTGGCTTTTATCTTCATTCTTCATATTAAAAAATATAAGTTGTGCCAAAGACCGGTCATTTGACCGGTCGCGGTAGGAATAGGTATAGATATACGTGAAGTGTCGGTAGGAATAGTGTTAAAGTCAGTCGGCGAAGTAGACGGTGTGGTTCTGTAGAATTCGTAGGAGTCGAGGAGAGGGAGCTACTCATCGAGGTAACCGATAGCTGATAACGAAAATCACTGGGCCTCCAGATGAGTAATTTTCGGCTTCCTTGCCAGTGATCAGTGCATTTCGAAACGGTTTGAGCCACCGTCGCGTGATGGAAAGCATTCAATCAAACACCTTCTCCGCGGGAATACCAATCGAAACTGGAAAAACGACCCCGCGACACGCGATTCCTTTCACCTCGCGGTGAAACTCTCTCGTGACTTTTTAAGTGTAAAATGAAACCTGTGACCCATCGATGGGGGATCTCTTTGATTCGACATTAACGAGAATTAATTTCCACGATGCGAAAAATTATTAGTCAGATATCATTTTCATTTTCCGATAATGCTTTAATTTCTAATTGAAGGTACCGAACGATGGTATAATCTGACAATTGCATTATGCGCCCTAAGTGGCTTCTTCATTTTTAACGATGTTAAATTGTTAACTGCATAATAAATTATAGTGAATGTAGACTTTTCTCTTTCTTTTAAATTATCTCTCTTTTCTACATTTATGAACTAGAAGTAGCTTGAATAATTGAGATATGAACTAAAAGTAGCTTGGATAATTGAGATATATAATTTGAACAGTTTCCAAGGAAGAATTCGAGTCAAAGTGAGTTAAGACCATTGCTGTGCATTTGAATATCCAAAAATAAATTTTAAATAAAAATTTGAAGCAAAAACAATCTGGAAAAAAGAATTCTTCTTATATATATCTTCTCGAAAATCATTCGAATCATGCTTGAGATAATTTTCGAACATTCCAACTCATGGAAACGAAGAAGACGTTTAAGTGCTCGCTTCGGAAGTATCAGACATTGTTATGTTAAATCAGTGGAGCCTAAGAGGCAGTAAGATTTCCAGTTTCACACGCATACACACACACACACACACACACACACAACGAAATTTCATGGTAATGTCTCCAGATGTTCTCCCGTGTGTGCATACGCAAGCAACCTATCCAAATGTCAACACCGAGGATCGTTACATCTATATCTGTGCTATAATGTACATGTGCTGTTGGTAATTAACGTAAAGTCCATTGTATCCAAGTTTCATGTTGCATTAATCAGCTTTGCTTCTGCGCACAACACTCGCAGCCACTGCGCGCCGGTGAAAATATCACGGATAAATGGTTCAATTACAAGCAAAGGCTTTTTAGGCTCCTTAATAATGCAACTGCAATGCTCGGAAACGCCAAGTATAAATGATGATAAAGAATTCATCGGCGAAGAAGCTAAAATATTTACGCAGTAAAGACAGAAAGTCTTGTCTTTGGACTGGACGTAAATGCACGTATGAAACTCTATTCTCCAAAATTCATGGAGAATGCTCTATAAATCTCGCGTATGTTAACTCTCCAAGATTGTCCGTAATTGATTGCACAGTCTACTACGAATAACTTTCGCGGACAAGTAGAGTCAGTCGGTACACGGTCAGACCTGGTACTACAGAATTCTGCAAAACAGCTACTACTCATTTTTCCAAAGTTGTTGCTACGATTACAGGTCACGAGAAATTTTACTTCTAAACCAGCGTTATTCCACAGGATAAAAAAGTAAGTAGAATGATCGAATGTATGATCGGACCCCCCCCCCCGTTACCGTGCAATCCTATAAAACAGCTACTCCTTATCCAAAGTTGCTTCTATAGTTCGAAGTCACGAGACATTCTATTTCGAAACCTGTACGCCCCGTACGCGCAGAATTAAGAGGAAAATATGCAGAATGACGGAAACGGACGGTGCCTATTATTGAATAAGGTAAAAGGCGATCGTCACGTGAGACTCATGCTACGAAGCCGCCGGTCCCCACGTCGTAAAAAAATTACTTGGCAAACAAATAAAGGGTGCAACGCATCGCGTGACAGCTGTCGCGGATATACCGCTCGGAAATAAAGTTTTTTTTACGTGAGCCCGCCGAGATAAGGATCGTAAACGCGCGTGGTCTGCCAGCGCGGTTCTCAAACGTTCCACTGACGTAATGACTGACATTTGAACTTCCACCTTTGACCGATATCAGCCTCGCGACATCCCCTTCGCCTTATCGTCTCACCTTTTCCCCCTTTCCCGTAATAATATCTCGCAGAACTCGCGCGACGTTACGTAACTGACGCGTCCATTTACAGTGTTCGAGTTCGTTGCACCGCATTAATTTTATATTTCGAAGACGTTAGCATTGAAATCATAATTCATCGTTAATTGACAAGGCAGACTGAGTTGGAATTTTGAAGGACGGAAGCGTAGAAATCGCGGCACATTGTTGATTTGTTGGACCATAGAAATCGTCGTTCGTTCGTAAAACGGCGAAGATAACGTGGAGATAATTCATTGAGAAACGAAGTTCGCGTCAATAACGATAATTCTCCAATCAATTGGATCGAAATTTTGAAACCGCGAACACGATATACTCGGTTAAATTTAAATTTCCGCTTCAACACCGAACACAAAAGCGACATTTTATTGATAACACTCGTCGAACAACATCTCGATATGTCTCTCTCTCTCTTGACTCGAGTGAAAATTTCCCAAGACGTGCACGTCAGCGGACAGAGGACAATGGCCGGCTCCGTTTAGATGGCGCGATCGTGCAAAATCAGTGGAGAAACACGAGATCTCGCGGGACGGCGAGGGACAACGGGGGCAATCCTTAATCGGTGCAATTCCAGATCTCTCGTCGGACAAGAGCGTTTAGGCTCGGCGGCCTCCGAGTTGTACATATCGCGATGGGAAGAGAGTTAATGCCGTCTAATCCGGAGACAAAGCGAGGCACGTTCGGCCTGGCATTTCCGACGGAGGGGGGTGGTCGATCGGTCATCCGAAATGCTCGCGTGTAGAGATGGCCGATAATCGCGCGACCATCGTTCCGGAAGATCGACGCAACCCTAACGCGTGTCGCTGTATATATTCCCTCTTGTTGGATAGAGCGAGACTGAATGAACGAGGGGCGAAACAGAGGGACAGAGAGAAAGAGAGAGAGAGAGAGAGAGGGAGAAATGTTGGAAGAAGAGAGGAAGACGAGGAAACGTTAACGGAGAACCAGCTTTATCCGCGAATCGCACGACGGAAGAGATAGGGAATTCTAAGTAATGCACTAGACCGGCCGACGTGTAGGCGCGGTCACGCTACGTTAAACACGGCTCAGTCACGAGACACAAATATTTGCTCGTTGTTACGGCAGGTGGTGCAACGTTTAAAGTCCTTCTGGCCGTGCGAGAGAGCTCGCCGCTGCCTCTCCTCTCTCTCTCTCTCTGTGTACGTGTGTATCCTGCATATGTGCCCGCCGTTACTTAATATTCGCGAGTTGCGTCGGCCAAATGAGATTTTCAGGAACGCTTTCCTCTGTGATTTACGAAGCTTTGTACCGCCGCAACGTTCGCACAACGCTATCGACGAGTTTGATCGTTTCTCAGTTGGATTCCGAGTTGATGACGTAATTCTATTAAGCGCGCGGGCGGTTTAATTCGCGTGGACAGTTTCGGCTTCAAAGAACGAGGATTTCTCGAATGAGGGACGGTCGAGGGAAATGATAATGGGGGAATCGTTGAAATCGAATTGCCTCGAGTGACACCGTGCGCGGTTGGAAAATCACTCGCCCGTTACACCTCCGAGTTCCTTGTGCTCTCGCTCTGTGTCCAAGCTTCGCCGTAATTACATTCCGTGTTTAAGAGAAACTCTCTGGAAGGTGCAAAAATTTGCGATACACCGGCCGGTGAAAAATTAAACGGTTATTTCATTTCCGGATGAGAAATTACCCGTACTCCACCTCGCTCTAATACTCTGTTTCCTCCAGGATAAAGTTTCCTCCTCCTCCTCCTCCTCCCTCTACCGAAGAAAAGAAGAAAGAAAGACAGAAAGAAAGAAAGAGGGTAGTTTATCTCTATTCGAAAGGGTGGCACGAAAGCAATTTCAGAAAGGCAGTGGGTGATTCTCTTTTTTAGATTCTTTTCTCGTTCTCTGTTCCTTGATAACCATCGTTTAAAGTTTACGCATTAGGTGTGTGTAGCGGCGCAATAAAGTTCCACGGGAATCAATCGGTCAACGTCAGACACAGAAAACTGACATTAATCGGTCGCAGCGCAGAAAGGAACCGCAGTAAGGCTAAGGAACATTCATTTCCCCCGATTGCCGCTGGCAGAAAGTTAGTTTAACTGGAAGGTCCGGAAAGTTTTAATTGGTTTGCGAAGTTATTACAGCGGAATGAGACAGAAGACGCGCACTTGTTAGTTCGGGGGGAGGGGGGGGGAGAGACCGGTTGCCGATTGCCACGACCGGAAAGACGAAAAGAATTTTCATTGCTGTCTCGATACTTCCTTCCCCCCTCCCCTTTTTCGCCGATTTTACAGACATTTCGGCGAATTACACGTATATCAGTTTCTCCAAATCCGAGGAGAAACCATTTCCCGAATTCTCGTGTTCCCCTTCTCTTATTTTCTTAACTTTTACTTTTATCCCTCTTCACTGACTTTTCCATTCTTTCCATTATTATTATGTTGAAGACATTAACGGATGTAAGTTTGATCGTTACTAGATTATTGTTGGCAATCTAAGAAATGTGCCATCTAATGATTAATCATTGGACGTTTGTGCAATTTCTCTTTTTACATATGTAAATTTGAAAGAGTTAAAATTACTTCTAAGTAATTCTACAAGTAAAATATTGTTGAATATTTTGTACATCTGAAATTTTCTACAAATTTATTAACAAAGTTACGCATACCTGTGTATCTATAGATCGAGTTGACGCGCTGCACGTGACGAGTCATCACCTCAATGCTGGCCTCCTCGGACTTGTAGTGATTGAAGAACGTGTGATCGGCTTGCAGGTACAACATACAAGTAGTTTTCTTCGGATCCACGGACGTCCTTTTACGAAGCACTCGAGAATATCGTTCCCTGTACAACCTGATTACGAAGAAATTACATTTATTCACTTTAAACGAGCTGTCACTCTTAATTTAATCATGTATATGTCCTCGAATAAATTCAAATCCTCCGTAACTTGAAAATTTTATTTACTTCTGTTCAAGTGATTCGTTTATAATAATTAAATCTATTACAAATATTTAGAAATCTTCGAATCGACGATCAGAAATGAGTGAGACAATTAAGACTAGAAATAAATCGAAGTAGAATAATTTTTGGAATAATTTTAATTTCGATGTGTGTATTCGAAAATGAAAAGCAACAGTCTTGCCCGCGAAAGTGTTAATAATTAATAGCCACGATAATGTTTTTCTCTCGCGAGTAGGCAAACTTCTAGTCACCAGAGGATTATTTAACATACACCGTGTGCTTTTAATTATCGTTTCATTTCGTTTCAAGCGTCAGACTTTCACCGTTCGTTTCGCGAAACGTTCGTGGAAATAAAATTTTTTAATTTCTAATGTCTGCTCGGCCAAAGCTCGTACGGCGAGATAACCGAGTTATCGACTTCAAAGGAGAGCGAGGGAAGCAGAAGGGAAATTTTCGAGATTCTACGTTGGAACCATGCTCGAACCATGCTCGAACTGGCGAACCGAGAGAAAAAAAGAAAAGAGAAAAGAAAAAAGAAAAGAATAAAAAAAAGAGCAGAACTTTTGACATCACGGTAGTCGATTCGGCCGATACGTGATCCGCACTCGAACAACAAATCAAACTTGCCCCCCTCCGCGCCAGGAGAAGAGTCGATCGCGGGAAACGTCCCGATAAGGATAACTCGGTCGCGGGCAACGTTAAATTAGATCGGTCGATAATGGTGTTTGCTCTCGATTTTTGACATTTTCATCGCTGCTCGCTGTCCGAATAGCTCTGGCTCTTTCTCCGCCCGGGAAAATGGAGGTGCGGGCTCTTTAAATGGAAGCGCAAGCATTGCACGGCAAACAGTCCGCGGGAAGAACCGACCGGACGATAAGTAATCGTTGCGCTTTTCTTCGCCGACCGGCAACTTTCCTTCCTTTGACCTTTTGGCTTTTGCAGCACTGCTGCTAGAATATTTCATCGGGACGTGTTCGTCGAGACTGGCTAAGTGTGGAATCGTAGTGGAAATCGTTGAACGTCACCCGAGCAAGAAAGAAAAGAGAATCGAACGGGTGGGCGAGGCAACGAGAGTGGAAGAGGAAGGGGGACGAGAGGGATGAGACCGGTGATCGAGAACGAACGACCGTGTAAAACTTTTACACGGCTGTATAACTTTTTATTTTTTTCCAACTTCCACTTCGTTACGGTAAATGGGGAAACGGGGGATTTCAATTAGTTACGCGGAAGACACTTGGCCTCTTTGCGATGCAACTTCCCACGTAGACGCTACGTGAGTGAAACGAGACGCTACGTGGTCAGACAGGTGAAACGAATTTATTAATTAGGTCGTCCTTTCTCTTATCAAGGAATTGGAGATTAATGAGAACAAACTAATTGTTAAATTAGATTAATCACCGTGTCGATGTAAATGATAGTTTGCGATGATGACAGTGATATAATTTTTTTTTAACAGGGAACGTATTGAAAGACAGGGGTATTACTTCCAACGTAGACACGAGTGATATAAATATGCGCTAAGTTAACGTAATTGTGCTATAATTTTTTCTTTAGCAAGAAACGATCAAAAGATTTTTACGTGTAAAATATGATGTAATCCATTTTTAACAGGAATGGAACTATTAATAAAAAGTGAACGAATCACCAAGTAAAAAAATCACAATAGAACATATATATATATATATATATATATATATATATATATATAGAGAGAGAGAGAGAGAGAGAGATGTACAGTAGAATTATATTTATTCGAACGAAATTTTAATCTGACTAAATTTCTCTCTTCTATATCTGCTCATTTACAATTACACGGAAGAAAATTATTCGCCATCGAAATTAAAATTTCGAGTTGAATAATCCTCTGTCGCGAACAGTTCGCGCAAGTAGTATTATCCCGTCATGGCCAGACGAGGCGATATTTACTTTCAAACGGAGACTGAACGTAGACACGTTGGGTGAAACGTTTTTTAAATTACGGAAGACTTCGACGGTGTTCGTGACACCGAAATGCGACGATCCTTTGTGAAGGCCTTTTTATTAAAAAAAGAAAAATGAAATTGAAGTGCTCACCTATCGAGCAGCTCTAAATTGTGCGAGCTCGCCAGGGGGTCTTTCTTCCTAACGTCTTTCGGATAGAAGCCGGGCTTGGCGCGCGAGTTCTCTTCGTTCAGGTGTTGATAAAGTGGCCGCATTGTGTCGCCGAGATATCCACTCCACGTCCTGTTCGTCCTGCAAACGATTTTTCCCGTAGTAAGCATTTGGAAAACTACACAGCGCCCAGCCACAGTGAATCCCTCATGCTGAACTGATCAACTCCGCTCTGGACTGGGATACGAACGGGAGGAATCGTCGCCGGTTGTGGCAAGGCGATAACGGTGACATATGTCGAGTAATACGTAACAGGCTTGAAGCCAATTTACTCTCGAGGATCGTTACTCTCGGGCCTCTTCTCGAATCTATAGGCGTTCGTTTCGAGATTCACCAAGTTCACGTCCTTGGAATTACCGTAGTATTCACAGCGAAGTAGTATTATTCGAACGTTTGTAGATGTACACAATGTATTGTGCGTGTTATGTGCGAATAACAATTATTTTACGAATTTTTATTGGGGGCAGATTTTAGTCGCGAAAAATTTTCAGTCAGGCAATGTACAAAGATACATATAAAGTAATTCAACGCAAGAGAAGTTTTTCATTTTCTTTTTTCTTTCTAATTTTATAAAATTCTATGCGTTTCATTTTTTACGAGTCCTTTCATACAGCATCGCAGTAGCCATTCTTTTTTCTTTTTTACCGTGTCCGTTTAATTCCTCGCGTGGCGCGTGACGCGATTTCGAAAAATCACCGGTCCAGTCGCAGACGAAACGAGAGCTTAAAGTATTTAGAAACGGCGCCACGCAGTTACAAACGGCTCTCTATATACAGCAGAAAAGGGAGTTGTTGTTGCACGCAGATAGAAAGATTGCCACGAATTCTTTCTGCCCGGCTTTCTGACCGGAATAGCCAATGAGATTCCGTACCGTGAAACTTATTCCGTTGATAAGCTTTCGAATGAGAACTAGAGTCACATGGAAGCCGTTAGAGTTGCTCGAAACGAAAGTTTACGCGCTCGGAGAACAATACAGAGTACTTATCTCGAGGTAGAGCGACTATGGAGCTTTTCGAACAATGGATCTATAGTACGTCTATAGTAAAACATACAGCTATTTTCTGCTCGAACAGTTGAATTTCTATAAAACGACAAAACAAGAAGATATTATCAATTGACACGATCAATGATAATTTGGAGAAATATGTAAATTCTATTCAGCCAATGATAATTATCAGGTTTTAAAGACTTCTACTACATAATACGGGAGAACGCACACATGTATAATAAAGAATTAATCCACAACACGAATGATAAATGCTAAATATGGCCCCACTGAATATTAAAATTTATTAATGGATATTTATGTATAATGGATGTTAATGGATATTTATATAATGGATAATTGGCTGCTGCGATCTCAACAAAATATGTGCTTGTATCAGATATTCTGTAATTTCTATACTTATTTCTACATTTGTTTCGCACTTAGTCAACGGCAATATATTCCCAAAAAATTCTTAATAATTTTCGAGCAC
Source organism: Tetragonula carbonaria (assembly GCA_032399595.1). NCBI lineage: Eukaryota > Metazoa > Arthropoda > Insecta > Hymenoptera > Apidae > Tetragonula > Tetragonula carbonaria. The sequence goes on from JAUCRC010000013.1 coordinate 7,088,628, forward strand.
TTTGGTGATCAGCTGTAGTTGTCAAACAGACAATGTCGAAATTCGAAATGTACTCATTCTATCCGTTCCGTCTCAAAATTCTTTTTGACAAAAAGCTTCTCAATCAGTTTATTCAACTTTAAATTATTTAGCTTTCTCTCTCTTTCTCTCGGTGTCTCTCTTCCGGTATTCTTCCTAAGCAACGTTCGCAAACATTATAATTAATCAATGCAAGGACCGTTCTTCCCCTCCCCGATTTTCCTCGCGAAAGTGCGTTCTGCTTTGTAATTGTGAGTGCACTTTGACGCGCGTGTCTCAGGAAAATGATCGGTTTCCCTTGCAACCCCTTTGTGCTGCAGTAGGGTGTAGCTTCCCTACTAATTTCGTTAACTTCGATTGCACCGTGCCGATGCTTTGAACGTTAACTATCGAGATCTCTAATGTAAAACTGGAATGCTTGATCTCTCGTACAGTTAACCGCCATTACGGTGCCATCTGAAATTCTATTAAACCGGTCAGTAGATACCAGGCTACCGGTCGATATTAAGTTTGTACCACCGGAATATTGAACGTGTTAGATCACCCAGCGAGATATTATACATTCGAAATTGCACGCTAAGCTGTTTCGAACGCGACGTATCAGATGGGATTTCATCGTTGAACGTTTAATCACATTTGTTCTTTCTATTGTTCAGAAGAACGAAAAGAGAGGGAGAGAGAGAGAGAGAATGAGACAGATTTTATTTAATTAATTTCCACTTAGAGAGCGTTCACAGGATTGTTGAAATGTTTCTTTATTTACGTTTGCAAAAAATAGCTACTCGTGAGAATGGAATTTTTAAATCGTCGTACAGTAAACGGCGGTGAAATGAGGCAACAACTATGCCGCTATATAGTACTATACGTTTCTCTCAAATATTTTGCAGATCAGGTTAGTAGAATTTCGAAAGGCCACGATTAAAATTCATTTCATTTATTACGTCATTCAGGCTGTGTCAATGGAACCACCAAGAGGAAGCGTAACACCATAAACATCAATCTTTCAACAATTTCGCTCTGCGTTTGAAATATTTCTTAGTATTTAGCACTTATGTTGTTACAATATTTTCGAAATGTCTCTCGTGTCCAACGGCACAATATCTGTTCAACGTTAAATTTCATTTCACAATGAACAAAGAGAAATATGGCTTGACGAATAACGAAGTGACTTATACTTTATTTAATTTTGCTTGCGTTTCAGAGTCTTCGCCGCTACTGGAGATTTCTGCCAGTTCCATTCCATTTTGCCGCGTGGCCGAATTCTGCCGAAATAATTAACTCAATGGCAAACAGAAGTTGAAAATGCGTTTACCTTAATTCGTTTAACGTGTTCTCTCGCAAAAGCTCGCTGGCGCACGGATATCCGTCGCGACGCGGCACGTTCACGTCCGCGGAACGATACGCGATCGTATGGTGATGCACGAAGCCTGTCGCGTCTTTATCCTCGCCATCTTGCCGATGGCACACGAGCGGAGAGTATCTGCTGGCTGGCTCGATGTAGATCTCGCCGGATGCCGTGGTGATAGTACCATCGAACAGCCCCTCTTCCGTCACGATACCATGCACCGACGAGTTCTCGTCGTCTGAAAACGAGAGACAAAGGATTTTTGTTAGTTTCGCTTGACGCCGGCTGTGACTCGGCTCGGTGATCGAAACACGCGACCAAAAGATTTCCTCGAGTTCCAGAGAAAAACATTAATTCAATTCAATTTATTTCTTTCGAGTCTAGAAAATTCTTGGAACTGAGCGAGAGAGAAAATATTATGATACCATTAATATCAATGAGAAAAAGGAATATCGTATTTTCACAAATTATTGTGATGATATTACGTAATGTATTTGGTTTTGGTCAAGTTAGGCTGAAGTTAATGTTGAAAAAGATACGATCAGTCAAAGAAGTGTATTTTAGATTTTTAATAGTTCGCAGATATTAATTTGATCATTAGTTCAAGTTCCAGAGACGATTCTTTAATATTGTCAATATTTTAAAATCATTTTAATTCAATTCTAATTAAATAAATTAATCATCCGAAAATGTTTAAAACTTTCCTTTTTCTGTCTTAAATATCCGACAAAAGTATGTACGCTTTTATAACAGACTGACAAATCTTTTCCTTGATTTCTCCACCTTCTCACAGTTAAGGTTCTTTTTCTACGAATGAATTTGAAGTCTTCTTTGGAATAGTTGACGCCGAAAGAGGGATAAAGAGGAAATCTAATTTCCCGATTGTGGAATTTTGCAGAACGGAGAAATTAGAATGCGATCCGTATCCATATCGGTAGCGAGAGTGGACGTCAGCGTGCTCGCCAAGTCACTTTGACCATCTTTTTCCCGAACGTTGCTCTTCTATGATCATAAATCGCATGATTTACGCGTGCAAGAACCGCGCGGTAACGGGGAATCAGCGTTTATATCACGTTTGCCCGTTCAGACTTGACCTCTGCATGTGTGAATTTATATATGATTGATTTGTTGCATCATCACAGCGTATCAGATTGATGATATATATCGACGGCGCGTATGATTCCATCGTTTTGTTTTCACAATTCTTTTTCTCTCGTACGAAATACTATCGATAGGAAAAATTCTTGCGTGGTTTATTATATACCTTCTGACAATGTGACGAACCGATTTAGAAAAACTTGTTTCATTTTATGAAAATAAAGTATATAAATTCTAATATTAAAACATTATTATTTCATATGTATCACAATTACGTTATGATGACATTTAAAATGAAGAAATAGCATTGTAGTTGACAGCTTGTTTCTCTTTGACTACACAGAGAGTTCTCAAGCGTTAAATTTTAATATCTTTTTGTTGAATGAGATGCTTCTAAATCACAATGTTAAAAGATCAATACACTCGCAAATGTGTCTTTAATTCAATTCATAATAGAGGAAGTTCATTAAAGCGAAATTACGCCTGATACGTCGATGCTTAACGCACGGTGTTGTAAAAGCAAATAGCGAAATTTAACGAGCGCACATAGCTGCGATCATGAATCATAAATCAAGAGATTAATGAGTATGAAAAGTTCAAATCAGCGAAAAATTTTTTTTTACACAGTCACTCTCGTCAGTGCTCTGCTAATGCACAAATACGATTACATTGGTTTTCATTCATCGTAACGCGGCTTGTTCCATACTTAATTACAATTTAATATCGCGATTAAACGCCCACCGCGATGTATTATTCATTGTTTGACGTACACTTAACATTTAGGCCGATTATCAAACTCGATTCCGCCTACATACCACATGTTACGTGTTCGTTGATTTTTACCGTATTAAAATGAATACAATTTTTCAGGAAATATATTTCAAAAAAATTTTTCAGCAGGTTATGAAAAAAAGGGAGAGAGAAAGAGGGGGGGGGAGAGGGAGAGGGAAAGGAAGGAATAAAAACGCGGATAAAATTTTTGGAACGCTATACTTTAATCCCTCTGGTTTGTTGGCAGAATTTGATTTCCGGGGTCTCACGTTTAATCCCGAATTTGAATAATCGTTTCTATTTCGAATAATCGTTCTCCTCTTTCTTTTCAATTTCATCAAACACGCAATATCTTTTCATATTTTTCACCTCCTCCCTCCTTCCATTTAATTCAGATGATCGTTTAAATCCGTTTGCGTTTCGTCTCTATTATCTGTTTAAATCCTTCCCTCCCCCCCCCCTTCCGGAACAGATTGAGCGCGTGAAAAACAGATTTCCGCGGACGAGAAGAATTTCTGCACGTGCAGCAAAACGTGGGATTTTTCAGTGAACAACACTGAATTCGTAACATTCCCCACGAGTTCGCGTCTGTCCAAGCGGATAATTGAATTTTTAATACGTCAACATCGGCGGGCATCTTTTCAAATTACGACCGATCGATTGATTCGGGTAGGGGATCGGAATCCTCGGTTCGCCAGCATAGTCGTTCCTTCAAAATAGATCGGCGCCAACGGTTGATTACCCCTCGCTGATTGACTTCATGTTAATTAATTATTACGTTACCAGCGTAAATTTCGACTCACGCTCGGCGAACGTTGTTTGCGATATTATTTGCGCATTTACATTGTGTAATACGTTTAATAGCGGAGGCCATTGGTGTTCATATAATGACGCGTAAACGCCGAGAAACTCGAAAATTGTAATGCGTCTATACATTTTGGTGATTACAATATATGTTGCGCTAAACATCTGTGGGAATATATACATGTGTGTATTCGAAAGTTTGCGTTTGATGGAAAAATGCTGATCAATACCTGGTGAATAATGAATTACTTCTACAATTACTATTATTATTATTATTTAGCGTTGTTGTTATTATTATTATTATTATTATTACAATTATTATTTTGAATATAACAAAAAAACTGTTTCATCGAATGTGATATTTCTATTTTACTAGGTCTATTTCACGGAATATTTTTTTAATGACGTATATAATAATAATATTATAATAATATTTTTTTACTGATATATATATATATATATATATACATAAAACTTATTAAAATTAAATTTGCAGTCGTCGGATGCTCTCGAATTCACAAATCGTCACAATGTGACTATCGCTGAAGGTGAATTGTTTCTTTCTAAGTACGGAAAATCGACGAACTTGTAATTATAGACATGGCGAAGTTTGAACTATGGATGTCATTCTAAGTTTGCTCCGGTTTCTTTTCTCTCTTTTTTTCTTTCTTTCTTTCTTTCTTTCTATCTTTCTTTCTCGTTTCACAGTGAAAATAGTAATGAAAATGGAACGGGGAAGCCAGCAACAGTAAAAAAGTCAAAGCGTCTCTTTGCAGATTGGATCATACGTATGAAACGTAAGTTTGAAATTTCGTCGAATATTAATCTGCCAAATTTCTTTTCGGCAAAGAGGGAGAGCACATAGAGTTATAGTGCATAAATCGTAAAGCTGATGTTTTATGACTTTGGTCTGCAAATACCATTCGGTGTGTTTCTTCTAAAATGCTTTTCACCGTGGGAATATCCGTCAGAAAGCGTATTTTTCCCGGGCAAAAATATATCATTGCTAGAGCACGGATTTTTATGCAAATGCAATTAAAGAAACGGAAGGCAAGTAGAGATTTGTTTCGTCCCTGTATTATAACAAATAGTGTATCATTTTGAAAATCCTGTATACTTTTACAGATCCATTTACATCTAATTTTCACTAAAAAAAAAAAAAAAAAAAAAAAAAAAACGAAAAGTATTAAAATCGATCCTACTCGCTCGAATTCATCGAGATGTGTGCGTTATATTGCTTCGTAAAGCATCGCGCTACTACACACAAACTCGTTTCAAGCTCGCTTCAACTTCAACTTTAAGCTTTTGCTTAAAATTCTAACAATAAGAAGTTCGAAACTTTGCAATTAGATTCGAATGGCAGCTCGCTGCTATCCGAAACACGCAACGCGAAATACATATATCAGCGCCGCGATGTTTCATTGCGCGCGACTCGTCGCATAAACGCACAAGTTAATTAACCTCCGGGTAGAAAATTTTACCGGGAATGAGAGAAATGGCGCTAATTCGATTTTATTTCGCAGCCCGGCGCGTTAAAAGCGTCAAACTTGTTAAATATCCAACAATTTGTAAATATTCGCGCGCGTTGACGTATATTCAAAGCGCGCGGAACGAGTTCGTTTCAATTCTCGAGGATTTTAATTAGATCGGCGAGAAATGACGGCTGGCAACGATTTGCCGCGGCGAAAGACAGTTCACCTCGTGGTTTGTCAGCGGCACTCGCGTCAAACCGCGTCGCGTTGGCTGACGTTATACGGTGCACCGATGCACCGTTTTTCACCGTGTGAATTCCCGCCGCTCGCTCCTATTCACATTTTCGCCGGAGGTTTCCCTAAGCCGCTATACATTGTAAGTATTCCTCCATTGTCCACCGCGTTTCAATACCATTGCCATTTCGAAGCGACTTTGGCGACCTTTTGTTCGAAACGTATCGCGTATTTGTTTCCAGGTCTGTGAGATTGTACGTGTTACGCGTGATCAGTTTCATCAACGCGGATCCAATCGCAGCGAATTATGATGCCTATCTGATCCCAGATGCGCCCATAATTCCTGGTATTATCTTCCACCTTTCTGACTTTTATCATCTCGATGGAAGAGACAAATTCGCAAGAGTAAATCGCGTCACGTTTTCTCCGTGAAATTCAGCGGCAGATGAAAAAACGAAAAAAAGAAGGAAAAAAGAAAGAAAAGAAATCGAGAGATTAAGATACATTGAACGAATGAATAATATATTGTACATTATTAGAGCGTCAATAATGTGTGCGTAATAGCGTATAAATAAAAAAGATTAATGTACATTCGTTTGAACGATGGATTTGTGTATTGTGGATTACAATTATGTGATGTATAATCAATAACGAATTGTGTAATAATACAGATACGTGTTCTATAAAATATCACAATGAACGGAGAATATTATTCAAAAATGAGTGAATTCCTTACGCAAAATGCTATCGAACTTTGCGATCAAGATTACTTGTAATTTCATACGAAAATAATCAATATTTCTGCTCTTCCAGAAATTGCAAATACCAATATCAATCGTAATTACATTTTCCTACCTCAACCATTTCATAAACATGCACCGCTTTGTCGTAATTCCATCTCTCAGAATTCAAAGAATCGGCAGATTTTATGTAATTAAAATGACACAGAAAAATTAAAAAAAAAAACAAACACCTTTATACCAAAGGGTGACGGATACTTTTGAATCTACGAAAGAGGAAAAGATGAAAAAACTCGCAAATAGCGCAAGGTAGACGGAATCGATATAAATTTTTCAAGCAAGCCGGACCGCGGATGGATTTGCGAGCCGCAGGATTCCTGGAAAGTCGATCGCGTTAGTTATCGAAGTGGAAAATAATGTCATGAATAATGGAGGAACGTGCCGCGGTATGTACTTCGTCGACGGGTGCAGTCGCATTGAGGGGCAGCGACCGTGCAAAAGGCAGAAGGGAGCAAAGGGAATGGGAAAGTAACTCTGCACAAAGTGCCCGAGCTGCTAGCTAATTCGCAGACGTCCTTCCCTCGACGTCGACTCGTTTTCTTTGACGCGACGAAATAGAAAATCTCGGTGGTCGGCCGGCCGATCTTTTCAGAGAGTCGACGATCGCGCGGATCGCCGCCCTTGTTTGATTAACAAATGAGCGATACACTTTTTCCCTTCTCCTTCCGATCGACTGCAGCGAAAGTCGTTAATGTTTCGCTTTTTTTCTTCGCTTGTTCGTTGTTATTTAATGGAAGACCAATTAGATTGCTGCCTATTGTTCTCGGGAAATTGAACTGGCATTCCACACGACATTTTCGTTGCTTCGACTATAGACTCAATTATTATTAATTTTAGTACCAGCTACTTCAACTGTTAATTTTATCATCGAGTATTATCTGAATCTAACGAAAATTAATTTCAGAAGTAAAATTAGCGCCGAGGTATATTAATTTTGAAGATAAACTGATTGATTTCAATTACAAGATTATGCACTTATATACATTTGGTGCTAAATTCAGATATGACAGACAGATATGACTATGACCCGACTTTGTGACAGAAACCTTCCTGTTCCTGTGGATCGCGTAGTCATTTCAATATACCAATATTAGATTTAGAAAAGGCAGAAATCTAACCCGACTTCTTAAAAAAAAAAAGAATCCTTTATTACCATAGAATGCATAATGCTTTCACACTCGTAATAGTTCCTGATTTAGTGTTAAATATTATCAGATTTAGAAGAGACAGAATTCTGATTTCCGTCTTCGGTGAAATTCTGAATTAGGCGTGACTTTTCGAAGGAGCGTCGCGAGACCAGGTGAAACTAGTCGATAAAAAAAAAAATACCGGCTGACTCGGGTAGTTTGTCAGGTGTATCGGGTGCAGCAATTTGTCCCTTTAAGGGCTGGGTTGTCGGGTGGGCTCGGCCGGTTACGTGTAAACGCGCATACGTTGCCGGTGTTTTAAATGCAAAATTGAGCCGGCTCTCTCTCTCTCTCTCTCTCCCACCCCTCCCGCCCCCATGATGGAATTTAATTACAACGATCTGTCGTCAGGGGAACGCGGCCGCCGTTCGAAAAGCCAATCGTATTTCGACGGGTTCGAGTGACCAACGTGTTGATAGAAAGTCGATAACGGGTGGCAGCCTGTTCTCGCTCGCGACATGCAAACGACGCGGCCTCCAATCATTTCTCTCGGTCATACGGAATACACTTTAGCCGGCCGTGATTCCGCCAGTGTGCAAGGAGACAGACGAGCCGTTCTTCCGTGAGCGATTTATGAACCTGGCCGGCTCATGTAAATTGCTGGAAATCGCGCGAATGTTTGAGCAATGCCGAGAGTTGAACCCCCGAGACCTCGATTCTACCCCTTCGCGTACGTTTCGCGTGCTGACAAAGGAGACGATTCCACCCTCGATGAACGATTGCTGTCATCTCGAGTTTTGTTGCATAGAAAATAACATTTGGAACAGAAATTGGAGGAAATTGAAGGTTTACGGAACTAAGGTGGAAACATTCGTGTCCAACTTTGATAATCAGACATAATTTTATAATAACCTATAAGTTTGCTCTGATATTATTCTGATGCTTTTGAAAGCATTCGAAGAGGAAGGACATTAAAAGGAAAAAATCTAAACGAAAACTGAAAGCAAGGAAATAATTAAAAACTGAAGAATGAAATTCTTATTTTTAATGTTTTTCGGTATTAAACTGCGTGTGTATTTTATAATACACACGCAGTTTAATACCGAAAACACTACGTTAACGCAGCCGAGTGTTATTTCCTGATTCGTTCGTCAACATATCAACCACGTTAATGTAATACAAGCACGTCTCGTAATGCAGAATAAGTACTGATTATTCCGTGCGAAGTTTTAAAATTGAATCTCAAGACGTCGGGGCGGCTTAGACGACGTCTCCATCTTTTTATATTAAACGAAAGTCTCGTTAAGACAGAAACATCGAGCGAGAAAGCCAGAGTAATTTTTGATTCTGAATCTTTTATTCCTAAGATCTGGCACCTCCTCTGAGCCCCGAGAGGTACACTATTTTCCCGCTGCTAAAGGATTATCCCCGGAGGAAAATAAAATTCAGCCTCTTGACGTCGCTGCGCCTGTGTCGGCTTCCGCTTCAACCACCTCGTCTCCTCTTCTCGCCGTGCCTCTTGCCTTCTTTTCTTCTCTCTCCTTTCCCTCGCCGATTCGATGTAAAATGCCGGGTACGTAAGATGGAGAACGCAGACATCTCTCTGTACGTTTGTGAAAGGCTTCTCGTCGAAGTCCTTCGTGGTAAATCACTCGCTCTCGATCGAATCCCTCTCTTCGGTTTATCCATTTTCGGGATCGCAGGCAACGAAGGGATTCGACGGCAGCCGTGACACCGCCGCTCCGATATGTTCTCCTTGCATCGACGTCGATCCCTTTTGGAATTTATGTGCCCGACGGCTGGGAAAATTTCGAGAAAATTCCACCGTCGTCCACGCGCGCTTGCGCGTGTATGTGTCTTTCGGTCAGAAAAGTCTTTCCCAGCCTTCTCTCTGTCCACGCTCGACGTTCAGCCGTAAGGCTTTGACTCAGCCAGTTTGCATTTAATTTGGAAACGTTTATTTCTCTATTTGCTCCCTTCGTCCAGTCCCAGTCCGTTTACCGAGCTCTTTCTCATCTTTCTTTTCGTCTCTCTACGAAACTCCGCTCATTTTCTCTATATATCACACATACAGACTGTATCGACTGACTGATAAATATCTCGATTTGTTACCCTCGAGAAAACGTTCGAAACGACTAGGCCCAGGAAATATTCGATTCCGGGAATGGGAAAGCGTCGTCGTGCGAGTTGCTTTATAAAGCAATTAACGAAATTATTCGGAGAAGTATCAGAAGCCTCGAGCAGACCTCAAACAACGTACGAACTTTAAATACAATTTTCGCCGAGGCGAGCGGGGGGGGGGAGGGAGGGAAGCGTATATAAGCTCAATTTCGTTAGTGGTGCATTAGAGTTCTCGACCTGGCGCGCCGCGTCTCCCAATTATTCAAAACTTAATGTAGACCGTATCCACCCTCTCAAAGTCTATATATCCAAGCCCGAAAAGTGGATCTGGCTTGCAAAGTGACGGAGCGAACCGCCCGATACTGGCTACGTTCAGCTCAGCCTTTTCACCATTTCCTTTCACCCTTTCTGGCTCTTCTTTCTCTCTCTCTCTCTCTCTCTCTCTCCCCCTTCTACTTTCTCCACACTATTCCTATTTCTTTCCATTTACACTCCTTAATTCTCTCTGTCTCCCGTTTCTCTCTCTCTCTCTTTTTCTTTCTGTCTTCTAGCTCGTTTCCAAGCCTTTTCGTTTCACGTCTTTATCAATCTTTCTCCCATAGAATGGCGCTCGCGCGAACGCGTCCCTTTCTTTCCGCACGCAAGGCTCTTCTGTTTATCCGCGTGAAAGCTACTCTCCCGCGTGAATCGAGATTTCAGAAATTTGGTTGAAAGACACTCCTCCTTTGCGCGTGCATCTCTCTATTTTACTATCGCCGGTGCCATTCACGGAAGCGCAAACGCGCGAATTCCAGACCTCTTAGAGCAGTCGAGTCGCTGACGAGACGACAGCCTGAGAATTAAATTTCACCGTGCGTTCAATTTATTTTTGCCGGGGGAGAAGAGGGGGAGGAGGGGGACTAGGCTCTCGAGCTCCTCTTATCCGCGAGCTTCACGTACGATTCGTTTGAAATTGTAATCGTAGCTTAGGCTCGAGATCCAATCTTCGAAGTGATTCTTGGATTTTTCAGGATGTTAGAAAATTTCCAACCGTTGCCAGTATTTAGGAAAACTTTTTCTCTCTTTCTCTCTCTCTCTCTCTCTCTCTTTGTGTTCCTCAGTTATTTCGGCGATCTCTGAATTAGTCTTCGAACAATATATACGAATATAATATACATATATGTTGCTTGCTTCCTATCTTTCAACAGTTAAGTTAGTATAAGTCAGTGCAATTTTTAATAGATTCGCTGCTATTGAGTTTCTACATATCATTTTAATTTGACTAATAACTTTTGCTTCTTATTGCTCGTTATTTGTTACCAGGCTGCCGATTTGCAGGATTTTCATGCAATTGTGAGAAATTTGAAATTATAAAATAGTCCACTTATTGCCATTCTCTTTGTTAAAAATCCGACAATAATAATAATCATTGTTAGAGAATCCAGTGACTAATTGTAGATCTCAGTGTAATTAAAATTCCATAACATCCTTCTCTATGATTTTTATAACATAATAATTAAAAAATTAAATTTGATCACTCGTACACTCAACCTTTAATATCTCGAAAATATATCGATTTGTAAGTGTCGTCAGTTGCAATTCGTAATCAGAACTCGCGTATCCCGACTATTTGCAATAAAATAATCCGGAAGCTAATCTCGGAGACTCCTCTTTCAGTCTCTTCGAAAATTCGAGATTCCCTATCGTTTTTTGGTTCGAAAACATTGTGCATAATGTTTCTCATAAATTCGAGGGTAACTATAAATAACGGAGAATGGAATGAATCACGAATACACGTCACGTGGCTGACTGTTAGATAACGAAGTGCTTACTGATCGAGCGTTCGATTTGAAAATCGGCATCATTAATTTCCAGCACACGTCTCTATTTAACCTGATTCGATAAATCGCTGCCGAATGTTGCTAATTACCCGATAATAATACCGCGCCGATAGGGGAGGCTAATTTGTGTCGCTTCGAACTTCACTCTAAACGCTATCTCCGCCCCTTCTCCTCTTTTTCATTTTCCCACCTCTCGCTGTTCCTCTTTCGCCTAATACGTGCGCCGAATACACTGACCGATTCACTTGACAAACGCTCTGCTTGTCCAAAAATTTATTAGTTTTTTTCTCCTTTCGTTGTCGTTGTCGTCAAGTTTACAGCGTGGAAATTTGCCTGTAATTTGTAAGCATTAAAAGTTAAAAAAAAGCCACATTAATTAAATATTAAAGTTTTTGCACCGACGAAACCTCACAATTTAACATATTTAATATTATATAATTTTAGCATTTCTTTAGTATTCCTCTAGTATGCTTTAATTTAGGATTTTTAATATTTCAATATTTAATGTTTTAATACTCCCCTATTTTAATATTTTTTATACTTGAAGTTTCAACGTTTCTTCATCGTGAATATTTTTACATTTTAATATTTTCTTTCGCTTTAGTATTTTGAATTTGGACTTCTTTCGGACAACACCATCGAAAAAGTTAAAATGTTCCGCCTCACGGTAATGAATGAACGATCCTTCAGTTCAATTTCAAATTTTATTTCAATTTATGGACGCTCGTTAGAGCAAAGTTAGAGTACCTCGACGATTTTCGAATCACGCGTCGCGTTGATATGCTTAACAAGTGTGCACAGCCGTAAAGCAAACCATAAATCAAGCGTTTAATCATAAAATTAATCGGCACTTTGTGATCTTTTCATCGTCGACTCATTAATGTTACAAAGTTATTCAGTTCGGAACCGAACAAGTCGAAATTTAGTCACGTTCGACTCTTTCGAGTTCGCTTAAAAAAAAAAATCGAGGAGGAAAGGATTTGACGCGTGGACTTTCGGAAAATAATTTTAAACGCTGTAACAGCAGTCTGACAGGTTTGATACTGCGAAGAATACAGCGAAGAATAAGAATTTTCTTTTTCTTTTTTTTCTTTTTTCGAAAAGCTTTTAGAAAGTTGACTGCGCTTGGACGTTCCTTTTGTTTTCCAGCGGAAGTCAGCTTCGAAGAATTAAATCTTTCTTTCATCGAACTGTGCGAAACGTTTCAACTGTGTAGGAAACTTTTTCCAACCCCCCTCCCCCTCCCCCTCACCCTATGCTTCACTGCAAACGCTTGATAAACTTCCAATTCAATTTCATGACGTTACTGTAATGAAACGTTTTTAAAACATTGCGGGAGATTTCAGGTCCGAAACTGAATGGTTATTAATTCCCTGTCAAAACTCGCGATTTTCCATCGAGTTTAAACAACCCCCCCCCCTCAATCTCAACCTGTTGTCTTAAATATTTCAGAAGAACATTTCATAGCAAATTTCAATCGCGTGTATTCAATATTGAACATTCGAATATTATGAATGAAATATATTCAACGTCGAAGCATTGGCAAATGAATGAAAATGCTGAATGAAAGTATTAAATTCTTATTGTATTAAAATATTAAATACTTCAAGAACCATAGAAACTGTTACAGAACTTCGTACATATGATAAAACGTAAAAAATACTAATTAAAAGACTCTTCTGCGACACGAGTGTTCTTCAACTTCAACGTATGTATATTTTTCGTTTATAAAAAAAAGGATGTATGAAAAATTCGTTTATAAACGTTTCTTCGTCACTATTTTACGAAATTTTCCTCTCGTTATTTTTCAGCAGGAAATCGGCAACTTTTGAACGCTGTACGAGCACCGGTGTTATACGAAGGCCCGCTGTAACACAATACGTATATGTCTATCAGAGATGCGAGCTCCTGGTGATCACGCGTCCGCATTTCTTCCATCAATGCCATATTTATTTTCCGTCAGCGCATCAGGATGGATTTTGTGGTGTGGATGGGCGTCTTCCCCCGCGTGCACGCGGACCACGTTGTATTCTATCGGGATCGGTGGTTACGAAAATTAATGCTGATGCCAGGCACGCCTGTTATTTGACGCCGGTTTAAGTGGTAAAACCTCGCAATCAACGCCAGTGATTGATGCGTCCATCATCGGCACCCTTTATGCTGTGCCCGCCGGATTCAGGAGTCACTCTTAAACAATAGTTTTCCTGCTTTCGACATCCGCCTGTCATAATTGCTCGATAACGCGATTCGATATCCGTTGCAGATCTCGACGTCTTTGTCAATTCCAACCGGTTTAATTAATCTGTGTTTCAACAGATCACGTGTAGATCATCGCATCGCTCCAGGCGTAGACAACGAATGCGGACTTATGATTTCAAAACGGAGCTGAGTAGGTATCGCGAGATCTACGTAATAAACGCACATAGTTTATATTCTCCGTCCGCTTCATTCATATATTTTCTACATTCTTGTTACCCACAATAAGTATAAACCTTACCTTTATTACGTTCAAATAAAGAGAATTGTAATCGGACTGTACAGTTTTATTGTAGTTCTGTATTGATGTTTACGCATGACAAAAATAAACAATAATGTCTTTTTTTCTTTTAATTTTTAACCAAACACCGAGTGAAAGTGCAAAAGAAACATTATAACGTTAGAAAGAAGTTTCTAATATTTTAAAGGAAAACATGCGAGTGTTTGCTTACGTATGCTTTTTTACATTCCCTTCTTTTTATCCTTGAAACGACCCGAGGGAGAATGTAATTCTCGTTCGAAACGCTCTCGAAATAAGACTACGAGGTTTGCAACCATTGTATCTCGTGCAACGAGTTGTCGGCTCATTAGAGCCTCGATGTAAAGAGAAAATATATCGCGTGATAGAAGGGTAAGTTGGTTCCCTCGATGGGAGGGGTGGGTTAGTTTAACGGAGGTATCAATTTCCTTAGAGGTTGGTGGTTGGAACGAAATCGATTTAGGGACACGATAAACGGGGCGGCGGCGGCGGCGTCAAATCATGAAATTCCGTAGACGGCTTAATTGCTCGAGTTTCGGATTCTATCAATCAGCCCGCTAATTGGGCCAGTCAAGGCCTTGTTATGCAGCAAATTAGTGGTCAGTCTGCCAGGAAGATGGTGAATCGAAACGCGAAGATAGCTATTTCGTTGCCGTTGCTACGACGCACCTTGTCATTAGTGTCCCCCATCAGACGGAAATTTTCACTGTGTGTTACATCAAAATTTAATCGTTCACGCTAATAGCTGGAACTCTGTGCGCAAGCTTCGTCGACGAAACCTCGCTGTATATATCGTACTAAATCGTCAGACTAAAACAGAACACGTGCTATTATATACGTGCTATTGATTTTGAATAACGAAGGAGTAGAAGAAGATTATGATTAGACTATTGCTTCGCTTTAACCTTCTATAATTTCATTTTTTGTATTGCCTATTGTATTTTATCAATACACCAAAAGTACCAATTTAGGTTTACAATTCTTATTTTCATTTATAATAATTATTAGCCCCTAAATTTTCTTTCGGGATAGATGACCAATTTATTAATTAACAATCATTTCCTATTGCAAGAGTTAAAGGTTGAAAAACGATAATTTCGTAATTTCCCATGGAAATTTGACATTTTATAAAAAATGAAACGAAACAAATATGTTCATTCGGATTTCAGTTTTTCACTTCACCGTCTAAAAATATAAAAATTGTATGAACATACGTTGTAAATCTTTGAATTAAAATCCATCGATCAACAAAGAAAAAGTTTAAAGAAGACTTTAATATTATTAAATTTTAATATTAAGAGGAAACTTAATATCGTTTGAAACTTGATAGATTCCTGACAATACAATATAATGTTCGAGCATGAATATAGAAAAACGTTTTCCTGTAATTTTCAACGTCTTTTGTAATAAACGGATGTCCATTTAATTCTAATGACACTGTGCCGTGTTCTTGTCACTTCGACCATGATATTTTCAATTCTGAAATATACACGGTGTAATTTTCATTTTAAACTGTGACTTTGTATTTGGAAAGAATCGTGGATGGAAACGTCGTCGTCTGGCTAATTTAACTTTCATACGGTCTTCACTTGAAATGAGGTTAAAGTTTCTCGCGGTCATTTCTGATAGTTCAAATTGAATGAGGGGAAGACGTTCAGCATAAATATTATTATTCGTGAATATTTATTAGTTTAATTATGTGTATTGGAAATGATATATTCATCACGTTAGAAATTTATTTTTAAAATGAAATTTTACTCATATTTCATTATCAGAATGAATTTTTAATATAAACTACCTCTTGCAAATGTATTTTTTACACGTATAAAGGAAGCTTCAATATCTTTTGGACGAAATTTTCATCTTTCGGTTCATCATTGTAAATTTCACCTACTTTTAAATGAAATGAAATATGTCTTTGAGATATCTCAAAACAAGTGGAACGAAATAACAAATAATTCGCAAATGATTCGTGAACTGTTTCAACATATTAATCAGTCAATTTTATTACGAATTTTTATTGCGTACGAAGGAGATATTGCCTCGAAGGCAACAATTTTTCCTTTCGAGAAGGAAAATAAAACTACACTCAAGTACGAAACAAAAAAAATGAAATTCACGGCATTCGGAAATGACCACAAAAAGACCACAAAGAGAAAGTTGCGGTGAAACGAAGTGAAAAGCATGGCCGTCGAGCGTCGACTGATAAGTGGCTGACGGCAGCTATAATTCTCCGCGAGGGAACCACTTAAAAAACGATCGAACTGCATAGAAAATGGATCCTAACGAGGTCCCCGAGGAAATCTCGACGGAGAGAAATAACGACGTTGTCACTGGTCGGTGTTTCTGGCTGGTGATCCCGCCTCCTGACTCCTGACTTCTGCATTCCCAGGAGGATCCTTCATTTCGCGCTCTTGTTTCAAGCTCTTCTTGTTTTATCGAGTCGCACGTTTTTGGTCGACCCGTCGACTGATTTCCTTCGTAACGTGGCCAAACTCTCGGCACGCTCGGCCGTGATCCCCTCTGGAAACTTTGCTCATCGGAATGTTTGGCATTATCGCCACAGGCTGACTAGTCGAATCCAAACACGTTGTTCAACTTTCAACTAAAACGACGTGTGCTCCCGAGAACGAGTACACGTTGTCCGTGGAGTTTCGAAGGGATCGAACTCAGTCACGCAACACACGCTGCCCCTAATAAATAGTTCGATAACGATTGCATGACTTTTTGATTACAGCGTTGGGTTACGTTCGTCGGCGGAAGGGACGGGTAGCCGCTGTTTGACGTCGCGTGGCCGAAAAATCGTTGACTAACGCTACTTGTGCTGAAGAAAATTTGACACGATTTGTCGCGATCGTTCGCGTTTCGTGCGAATTTTGTAATGTTGGTAAGTGAAGTGTCGATTCTCGTGCATTCACGTGCAATTGAGAGGTGTGAAAGTATACAATATGTGAAAGTGTATGTAGAATATTCAAGGTGTGGTATTTATCGTGATACGTAGTAGATAAAACTAATTTCCGTTTTGACTCACTTACAGTGACGCATTTACAGTGTATTCATTTATGTTTATATTTTCATAAATTTGTACGTATTTCTACAGTCTTGTGATATTTACAGATTTTCTATAAATTTTTTGAAATGCTAACAAACTCTATTTCTTAGCATTGAAGTCATCGAGTACGATTTCTTCTAAAAAGCAGATTCTTATAATAATTTGTGTGTCTGTCAATGTAATTAAAAAAACAAAACTTAAAGATATCTATTAAAAATTAAAACGAACGTATTCTTAATTTGTTTCAAACACGGCCAATCGCGCATCAATATTGCGGATAAAAATATTTTAACATATCCGCGTAAAAGGTTGCAAGATGTGCATCAAGAAGTTACACCGAAATACCGCAGATCAGAAAATTCTGTCATTTTCGCCGACAGTTTCAACGACGAGTCTCTTCAACGAAGTTACACTTCACGGAATAGTTGGGTAACAACCATTCCGGCGGTTCTCTCATTTTCCGGCGGCTCGATATATGACGAGATGTGACGAGACCGCACGTTCCATGCTCCATGTTCGGAGGAGGGGCGGGGGGGGGGGGGAGAGAAAATGTCGCACAGTCGGGCGTGCGTTCCGCGCCGGGACCGATTCTCGATATCAGGACTTGGTACAATCGGTCAATCGATCGCGGGCAGGAAAGTCACAAATGGAGCGGAGGCTTTTTATTCTCGCGCGCCGCGTACTTGAAATTCCATCTCGTAGCAAGAATAGTTCTTCGCCTTGTAAGCCACAGTTCGCGGGAAATGTATTTCATGCGTGCGCCAATTCATGAAGGGGAGGAGGGGAGAGAGGGGAGGAGGGGAATCCATTTGAAAAGCAAACTTCATTTGAATGCGTGGATAGCAAGCACGTGTGCGTATCGTTCGAACTGGTCGCGGCAGAAAATATCGAGGCACCGATCGATACCCTCCAAGCCGAGTCTCGTTTGTTAGCTCAATTTGACCGATCGATTATGCTCCGAGCTTTCGTTCAACTCGCCCCCGATTAGTTACGTTAGCAACGCTCAAACTTCGAATTGTCTGGAATGTTGTTCATGGAATCTCTTACTTTGCTCGTTGAAACTTGAACAAAAAAAAAAAAAAAAAAACAGAAAGAAAAAAGAAACAGAAGAAAAAGCTGGGAAAGTTTCTCGTTATTTGTAAATACTTTCTCTTTCTGTTGATGTATGCCACTTTTATTTGCAATTGTTAGAAACGCTGATAGTTTTATTCAAAATGAGACGATTAATGCGAGACACGAGAAGAAAATGAATAATTTATGCGAGTCATATATAGTGGATCGTGAGAATATTCGAACACTTAGAACGTGAAAAAACTTTTAATTAAAATTGGAAATACTCGAAGAATGACGAGAATTATAAATACTTCATAGACATTAATTTCCATTTATTGGCCAAAGTTATTCGTTAGATTTATAGATAATGTTGTCTTGTATTTTCTGGACTGTGACAGAGAAGAATTCTTTGTGTTCTAACTCTGTTTTAAGCGATTTTTAACATTTTACCGACCGGTAGCCTATTAATCGGCTAACATATTTTAACACTTTACCAACCGGTAGCCTATTAATCGACTAATTATTCACCGCTAATACACGGTCGGTAAAGTGTTAAGTTACTGTTCAAAGTTTTGATCATTACTTCGTAATTTTTCGGATTTACGCAAATTTTCATGTCCAAATACTTGCAATACTTATAGACAATATGCTCTGTATCACCTCGTCTGACTCGCGCATATTATCCTGAATTTTCTAAGTTAACATAAATATTTGAACGGGCTTATCCTGATTTTTCATTTACCTCGTGAAAAAACAGAGAAAAGAAACGTGATATCAAATTTTTTTCTCGCTGTTATCTTTTCCTTGTTTGCTCTGTCAATTGGAGATCCAAATCCATTTCTTTGTAAATGTTGCACACCAAAGAGGAAAAACAATCAGAAAAGAAAGAAATATATGAAATACATCAAAAAATCTATTCACACATCACTTGTCGGTACTTTTCTCCAATCGCGCGTCGTCCCATTTTTTAAAGATTTCGTTTCACAACAAAAGCAAAATTCTGAAGTTTCTTCAATTTGTCTTCGCAAGTTCTATCTTAACACTAGAACTACCTAAAGTAGTGAAAATTTATAATTTTCGTTAGACATTTTATAGTGCAAACAATGTGTTTTATAGTCGTGTAAATAATGTGTTTTTAAAGATTTAAATAATTTTTCGTAAAATATATAAATAAAAGCTTTTATATTCTCCATTGCATTATAAAATTTCTCTATTTTTTTTTGTCTCCGATTGAAATTTTATGCTTCAATCGTTGGTAGTTCCAGTGTTAAAGACATCGTCACTTATTCAGTGTAATAGGTTTACTCGATACAACGATATATCAGTCTGTCGCTTTTTTCTCCCTACTCTCTCTCTCTCTCACTCTCTCTTTCTATCTCCTTTTCCAATTCGTCTAATCCACCGTACCATAAAGTGTCGCGAAAATCACGGTGTAACAATCGACTACAGGTCGAAACCCTGTCGGATTTCGGCTCCATTTCGAGGGATAATGAAAAGATGCAGACGTAAAATAGTAGGACAACGAAGTGGAGCAACGTTTCAGAAAGATTCAAAGGCTGAAAGGAAGCGGGGAAGAATGGCGTCGAGCTTCGACTCGACGCCAGAATTTCTCATCAAAGTTCACTTGGCCTTGGCAGAAAGTCCTCGCGGACCCTAAAGGGATTTCGTTGGCTTTGATCGTGGCAAGATATCGAGCCAACCGAGAAAGTATTACCATTCCTCGTACTAATTTACTACGCGCCTCGATCAAAGAATCAATGAAAGTACCACCTTTCCTCCCTGGTTCCGCCTTCGTTCTCGCCTTTCCGAATTAAGAACGAGCGTCGTCCACTTGCGCGTTTCAATTTGTCTCGTCGCGATGCCCAACTGGCAATTCTATCGTCAAAGAGAGAGAGAGAGAGAGAGAGAGAGTTTCGTCGCGTCTCGGTGCGAGGCATTATCTCGCGCAGAAGCGCACGGAGGATTATCCACGAGGATCCTTCTTATCTTCGATCTTTCCGTCTTTCGCGAGCTTCGTACGAGAGGGTCGGCCATCGCGGAGTTTCGTTCTCCCGTCTCTCCCGTAATCTCCAACGTTTCCACTGGCGTACTACGTCAGGTCACTTTCTTCCAAGGACGCGCGCGGCTTTCGTGCGGTCCAGCTTCTACCGGAAAATGAAGTTTCCGGTTCTTTCAGCATTCACCAGAGCACTCGCAGGAAACACGGCCAGCAGTTCTCAGTTACTCTGTTCCAGCGCGCGCCAGCGAAACGTGTACTTCCAGCGACAATGGCGTGTCAAAGATCGCTCCGTTAGATTTTCCGCCAATGGACGCGAATGGGGCGAGAGAACGTGAAAATTTTGCACGTTTGATCATTTCATTCTTCTTCTTTTTTTCCTTTTCTTTTTTTTTGTACTATGAGAAAGTGAAGAGACTGCTTCGCGACGGTTTTCTAATACGAGAACACGATGACAGAGTATTCTCTGACGTGGAAATTTAAGAGTTTCGAGCTTTGTTGAGAAACTTGAAAACCTCCACCCTTTGAGAAATATATATAACTTGCGATTACCGAAGTGACGGTTGTAAAGAAAAAAAGAAATGACACCGGGAAAAGTTTTCAAAGAATCGTGGAGAAGAAACTAAAAAGAAAGTACGAGATTTCGAAAAAGGAAACAAAAAAAAAAAGGAAAAGAAGAAGAAGACAAAGACGTCTTCGACGACTATTTGCACAACAGTGCATCGCCAAAATGGTTGACACTTTCCATCGGTGACAGTGTCACACAGCTCGTCCTCGTAACGACACCGTGACGCTGGAGGCGGAAGTATCGAAACGAAAGCAATTTCCGAAGTCTCGGTAAGCATCCTCATCAGATTACGAGGCTGAGAGGGGTTGTTTTAACGTAATATCGTCGCCGTCGTTCCTATGGGGAGGTCGTACAGAGGCCGCGATACGAGGTCGAAAATCAGGCGTGGAAAAATCCCCGTGTAGCATACCGGAGGAAGCCCGGCTCCAACCCCCGGATTAAAGTAGTTTACATCGCGAGCGATGTAATACATACGAAAGGCAGAGTCGTCGAGGACCGAAAAGTTCGTGGTATCACGTAAAAGGGGCGGGACGCTTTTCCGCGGATCACGTTCGCGACTTACTGCCTTCCCCGACCCGAGTATTATGGCAGGAGCACAGTCGTCCATAGACGTAATCGGTCCGACACTCTTTTCCTTCGGGATACTACCCGTTGATCTGGTTTTTTTCAACGTTTCTCTCAACGAGAGATCCCCGGGACGAAATTCCACGAACGTCGTTGCGACAGTGTTTACCTATCGGATTCGTTGGCTATATCCGTTGGTTCAAGAGATCTGGAAGATTTCAGAAGAGATCAGAACTTTGACGCATTCGCGTCGGCTCATTTCGCAGTGGAACACTACTTCTTAGAGCGAAGTTACGTTTCGTAGAAACACATCGTATTAAATCGGGCACATTTCTGTCTCCTCGAACCGATAAAGATGTTTTCATCATTTCGTAACGCCTTATCGTGACACCGTCGAAAGGATTGTTCTAAACTTGTTTTTCTGACAGTTACTTACGAGAAAGATTCGTAGAGTTTTGTCGGACGACTCTGGACGTTACCCTTGACGTTCCAAGCTGTTCGTTTACCAAACGGTTACGAAATTTCTTCGCGGACGCGCTTCGCGGAGGAAGAAAAAAAAACTCACTCTGTTCGAACAACGATCGAAAGATCGAGACGGGAATCCAACGTATATAACGCGTAAAATAACGGAGCAAAAGCGTCCACGAGGAACGTTCGTCAGCCAACGTATATACCGATTCGCGCCGTACAACATTCTCTTGGGAAAGCAAACACTTGTCGACGATTTCTAACGAGACTCGACAAGCTCTGATGAGATCTCGCCTTCCAACGGACACACAAATGCCCTCCACACTTCTCCGCTGCCACGCGAAACTCGCACATTTCCACCCACGTTTCCTTCTTTCTTGCCTCGTTCACCATACACTTGCACTATGGTTACTCCCTTGCTTCTTCACCCTATTTCTACGAACCGTGAACCTGCTCCTTTGTTTTTCGTCCTCCTTCGTTTTTTCACTGCTCCTCGTTTTCGACGATCCTCTACCCCCTAATTATTCTCCGATACTCATCCGTTGCCTCCCGAACGCCACTCGGCCTGGCCTTTATCGTCCTGGTCGGTTTAAAGAGGTGGCGCACGGACGTTTCTTTGATCCGAGTTGCTCTTTCCGGGTAATTAACCCGGCCTTGTTTTCCCAACGAAACGAATTTCCCTGAATACTGCTGAATAACGGATTCTCTAGATCGAGAGAAAGAGAGACACGCAGTTTGCGATTGTTTGATCAAAGTTAACGAAAATAGTTGAACGGCTTCCATCGATTCCGACGACAGTGCTCGGTTTCATAAATAAATTGATCGGCGAATAATAATAATTACTAGACGAACAGACGTCGTTAATTTGGGATAAGAAGAAGTGGAGAATCACATCTCTGTGATTTCTGATCGTTTTGAAAAAAAAAAATAAATTTACCCGTTACCCCACGGTGTCATTAATTTAAAAAAAAACACAAAACGAAAACTGTACAACCGCACGCGCGTGAAAAGAATGTAGAACGAAACGGAAAATTTTTTTCGTTCAAAGGATCCGAGAAATTGCGAGACCCTTCTCTCAGCGAACGTACGATCTGGATTAGACAAGTACGATGTAGAGACAAGGCGATCCTCCTGGATAATTTGTAACCGAGGCCGGTTAAAATTGAATGCACGCTGGCCACAGAACGGCGGAAGGTCGATTATGACTCGAGGCGATTCTTGATAGAATTCCGCGGCAAGGAAAGTTTGATGGAGAACAGTCGGCAGAGGGGATCTTTGGGAAATAACGGATGAAACTGCGAGGATCGCTTAAACGGTGCACTCCGAGAGTGGGGAGGGGACAAATGGATCAGACGGTAATAAAATATGTGGCTCGTTGTTGGGTTGGAAAGTTTAAAGAGCTTTCGAGCTTTCATTCCGATCGCTCGGGGGAAATAATTGACTCGAGTTGTACTTCCGAGAGAGAACAAAAATACGTCCGAGGACGCTTCTCTGAGAGGGACCTTCATGATCACGCACAGTTAACTTATTAAGATTTAATATCCTCGAAGTCGTTTGACGGTTGAAGCAACGTTTCTATATGATAAAGTGCGTTTACTGGTTTACGAATCGTCGCAGTTTCACGACTATGCGCTGTCCATTGAACGAAAGGGGAAACGTTTCGTTCGAAAGCAATTCTATTTTATAAATGTGACAGTATGTATGTATATATATTTCGAACGTTCCAAGCAGACAGCTTCGAGTGCAACCATTATTCTTTGAGTATGAAGATGTTGTTGAAGATGTTGGGCAAATATATTGACTGTCAGGAAACGAAATCTCGTACATAATTTTTAGTAGTTGGTTACTAGTTATATCTCGCTATTTCTGGTAGAATTTCAATGTTTCATCCCTTCAGTCTCAATAGCTTATACATGTAACTCTTGAAAAAAAAAATTCCACTTGTTCCTGAATTTCATTGTATAGGTGAAATGATTAATATGTATCGAGAAACAAGCGACTGTTGGGAAACGGCAGTCACTTATCGAATCCAAAAACATTTCCATAAGTTCATTCATCCCGATAAAATGACACAAATAATGGTTAAATAACACTAAAGGAGATTTAAAAAAAAAGAACATCGTCATTCCTTTACACATTTTGATTTACGGAGTTGACCATTATGATTTCTGATCACATTCTATTTGATCAAAGTTTCACTAGTTGGAACATTAGATCAATCAAATTGATTAGATTGACCATTACGAAATCGTGAATTTTTATACATTTGTAGAAAAACGAGAGAATGCACACGGTGGTAAAAAATTCGTCATTACAGCGAACTAATTAATTATTTACCAGTTACGATAAATCCCCTCCCCCCCCGATGGAAACAGTTCTCGTCCTTTCTTCACGGAAACGTCTCGAGACTCTTTCCACCTTTTCCGGATACTCGATCCCTTTTTCTTCGTTTCACAAGACTCGCGGAAGGGAGAGAGAGAGAAAGAGAAAAAGAGAGAGGGAGGGAGGGAGAGTTGGAAAGTTTCCGGAGTAGTTCGCCGGATCCGATAAGTAGCCGAACACTCTAAAACCGCGGAAAAAGGAGTAAGGATGTCGAGGGGAATCTCGGTGGGCGTGTAAGAACCCGGCAACTTTTTGCCGTTCGCCGTTAGAGCAACGTCGATCCTCTTCTTTTTATCGTTATTAATGTTCATCGGGAATCGCGCCGGTCGATCGGAAAATATTTCATGCTCGAATACCGGTAAACTGCTTGTATTCCTGCCGGATAATTAACGATCAAGTCACGCATTTTGCCCGGCCGCTGAATAATATTAATCCGATATTTCCCGCGGCAAGAGATGGAGAATCAAACGAACCATCGTGGATCAAGCTTCTGGATACGTTGCCTGCTTGTCAAGTAGCGATTTATTTCCTTTGGCATTGACAGGAGAGATCTGATTTGGAAACTTAGCAGCGACAATTTCAGGTATTCAGAAAGCACGTGTAGAATGTTAAAAATTCTCTTAAAAGTACTGAAAAATTCTGTTTCAATTTTAACGATTCAAACCATTTAACGTTCACTTCTTTGAAAAATCGAGGAAAACAACGAACGACGATGCATAAAATCGTTTTAGAAATTTATATTGTCTGTCGAATAGTCTTTTAACAGGAGGCATTTTCTAAATCAAATTGTTAATTGAAAAATTACAGAATCTGAAGAAAAAGAGCTTGCCAAATCCAAAGTCTAATAACATCTCCACAGAGTATGATCTTACACGGTACGACCATGAACAAATGTCTTAATTGCACGTTAAAAATTAATGGAATCTGAATTATGAAATTATTTTTATAAGATAGAAATTTCGTAAGACACGAGTTTTATTTTGGTAAATACTTTTTATTTCAACTCGAACAATTCAAACAGTTGAATCCTTTGTGTCAAGTAAATAATTTTCTTCGATATGCATAGATCATCAGTGATCAACGTTGCTTCTCAGACTGATGAGAATGAAACAAATTTCACGGATTAAAAACTGTTGAAGAACGAGACGTACAAATACATGATATTTTGCAAAAACTAAACGCCAAAAGAAAATTATATTCAAGTTACATTTCAATCCGTAACATTTAACTCGAAACGTAAGGAAACACAAAACTGGTAGTCGTGTATCGTATCAACGTATTGCTACGAAGCGTATCATTTTCACGATAATGATGAAACATTGAATTACCGGCGATCAACCACCGATGCCTTTTACTTTCACGTAACACCGCCGCGAGAAGCCGCAAAACACCTGGGACCGTTATCGAAATCCGATCTTTATTTACCCTGTGCATTATAACTAGTTCGCGAAGTACTCGTATCAGGTTATATAGTTACGGTAAACTTGGACAAGAATGGATACACGAATCGAACCACTAAATAAGGAATCGAGTAACCGGAATTCGCGGCCGTTTCCGGATGCATCTTCAGTTCAATATTCGCGACGTATCAAAGGCCGCCTCCTGTTTGTCGTGAAAGTTTGCTAATACGATTGGCATGGGGCAACGTTTAATACTTTTAAATCAGCGTCGCTGTTCAACTTCGGGAATTAATGAAATTCCGTGGCGTGCAATTTAATGCTAGAGGTGAATCGGGGAGGATCACGAGGGGCGGAGGTGCAGAGGGAGGTGGACGTTCGAGTGCTCTCGAACTCTATCGCGTTATGAAATTCAAATTAAATAATGCAAAATAATTTCAATAACACCGGGCCGCTTTGACAGGAAACCACTTGAATTTGCCACATATTTCTCGCGGAATTTCCAAAATTAATTAATATATCCCCCCCCTCGCCACGGCGAGTAAGTTTCTTACTTCGTCGAACGTTTTACGGCTCTCAAGTTTCAAATATTCCATTCGATATTTGTACGTACAATCTATCTGCACGTAGATATGCGGGAAACGCCATTAAAATGCAAAGCAGCATCGCGTTACGAACTGTCGCGAATCTCTCCCTCGTCTTTTACGCGGGTGAGGGATAACTTTTAATTTAATCGAGCAATTCCATCGAGTTCGGTGAAACGTCACGGCAGGGCAGACGGACAGACGTACGAGTGCTTAAATCTTCCGTGAAAACGCTGACCCACGAAACTGTCAGACATTCCCCATCAGCTTTATGGTCACGATTCGGATCTACCCATCAAAATTGCGAACCCTTGTCTCGTCCGTCGTTCGCTCCACTCCTTCCCCCGCTTCCCCATTCCTCTGCACGCTCGATTTTTAAAATTATCTCTCCTCGCTCTTTTTATTCACGATTGAGATCCGTCGTTGGGATTTTCAGACCGGCCGCGCGATTCTTTCGAAACGGAAAGAAAGAGGTATTTTTTGGACAAAAAAAATCACGAGCCACGAAACGGGGGGCAAAACAAAAACCCGGTGGAAAACCCGGGCTCTCGTCGATTCCGCATTTCCTTCGGCCCGTTGTTTCCCTCTGTTAACCGATGTTTTCGAATCGCCGGACAGGGAAGAAGAGTGTCAATGCAATCGGATTGACGATTCACGCACGCTTTCACATGATTAACCGGCCGATTGAGTTTACGATATATTCGAAAAAAAATCCAGCGGGAAACGCAATCAAACATTTCGACGATTGATGCTTCTTCGTGTTCTCACCCGTTTTTTGAACTGATTGCGCGGACAATCGGTCCGCGCGCTCTTGTTTTCGCTCGCTAAAAACTACCGGACGCGAGATTTTCCAACTCGAAATTATTGCCGAACGTTTAGCCCCTGGTTCCTCCTCTCCCCTCTCCGCCCCCTCATACAGATGCAAATATCATCGAGGAAATCGATTAAATCTTGTCCGGGCGTTTGTTGCTTTTAATCTCGTCGATTTGAATATAACACGGCCCCCGCTCCGAACATTTGTACGCGCATTTTATGAATACGTTATACATTCTCATCGTATACGAACGATTTTCAAATTTCAATCTCCGTTAATGATGACATTCAACTGTTGCGATTATGTTGACAAGGTACGAAAGAAACACGATAATCCGCGAGAAATAGGAACTGCGACACGGGATATTTGGTATCGGTAAACATAGCGCGTTTCGCACGAAACGCTGAAAAATTCAATGAAATTGAAAATTCGGAGACGCGCACAGACGTACAGAAGTGCACAAATATTTGTTTAAACGAATAATTTTACTAGACGACTCCACTAAATGAACGATATATAATTGTGTGTGTGTGTGTGTGTGTGTGTGTGTGTGTGTGTAATATATAATATATAGCGAACGAGAAAATCTGAATGAAACGGATCTCAACGTGTTTTAATAAAAAAACTTGAATTTCCGACAAACACGTATTGTTGAACGAAATCACAAAATGTTT
Source organism: Tetragonula carbonaria (assembly GCA_032399595.1). Taxonomy (NCBI): domain Eukaryota; kingdom Metazoa; phylum Arthropoda; class Insecta; order Hymenoptera; family Apidae; genus Tetragonula; species Tetragonula carbonaria. Next base: position 7,116,305 of record JAUCRC010000013.1, read on the forward strand.
CGCGCAAATGAATCTCGATTGTATATTCACGCGACCCGTGTTGCACACGTCGATACTTTACACGTGCACACAGTGAATTACACAAGTACACCGAACGATCGACAACGAGCTCAGGGTAAACAATGCTCCCGCGTAGCTGAGCAAACAGATAAATTGACAATTAAGATGGCGGAAAGATATCCGATAGGTCGGAAGCTCGCGCGCGCGGGGCGTATATGCTAAAAGCTCGAAGATAAATGAACAAACAAAGGCGGGCGAACGGGAACGTGGAGAGAAGAAAAGTAAGAGCAAAAGCAAGAGAGAGAGAGAGTGAGAGTGAAAACAATAGGGTGATGACAGTTTCCAGCTAACGTAGTGGGCGAAGGAGGGGGGAAAAAGGTGGCAGCTTCAGACCGCGAGCTTTATTAATTAAGCTAAGTACACGACTTTCGACCCCAATCCGTCTGTCTTGCTCGAGGCTGTGCCGGCGCGTGATCCAGAGGACCTTTGGATGCGGCTGCTGTATAAATAGCTGTACGTTGACGCGCAAACACGGCCAACGCTTCTATCTAAGCCGATGTGTCTTGTTCCACTTGAAACGCTGCCTCCCCTCCGCCGCTTCTTCTGCCCTCTATTCGCCATTTTTTTCTTCTTCTCTCCTCCATCCGTTGAGACGCGATGCTCCCGCGAGGAAATTTTTCTAACGATTTCGATAGAGAGAAACGATATCGCTCGCAATTGGTAAGTTGAACGTCGAACGTGTCAATTGTTGTAACAATCGTGTCTGAACTTGGACTTGGACAGTTCGATCAATGGAGTTTAAGAGAATGACGGAACGATTAATTTTGGTGATTGAGAAAATTGTCGGTTTGTTTCCATATTTAAAGCTGCTATTACTCTTTTTCTTCTTTCGTTGCTAAAGTTTTCTAATTTTTTAAGTACGAGTGATTTCGTAGAGGACTCTGTATACAGCGGTACTGTCTGTTATTTAATTATTAATCTACAGATGTTTATACATTTTTGGAAGTTTTAAGGTTCTAAAAATGCACGAATGCATGTAACATGTATACATTATAATACAATATGTAAAAGAAGTAAAGTACTGAAATATTTAGTAGACAAAATTTTTTATTTGAAATCAATCTTTTTGGTTACGAACATATATATATATATATATTCATATTTGAAATGTTTATGCTTTACAGTAATTTCTCATTAATTTTGTAATTTCTACTATGTGAGTGATACAGAAGTTTTATCTTTGATAAAATTTTCAAGTAATAAATCGTATTTCTTGAACAAAAAATCAGCTTAAAAATCCTATTCTCTAAATACCTATGTCTCTGTCTAAACTGTCACACGAGACGTTTTTCCATGTTAAGAATTTTTTTCTTAGCTTGGCTACTTACGCTTTTCAATTTTGTTGCGTGAGGTTAACCCTTTGTACTCGATTTCCTCGCATCGAGGTCTGAATTTATCTAGACGGCCGTGTGTATTCGCGGTTGATACAATGGCCTGTTTTTATCAGGCGATGAAGTAGCTCCAGGGAGGGTTGCATTATGTTCGACGCGAGATAACGTCCGGTGCAGCCAAGTGTCTCCGCGTGGAATGAAAACTTGCACGCGTTCTTCGCTCCCTTCTTTCTTGCCTTCTTTTTTTTTTATTTTTTCTTTTCCCCCCTTACGATCAATCTGTGCTTTCAGATTCGCGCGAGCAGATGCAGCAAGTATGAATGCAGGCGTTCATTGAAATTCCATCGGATCGTAATTTCCGAAAAGTCTCGCAGAGTTGACTGTACGAGTTGGAGTTGACAGGACGAGAGTTCAAGGTTCATGGAGTACAACGGGGGAACGGGGAAGTTATTCAGGTTGCTTTGTTTCGAACCTCGTCAGGCTGATTTCCAAGCCTAACAATTTTCTCTTTGGAACATCCTCGATGAAACGATATTCCTTTGAAATCGAACCGTCGAACCGACAACAAAGCACCTCCGTTGCTTTTTGTCCAGGTCTGTCGCGAATTCGTACCTTATTTTAATCTTCTGGGAAATGTTCGGGAGCTTAATTGTATCTTGACGCAAAGAAATTGCATCTTTGATCCTTCACCGCCGAGAAGTTAATTTACTTGAGCTGTGAAAGAATCGTTATTCCGTTTTCGGTTGTTGGAAAGTTCGCGAAAACATTTAACATTGACTTGACTCTCATTGAATCGCAATTTCGTATTGTCGACTATTAAATTTTTAATAAAGTAGAACTTTGTTATTAATTTAAAAAAAAACTTTAATTACAATATTCGTTCGCCATTTCATTATCATTTGTTTTTTTTAAATTTCATTTTGCTTAATAAAAGCTTCTTATAAAACGCTCATACATATTCAATATTGTGTCGTTAAAAATGTTTTGTGAAAAATAAACGGCGGTGAGGTGATAGATTGTACTGCGAACGTAATAAAGTAGAATGTTCCATCATAAGTCGAACAACTTCCAATATAACACTGTTTCCTTAATAGACGAAATGCTGTCTACTATCTTTTTCATTAATTTCCGAATATTTATATATTTTATATCTACAAGTTTCTATCTAATTATTCTATTTGGTATTATCAATTTGTTCAATTAATTTATATTTAAATCTCGAATTCAATCTCCAAATAGAACTGGTTGGTTCTTATTTGTTATTCTTTATTTCGAAGCGACTCTACCAAGACTCATTTAAAATACACTCGACACGGAATTACGTCAACGTGAACTTTAATTTAATATTGATGAATTCCCCCCACCCTCCCCCCGAGAATTAAAACAAAATACGGTCGAAGTTGATTCGGCAATTTTTCTGAACTGAAGCTCGTCTGAAAACCAAGGAATGGATTTTAAAATGATGTGATTAAAAGTTAAAGTTTGCTAACCTTCGGCAATCGGGTCGAAACTTTGCAAATTAGACTTTCAAGAAAATTTCCAGTCGTGATATTTCGCAGAGCGTACTGTTGCGCGGAGATTCGATATTTTCATTTAAATTAAAACACCAGCTGCAGCGAATACACGCTCATCGAACGAAAAATCAAACAGTTGTTTCCTTCCAGTAACGTAAATGATTTTCTCATTTTCTTCGCAATATAAAAGAGCGGCGACGTCCGGTAAAAATTACCTCGAGAGCGTTTGTCTCGGCTATATAAAATAGTCACGTAAAATTACTCTAATGGAAAATTCAAAGTCATTAAGGTCGTCGAGGCTCACGTCCGTTCGAATGTCACGGAGGTCATTAAGGTCGCGAATAGAACGCTCGTTTCGATCGTGAAAAAAGCTAGCTGCTAGAGCGCCGAGTTACCTAAAACCCGTAACTGTCGTTTCGAACACTTTGTTTCCCGCCTCGTCGCGAGTAAACTCTCGTTTCTGCGTTCACAGTTAAATTCTATCTCATAAGGTGGAATAAGGAAAAGAAGCATGGAAGACGATAACGATAACGACGGGAGATAACGGTATTATTATCTGAATACAGAGATGCAACGTTCTTCTGCAACCGAGCGAAAGGATAAAGAGTTTTATGAGCCTTCGTTGCTTTCCACTTGCAATTCCCGCTCTATAATTTCCCTCGCACTTGTAATGTGTGATAAACGCGGCGAGTTGACGTAGAAGTAAAGCTGAAACGTTTGGAAAATAAATCGGTTCTTACACGAGAGTATCGAAATAACTTTTTAGAAAAATTCTCGGAAAGATTGAAGATATAATATAATATTGTACGAGGTACTTCGTGTGACAGAATAAATAGAAAAAAAAATTTATTGGATCAGATCGAGTGATTACAATATATGAGCGCAAGGAAGGCGAAACAAAATCAATTAATTATTGTTCATAATTCAGCGACATTATTTGAGATTTAAATTTCTTTTCTTTTTCCGTCCACTACTATACGTACTGAAAAATCAACTAAAAACTGGCGTCCCGAGAAAAGGACGAAGCTGCGTGAAGTAAAATCTCTGCGATCGGTAAGAGAAATAACAGAAAAGTCCATTTCACGGTGGCGCTAGAAAGAGAGAGAGAGAGAGAGAGAAGAAATAAAGAGACATGACAGACATGTAGACTAAAGAGAAGGCGGCAGGAGGAAAATTCATGAGCGTATTTCAACTCAAGAAAGGCATACGTTGCACGACTGTATTATGTCTGTCAAAATAATTGCTGAACGAATTCGCTAGAACAAACAAACTAAACTCCATCTAAATTCTAATGTATACTTTAAAAAGTCAACGGAGAATTATAGTGGGAATTTCACGATTGCGGCTGGGGGAAAAGAAGAAGGAAATAAAAGGATTGCAAGTATGTGTAGAAAGAAAGCATCGGGAGGAAAGTACATTTTCTCGTATCTCTTCCCGAGAAGAAAGGAATATATTGCGCTTTCAAGCTGGTAATAATCACGATTAATTCGCGAGAACAGAAAAGCTCAGGCTCACTCTCCAAATTCTAACGCACGGCTCGGAAAAATTAACAGAGGGAAACCTGGTAGAAAAGTGTATTTCACGATTGTAGTTAGAAAAAAAGGCAAGAAACGAAAAAGGATAGCAGAGAAGGCAACCGGGAGGGGGGGGGGAGAAAGAGGACGGGGAAATGGGAAAATTCACGAGCGTATCTCAAAGAAAAAAGGAATATGTTGCACAACTGTATTGTGGCGGTTAATAATCACCGTCATTAAAATGCGAGCGAGCGGTTGCCGGTGCGCGGCTGTAGCGCGAATTGAAAAGATCTCGCTGGGATCGCGAGACCGGCAGAATTGGCTGGGAAAGCAGGTGAGGGCCGGAGGGAAAAGGGTCGACTCGAAAAGGAGTAGGGGAGAGCTAAGTAGGCGAGAATGTGGAAACCGGCGTCCACCGGCATAACTTCTAAAGTATTTCCCCGAGCCAGGACTCTTTCAACCGCGCCCCTTTTGTCGTCTACGTTGGTTTCTATCCAGCACAGGGGCCCTCTCGTCACCATGAATATTCACACCGAGGAGCACGCGTGAATCCACGCTGAAAATTGGACAATGCTCGCCGTGCAACAAATTTTTCAACGCCCTCCGACCGTTTCCCTTACTTCGCTGTTCTACCGTCATGATTTCGTTCTTTGCAGTTCAACGCAGCTTTTCCCACTCCGTAGAGAAAATACACAATGCAGATAGAATTTTAACGACGAGCAGAGTTAACAGAGCCGGAGCGCGTGAACGGAACGATCGTGGAGAACTTTTCACGGACAGGTCATGATTTATTTGCAGCTGCAGTTGCCTGTTGTTCTACGGACTCGTGGCTACTCGCGGTTGCTAATGGACGTGGTGACATAGTTTAAGTGTTGAGGGAGGATTAAATTTTTCTTCTCGGCACTGTGCACTTCCCGCCACTTCTGCAGCCCTTAGATCTCACACAAACGTAAATAGAGAAATTCGCCTTCTGTTTTTCGATTCAATTCCACTTCTTTCTGTGCTACTTTTGCATTTCAAACGAAACAAAAATTTAGATATCACTGGCATTCGTAATACATTATGCACGTAATTTTTAATTTCCTCCCGCTTCCACCAAAATCCTACCTCTTCTCTACTTGCTCCCCCCATTTTTTTTTCCGTTTGCTCAATTTTTCGCCTCGTTACTTATTTTCTTAGCTACAAGCTCCGGCCGTCTTCAAGTATAATCGAGTTGTACGAAATCTATTCATAAGGTTAAAACGTGCTTCGCCGGCGCAATTATCCGGGTCAATCGCAACTCGCAAATGGAGTGTTCCGTTCTCGGGGCAAAGACATCAAGTGAGAGAGAGAGAGAGAGAGAAAGAGAGAGGCGTTGTCTATGTTCTGCTTACTAGAAGAAACTTTTCCGATTGTGCTCGTCGGGTTTGCCGAGAAACCGCCGGGAAGTGCAAGTTCACGTTTCAATGGTGTCTCTTTAGCGCGTCGTGTCGCCGGAAGAGATCGTTTCTAAGAAACATCTCGACAGGAAAATGTCATTAAGAGCTCTCCTTCACCTCGCCTCAGTTTACACGCACGCACGCACGCTAATTCATTTCGATTCCCACCGACGCGGACAGATACTATTTACAGATTTTTCGATTAATGGGCAATGCATTAAACGCCGATATCAATATTTCGCCTCGCGTTAAAAATCAATCGCGTGTTTAATCAAATCCCCATGAATATTTGATTTCGTCCGCTGTTGTCATTCGTCGATTACCCGATCGGAAATTCCAGAAACAATTGCTTTTTCTATTTCATTTCATTTCTTGCTTGACGATATCACTGGATCGATGATCGAACCCTTCACAAATTCGGTCACGGGTTCACTTTCTCTTAATTTCGTCTTTCGTATAATATTTAAACGATTAAATATTAAAAAAATATCAATTAAATAATTGATATTAAAATAATCGAGTAGGTCGTTAACGTAATATCATTCAGTTGATTGCTGTTTTTCAAGGAAATTTATTGCCACAGTAATTTGTAATCTCTGTGACTCGTAATGTTAGTTTTATTTAGATATAATTGAAAGACTGAGCATTTTCAATATCTTCGTTGTTTTGAGAAACGTAAGAAAACTTTTGTCAATAAAGTGGCAGTAATGATTTCTTTTTACAATTCGTGGAAGTTAGTTCCGAAATCACTTGTTTATTCTCCATTTATTTATAAATCATACATTTCTCAATCGTTGCAGATGCTCGAAAAACTATCCGAGAGATATTTTGACTTTAATTTTCTAAAATTTATCGTACGAAGGACGACAGGAGTGCCATTTTCCTGTTCACGTCGCCCATGTCGTCGTTTTCAAAATTAATGTTACGATAATGAAAATTAAAGTCGAAACTTTCGTATAAAATGTATCGCGGAATCGAAAAGTGAATGAACGCCTGCGCTGGCAGCCACCTCTGTAATCACACTTTCATCGCATTGAAATTCACATTAACACGCGAAGAATAGCCGGCGACAAGCTTTGAAGAGCTCGCGAAAGAAATTGGGATCCGCAACAAGTTGCACTCGAGAACGCAAACAACCGTTCATGCTGGCCGTGTTTGCATGTTGAACGAGACCGAGACCAAGACCGAGAGAATCCTGTTGTAAGGAGCGTTGCGAACGTCTCTCTTTTTCTTGTTAAGGATGTTTCCCTTGTCTGCCGCCCGTCGGATCTCGCAAACTTAATTCTCAACCGCGTGCGCCGCGAGCACTTTTAACGACGAATTAGAAAACAAACGCCAGAGATATTTCTCTCTGTTTCAAGTTCCATGACGACTATCGTCGATCGAAACAGTTCGACGAAATCTCGCGGACACGAAATGCTACAGTGAACTTTAATTCAAATTAACCGCTGAATATATAAGTTTAAAATTTTGTCGAGTTAGTCGATGGTATTATCCCGATTCATTTCAGCCATCGTGGCAACAAACTGAAATTTCCTAAATTCGTAATTCACGGTGATGCAGCCGTACAAATTTCATCTCTCTCGTCGACAGATAATTATCGACGTAAGTCAGCTAATTTTCGAGGGCTAAAGTCAGCCATTGCAGAGGACAATAAGAATGAAGTGGGCGAGGAGGAGGAGGAGGAGGAGCAGGAGGTGGACAACGGGACTGATGGGGCGAATCAAAGCTCGGCTATCGAGCGGAAATTTCCACGGCGCGGAAAGGTGAAGACTGGAGTGCAACGAGAGTGGCGAGAGGTAAATCCCCCTTTTGGTTAAAATTCACGGTACGAACCGGCCAGGCGTCCCATCCCCTTGGCAGACGAGCGCGCTCGGTGTGCATGCTCGGCTGACCACACTGTCGCTGCTAGTAATCCGTAGGATCGGCTTGCTGTCGCGTGCCCGGAAATTATAATTCGTAACGCTTCCAGTCTGCCGGAGCCATAGCATTCGAGGATCACCAAAGTCGCTTGGCTTCTCCTGGCCAACGGCAACGCTATCGACTCGCCCTCGTTTTTCATCGTTACTTCCAGGCGAAATTAGCGGACCTCGGGGCGGAGCTCGGATTTTATTTCCCCGGGTCCTAGCGAACTTCCGGGATTATTTTGGGATTTATTTCGGATCCGACGAGAGCGCACAGAGGGGCGCATCATCGTCTAACTGACTTTACAAGTAGAATCGGGGAAATATTGAAATAAAACGCTCCGTTGTTTTATTAATTCAACCTGATACGTACGTATTGGTTTATATAAAGATACAAATGAAAATTCAACAAATAATTCGTTGCAAGACATTTTGAAATTTCATTGGCAGCGATGTAATGAAACACGATAGGGATTCGTCAAAGTTTGGCATCAGCAAAGCTTGAAACAAATCTGAAGCTATTTTATTTGCGAAAGTTTTTAAACAGTCTGATCATTTGTTCTGCACTTTTTTTTTCTCTTTCTCGCTGCGTCGGTAGACTCTAATTTATTTAATTTCGTAACATCGAGAAAGTTTTAATGCGGAGTAAACAATGGTCGGATGATGCGTTGTACAAGTGTAGCGCAGTAGAATGCCCCGGCATTGGTCAGACCTGATACCAATTGTCAGAAATTACTCAAAAACTAACACTCGATCGTTACATTGCGATGTAACAAATATCGAAGATATAGTAAAAATAGCAATAAAAGTTGTAACAATCATATAATAAATAATACAATATAATATTATAAATTATAATATGGTATATATATAATAATATATATATCATATTATAATATGTATCATATTATATATATAATAATAAATTATAATATGATATAATAAATTGCAGTAAAAGTTGTAACATTTATCATTAACGATAAAAACTTGTAATATCAGTATCAAAAGTCAAATTGCACCGGGCGTCCGATGTACTTCTTTCAGGAGAGCACGAAATTTTTATATTCCAGCAGAACAGGTTAAAATATAATAAAAATATCAAGCTTTTGATCAAATTGTACCAGGTGTGTACGCGCGGCAGTGTACTTCCTTTGGAGTGGCACGCAATTTTTATCCCTGTCCGAGTTTTCTATCTCACCGCCGCGCGGAGGATAAATGTTCACCCGTCAGGTTTCGCTGCGACTCTGTTCCTTTTATCGAGGCAGCGTGTCATAGGTAGCGGTGGCGACACTTTACAAACGAACACAACGAATTGGCCGAATCGTGTACAAAGCTCCTGGCGCCCGTGTAAGCCATCGATTCCGCGTCAACGCCTGTTCTTAAGTGCTTCTTGACACGGGGCGAAAAGAGTGGAATTCACTGTTCCCTCTGGTTCGCTGAATCTATCCATCGATTGCCCAAGATTTACACACGCCGTCGGATTACCGCGTTTATAATGCGTTTGTATCGCTGGAAAATACACTTTTCAAGTTGAAAGCCTGATCGATGAAATCGATGTCTCGACGGATAGAAACGAACGTAGAGGGAATTTATAAAGGACAAGCGTTACTGTGCTTCTCGCAATAAGTATTTTTACGAACGCAATGGGCATTGAAATAAGTGAAAACACCGGAGTCTCTTCAGACGTGAAATTTGATGAAATGTGAGACGTGTAAGCAAAGTGATGTCGAATAAAACGAGTCAGGGAGAGAATTTGTAGAAAATAGACCTCACAATATATTTTATATTATAATATAATGCAATTTTAATGCAAATAAAGCAACATTAAGATAACTAGAAATGTGAAAAATTTTGCAATAAATGCAAGATTCAAGCCAAAGGTATAAATTCTCATCGTACGTTCATAAAACAGACTAATTCTACTTTGAATACTCTCGAGTACTCTTGTAATCAGGCTAATTCCAAGTTGGATAGGAATTCCAATGAATAATTACAAGGAGATTAGTCTTGCGAAAAATGTAGAATAAAATTATTCGCAAGGCGTTTCGTTTTCGAGAAAATTGAATTTAAAAATTTCTCGAAAACACGTGTACCAAGGTAATTTTTAACGAAACGCGTTTAAATCTTTTCTGAGAAAACGAAAGTTCGAACGAAAAAATTTTACTCCACGTATTCATGCCATTCTGAAACTGGGATATTTTGTACTAATAAAATGGGTGCATTTCGTTAGACATTAATCCATGAATTATGTATGTATAACGACGATTTCTCTCAGAACGTGCATATCCTATTCCTTCGTATTTTGCGTCGAAATTTTCATAAAACGAATAACGACGCTCAATAACAAAACTAAAAAAAAAATTGATATTTTTATCTATCATATAACAAAAAATGTTACCGAGGGAGAAGTTACTTGAAAATTTATATTTTCAAAATTTATGCTTCGTCAGTTCATTCTCGTTAAAATTTCACTCGATGAAACGATATATTCGAGTAAATATTTCACGACTAACAATCTTTTCTATGAAAATTTTACTCGAACGTTAAACGATTTTCTCTTTCGTGATATACAAAGATTTTCATCCCACCTTCCCCATCAGATTAACAATTTAACATCTCGAAAATTTTAATATTCTCAATTAACTCGGCATGAAACTCCACTGTCCAGCGGTTGTAGCGATGACCTTTTCCTTGAATTAAAATTCAAAGCAAACTGCAGAGTCCCGATTGTCCGAGACGTATCACCCGAACCATGTAAAGCTCTTCTACGCGGGATGAAGTCCAACCCTTTGATGTGCTGCTCTAGTGACGCAAGTATCAGCGGAGAAATGGAATTCCACCGCACTGTAGCAGCGCGAACGCGAGTCAAGCTGCTGGTGAAATTCGCGCGATCTCGCCGCATCTCTGAACGAACGATCACGACCGTTTTATATATATATATATATATATATATGTATCCCGAGAAATGTATACATTTTTCGCTAATGACGTCGCAAATGTAATTGCGAAAAACTGTTTCCACACGAGGGAACGCGCCCCCTCCCCCTCTCGGCCCCCTGCTTGACTTTCCAATTACCCCGTTAGATTTTTCACTGAACTGGCGCCGACCGTTTCATTAGCATTAATTACTCGCCAGCGGGGATTACAATTACTGGCAAAACATTTAAACGCTTAAACGATTCGTGGAAAGAGCCATCTCTACAGCGGCAAGTATTACGAGCGGCGTTTTTAAAAGACCGGTGAACGAATGTGTTTTAATTTGCTCGTTATCCGCCAGCGGGAGGACGGATGACGGTCGTAAAATCGGCTTCTCGGTTATTTCTTCTCGGTTGATGAACAATCATCCGAATAAAGTTTTCTGGCTCAGATTTTCCATCTTTCGTAGAAAAATATCGTCAAATTGTTCGTCTTTTTCGTTTCGATTTCACGGAGATCAGATATTTTTCAGAATTAAGTTTAAATTGTTACTAAACTGTTAGTTTCTATCGAAATTTGATTTCATGTATTGTAATGATATACATTCGAAGGTATTATGTTTCTTAAAAAACATTGCGGATTTGTATCTTGTAATTTATCAGATTGCTTCTTTTTTTAATTATTAGATAACATAAAGATAATAGTAAATCAGCGAGAACAGACTCATCATATTTTTATCCTGCCTTTAGCCTAGGAATATTCATTACTTTCAACATTATACTTTCAAATAATTGAACTCGGATGTTCTAAGAGGAAACTTTCCTATTCGCAATTATTTTACAATATTTTACTGATATTAAGAAACAGAGAAATACTATATTTAAAACCTCCATAAGAAATACTAAATATTTATTTAAAGCTTTCTATACGTTTTATCATCGCAGATAACTAGCAACCATTATGTTAAACTGATTGTGAGACAGACTGAATGTTCACAACTTGATTAACCCTAAAATCTGAAAGAGCGAATGATATAAAGACAACAAATTTGAAAGTAAGTTGACAACACCGATCTCCACGGGATCGTGGCGGAGGCTAAGAGTGAATTTTAAAAGATCGTCGAAAGAATTTTAATTTGCTCGTTATCCGCCAGCTGAGACGGATGACGGTCATAAAGTGAGCTTCGTTCTTTTTTTTTCCCCCCTCGACGCGGGACAAACCTCGGGACAGGAGTTTTCTGGTGTAACAGATCCTGGTGAAGGAGATTTCTCTTTCTCTCTCTTTCTCCTTCCGCGTCGAAGCGGAAAGAAGACAGTAAGAAGATAAAACGGAGGAAAAGTAGCTACGGAGTTACCTGGCACGCGGTGAAAAAGTACGGAAAGAAACGCGGGCCGGAAGTCGGCGAGCGAGAAAGAGTCGGGTCCAAAGGCCTCAGGCTGTCACAGATGGGAATCGCTCTGTTGTAAATTTCTCAGATATTTAGCCGTTCACCGCGAACGTGTTCCAATTCATTCAAATATTATTCGACTTTAGAAAGCGTTCGAGCGAGTAGGTACAAAGTTGGCAAACGACTTTAGAGTGTTGATCAATTTAAGGGAACCGTAAACTTTTCCACGGGCTCTTAAAAGTCTTGAAACATCCCCGAGAGTCTTGAAACCTGACCGACCGGTTCAACGACCAACGAGGAATTGCGGTAAATTTGTTACGTTCCTTTCGTCGGTCACTTAAAACTTTCGATCATAATATTTACAACATATGTATAATGCACGTATATGCTCGTTCTAATCATTCAGTTTGAAGATTGACAAAAAGTGATTTAAAAAAAAAATGTACATCAAGTTTTGTAGGATTGTTGATGAAAGAATTAATCTCGATCTTGAAATCTAAGATCGGATTCTGTCGTGAAAAAAATTTTTCAATGTTCACTTTCCCAATCGTTGCATGACGTATCTGGATACGGATATTTCGGAAAGAAGCTAATTGAATTGAAGTGTACCCATCCTTTTCTGTTTCAAAATTACATGTTATGTAACGTACGTAATTCAAATTTACTGGTAGACAATTAGCATCGAAACAATTTCGAATCACGACGAACGCGATGATAGACTCTGATGATAGTTAATGATGATTGCGTAGCTGGATAATGTACGTAATTATTATTACCAATCACAGATCAAAAATGTTTATTGTTAGAACATAAAAAACACTACTAACACTCCTAAATTCAATTTCTAGAAATCACGGAAATTCTATTAAAATTCTAAATTTACAATAAATTCTAAAGAAATATAAAAATTGACACGTAAAGGGCCGAATTGAAAATGTTATCTTTTCTTAAAGACACAGAGAAGAATGGAGGAGCAATAAGAATTCACTTTTTCTTCGACAGCATTCGAGAGTAAGTGCGTTTCAGTAAAAAAAAAAGAAAAGAAAAAGTAGTACACGATGGCATTCGGCGAAAAGTTTCGTTACAGCGGACAAAATGGCGACGAGCTTTCAACTCTCTCGGTAATTTCGCTGTCTCGTCCAACTACGACCTGTGTTCGATGGTAAGTGATACACGTTCTTTTCACTGGTCGTTGAAAAATGAAAGGGGCAAACGAGTGACAAACAACGTTGATCGTCCGGAATCATTTTTGACATTCTGCGGCTGGAAACACGAAACGGGTGATCTAGCCGGATCGAGGAAATGGTATTCGCATGATTGGCGCCAAAACAACGCGCCTGTAATTTATCTTCTGCCCCGTCAGGATATAGATACAAGCGAATACTGGATTAAGGCAATTAACACGTTCGTGGCTGTTCCGCGCGTATGTGTGTGTCACCGAGCGGTGCAACCCTATTCATCAATGTCGGGACCATGCATTACGTTATAGATTAATTCGGAGATTTCTTAAACGCGCGGTCCAATGAATTGAATTCGGCTCTCAGTTGACAAAAATATCTTGTGACGATTTCTTTTACTAAATAATACGCGATTGTTGTTTCGGCCTCAATTTCTATATTCTCTAATCTATCAATTCTATTTGATAGAAAGAGGATCGTATTTGAAGATGTACATGAAAACTTTTTTCTTAAAGATACTGCGTAGAATAATGTTTTATTAAAAACTTTTCACTCTAATTAATTTCAATTCCAAATGGACTCGTAAAAATGCCGTTTTCATTAAATAATAATTATTATTTTACACAAAATGATATTCTACGAGGATATGCTTTCTACGAAAAGACGTGAGCTTTAAAATTTTAAAAAGGATTTACACGGATTATACTACTATTGAATAATGTAATGTATTTCACTTTTCAGAGTCCACAAAACATGCACAAAATGATATTTCATACAATGTGCCTTTCACGGAAGGGTCTAATTGAAAATTTTAAACTTTCAATGAATTTATAAGAATAACATCATTCAATCATACATAATTCAATCATACATAATTTTATCGCTTTACCTTCGCTTTCGAGTCACTCTAAAATAATATTCCATCAGAATAAACCTTTCTTATTCGACGCTTTTAAACATCGTTGCTTCCCGCGAAACACGCCAGCCTAAGGAACAAAAGCGTTGACTAATTCCGAGAAAATCGTAGTCCCTTCAGGGAAGCCTTCAAAGAGACCACCCTCAGCTAGTTAAGTAATTTATTCCCGACATTTTCTTGTTTATTTTGTCGTTTTACACTGACTTTGAGCCGCACACGGCTTCCACACGATGTTAAAATCACGGGAAGTAATTAAAAGTGATTTATATATATATATATATATATATGCATATCTGTTAACTTCTGTAGGAGATCGACAATAAATCACTGTATAAAGAATTATATTTTTCAAGTGAATTTAGTTATCATCAGACTGCAGATATTCATGCTACCAAAATAATTAAAAGACTTGTATGTTCGTTTTACTTATTAAAATTTAATTTAAAAAGTAGAGTTTGTTTCACCTATTAAAATTCCACCGAATAAAGTATCCCCATGTATTTTGTACATTTTTCTGCATTCTACGGTTTAATTATCACACACAGGGACTAAAGAAAGATAAAAAATCTTTCATCTTCTCCATTATTCTGTATTCCTGTCGTTACGTGGAATAAAACTTTCAACACAACAAACTAATAACATTTCAGCGATCCAGTTCATCTCACTGAACAGGAATAAATAAAAAAAAAAAAAAAAAAGAAAAAAGGAAAGAAGTAAGATTAACCAAGACATCGTCTAAACTTACTTGGAAATAGAGTTTCGAATCGTCGGTCTCGATTTGTAAGTTTCAATAGGGGTTGAAAAGGGGCGATAATGGTATTCATGGTGTCCCAGAGGATCGGTGAGATACGACACCGAAATCGGAGGAACCAGAGGACAGCAGGGGGGAAGAAGCTGACACACAGAAGCTTAGAACGTGAGTCAACAGGGGTGAAGTTCTTCTCCTTTTCTTCACTGAAAAATGGGGATAGCCCACGTTGGTAGGGCCAGAAATTTACTCTCCCTCGGGGAGTCGGGGAGGCTCGATAAGAAGAAGGAAACGGCGAAGAAATAAATTGGTTTGTTACGTAAACAAACTGTTTGCATCCCTCTCGGTTTCTCTCTTCCTCCGTCCAGACGGCGTCATGCCGCGAGAATAAATACATTCGCATTAGTTTCCCCTCGTTTCATCGTGTCTTACGCGGCGTTTTGAATAAGACGCGAAATAAATGCGCCAGTTCCGCGTTCTTCCGTTCCTTTACGCGCCGCGCGAGTAAAAGGAGAAAGGGCGATACGTTCTTCTCTTTTCTTTTTTTCTCCTTTTTCCCTCTTCCCTTCCGCGAAACGGGAGATCGGTGAAGCGAGGGCTTTATACGACGTTCAGCTCACTCGACTTCCTTAGATGATTTCTTTCTTCCATTCCGAAGAGTATTTGTTCTCCCTCTTACGCGTTTCTCGTCTGGCGTTTTATTTGTCACGCGCCGAGCTTTCAAACATCGTGCGCGGTTTTTCTCTTTCCGTGGTTATTTCACGGGAGGCGGGGGTGGAAAAGGGACGTCTGCCCGAGGGCGATGCGGAACATTTAGGTTAGGTCGTATCTTCGAAGAAGACACGAACGCATTCAGATTTATTCTAACGTGAATCGATGATAACTAATGCCTTATGAAAATTCACAGACTCTCGTGAACGAGTCACAGAAATATTCGTGATACACGTATAAACGATTCCGATTGTCGATTTTATACGATACTGCACACGTATCGTATAGATAGAATAATTAAAACATCGACTAATTAACATCCTCATTAACGAGAATTTTTGAAAGTAGCATTAAAAATTCCAAATGATAATTAGTTGGCAAGAATTTCGAATTTCTTGTACTGCAAAGCGTTGATCGATTAACATTCTCGTTGACGCTTGCAAACGAATCGTTCAAACCTGACGATCGAATTGTACTAATAACTTTCGTGACTCACTGTACGTACGATCGTCTGGCACGAACGTTATAGAGTGAAACAAAGAAACGACCGTAAGAGGGAAAAAAAAGAGGGAAAGAAAGGAGGCACAGGGTAAGGCACAAGGTCGATTGTAACTTTGAATCAATCTGAATCCTTGATATCGTCGGGAAGCAATAACAGGATTCTACGGCCTCGTTTTTCGCTTAACGGAGAATCCACGGGTGGTCGTTACTTTTACCGTACAACGACTATCCCTACGTTACGGTTTCTGTATCGACGTTTCTCCTTTTCAAACCGACCCAACCCTCCGCTCGCATAAGATATGGGCTTGACCACGTCGCATAAAAATGTCGTAAGGGTACCCGATACCTAAAAACCTCTTCCCTTGCGTGTACTAGTCACGAATTGGCAAGAACAATGTGATTCCACTGGCCGAAGAAAATCATTGAGCCTTGATTTATGTCAAATGGTAGGATCAAAGGTGAAGCATTCACTCTTAATTATTTATATTCGTTCCTCCGAATTAATACGTTACGTTGAACGACATTGGGTCGAGTTTCTCTGTCAATTCTTGGGATTGATTCGTCAAGATTTTGGGTCAAGACGTTGAATCTTTTATGTGACTATTCGGGTCAATTTGAATTCTTCATCTGCCCATTCCGTTTCTGTTTCAATGGAGAAAATTCTTTCTTCATTTCTTATTTTCCGTGCACGTGTGAGATTTCTATTTCGTCGCTTTTATCGGACTCGAGAGATTTTCTAATCGTAGGAAGATACGATTTTTATTGAACGAAGAAAACGTGAAATGATTAACTTTGTTGTGCGGAATATAGTTTGATGTATGAAGACACTGTTTCACAGTCCCTGATCATTTTACATTCGAGTAAACTTGTTAGTGATCTACTTGGACAATTATAATAGTCAAGGGCTTTCAATCAAAATTATCTTAATTTTACGAAACTTAAAATTTTAAAAATTTCGTAGAAGCATAGATTTAACGCTAACCCTATTCTCGCCCCTAATGCGTCAACAGAGGAAGAATCTATCAGCTCTGGAGACCGTTAATTCCAACCGATGATTCGACGTGATTTTTCTCTACTTCGAGATTTCATGATTATGAGCACAGTTGTAAGGAACGATGCTAGAACTTTCCAAGATGAGTTGAAGCTATTATGGCGAAAGGTCGTAAGACCGGAACGATGTCATAACCTAAGTACGTAACTATTTACCCTTCTCTTTCGCCCCTCCTCACGATCGACTCATCGATTATTCCAAGGCGACTCAGAGGTGTTCGACGGTAAAAACCGAGAGAGGGACGAGGGCTTCTGGTTCGGTTAACGAAACGTAAACGAACGGCTCACGCCTGATGAACAGCTCATAAATTTAAATCAGATTGTCAGCTACGACTTCTTCCTTCAGCGACGGGTCTATCCTTTGTCCTTTTTCTTCTTCCTTTCTTTCTCTCTCTTTTTTTTCGACAGAAAAGAAATCTCTAATGGAATAAAATATGAACGGTTGGATGTTACGCTTTCTCTTATCGAGCAAATTGAAATTAGCTACGAGGTAAATAAAAAGAAGAAGAAGAAAAAGAACGTAAATTGAATTACAAAATATTTTTTCCAGCGAACCGTGTTTATAAATTAATCGAAATCGAGGAAAAAAGCGAAAGATGTCTCGAGATTGAAATCGAAAATTCAAAAGAAATGGCGACACGAAGCGAAGTTGGTCAAATTTAAATTGAAAGAAAGAAGAAGAAGAAAAATAAACAGAACGGATCTTTATAAACACGGCGTTTCAGATGCTAAAAATACAAAATAATCGTTACTGCGACGGCCCTGGTAACGAATGAGAGTGTTCGAATCGAAACACGCTTCCAATATTTTCAATAATCATGTTCGTACCGGCGTTCACCGAATCATTTTATTGCATTCGTTTCCGAAATGTAATTACGATCCAAGTTGCAGGATGAGTGTGTTGTTGATTGATTTGAAATATTGTTTCATCGCTGGCTGGAACAAGAGCTCGAGCCAAGGTACAACGTGCTAATAAAATGAGTTAGAACGTGTTTCGCGTGTCAGAATTAGCGAATTGCTAGATAGAAATATGAAAACTGAAAATGTAAAACTTTCAATGAATTCACACGACGAGATATTTAATCGATGTATTTAATTTCATTCATTCAGAACAACTTCTAGTTTTGAATTGTTGAAAATCATCAGGCTGCGATAGTGTTAATATTTGACATTCGTTCAAATGAAATTTTTACTACTTGTATCATAATTAAGAAATGTTTCAATTAATTATTAGATTTTTATGCATTTCTAGCTTCTATTTCTAGAAATACCAAATCCGTCAATACGATGAATTTTCTAATTTTTCTTTCTCTCATTGCTGAAAGGAATCAATATTGCTTTATGTTTAGACAGAGACTGCTTATTTTAATTGTCATTTGAAAAGAGACTGCTTATTTTTAATTTGTCATTTGAAAAGAGCCTGCACAGAAATTTCCTCGTTCGATATTTTTCTATACACTTTCGCATTGTGAGCATTTTTGCAAGTTCGAACTTCATACATATGCATAAAAGTCCGCGGTGTAATAAGCATCGTCAAGACTCTGAAGCAGTTTTAAATCCTCCGAGGCGAGTGGCGATAAAGATAAGTATCGTTGGTGTTCCGCTGCCGCTGTAAAAGCACGGGAAAGAAGAACGAAGATTCTTATCAGCAACTTGTTCGAGAAGTTTTCACCAGGGTTGGAGAAACATTAAAAGTGACGGTAACATCAGTATCAAATTTACGTCGCATTAGTTGACGGCGATGTATCTTGCGAAGTTTAGACGTATTTGTTCAGAGCCGGAAGACACATTGTCCGAGTTAGGAAATACGTCTTCCACGAGTTGGAAGTTCTCCTGTCCCCCTCGCCGCAGAGCGCAATCTGGCCATAAGTTACGAGTATAAATTTTGAATTGTTTTCGGAGGACATTTACAGAAGGTGTGAAAAAAGATGGGAACGAGACTTGAGACACCCGAGGCGGCGTCTGAAAAGAAATATTTCAAGCCCGGGGAAGAAAGACGAGGTTGTAAAGTAACCTAAAAAATCGACTGACATCGACGTAATCGCATTCCATTTTTAAAATATAACAACCGTTCTCGTGGATAACAAACATTGCAATTAACAGCGTGATTTAATAATGATCGAATTATCAGGGAATTTTTTATCATTCATTTCATGAATGTGAAAGCAACGAGGCTGTAATATCGTAATTATGCAATTAAATTATGGAATTAAATTTAAGGAAATTTAAATTTTTCTGTGCACAATGTACACGATGGACAAGTAATTATTATTACCAAAAATATTTCCATGGTTTTCAGAGATGCGAAAAACGCTTCTTTCATGTTGAAAGAATGTTCCATTGGTTTAGAAACGACGAATAATTTGCGAAAGAACGCACGACGACGCGATAGAAACAGTGTTCGTCGAGAGTCGGTGATGAACGCTACGAAGCGAACGTCTAATTTCCTAACAAACAGGTTCTGATATCCTAGTAATGTTTGGATATTGTGCTGGCAGCAATTACACTAATGGACCAACTGGGTAATTAGTTGGATCGGGATACTGGTATTACTTCGGTGGTCGATCGAAGCGGTCGAGGCAACCAGCAATTAGTACATTGGCCAGCCACTAGTCTTTTATACGTCAATATTCCGACAGGAAGATTCATTTACCCATTATAATAAAACGCGATCTACCCTCGGCAAATATCCGGTTACTTTCGTCCTGACGTTCCTCGTTCTCCATTTTTGTCAATCGATCTGGCTACTTTTTACTCCCCGAGGCTGCAGAAAAATTCCCGCGTTTTTGTTAAAGTATAATTTTACTTTGTCGCACTTGTATCGGGTAATTTCACCACCCGTTTTTTGCTCATTTCAAAAAAGTAAATTCGGCGTGTACGTTCTTCTATTTCTCGTGGATTTCTGATCGTTTTCTTTACTCGTGTATGCTAAAAGGGACGTCGAAAGTAATACGTACAATATATTCATAAAACGTGTCTACCCGAATATTTTCCTCAGCTAATCTAACTAGAGTGTTCATGAAAATATTTCAACCCTTATCACATAGAAAACCTTTTATATTATACGTGTGTTATATAAAATATAAGTTTTAACATTATCATCGCATTGATGTGTAAATGATAAGCATGAGATGTATATAAGTGTCGACATATTTATTGCAATATTTGATAAAAAATTAGTATATCATAAAAGTTAAATATAACTTCACCGAATATTAAAAGTTAGTGATACAACGAATGATTAAATGTTTAAATATCTTTGCAATATATGTTTGCTACAATCTTTATACATATTTCTAAATTTCTTACAATATCTCCAAAATAAACACTCGTGTCAAACATATTGTAATCTCTATATAAATTTTTAGGCTTGTTTCGAACCTGACAATCGTGTAAATCATGCTAGATATTACAACGTTTCATATAATGCGCGCAATAAAAAGTCCAAATGCTCCCGCGAACAGCTAACGAATACAATCGTTATGACCAAAAATTCTAGTCGGACGTCCGGCAAAATGGAGTTCTACTAGAAACATTTTACAGTCCCATACAGAACGGGCAGTGTAATTACCGCACGAACAAACCCATCGTGAATTTCCTTGGAAACCGAGGTATCTGCGAGCCGTCTAATCGCAGCATCCATTTTCCCCTCGAATGCACTCGAAGCCCGAGTAGAACGAGAGTTCCTCATCATCAGAGCCATTCTTTGCCGAGAATTTATAAGGTTCGCGACGACGTAGCTACGCTCATCCTTGTTAAATCGTGCCTTTCTCTCTCTCTCTCTCTCTCCCTCTTTCTCTTTCTCTTTCTCTTCATCACGACGCGACGTGGACCGACCACCTGGAGAATTTCTCACAGATATAGGGAAATTTATCGCGGCCTGATATTGCCGACACTGAGCTGGCTCGATAAAGCCCGCCGCGACATGACGTCACGCTTTCGCGCGTTTTAAAGCGTTTCCCGCACCGAAGACGTTATTAACTCCAGTATAACCTTTCGCTCCTAATACCACTCCAACCGTTCGCCCATCTATTCTACTTGATTCTTTGTCGACCATTGCTCCAACGCTCGAGTAACCTGAGAACGTACTTAAACTTTCGATCGACCGTGGCAAATTGTCGCCGCGTTTACGCACGTTCGCGAGCTTTCCCTCGCGATTCGTATTCGCGACCGAGGGGGGTTTGCGTCAACCTCTCAACCCCTGCTCCCGGTTTTAGCACTTTTTACGTCGAGTTTTTTCTTTTTTTTTTTAGAGGCAAAATGTACACTCTTCGTAACGAAGAATCCAATGAGGAAAGATCAGGAATAGACTTGAATAACAAATGAACTTATTTCAGTTAGAAATAGATTCATTGAGATTTGGAACAGATCCAGTTTAGATTTACAGTAGTTAGACACTTCGACGCGACAGAACCAGCCAGAAAGGAATTAATAGATCGCTGATTCTCATGTGACTCTCGTCGAGAGTAATGTAAATATCGACATTCGTATCAATTTTCTACATTAGTGGTAGAAATGATCGATTAATAATCAATCGATTATTGTGCTTCGATGAAAAACTTGAGACAAAAGACGTGACGAAGAAGTGTATCGAGAAGATAGCCTGTTTGTAAAATGTCGAATATACGACAGTTTTACACAGTATTAAATTAGACTTTGCAAGCCACTTTGAATGATAAAATATCGAATCATGAAGCCCTATTAGTTATAAACCTATTAGTTAAACGACTGAAAATTGATGATCGTCTCGTTCATTTAACGAGTAAACCTGTCTACTGTAAACGAGACTCTACACCAACGTCTGAACGAGACACTGTTACTAATTATTATTATTAATTCTTCGCTAGAACGAAACAGTGTCGCGAATGGTCTTCGCGGTTGGCTCTCGATTTCTGTAAACTCGTTTTTCCCCAGAAAAAAAACCACAAAAAGCGCGAGCAAGGTGTTATCGATTCTACGGCTTCCTCGAGATGAGCATCTTTCGAGGCTCTTTCGGAAAAATTATTTGCTCGTCGCTTTTGTCTCGCCGTTCCCTTTGTCCCTCTGTACACAGTAATTTTCTCTGCTCGCTGTTCTCAGATACACCCTGTTCATCTTTAACACCGCAAACATGAAACAATTCGTTCAAATTAAAATAGAAGAGGACGAAAGGAAAACGTGACGCGAACATAGAGAGAGAGAAAGAGAAAAAAATTTGCAACATCTAAAAATAAGGATGGATTATGAAATTGAAATCAATTGAAATCCAAGAAAGCTTCGAGTTTCGAGTTTTGAGTTTCGAGTTTCGAGTTACGAAAATTTGAAATTATTGCACTTTTTTTTCGTAATTCGAAACTCTGGATATGCAAGTTGAAAATAATAAAAAAAATCGTTCGCCGTGTGAATAAAAAATATTTGATTCACATGTATCTCGGACATATACATATGTGTACAGGCGAGATGCTTCGTGAATCGTGTTTGCAAATGTTCCCTCTCGTCGACGATATTCCCTGGAAGTTCTGTTTAGTTTTTTCACTATGGTCGATAAAAGAAAAAAGAAGAGCTTACAAAGAAGCAAATAGATCCAGAAAGAAAGAATTCGAACATCCATGTTCTCGAACAAAAATTTGGATTAGATACCTTTTGGTTATTTTGACCAATACAGATTCACGAAAAAAAAAGAAAAATGTTGAAAAACTTTAGTTATTAATCTTCGATTGACGGATCTATTTGTATAAATAATCGAACCCCAATAGCCGTTCGTCTACGCAGTAATGCGTTCTAAAGAGACAGTAGATATTAACGAATGAGATAATCCTTTCGAATACGTCTGCCACGTTCATAAAGTTCACAGAGTTCTTTGATCAATTACATAATCATTGAAAGCAAGAATCCACTGACAAAGAAACAAATTCGACAACGCAAATTGCAACTTTCCACGGAATCGAATGGGTATTTCCCCAGCGCCGAAATCAGCGTTTCAAAAGTCTCGAGAATTTCGAAAAAAAAAGAAATGAAAAAAGCAAAAACCGCCAATCGACAAACGAACGCCTGCCTGAAAATAACGACGGTCATCGAACTATCTGAGCGTGAAAGCGGGCAGAAAGGATCATCAGGCATCCAATCGATTCGATACCTGCATCCGGAACGGGCGCAACAACGAAATTTCTCTATGAAAAACAAGTTTTTCCCTCGGCGTGTTTCCCAGGACGCCAACGGCCCTTCATAAATCCTGCGTAGCCGCGAAAACTAACGGTAGTTTCAGAAGCTTGTACTTCGGCCGGTCGGAGAACGAAAGAGAGAGAGAGAGAGAGAGAGAGCTTTTCGCAAATTCCCACCGATAGAGAGAACCGACGCGTTCCGAGCGTCGAACCTGCGAGCAGCTAGCCGGAGGAAAGATAAAAAGGAAAGTAAAAAAGGCGCGGCAGCTAGACGCTCTTTTTTCTTATTTTTTTCTTTTTTTTCTTTTTGCCCCTTCCTCCCCCTCCTCTCTCTCTTTCTTCCAGCACGCCGGCAACTAGCCATAACTCAATCGGGCCTCTGCCTCTCTTGGAAATGTTTCCCAGCGAGATTTTCCCGTCTCGAAGCATCCTTGTAACGAGCACCAATTCGTTCGGTAGAACCAAAATGAAAGCTTATTGAATCCTTTCTTTCTTCTACCGTCCTGCTTCTTTTTTCTTCTTCTCTTCCTCCTCTTCGTCTCTCCTATCTTCTCGTTCGCTTTATTTCCGCGGAGGCAGGCTCGATTTTTTTCCATTTTTGGAATTTTCGGCGAGACGCGTTTTTTCGTTAACCAGTTTTAACGGTGTGCAGAATACGCTCGAAGAAATATTTTTGTTGACAATGTATGTGTGTATGTACGAACCTCGCGTGATGTTTGCACGAGCTATGGTATCGATGGATTCTGTTCTATAAAATTCAATCATTTCAATCAATCCTTTTCATTGTACTGATTGGAGGCTAAAGTGGAATCATTTCAGCAAGAACGATATTTGGATAAAATTGTTACTTGCTCATCTTCCTTTGCGGAAACAGATCTGCTAAAGTAATAATTTGTTTAATGTTCTGTCTCGGTTACACTAACTCTTTACATCGCGTACATTCTACGTTTTATATGTGAATGTTTGTGTCGCTTCAGCGTGAGTTCGTGAAATGAAACAGCCATCTGACATCTAACATAATCTATATAATCTATGGAATCTAACATAAATTATATAAAACATGTAGCAACCCAACGTTTATCCGAATTTTAAGATGTCGAAGCTCAGAACACTGGCTCGAAAGCGTTAATGCAGACTGGAGAACAACAATTCGGCATTAATACCGTAGACACGACAGTATATATAATTAATCGAAAGAGCGCTGCAAGTGACGTGAATTAATTCATCTCCAATGGAAATACGTCGATCGATAAGTCGGAAGGATTTATTTCCAGTTCTGCAAAGTTTCGCGAACGAATTTGACGCGTCTTAACGAATCAGGAAAATCGACAAGTTGATGGCCGCGCGCTTCCAAGTTCCCGAACTTCCAGAAACACATCTAGGCATGTCCGATAGATTGAGAATATCGACGTTCGAACCCCTCTTGCCCACCCTCCTTCTGTCTAACCGCAGCAATTTCCCGTAATTATATTCCGTGACCAAGGCAGGAGGAGAATTTAATAAGAATATTAATTAAAATCGGCTGTCAATTAAAAAACCGATGCCACCGACGAAGATAATCATCGCCGCCGTGCCCTTTAATCACCCTTCGATTAAAACACCCGCAGCAACATCCGAGGATTTTTTTCATTTGCGAAAAGAACGGGAAAAGATAAAAAAGGAAAAAAAAAGGAAGAAAAAAGATGAAAAAAGAAGGGAAAAAAGAAAGAAGTACCACAGCCACACGCTGTATTGATTTTTTCCCCCTCCCCCCGCTTGGCACGTTAATAAATTCAACGCGAGAAATATCGAGTTTTTCATCAACTTGTAAATCAACGGATATTACGTTTCGCGGACAACGACGGGATGCTACCGGCAATGATAAATTAGTAAAAAATTTCAATCTCCGTGTGGATCGCGCGTCGAACGTGTCTGCCGCAGGTTGGTTTGAACGTTCGATCCCGTGGCTAACGACGCGATAAAAAAATTAATCGACGATAACTTTCGAGGAGGATATGTACACCGCCGACCGAAAACATGTGGACACTTGGCTATTTTTATGGTACGTCATAAATCTGTCATGTATAAATGTATATTCTTATTATTATTTAATGTATGTGTGTTTTTCTTATAAACCTATCAGTTTTTACAAATCAGTCTACTAGTATGTTAAATTGTACAAATTGACCATTTCGATCTCTGAAGTAAATACTCAGTGCGTCAAATACCGCAAAATTGAACGACAATTCTGTGATGATCATTGTTCTATCGTTTTATCGTGATATTGTGTTTCGGGTAGATTTGTTTGAAAAAAATAAGTATACACGATAGATAGACAAAAGAAAGACGTAAGACTGTTATTGACGAAATGTTTAATAACTTATTAGCAAAATATATTCTTCAATATGGTTCAACAAACTAGAAGAGACAATAATTTTTTCCAAGCAAATATGAAGACTAATGAAAATGTCCACTTTGACCAGTAGCGTACAGATATAGATGGAAAAACGTCTCTTTAATTCGACGAGATTAAGTGGATTTCACAACTGATAGCTGAGAATTTTCGACAATGACATTTACGATTTACGACTTGTTAAGTGCAGAGTGTATCGTTTATCGAGATTATCGGTGATTAATTTGTCGCGTTAACATATGTAACATAACGTGATATACCATATACGCGTAATGCACTGATACACCGTGTTACGGTATGTGATACGTGCCATCATCGATGAAATTTTATTACGCTCGCCGCGTCTGATATTTCGATTGTATCATCGACGTACCGTCTTTTTTTAATTTCACGCGATAAAACCTGAAAGCAGGCGAATTGCTATTGTTACTCTCGCGTCGATAATCCGATCCTATTTGATTCGAAATTCGCGTGTCATGTCACACGTTCATAGAACGGAACATTTTGAAATTTCATTAACAATGTAATGAGATACGATTGTCACGATTGTTATCAAATTCGAAACGGGTCTGAAAACACGCGAAGGAATTACAACATCACCGACCGTTAACATCGACATAAAATTCACGCCAGAATAATCCTAATTCTATTATCTCGTTAAGAATAATATTTATGAAATAGAAAAACGAAAGAGAAATCAAACGTTCTAATGTTTTTCAAGAGCTATGAACGAGCGACACGTTCGAAGCGTCCGGGAACCGCACGCTCTAATGATCGCGAATTAAAATTGAAAATTTCCCCCTTCGAAGTGTGTACGGTGTCTCGTCAGCGGCGGCGGTGACGTTTGAAATTTAAATAAACTATAAAGGTACAAAAGGACGGCGAAGCGGTGAGACGGAGAGGAATACCATGGGACTGAAGTGTACATCGGGTCCGCGATGCCGGGGGCGTCTTTGACAAATACTTCCCAGCTCGTCGTCGCGTCTCTCGTGACATTTACTCGGGTCACCTCGGGCCAAATGCAATTTATTTTCGCCCGGGGGCCAAAGAAAAAGGCAGGGAGGACCGTGCCTCGTTTCTACGCTGCCCCGCTCCCTCACCCCTCGCTCCTCGAGATCTACATCTTGCAAATTACTTGCTAAGTCGACCGAGATACTACGGTTACAGGATATCAAATAGCCAGACCTGATGCTCGATTCCGCCCGAGATAATTGCGTCCGCCGTTATAAAATACGAGGTAGCGCGAGAGAAAGCATCTCGTGCCTCCCTGTTAAATATTTAACCGAAATATCAAGCTGATCGGAGATCGTTCGGTGGGTTTCTTGCTTTTTCGAGCGAAAGAAATCGACTGTTTCAACGAAAATTCAACGATAATGAAGGCAATTCCCGACGAACGGGAGAAATTCTTATTTAGATTTCATTTCTTCCACCCACGCGATCCGCAAGGATATCGAGTTTCACAAGAAACGTTTGCCGTAGCTGCGTAACTACGTGTCATCATCGCGCAGTTCAAAAGACTTTTCAATCGGTACAGAGTAAAATATTCAAGTCCAATCAACAGCTCACGCTGGCCGAACGTTAGAAAGAAATCCATCGTCGGATGAACGGTTGTCGAAACGGTGTTTTGGAGAATTCGCTGCTACAGAGCTACAGCTCGACAGCTTTTGAAGAATCGAAATTTCAGCGCAAAGCGGTGACGCTCAAATGAAATTTCACAGGGAAGCACGAAATCCTCGAGTTTATTTCCTTTCTTTTTTCATTTTTCTTTCTTTTTTTCTTTTTCTTTTTTTTTTTTTTATTTCATTACGCGTCCCCGAACACGAAGAAAGATCTTAGGGGATACGATATTCCGCGCGGTGACGTGGACACGTCAAAGGAAGAAGCCCGCGCAGAACAATTGTTTTGCCGACATTTTTATTTAGTTTGCGTGCGCCAACTGAAAAACGCATAGAGGAGAGAAATATTCGCGAGCGCTGGATCAAAGCGAACGAGGATTACGAGAGAATTTCTATCGTGGTTTTTCAGTTTCACTTTGAACTTCGTCTCCGGCCTATTCGTACTTCCCTTTCTAGTACCCTCGCTGCTATAACCACGCGTCGTTCTTTCTGTTCCTGTGCTCCGAGAACGCGTCAGCCTAAATCTTTGCATTTTCTCTCTAGCTCTCTAGGAAAATCGAAACCGAGCCGAGTATCTCTTTCAATTATATTGAAAAGAGGAGAACTTTCGAAAAGCTGGTGGATTTATGGAATTTTTACTGCAACTAACAACACGAGTGAATATCAATGAATCCAGGATAGATGTTCAAGAGATATGTCTGTCAAAGTCTGTCCCATTCTACTCGGCTACTGTGATCAGAAAAAAAAAGATGATTCGCATTAACTCTATAACGTTAATTTTCTGGATGGATAAATACCGAATAAATTCACGCGAATGGAACGCGTACACTGTTAGACACACACAAACAGGGGATTATCGTCCAACTGAATTAAGATCGAAGAGTGAACGAAAGACGAAACGCACGAAACTGGAAGGATAAAATCAATGCGGTTCGGTTCAATCAGGTCTGTTGACGAGGAACGTCAAAGAAACGGTTCTCGGCGCGGGGTTTTGACGTCGGAAAGTTTCTCCGTCAAGAAACGGAGGAAAGAGTCGATGAACTTGGCTTGGGTGGCGCGCGAGGCGTGCGAGTCCGCGAAAGACCAGGAGGGAGCGGAAGAGAGACGACGGGAAGGAGGGAAAAGGCAGTCGCTGGCAGACACACGCGCGACAGATCGAAGAATCGATCGACGATGGGACGCAGATTCGGAAAGTTGCGAAATCGACAATATGCTCGGCGACATCCCCATTATTCTCTCTAGCTTCCCTCCTTCCCGAAGAGAGAACGGTCGGGTGGTGAAACTCCAAATTGCAGATTGGAAATTCTCCGGCTGCGATCATCCAGCTTCCGAGCAACTCCTCAGGAAAGCGTACTTCTCACCCTCTGGTACTCGGCTGATAACGCCAACCACGGAACCAGGGCTGCTGCCGGCCCACCGCCCACCTGGTGCGCGCTTATACATACAATCGCAACTTTCCCAATAAATCCCTGTCACCTCGAGTAACTTTCGCGATCGGCGTCGAACCCTTCAAGTCTACCCCGTCGGTTATTTATGCCGGCCTCCAAGTCCGGCCGGATATACAAGGGATACCTGTGTTGTTATTTTATTTTATTTCATCTTTGCCACGATATCTGTCTCGCTGCCTATGTTACGATAGGCCTGTGACCCATGGATCAGATCAGACTGCTTTCGATTTTAGGTTTTCAACTTTACACGTTTCAACACGTACCAGATACCTGTAGTGTTTTTTCTATTTTTTTTTTGAATGGTGTGGTACTCTATCGGACAGATAATTGCAAACGAAGTTCGTTTAAACAGCTTTGATTCACGTTAAGTGACACTGCCCGATAAGAGATGGTTTCGTCCTACTTGTGAAGAAGTGATAATTCTATATGGTGCAATATTCTTTCTCTGGTTAAAAATAGATTCAGTCAAATGGCTTCGAGTAGTATTAAACGAAAGTGGCTGATAAGAGATGGTCTCGTTCTACTTGAATCTCAACTGAATTGTAATAAAATATAGATACGTAAGGAAATATGTCCTTTTTCAGATAGATGAACATGAAAGAAGTTTATCTAATCAGCTTCTATACTCGAGAGGCATGTCTGATCAAATCTATGCTATTCTACTTTCAGCTGTAGCTAGAATAAAAGTAACTCGTATTAATTTTATAATCTATGCAAATTAATGTAAAAAAGGAATTCACGTTGGTCGAAAGTATCTGATAAGAGGCAGTCTTATTCTATTTGAAGTATATCGAAGCACAAGTTGCATTTCAACTGTTGCGTTTCCTCTTATATTTTCATTTTGATGGAAGAACGCTCCATCGTAACGATAGTTATTTGGCATAATAGAGGAATCTGCGGTGTTACTCCACCAGAGAAACAAAATTTTCCAAACAGGTAGAAAGAAATATTAACAGAAATATAGAACACAATAGAACAGAATTTGCAACAGAGCATGGAGTAACACAACGTCGATGTTAATAGAATATAGCAGAAGTAAATAGCATTTTAGAGAGTTTTAATAAATCATTCATCGGCGACCAAGATTCGTTCCATCACGATGTCAATTCAACCGAATGGCCCTCCACAGGAGAGACAGAGAGATTTTTCGACAGCTACGTATGCGTGCGATATTCCGGGACAGATGAGCCTAACAGGATCTGTCGCGCGAGAGATGATCGAGCAGTTCAATAATCGCACATCGCATTAACGGCGTGTATAGAATTCTAATTGATAAGGATTGAAAGTGCGAGCCGTTGACACGGTCGATCGCAATTTTGCAAACATTGACGGATCACGGCGCATTAAATAGAATCGGGATCGTGACGAAGATAAAACGTGTCCGGAAAGTTTTCAGCGGGTGGCCGCGTCTCTGGCCTGGCTGCTGACGGGGAAAAAACGTGATTAGATTCCCTAAACAAGCACCGGGGCACCGTCTGACAAACGGGTAATTTGCTCCATGAATGATTTATCCGGTTGCGCGAATTGGCTCCGTTTTAAACGGACCCGAGGCCGGCTGTAATGAAAAAGCTAATCCAAGTAACTAACGCAGCTCTGATGGCCTCACCCATCTACCTACCAACCATTCGGTAAATTTAACGAAACTTTTTCCTCGGTGAGACGCTGCCAGCCACAGAGGGGCAGGGGGGAGGAGGAAGAGGAAACGAGCAACGTTCCATTTAAAAATTCATGCCTGTCCCAGAAACGCGATCTCCACGGCTTTGCACACGATTCCCGCGAATTTTAAATCACCACAAATGAAACTAACCGAACGGGTAACATGACTGAAACTCGAGCGAATGAAATTAATCGGCCCAACGTGTGTTTATATTGATCGTGGTTGATGTTTTGAAGAAAATGTCGTCTCAATTCAATGGCCAACGACTGTATAAATTTCCGCGTCGAGAAATATATTTGAATTCGAAAACGGATGGATACTTTTCCACTTTAATCGCGTATTTCAGATTAAATGCAATGCCATAATGAATATTACGACGCGACAAATGAATTTTCCAGTATTTACTTTCCTTTAAAGCAAACAAGTTGGTCAGAAGGTTGTTAGATCCTATTTTCCCAATGACAAAAGCAGCGTTCGCGGGTGAACATCAAGCAACTCGGTGCAGCGGATGTCATGCGTTATCGGGCGAGCGTATCTGGAAAAATGGGGCAACGGGTGCCGCGTTTTTGATCAGATACGGCATTATTAATGCGAAAGAACATTTTAACGGGAACGGTTTATTTAACCGAGTGAACGGCTACCGCCCCAATAAATTCCCCGTAAAAAAGAGGCGTTGGCAGCCGTCGCTATGAGGCAGCCAACAGCTTGGCGTGAGTGCTCAATTAATCAACACGTAATTACAGGCATCACGCGATTTTGATTCCCGGATCTACTTCGAACAATAACGTCGCTCGCGAATCTGACTTGCAATAAATCTGCTCCTACCGCGCCTAGTCGCAATAAAAAAACTCTCTATTGTTCCACTTGAATCTATGCTAGCCTGCCAACGTTAGAATGAACTAATGAACTCATCGAAGTCATCCGTTTCGAAATTTTTCATCCGCAAATTGTTGCGCAGATTGTAGATTTACTGCATTTGCCTAACAACTTATAATCATAGAATATCGGTCCTTCGCTAAATTGGGTTTTCATTGTCGAAATACATCTAAAAATATCGAAAAATTACAAGGTTAATCGAGAGCTTCGAATAGCGTTATAAATTTGCAAATTTGGATATTTGGAATTAGAATGGAAGTTCAATGATATATTTTCAAGAGTTTCAATTCCCTTTCAAGCAGAATTCGCGTCAATTACCGGCGAGCAACCGTTCCAGATTTACAAAAGCATCTCTAAGAATATAATTATCGCATTTGCACACATCGCGCTTCACGCGCGTTCCTCATTTGGATCTCTCCGAGCGCAAGATTTACGCTTCGGTCGTCGATAATTCCGCTATTAATGAATAAATTTTCCATTTGTATGTAAATCCGCCGGAGGGCGGTCTCGAGTCTTGCCTCACCTGTAACTGAAATAATCCCGATAAGGAGAGTCGAATAAAATTCAAAATCGATCAATATTCCTGACCATCGTTCCGCTCGTCGTTGTTCCAAGCCCCTTCGGGCTGAAGAAAGAAAGCAAATGGAGAATGGTAGAGACAGACGGGCGGGGGAGGGAGGAGGCAGATAATGAAAAAGAGTGGCTCAGCTTGAAGGAATGCGCCGTCAAGCTACGCTTAAGCTTTGCGTAACAATTCTTCCGGTAAGAGGGGTAGCGAGCAAAGAGAAGTGAGAGAGGGAAGGGGGAGGAGGGAATTCACTTATTTCGAGTTTTCCGGACGACCTGTCGCACGTAAACCGAGACGAGAGCAACCGAAATTTCCAACCCTGACCGTTCTCGCTCGTTTAACTTGGCTAAAGCTTTTTTACGTGAATTACTCGCCGTCTTCTCTCCCGCCGGCCTGATATCTTCCAGAAAGCTCTTCTCCGAAATTCTTTTCCCCCTCTCATTTTCCGCATTTTACGGCCTCCATGAACTGCTAAGCTTCGCGAACTTCGCCCCCTACTCATCCTCGTTCTCTCGAACGAGATTCAATCGAGCGTCGCTGTACACGCGATTATTTTAGAGTTTAATCGAAAGGATATTACTACGTTGTCTGTCGATGTTAAAAGAATGTTCGCTGCGATGCTTGTAAGGAACAAGAACCTTTTGTTGTACAACGGGGTTCGATCAACCTGACAATCGCGTTATTATGTTTCGGATTTTCGCGAAATTTTGTTTCGCGCAAGTTTCGTTTGAAACGCCGCGAGAATTTTCGAAATTCCAAGGTTCGATTGCATTAAAATTAAATATATTCTCTTTCAATGAAAGATAGAAAGGAGAAACAAAAATATATAGCAAGAAATTATTCGAACAATTGGACGATAAGAGATGAGTATTTTATCACACAGGTGAAAATTTTCGAAGATTTTAATGTAAAATCGGATGGCAATTATTGTAGAATAATATAGAATATTAATTTCTTGGGATTCGAATGCCACTGATTCTACGAGTAGCTGTGTAGTTCTTCGATTATTATCTGAGAGTCAGACTAGACCTTTTACTAGTCAGACAGACAGTAAGCGCATTTTTTTTAAAATATTTAATTTCGCGACAGACAAATAAATCGTTTACTCTCTGACGAGCAATCTTAATATATAAAAATGTATACTGTTTTTCGGAGGATGTAGAAAATATCCAAAATAAACTACTGGTTATGACATAATATTCAGACGATGAGAAAAGTGTCAATTCGGGTTAAAAAAAAATTTAAATCGAGAATGTAAATTCGTCTGTACAAACATTCACAATTTTCAGCTGCAAGTGAAAATACGAAACACTGAAGAATCCAATAAAGCTTTCCATAGAGTCACCATTTTAAATTCTTTTCCTTTCCGACCAACCATAATTGATGCGACTGTTGCTCCGCGGAATGCAATATTTAAGACGGTAGACGAGGCGGTAAGAGTGACACTAAAATGCGCTTTACACCAACGGAAACCAACGCGAAGAGTCGTCCTGGTGAAAGAGGCCATTAAAAATTAAACGGCCCGATCCTTCCCTTCGATGCCGTTTTCACGATCTGGACAAGCATCTTGAACAAACAAGTGAGAAGAAACGGATCGATTTCTTCCCTCCTCGAACGCCAGAGACAATCAACGTACTCAATGTGCTATAACTATATTGTATAAATCAGAAATTCAATCTAGCGAGGGATTAACAACGATCTCTTCGAGATTGCTGGACAAATAAAACGTGAAATTAGGATTAGTTCGAGGGGGACGTGACACAGTAGTGGATAGTAAGTGTAAATTAAAATGGCGAAGTCTGGTCTTGAGCGGAAGCTCAACGAGGTATCTCGTGATTCAGATATACGAATGGACTGACGTTCTCGTGAAATATTTTACATGAAAATCCACTTACGTGAGCGGCATATACATACATACGGCTCGTTGCACCGCACGGTTAATATTCCTTTTTCACCGTCCGCCTGAAAAACCACCGACATCTTTCTTTTTCGTAATAAGCGCGTCTGCACTAGAGTTGGATAATTTGATGATATCCAAAGAAAAAAAAAAAAAACACACGAACCTCCTTGATTTTTTACGTCCTTGCTTTCGTTACGTCTTGCAGTTCTCGGCACAGTTCTCGAGTGGCGATTCATAGAAGCGCTCGTTTAAATTTGAAGTTGATCGATTCTAGAAACCGCGAAAGTGTTTTGAATGAATATATTCATCGCCGAGAACTTTAATTAAAAATTCAATCACTCGAGCATCGATGCTTATTGTCAGTGCAACTTACTATCAAGCAAACTGATATTTCACAAGATTCTATTGTTTCTATCTCTGCATAAGTTTCGAACCAGACAAACCGATCGTCGAATCTTCAAGCAACATATTGAAATTTTTTCTGCAAACGATTGTACACAGAGGTTTCTATTACAAAATTAAAATGTTTAAATTTCCTCGGTGAGAACGAACGCGAAAGTTCCAAATTAGAAACTAATCGTCAAAACCGCCGATAAATTTCGAACGACGTTCAAGGTTAACTTCGCTGTCTGTAATTATTCTAATACTTTGCGAACGAGTGTAACGCACAACGTGCAACAACGTCCCTTCTCGTGAAATTGTCTATTTCGTACGTCATGTACATCAACCTGAAGCACAAAGCGCTCTGGTCCCGATTGATGTTGAACCAGCCCGGCATTGTGTTCGGTATCGCATTATTATTTGCAATAATAATGGCTCACGAAAAGACCGGCTTATATCTCGCATAACTGGATTAGCTTCGACAAATTGAGTTCCTGATTGGCTTGGTCGTTCGATCAAAGTCATCTCTTGTACACGAGTATGTAACATCTAACCGCCATAGTACCGCATAGTACGTGTGTGGTGAATACGGCACACGAACGCACCCTGCATTTTGCATGCAATTCCAACGGGATTAGAGTCCGCATAAAACAATCTAAAGGAGAGACGAGATCGTTCTTCTCTCAGGGGTTAGGAAATGTCGATCGATCCGATACCGCGGTTACGCTTCAACTTATTACGATATTAATTGTCCTTGCCAATGACACGGTATTCATTTTAATTGTCGAATTCCACGGGAACCTAGTTCGACGAGAACGAAAGCTTTGAGAATTACGATAGTCTGCAGCGTGTGTGTATGCATACAATTGCTCACGATAGTATTCGAACGTTTGTGAATTCTTTGTGAGTGTGCTGTGCACGTTGTACAAAACATTTTGACATCTCACCGACACTGTAACGAGGTACGATCATCTAGATTTATGATTTATCAAATTCATAATCATAAAACAAACTCAAAAATATTGCAAACTTCAAGATATTTCAATGTACAAACAGATATCACGACTTGATTAATATCAGTCAAGTTTAAATTAAATCTAAAAATGTACGATTCAAAGTTTGAGTATAGTCAACTTTCACGTTGAAAGAAATGAACACGTTCGTACATCCAAACTCTTGGTTGTATATGAAGCTCATACAATACTTCATACGTACATTACAAAAAAATGTATTTATCCATTATATTAACAAACATGGTATTATATAATAAAACATTATACATTGTATAATAAACATTATGTTATATTAATAAACTTCGATATGCAGTGATAACGTTCGATATTTACTCTCCGAACTCCAATATTTAAGTTGACTATTCGCGCTGTGTGCTGCTAATCGTTTGCTAAACAATGTGAATGAAATTTCAAAATGTTACATAATATACGAATATAAAAAGTTCCTCTAATGTAAGTATTCGAGTCGCAGCGAGATTTCTGCTCGCGGTTTCCTGCGCTTTTGCGCGTTGCGTAATTACACGCAAAATTTTATTATTACGCCTCGCATTGCCGTCGTACGTCTTTTAGAATGCGCTTTCCGGCCAGTCTGATGTGTGTGTGTGTGTGTGTGTGTGTGTGTGTGTGTGTGTGTGTGTGTGTGTGTGTGTGTGTGTGTGCAACTATTATTACGGCAATTTCAACCATCCACCAAAATGGAGACCATACCGGCCAGCCACAGCGTAGCATTATTTACTCGCAATTATCTCTTTGACAGAGACGCCTGTTACGTTGCGCATCGTGTCTCTTCGTATGTCACCGATATAACTGGACCGTGACTGCAACAAGGTTAATCGGCTGCCACGCGCGGTAATTTTGCGGCTATACTTCTTTCATTTTTTCCACCGGGATTTCGGGACGTAGCCTATTTCAGCGTACGACGACGAAACAAACAGAAATTACTACGCGAAGAGAAACTTCATGAGATCGAGTGGAGTAGGAACGTGCGCAGTCAGCCGCTGCTTCATCTCGCGTTTCATATTCTTTCTTCGGACACGTATTCGTACAGCGGCGAAAAGAACGAAAGAAAATGTTTAACTTTGTTTGAACAATGTTCGCAGTAATTTGTGTCAACTGTTCTTCGCACGTTATATTCTCCGAGACAAAATTCTGAAACTGTCTTATCTTCGAATGACTCAATAACACTACGTGTACCTTTGTGCTAAACGTTCTCTAAACTGTTCAAAGGAACAGTTCGTCACCTGAAAATTACGACGGGCTTTGTATTATTGCACCTCAGTCCAAAATCTCATTACACTTGCCAAATATTTCCATTTCTCTTTTATTTTTTTATTTTTTCTTCTTTTTCTCTTTTTTATCCACCATCGTCCGCGACAACAAACAATTAACAAGAACGCAACAAAAGGCAAAAGTAGTATGGAATCGTTCACAGAGGAGGTGACTTTTCGTTTCCATTTCAGAATATCCCTCCCTCGCGCACTTTCATATACAATAAAACAATAATTGCAAGCGAAAGAGCAACGGTAAACGTTAGTAAAGTAAAACGTCGGTTTATTTCATCCGGCGTTTTGCTTCCGTACTTTATTTCAAAATATTATCGAGAGCAATCACGGAGGGTCGGAGAGAAAACACACGGCGGTAATTTATAATAATGACGTCGGTGTTTGCGAAACATGTTTTCAGAAATCAAGTTAACGAAGGCAACTAGCGGCGGTAACGGCTTGATTAAAATACATTCACAAGGTTTTCACTTGACACCCGATTGCCGCGATGCCGGGATCGATCCGCCGCTGTCCGTCAGCATGGAAATCACGCAATTACAACATATTCGTAGCAAGCATTGTTGATGGTAAATGTAACGTGAGCACGTCAATCAATGGCCGAGCCGCACGGCACAGCTGAACGTGATGCGCTAGTCCGGCGCGGTATCAAAGTCTGAACCAGTCGATGCCACGGTAATAATTCATATCCGTTTCCGCGAGCTTTAATTTGGTGGTTGCCAGCCGTAATATATATATATATATATATATATATATATATATATATCGCGCGGCGCCGCTATAAAATATTCAACGGACCACGGCAAACGAGTACGCGTGTCTATCACGAATCTCGATCGTCACGACCGAATGAAAACTCCATTCTTGAGTAGACACGATCCGGCGCCGTCTGTCGACTCGCGAGAAGAGAACGAAGGGAATCGTCGAGGGAATTTGACGAACGCGAAACAAAACCCCGCGAAATGAGAAATTCGTTAACAGGAAGTTTTTCAAAGAAAGGAAATCTGTCTGGTTGCATCAGAGGAGAAGCGAGGAAGATGCACGCACGTTGCGAGCAAACGTAAACGATCTCTCTTAAGGCAATAGCTCTTGTTAATTGTCGATAAAGTGCGACGCAGTGTCCAGCTTGGATCCAGAACATCGGGAACTGACGGTGTTCGCGTACTCGCGAAGTATCTGCGCGAATCTTTTATCAAGCTCTCGTTGAACGATAAAGCGCGCCGAAGTATTCAATTGCCACGATGTATTCGACAACGGGCGTTTGGAATTTGGAATTCTTCGCAACAGCAAGGGAACGTGTAAGAACGTTCAGACGTTTCCTCGCTGCGAGGTTTTCCAAGTTCTCCGAGTTCTCGAAATTTCTTAGATTCCCCGAATTCCACGGATTTCGTTTTAGATTTTCCAAATTCCCCAAGTAATCGCGTCTGGTTCTGTTTCAATTTCCCGCCGCAGCCGGAGAACGCCGGCCAAACGAATCGATTAAACGAATCGACGTGAACGTACGTACGTAAGAAACGAGTAGGCGAAAACGGGTTTTCGGGGGAAATCAAATTTTACGGTCTGAAACTTGTGCGAGAAACGTATCGCCCCCGACGGGGATACGAACGAAACAAATGTACCGTGGCCGCCGGATAGATGATGAAACATTTCTATGGAAAGTTCTCCCCTTCCCAACCCTTCCGTAACATTTCCTTCCGTAAATCCGGCGCGCTTTCGCGGTAAGAATTCCGACCAGTTGTTCGTCATAATTTCATCGTATCGATGGATTTACGTCATATTGGATTTTCACGGTTCCGCATTAAATCCATATTATGATTGCCGGATGATAGATGAGGGCCCGACGTTGAAACGAAACGCGAGTTTCCTCGTTGCGTCGCCACGTCTGTGTGTTTCACTGAGAATTCTAATGGGTTGTTATTTTTGAAGACAAATTAACGCGGTAGATGTAACACAATGAACAAGCGAAGTAGCTCGACAATAGAGCGCTCGTGTCTGACTATAAACACCAAGTAACTACTGCATACATATTAATGTTACGTTATTGTGCGAAACGTTAACAATGTTCAATCGATATAACAGAGGGTGGCGCCCTTGCTCAGGCCCGCGCCAATTCGGCCAATTACACTTTGTTAAAAATATACGCCGCTGCTCGAAAATACCCGCAGACTCGATTACTATCTTTAGTTAGAAAGTTTGCAGATGGAGTTTCTAGCAACTATTGACGGGAAAACTAGCGATAAAATTGGTACCTGAATATTCGTACAGAAATGCGAAAATATTCGTGAGAATTTACAATATTTAAATTACGATGAGCTATATTTTTGAAACCGGTACTGGAATTTCATAAAAACAGGACACTTTATAATTGACGAATTTTGTATTTGATCACCTGGCAAACTCATTCTCTTCAATTTTTGGAGTATAAGCTAAATTGAGAAAGATCTTCTACGTTCATAGAAAAACTTCTGACTTCAATCATAAACAATTAATAGTGCTTAATTCATAAGTAAATAAATAAATATATATATATATTGTAATATATTACTGTTATGCCTTCAAGTAGACGATTTAAATAAATAAATAGTAGTTCATCATCAATTGGACCACGGTAAAATCCGTATACCGCGACTAGAAACGTAATCGATCAAAGCTCATCGAATACTTACGAACGAGCAGTGTATGAACTAACGAAATATTATCGATTAAAAAAAGCATAGGCATGGAAATTTTTCGATACAGACAGCAGAATGACGTTCCATCGTTTGTTCTCCAAGAATCGTGGTTTCCCTCGCGCGTTGTATATTAAATATTTTTCGAAACCGAACAAATTCCCCACGTGATTGCACTCGTTACATGTGCAAATTGCGATTTCATGCTTTCGTTGCTACAACAACGCGAACCTTCGTTTTACGCTTCTCTCTCTCTCTCTCTCTCTCTTCTCTTTTCTTTTCTTTTTTTTTCATTACTCGCGTTACAACGAATCACCGCGTTTTCTACGCGCCGCTGTTTCAAAGCTTAACGAAGACACGAGAATATTTCTCGGAGAGGGGATACGCCGAAAAAACGAGAAACGTTCGAGTAATAAAAGCAAAAGGAAGGAGAATAAAGACGGCTCTTCCGTTTGATGCGAATCGAGCAGCCCAGACCCGGCCTGCTAGGCGAAAAAGACCCGATTAGTTTTTTCCATTTCCCACCCCTGGGGAGCGATTCGTCGGGCTGAAAAGAGGATTTACGATTATAATTGAGCCGCCGATAAATCAGATGCGCGCTGGAACGCGAACAAACAGAAAATCCACCGACGAAGAGTGGAAGAAATTCATTAT
Organism: Tetragonula carbonaria; assembly: GCA_032399595.1. Classification (NCBI taxonomy): domain Eukaryota; kingdom Metazoa; phylum Arthropoda; class Insecta; order Hymenoptera; family Apidae; genus Tetragonula; species Tetragonula carbonaria. The sequence continues at coordinate 7,156,047 of JAUCRC010000013.1, forward strand.
CGAATTGATGTCGTCGAAAAGAAGAGACGAGACTTGGCTGTAAAATTATGATTAATGTTTCAACGATTTGAGGATTAAGTGAGAAGCAAAGTAATCCTGAGGAATTTTCGGAATACGCGCTTACGAGCGAAACTCCTCGCGCTCGATGATTCCAATGGAATTCAATTCAAAAGTAATTCGAAATGAAATCAGAACGGGAAATTTCCATTTATATTTGTCAAACGAAATTCATATTCAGCGATTGTAATAGAACTCGATCAACTTTTTCTGTGTTCTTTTTTTCTTTTTACCGTGTTGAATTTCCGTCGTCATCTTGTAATTCAAAGATACAACGAAGAACGGAACAACCTGCGAGAATTACACGTTATACCGGACAAAACTAAATCAAATTTAAACAATTGTAATACAAGTCGATTGCTCGTTTCCGTGTAAATTCTTCATTTTCTAACTCGGAAATTACACGAAAAAGGCAGCGCGTCCACGTACGTAGAACGAGACTCACTTTAGTTGAATAATTCTAGTAAAACTCGAGGATTCGGTTTCGTCAACTTTTCATAATCACCAGTGGCAGATCGTTCCTTTCACGATTCGTTGAACTTTCGTAGCGTTGAACGGGACAAAGGTTTTCGAAGAGAGGGCGAGACAGGCTCGTGACACGCTTAATAACTCGGTTTCCAAGAATTTAGAACGACCGACGGTGAATTGTAGAAGATTAATCGCAAAGAAAACCGGGACGGATTGTTCGCCACGGAAGGTGGGTTCCGCCGAGGGTTTCACAGCCCCCTCTTTGTGTGTGTGTGTGTGTGTGTGTGTGCATATACCCGCTCGTCGCTCGTCCGCCGCAATTACGAACTTTTCAAAAGAGGGCACGAGCGCCAGCGTCAGCGGCGTGTACACACGCGCAAACCGCGGATGCCGGTTGCTTTTCATTAGAATTTATTATTCTCGGCCGCTAACTAAGCACGAGTAAACGCGCGACGTTTAATTTATATTTTCGCGTAAGTTACGAGCGCGGCGGAGAACCGGCTTCTATCTGGCTTCTGGCTTCTGGCAATCTTTGCCGAGTCGCGAGGTGCGATTGCGCGAGCAAACCGGAGGGCCGCGCGCCGCGTTAAAGTGAAAAATTAACGGTAAGATATCGTCTGTACCGCGAGGACGATAGCGAGACGCCGGGGCGATAATTGCGGAAAGGTCGTGATAAAAAATAACAAACGACTCGACGTTCCGGCTGAAGCCTGTCCGTGGATCCTGCCCATAAATAAAATCCCAGCTCCACGGGTCTATTTTACCGACCGAAAAATAAGAGAAAATGCTACCCGCGAGCTTTTAGCCAGCAGGAAGGTGGAAGCAAGTCTCTTTTCTCTCTCTCTCTCGTCTCTAAAAAGTTTAATCTTTTATGAAACAACGCTCGCGGTTTTTCAATATTTTTGCTTTCATATCGTTCTCGCCGTCCTCTTTTTTCCAACTCTCCAGCCAGAAAAAATAATTTCAATTTTTACCGTTTGTCCCGTAGAACGGGAAATTAAAAAAAAAAAGAAAAAAGAAAAAAAGAAAAAAAAAAGAGGAGAAAGAAACGCAGGGGAATATCCCGTAAACCGCGACGCACACACCCCGGTCGAAATGAAATGCACCGGTTAACCGGCGGTGGGAAACGGTGAATTCCGTTTGAAATTCGACGTTTGACGAGAGTTGTCGGTGGACTTGAGGGTCGCAGATTTACATAAATTAATACTTGTTCTCCCCAGCGGGCCGGCTGTGTGCAACCCGTTATTCACGGCCTTTCTCTCTCTATTTGCACGCCGCTGGAAATTTATTGGCCCAAATGCATACACCACTTAACCTGTACAATCGAGAATCTCGGTGCTGGCTTTCCAGCACCGGCGACGACGCAACGCTATTGTTGCATCGGTCGAGGGTGACGAGGGGAAGGGAGCAGGATATATCGGTACACGTGTGTGTTTGGATTCAGCAGCGGCTGCAAACGAACCATGAATAGCTGTCCTTTCTTTCTATATCCACATCACACGCTTCGCCTTTTCAAGCGAGCTCGTGTTCTTCGTCGCGTCGCTTTCCATCGACTTCGTTCCCCTTCAGCCAGCATATAGCCGAGAGAATTCAAGATTGAACGTCCGTCTTCCAGGGCGTTCGACACTTGTCGTCAGGAATTCGCCACGCCTCGTCTCGCCGGCGCGCCATGCTCCTACCAACTTTCTTCGAGTGAATCTTCCCTCCGAGCGAAGATTGAAAAATACGTATTTTCGGATTGAATACGTGAAACGCGTTCATGAATTTCCAAGTAAACGTAACGATTCTTCACTCGGATCCCGGCAGTTACTTTTGTAACTTTTCATCGTCTTGAAAACGATCGTCGATTTAAGCAGAGTTTAGAGTGAGAACAGGAAAAATTGTTCGTCTCTACAGTCAGAATTTAGTCGGTTCGGCTGCAAGACGAAAATCAGTTAATGCAATGCAATTCGACAATCGTAAAAATGTGGAGAAATTGTCCGGCGATAATTATGATTTTCAACATTCCACAACCGGAATTTAATTTAGTTGTAAGAGAGAAAATTAATTAATTAATGATAGCCATTTGTTCCGATCTAACAATCGTCGATTCAACTAAATTCACAAAAAAATGGGAAAAATCGCTCGGCGACAGTTACGAGTTTTCGACCCACTATAATTTAATTTCGTCACAAGAGGAAAAGATAATCAGTTAGTGGTAGCAATTTAACGATGATTTAACTAAACGACATTAATTTAATAGACAAATAATTGAACGAATAATACGTTTCAATCAAAGTTCAGTTTGGTTGGAAATTCTACGAGACGAGAAACTTTTTGATCTTGAGCGACCGTGGATTTAACGAGATTCAAGAAAAATGTTTCAACAGCAGTTACAACTTTTAACGCGCAAAGTGCATTCGAATCAAAGTCGATATTAATTCAATAACTAATGGAAACTAACGGAAATAACAAGATGCTTCCGTTAAGTTCAAGTCGGTTGAAACTTCTCTACCGAAACTTTTTGATCTTAGAAGGTAGATTTAAGTGAGTTCAAGAGACATGGATTAGCAAGAGTTATAAATTTTAACTGATTAATCGTTAAATTCATTCGAACCAAATTCGCGAGTAGAACGAGCGATAATATTCAACGAGCTGAAACTCCGATTCAGTGTTAATTTAATCAAGGTCCAGAATGAATAATACGCCTTTCATCAAGATAAAATTCTCTCCTGAATCTCATTAATTTCACATGATCGAGTTAAGTACGTTCAAGAGAATTGCCAAACTAAGTACATTTAAAAATCAGGTTCGCAACGAGTCGAATTAAAAATTCTCCCTCGAGTAATTCAAGAAAAATGTTTCAGTGAGAGTTGCGGCTCCCAACGAACGAGATTCAATGCTAATTTAATAATCCATGGGTAGAATGAACAATGTGTTTCCATTAAGATAAGGCTCAGCCCCGGTTAAAAATTCTCCCTCGAAACGCAATTAAGTTATCCGACTGTGGGGCTCGAGCTAGACAACGTTACGTGCCGCAGAAAAATGTTACGGTTTCACCACGAGCGAGGGGTGTTCCTTCACGCGATCTTTGTGTACGCTCCTCAAGACAAACTGGTCGACGAGAGGTGACAACATCTGGCCATTAGTTTGAAATACCGCCATTGCTGACCGTATCTTACCCTCACCCTCTGCCTAGCGATGTCATTTTTATATCTTTATGCCCCATTAAATCTGCAGAATCTTTGCGCCTCGTTTCAACCTTCCCGCCCAGCCTGAAATCCCGCGGGAGCGAGGAAATTGTTCCGTAACCTTTGACATTTCTACGTTTGTCAAGCGCCTTGTCATCGCGATAATTCACTCGTCTCTTCCTTTCGTTATTTCCCTGAGACGAATCAACGAATCTACGTTTGCCTTCATTTTCACTTATTTATCGAGAGAACGTGAATATCTGACGATTAAGTAGAATAGGAACGATTCTGGTCAGACACGGCGGCCCTATTGAATAATCACTCGCGAGTCTTTCCTACAGTAAATTCTTCGAAACATCAAAGGCGATCGCTGTATATCTCTGTATTCTTTACTCGTGAATTTAGGCAACTGTAGGAACACTTAACTACGTAAAGAGACCATCTTATAGAATATTTGCGACGCAGTTATATTCTCAGTTCGCGAGTTTCTCGATGAATCTGCTTACTCGATTAAACTGTGTCAGTTTACATCTGTTACATCTCAACCAGGTTTCGTTACATTGTAAAAATGCTCGCTTCGGATTCGACGAAAGTAAATATTGCCTGCCTTTCGATTGATTTTCATCGACTGATATCAGAATCTGTATGAATATTATATAAAAATTTCTAACAGATCGCGCTCGACACCGGTCTGTCGCAGTACTCTTCCAGTCGATCAGTTCATATATCCCTCGCGATAAATGCTCACCGCGATCGAAGTTTCGTTGATAGTACGAAGACAGCGGAGAAGACGGGGCAGACGGGGAAGGTTCACGTAGGCCGATACGTGCTTAAAGTTCATTGTCGCGAAAGTTACGGCCGACAGTTTCGGTATTATACAGCCGAGTAATATATTCCCGGTGGCCATAAATTTCCAATTAAGCGGCAAATGAATATGAACCGCTTCGTACGTTTTTATCGTTGCCGCTTAAAGCCGCGTTCTAAGGCCGAGATTCTGTTTTGACGCTCCTTATTAACCCTTTTTGCCCCCGATCTGCTTGCCCTGGCATTACCAGACGTTCTTTTGGACCGGTGGTTTCGCGCGGCGGATCGCGTACATATGTGTGTGTGTGTGTGTGTGTGTTTGTATATATGTATTTTAATCAACGTTGATCACCACGGTCGATGCTCGAGAGAACTTGCGAGTTCGTGTTCGCGAACATCACTCCCTCGACCATTCTTCGAAGGAAGACTTACGTGTGATATTATGATTAACGTTCTTTTTGTAACCAGGTAATTTCAGAAATAAAATAGATCAACTTGAACGAACAGGATAAAATTATTCACAGAAATTTTGTAGATTTACAATCGTGCACTTTTAGAGATTTAAGACACGTTCTGTGAAACATATAAATTATATTTATATTCAACAATTATTTCTACAAATTTATATATATCGTGTTTGTACACGTTTTATGCTCTATAATAAAATATACATTTTTTGCCCCTCTTAATTTAACTGATACAAATTTTACACCATAGTCGTCGATAATTCTAATATTGATAGACGAATCTGTACAATCGTAACGCGATGTACACGATTAAAGAACGTACAGCAAAGGGCTAAATTCAAATCACATTTCGAGCAACTCAACTGGCAAAACGAAGTTAATTAACGAGAAGAGAAAAAAGAAACCTGTTTGATTTACGAAGCGCACCATCTAACGATATGCAATTAGCGCGGAACAACGGCCCCATAGAATTAGAAGCACTCCGTTGATTGCGTTTAAAGAATTAATCACCGGCAATCAAAGCGCCTTCGTAAATCTTCGAGGCCGGTGTGTTTTCCCATAGAGAAGCTATCGATTATTAGGGTACTGAATTGGACGCATTTGCTCTAAGGTAAATCGTGGAACGGTGTGCAAAGTACGTGCGCGCTCGTCGTCCGTTGCCATTCAATTAAACTCGCCGTTTATTTGACGATTCCCGTCTTTTCCACTTCTCCTCCTTCACCGATCGATCGATCGATATTTGCTCATTATCACCGGCGAAAGTCTCCAACGCGGAGACTTTCGTCAACGATTTTCCTCTGCTTCTACTATCGTTCGTGTTTCTTTTCATTTCCACAGAGAGAGAGGAAGAGAACAAACAAAAAATATTCCTTATTTTCCACGTGCTGGCTGAAAAACCGAGCCACCGTTGCGTGAGTTTGTTAATCAATGTACAAGCGAGAGTAGCCGAGTTCGAGAAATGTGTTTCCTCCTCGTCTGCTCCTCGGTGAAAAAATGACGAATAGTTGGTTGGTAATCACCGAACCGTGGCGGTGGATAAGCGTGGCAAGGGGAAGCAAGAGGAAGCGGCGGGAAGTTTTTCACGAGCCAGGAATCACGAGTTCTTGAAAACGGCCAAGGAGAGCTTTCCAGCACGGGCGCATAATGTGCCTGAGATTCGGCGAGCCGTGAAATGCTAAGAAGTAATTATCCTGTTACCACCAGCTGTTACATCCTCCTCCTTCGAGACGAAGAAATTCGTTTCCGCCGCGACCTCTGCTTCTCCTTAGCCTCTCCCTACCATTTTGCTGCTGCTGCTGCTGCTACTGCTTCCATTCCCCGCCGATCCCCTCTCCACTTCTGCTCCACGGGCCAAATAGTTCTTCGGAAACAATTATCGTGTGTATCAAGAACCCGTAAATCACTTTCACGGTTTTTAAATTCGTCCGGCTAATTCGTTGAAAATTCGTCGATTTTTTTTTTTTATCGGTCGGATAATTTCGGGCGTTAGAGTTTTCTCATTATTGAAACGAATGTTTCTAACTCTTTCGCGAGCGCGGACAAACTGCAGTTTCGCCCGGAAGTTTCGAGCATTGTTTCCTTTTTAAACGTGATAAATTTTTCCCCGAGAAATACCAATGTTGCAATTGCAAGGTTCATCCCTATAATACGATTAATCACAGTTTCGATAGTTCGAATTATTAATATTGCCAATAAAATGGTGATTCTAACTGCGACGATTATTAATCTAATTAGTTATACGTTAAAAAAAGAAAATACGATATAATTTCGATTGCCAAGTCCCAGGTAGCAATCAAATTACTCAAATCTTTCAAGTCAAGATATTTCATCCGTGAGAAACTAACACGCGCGATTGAAAAGCAGTGAACCGAATCGAATCTCTTCTTTTTTTTGTTTAAGTCGTACCACCAACTACCATTTTGTTTGATGAATATTATTTTTATGTAAAATCTTCTCGTAACTGCGAACTATCTGTTTTTCTAATAATAATAATAATAATAATAATAATAATAATAATAATAATAATAATAATAATAATAATAATAATAATAATAATAATAATAATAATAATAATAATAAAAAAGAAAGAAATACACGAGATACTTTACAAGAATAAATTGTTTCTTAACTTCTTCGTTCTTCTTAATACGAAGGAAGCCATTTGCGAAAGTTTTCCGCGAATTCGGTTCACGTCGCGATGAAAGTATACGTATGATACTCGACGATGGCTGTTTGACTTTATTAAACGTCATTTGCGCACGACTTACATATTCCTGCAGAGATTGGTTCCCGTAACCTTAGTTCAATCAATGTGTAATTTACGGCGGGAAAGGGTAGAGGGAGGAGGGGGAGGGGGTTGAGCGCGACTAATTTGCAATGCATTACCAGTCAGGATCTAGACGATAGACGAGGAACAAAAGATTAATAGTTTCTGAGAAAGTCTCGGGCGAGCAATGATTATTCTGCGAAAACGCTCGTTTGTTAACGCTCCGATGGAGCTTTTATGTGCTGTCAAATCGATCGCTGCGAAGCTACTGGAGGGGCTCCCGAGGTTTCGTATTCCAGGCCACGATTGCTCGGCGTGTAATCGTCGAATTGTGTAAACGTAAGATCGAATTTGGCAAAACGGTCCCGAGGAGATTGTCTTTGGGAATTTAAAGCGTGGAAAGTCGAGGCAGAAGCCGACTCGCTCGTACGAAAGGGGCTGAGATAGTCCTCAGACACAGGACGAAATCCCGACTGTAATTCAGCCAGCGTGCGACGCGAGGAAAATACGCATTAACTTGATTAGGAACGTTCGGTTTTCGATTCCGTCCTCGTAATCTCCTGCTGCTTTGTTCCTACGGATGCGACCGGCTGAATCGAACCCAAAGCTCGTCCCATTTGACAGTTCCATTTGAGATCAGGCAAAATGTGTCGCTCGACGTACATTCGGAATATTCGTTTGCCATTGACGGAACCGGGAGCAAAAATATCGGAGATCGGAAGGGAATTTAATTAAAAGCAATTTACGTAAAATAAAGGACACACACGAATATTTTTTCGCCAACTTTCACAGGTCAACGTGGCAACTGAAAATTTTATAACGCACTGTTCGTTCGATCGTTAAAAATGCAATAATTAGACCGCGGACTTTTACTTTGAATATCACGAGAAACTTTATGAAATGCAAAATTTCATAAAGAGAACGCGTATAAAATATCCAAAAACACGGCTGCTTTCGATAATATTGAAATTAAATTTTCAATCAACAATTCTCAAACGTAGAATTTACATTAAAAAAATTCGCGGTCTGCTAGCAATTGAATTGCAAAGTTCGCGATTCTCGAATTTTCATTATCTCCTCGAATATCCGACACGTTTCCCAGATATTTGATCTATTTTAATCTTCAAATCTTTCCCCGGATACACCATACGAAAATCTATCTGATTAACAAAACGCTCGATTGTCTCCTGATCACCGGCTCGATGCTCAAGAACCACGATTTCCACGTTTCATCCATTACGAAAAGTCTCGGCCACAAATTACCCAAAAGAACATCCATGTCTCGTCCCTGCATTCTGATATCGACCCGATTAAATTTTCATCTCCGCACAGAAGAGTCGGTCTGCAGAGAGAAGAGAGAGAGAAAAGGAGAGATTGGAGAAGGAGGTTGGCTCTTCCGAGGAACAACCGGAAGAGAGCCGGTTGCCGCGGATAGAAGAAGCGACTTGACCCCTCTCCACGATGGCAAGTGCACGATGGCAAACTCCGCGAGAGCATGGCGAACAAGATGATGAGAGGTGGCGGTCGCCGGAGCGTAAAATATGAAGAAGTAATCATCCTGGTAGCAGCTGGCCAGGACTTACTTCGAGGCGAAGGTTTCGAAACGATGGTTCCAGGGGGGGGACAGGAGCACCGTGTGGCTGCCTGAACGCGAGACTAGAACAACGGAAGGGAGGGGTTTGTCACGATGGTTGCGGCGGAAGAGACTGAGGGGGAGGGAGGGGGGAGGAAGTCGTCTACGCGGGCGGTGGAAGTGGAGGACAGTAAATTCAGTGAAGCATAGATTGCAGTCGAGGGTTTCAGCCCGGGGTCGAGCTTAATTTCGCGGCCACCTGGAAATCCTTTGGTATCGTGCCAACTCATTGCCGGATTCATTCATAACGAAAGAGACTTACAGCCCTCAAAGGTATCGTGCGTCCTGCCTCTTCTATCCATACAGCCTGCCCTACGTCTTTGTCTCTCTGGTAATTCTAAATAGACGATTTCGACTAGGCCAGACGATTAAATCGTGAAGCGAGCGCGGTTCCCTCCCGCGTTTTCCTTTCTTTGCCCACTCGCGAGAACGATCGAGCGTAGTTTGATCAAATTGCCTTCGTGTTGAATCCATCACAGATAGATTGTTTCCGACTGATGATTGTTGACACAGTTGATCACAGTTGTACGTCAGATTTTGATATAGAATTTGAAATAAATTCACTGCGGGTTTTTATACAGATTCAGAATTAATCTTTTTTCGAAGAAAATTATGCATTTTGTATTTTTCAAAAGACATCGTTAAAATAGACTAAGGTCTAAAAGAGGAAAAAAGTTTTTTTTACAACAATTGGGGCTACTTTTAGTAAAAAATGCGCATTCTTTTCAATCGGCAGTTAAATAGAGAACATTATAAAAATTAATATACTGCAAATATTCTAGAATACATCCTCGTATATCATGCGTATCATCGGATCGTGAAATCAGAGCTCGTGGAAGTCGGAAGTCTTAGAATAGTTGTTAATAATAACGTGCTACATTCGCTTCGAAGCTGTGAAATGTTAAACAATTTCCACTGCGAGCAACACCGTATTTTAATAGCTCTGCATCGCGATAGTATATTATATAAAGGAGGAGCGCCTGTAGCGCAGCGGGGATGGGTAAGTCACCGCCTTCGGAGTTCCGTGGACGTTAAATCCTCGAAACGATGGTGACTACACGCCTCTAGACAATTCCCGACGCGAGAATTTCTGTCAGAAAACCTAATCCAGCGGCTCAGGACAACGTAATTAAGACGCGTCGTTTCTAACGAGACGTCTCGGTAAAGCGATACCACTGGCTCACCCCTTCGCCACCGGGTAGGCGGAGACCAGTTTGAAAGCGGAAGGTGCTTCCACCGCGCTTCCAATTACCACCGAAGCGTTTGCTTTCCTTAAACAGAGACACGATCTTGTCAGCCACGCGACACCTCCACATTTTTCAACGGTCGTGTGTAGAATTAGACGTTCAACCAGGTATTATGACGTGGTTGGAGAAGATTGTTACATTTTTTCAGAAAGATTTTAGCTTTCTGCGTCCTTTCACTTTTTCATGTCTAAGGGCAAATAATCAGTCGTAAATTTCGTGAGACGTCAGTATATCAACCATCCGAGTGTGGTACACATATGACCTCATAATAATCGAAAGTAAAATAATTGCTTGATTTATTAGAGATTCGTAACACATTCCTCATTCAGTACTGAACTTTTAGACATTTGGTAATTTTATAGAATTCCAACATCGAATAAATAAACTATCATCAAACAGACGTGCCAGTAGTTTGAAAGTCTTTGAACGACACCAATGCACATTATTCTTAGACAATCAGCGACCACAACAGTCACAGTAAGAATGGAATGTTCGAATCCGAGGAATCTTTCGGCGAGGGTTTGGGTAGCTGAAAGTCGATGAAAACCACTCGCAGATGAAAATTGCTTTCGGCAAATGGTTCGGTAGAGATATGCACAACGACGTGGCGTAGAATTTGGCCGACACTAGCAGCGACAGAGGTGGCTGGTTCCCTCTCGTCTTGCGAGATCTCAAGAAAATTGCAATTCCTCGTAAGTGACGTTTTCCTTCTCCCGCTGCGTGGTCGTTTCTTTCCCTTTCTTCCCTCGGTGACTCGCGACTCTTAGATGATTAAAATAGTCCCCGCCTGCTTTTGTCGAACACCGTGCAAAAGCAGGCAAGGAAATTGCAAAATAGTTGTTTAGCGCTCTAGCGCCCCTTCGTTGAAAACGAAACGAAGGGAAACCTCGTTGAACGATCGCCGTTCGTCCGAGGATCTCAGACAACTTGTCGTTTCCACGCTAATTTACGAGAGGATGCTCGAAGAAAGGACGATGACTCTCGCCAGACTAAGATAACCAGGGATTGGCGTGCTATCGACTCGCGTTGAAATTGAAACCTCGTTTCGCCGCTTTTCAACTTCGTTCGAAGTTTTACAGAATAAAGGTCCTGGTAAATTCGGGAAGAATCTTTAGTCACAGTCTTATCGATTCGGAGATCCAAAGTTCCGGAGCGTTGAACTCCTTTCTCGAATTCCTTTACGTCGTAATTGGCTCTCTCGTAGTTTGATTTGCATTTACATTCGACTGTCAGATGTACAGAAGAATCTTCTTACGTTCTCAGATTTTTAAAAGAATCTAAGAAATTTTAAATTTTACTGAAGCGCCTCTGAATTTTTGGAGTCGTGTATTTCGCAGTCAAGAATCCCCTGCGTTCGTGTAAATTTGCATCTCCTTATATCCTCAGATACGTATATAGAGAAGGATCTTATATTCTTAGATCTGCGGAGGAATCTTCCGATTTTTCTAGGTTTCTAAAAGAAACGTTTAGTATCATAATTCGTACTTGCGTGTTTCGGAAGCACATAACATCTCCCACGTTCGTGTAAATTTTTCAAGCCAAGATAGGCAAAGGAGAAAATTAATGCTCATTTCATCGAATAACGATAAAATATTGCGATTTGTTAAATGTATCGTGTAATTCAAGTTTGTTTACACACGCGGCCAGCGCAAAATTAATGCACACGTCTCGCTGCGATGATGATGATGGTGTTCAATATTTGAAAAACATTTCGTATTTTAGCGAGTCAAACATAATTAAAAGCATTAAATAGAAATGAATCACACGTTGATCTCGTAATTCGATGATTGATTGCTGTACGGCGCGCAATCAGCTTAATTAATAACGAGTAGCTAATAAATAACGGCACGGTTTCCGAATAAACGCGTTTCTATTCTCGTAACAACGAAACATCGTGTATCCGACGATATTCGGGAATCGCGGATCTACAGCAAACGAAATTAATATTCGATTCCTTTGTCGACGCGCTTCCCAAATAACAATTTGTCGAAAATACCGAGATGATCCGCGAATGTTTTTCGACGTTTCGACGTAGCACGATCCTCCGAGCCGCGAAGAGGACTTCGCTCGTCTCGACTCGCGGGCTAAAGAAAAATATTTTTCATCTCCGTTTTCAAACTCTAATACCCTTAAAACGGTGACGTAACGTCTGGGAAGCTAAATACGCGGATGTTTCGGCGGTTTCCTTGCTCCGGTTATTGCAAATGGTACGTCAGGATAAAATCCGAGAGAAATTACCGGCCGCTTTTAAGTTTTAATTAGAAAAATGTCTCGCATGGCCAATGTCTCTGGCCGTGGCTACGTGTTCTTTGATCGCGGTGTTCTCCGTCGAGAAGACACACATTCATTGCCTGGCGAGAGTTTGAATATGTATATTCTTTACACGAACTTTCGTCATCTCCCGCGAGATTCGTCGCTTTATCATGAAATTTTCGCCGCGAGACAAATCTTTAATTGAGTTTAATTAGATTGAAGTAAAAACAAAGACAGTTACGTGAAACTACGACAAAGAAGCATTCTGCATATTTTACGTGTTTTAATTAAATTGTTAATTAAAAAAAAAAAGAAAGAATCTAAGAAACGAAGAAAAGTAAGAGACCATATCTCTTGCATTTGTCTGAAAGAATAAAGCACAGCAAAGCGAATGAAATTTATCTTAATTACAATTTTAATAACAATGAGGACTCTCTCGTAGATTGCGCCAATGTTATGTTTTCCAGTAAAAAAAATAAATAAATGTAAGGAACATTTTAACTAACGTGTAAATATATGCGCTTACGGTATACTTCAAATCTCTATTTTTCTTGAAATATTTGCAATTTGCAGACGTAGTATGGTAAGCAGTAAAATGTACTGTTATTACTACGTTTCTTCGAACGGATTTAGTTACGTAATTACGCGAGTATTTCGTAAACGTTTCTTCCAATTGCTGGCTTTCATCAATTCAAATTCGCTCGCTGTTGCAACGAATCGACCGAAGCGTCCTATCGATACTTACAAACGACGACTGACAAACAAAAAGCGACAAACAACACTCACTGCGCGCAAATGTCACGACGAAATTTCCAGCGCTCGGCGTGACCTCGCCGCCCGCCCACTCGACGAAAAATTTACGCGTTGATGAAATTTAGATCTGCGTCTTTCAATTTTCACGCTTTTAGCGCGGCACGCTATGTGGCCGCGCGCAGGTGACCCGGAAACACAGTGCGAGTCTTTAAATTTTATATTCGACGAAAGGAACATAAAACGGACGTAGACGCGGACTTTTCGCGTGGCGTCTCGCCACGAAACCTAGTCCCTAAGGGGCGGCTCCGAATCGCATGCATCCATGTAGTAACCATAAACGTAGCTGCCGTAAACATGGCTCGCGAACGTCCACCTCGAATCAAAGTGTAAGTCGTTTCTCCCACGTGTTTGTGGGAGAATACGCGCGAACACAGGAGCAGGCATGTACAGCGGGAGGCGCCGCAGGAAGAGTTTTGAGACGCGAACGAGAGAAGGGCGGGGGAGGGGGAGGGGGGAGAGGCGAACACAAAGTTTCGGATTTTCAACTCGATTTACTCCTTCGCCGGGCGTAGGTACTTGCTTTTATGCGAGGCCCTGTTAAAGCACGACGCTTCGTTTGCTTAGGTTTACACTGTTACATTGAATTTTGAGCGCTCATATTAGCCGCCCGTACTCGCTATTTGACTTCCGTACACGTGTTTACACGGCGCTGCGGGATTCTAAATCGAATCAACCGCTGCATCCATCCGTTTAATCTTCTTCTTTTTACACGCGCAGTGGTTCGTATCAATATTCGGTACACCGCGACGTTTGTTTGTAATAGTTGTTTACATCAATTGTTTTTTTCCCGGAGGGGTTTTATCGGAAGACCGCGGATTTTTGCGCATTTGTAGACAATTTTCTACATTCTGCTTGCACCGCGAGTGTTATTAATATTCGGACACCATGGTCTTTGTCTGTTTTATCGTCGTGTGTTCCTTTTTTTTGGGGGGGGGGGAGGAATTATATCATTGGACAAGTTGCTTTTTAATGTATCGAAACAGTCATTAGTGTATTGTAGATTTTTACGCATTTATTGGAAAATTTGAAACTACAAAAATACATAGAACGCGAAAATGAAAATACGTGAAAAACCGTATGAAATATTCAAGATACGATACTTGTTCAAGACGCGATATTTGATAGATAAATCGAACCGTTATTTAGATGTCCTTTGTTTTACTAAAATCCGCAATCTGCTTATTAATAATCTGATAATTAAGAGAAATTTATTTATTATTTATTTATTTAATAGTAAAAATTTTGCATAATAAAAGACAACTAAATAATGACAAAATTTAAAAGCGTAAAAGTATTTGGACTGCAAACTATAAATCCATATTTCAATAATTAAACATTTTGAATCATGTTCGTTTATAGTCTGATGCTCGCAAGTAGAATAAGTTCATTTACAGCCAGACCCTCATAAGTAGAATAAGACCGTATATTTTTATCAATATTAAATCTAAAAAGATATACGCACATTAAATGAATGCGATAGGTATGATTGTCGATATATTAAAAAAATGACTGATTTAATAACTGTGGTACTGAGGTATTTGCCTTGGTAAACTTTTGGTTACTTTTTTTCATGCATATCTTGTATTCACGGTTGTCCATTTTTATGTTCTGCTCCGTGACACGGATTTCTGATTGAATTTTTTTTTTATATTTATCGGAAACCAATTTTTTTTCATATCCTCGTACTTTTTAAATACCTTTTACCACGCGCAAGTTTATCAAAAATGGCTTGAGATATTTATACGACGATTTTATTCAAAGTTACAGTAAAATTTTCGTGTTTCCATGCAGAAAAAAATTTTTTATTTTCACAGTTTGGAAGAGGATTGTGTACGGGGAGTTAAATTAAATACGCGAAATTCGCGAAAAACGAGAATACACTCCTCTCCGAAATCGAGGTTAGGATTTACTCGAAGACAAGTACCGTATAGAGTATACCATCGTAGTCTCTTGTATTGCTGCTACTTTCCGATATTTTTTGTAACGAGAGAATATTAATTCATTAATATTCTCTCGTTGATTTAGACTAGACGATGTGAATTGTACATCATTGTAAATTGCTACACATGTCTGCGCAATTCTCAATGTACTATTTAAATGCACGTCGGCAAAATTATAAAATAAATAAAAGACAGTACTGTAGACACAAATATTTTCAGCGATACAGTTAACATATTGATAGCCAAAAAGGATAAAATTATGTTTAAGACTTAATGTTCTTGAAACGATTTCTTTCCAGCACATCGTTGACCACCAATATGTTAAGAAATGTACAAAACTCATATTGCATGTATTCTGCCCATTTTTCTGATCATCAAATTTTCCTTCCCATTAATTCTAGTAATCACAGTATAAAACATCACTGTTTGTCGTCAATAAGTGTTTCCGGTATCCCAAAGTCAATTAAATTTTCGCGAAATTCTAGTCCCGTCGTCTACTAAAGCTTCCCTCTCTCTTTCTCTCTCGATTAAGTAGCAGCTCGCAAATTTCTTAAAAATTATCCAAGACTGTCAACGAGCCACTCTGATCACTCTGACCTGCTCGGGGGAAGTAACGTCACCTCGTAAAAACCGTGGAAATGATACAAGGGCGCATAGAGTACCGCAGTGGTCGAGCGAGCCGGCATATTGGAAACCATCCAATAACCCACTTGGCTTGCTGTATCGTTGCCACACGAGAGAGGTAACAAACGTAAAAAGGTGGGGCAAGCAGAGGATCAGAGGGGCGGCAGGGGAAGAAGTATGGAATAGAAGCAAACAGAGAGACACGCAAAATAAAAAAAGAAAAGGAAAAAGAATGAAGAGAGGGAGAGAGAGAGAGAGGGAAGAAGAAGAAGAAAGAGAAAAAAGAGGAATAAACAAATAAAGAGGCGCGAAAAAAAAGGTATTTGCTCGGAGGGTGCAAAACGAGGAATATGCAAGGGAAGTGGAGGATAGACTGCGAGAGAAAAAAAAAGGATATACCGAGGAAAGGAATATGTCGTCGCGTTCAGTGAAATTCATTGGTCGCGAATTTCGCTCGTGATTTGTTAAAGAATTTTATCGCGCATTCGCCGATCAATTCGAAAGCGCCGGTCGAAACGTCCGGAACGTACGCCACCGTCGGGACGAATCGAGCGCGCTTTTCGTCAACGATTTCGATATTCGAACGGTCGCGCTGTATAATTATGTTACACGTTATTGAAATTTCGTTACGCGTTCGCTCGTGCGTTCGGAAAAGAGACAGACAGCGAACAAAGAGAAAGAGAGAGAGGCTTTAATATTGATGTAATCGAATAAAACGCGCGAGAAACGTTCACGTGACTCGAATCTCGATGTGCTCGGTGCCATCTGTTCGCGACAACTGACGCTGCATTGTATTAAAAAATATCGCAGCTTGCTCTCGTGTATGTGCCTCGTGCCCTGATGCACGTTGATCGAAAATGAAAAACATGCTTGCGAAAACATGTCGACAAACGACTAGAGATGCCTCGGTTAAACATCTTTAACGACGCTTCGATTTCGATTATTTCTTGGCTGGACTGTTTGTAGAATTTTTTAAGCGCGATATCTTCAACCCTATCATTTTTAATGCCGGCAGTTACCAACTATCTATCGATCTATTTGACCGGTACTCGCCGATGAATCCTCGCAGATATGTGTGTGTGTGTGTGTGTGTGTGTGTGTATACACATACACACACATATATATGTACGTACATACATGCAGCTTAATATCGTCGCGATATTTCACCGGGCGAAAACCGGCTGAAAATTCCGAGACTATGGCGAATCGATTCACGTCTGCATTTTAATTTCACTGGCAGGATCTTGACAAGGAAAGAAAGAGAATCGTCTAGTGGCTCTTTCACCGCCGACCAACCGGAATTCGCCGCTTTTTTTCCCCTGCCTCTAACCGCCGGCAAAGATTCAGAAATAAGCGCGAAGTGCTTTCATTAGAGGTAGCGCGTGAACTTCTCGTCGGATGCGTCCGGTTCGAAGCACCGATCCTCCCTGTTGGTTGCCGCACATCGTATCTTTCTCCGTATAATATGTTCTTTTTCCCCCTTTGTATTTTTTTCTCTCTCTCTCCTTTCTTTCTCCTTTTTCTTTTTCCCTTCTTTCTTTTTTTATTTTCGTACGTTTAAATATATGAAAAGCGAAGAGAAGAAAAATGTTCCGAGGAAAATGAACCGCAAATTGTTGAAAGCAGACCGAGTTGAAATATTCGCGGTAACCAGCGAACGGATAATTGAATTATGCCAACGAGTTGCCAACGGTAACGAGAATTGTTCACTTTTAAGCTAAATGGAGCCGGAGATTTTTTTTTTTTTAATATATTTCTCTCCTGGGATATAATAATATTTCGTGGAACGATAATGTAATCTCTCGTGGAAACAGCCAGCCCTCGCGATTATTATTACATTTCGCTTTTGAGATCGAGATCCGTGCAATTCTGACAATTTTTTGGGCGACAATGAGCCGAAATTTTTTTTTTTTTTTTTTTTTTAGAAACATTGAGAATCAAGACTCTTCCGCTTCATTCTTTCTTTCTTTTTTCTTCTTTTTTTTTTTTTATTCCATAGCGATTTTCACGTTCACATTGAAGCACCGTTCCCGTTTTAATGAATTACCCTCGCGCTATTAACGGTCGCGGCTGTTCATTCGCGACGCCTCTCTTCCGCTGAAAAAAATTCCAACAAACTAGTTGCTCACTTACCCTCGAGGGTTCCGCTGTAGGCATGCAATGGATCGAAAGCAATTTGCCGGCCATTCGATCCCTCGAAGACCACGTTCTCATCGAACAAGCTCGTATCCCTCGTCAGCCTCATCTTGAAGACCCTGAGACAGAAATCATACCAGATTACACGTTAGTGAGATATAAAAGTTCATTATCTTTCATCTGATACTAATATCTAGTGTTTAGTATCAGTTTAAAGCTAATTTCAGATTTTAAACGTTGATTTAACGTGAACTCGTAATGGTCCAATGCATTGGCAAATGATTGTTTTCTTCCACGAATGTAAAATATATTTTCCCTGCCGAGTTTTAACAAATGTAATATCGTAAAATCCATTTTCGAATTGTTAATACAATGAGAAGACTTGAAAATTAATCACAATTCAAAAATTCAATTCACAATCGCTGTTACAGAAAAATGAATTTTATTCCTCACCAGAGGATTACAAATTAATTTCCTTTGGGTCTGGAATTAATATCTGTGCATTAAAAAATTTCTACAAAAATTTACGAGCAAGGGAACGACGGATTGCTCGACATCAACACGTTCCGCACTAACTTCCTGCTTCATTAAAAGATTTACGTACGACATACAACGATGTGTTTCTACGATCATCGACGAGTAAAAAATAATGTTTAATAATCAAATAAACCACGCGCACGCACGTAGTTTCGGAATGGGTATCACGGCCGGCAGTAAATGCTTCAATTCGAAATAAACGGCGTAAAAGTAATTCAAACGAATAGATATTCGACCGTATTTCTCTTGTTCGGTAACAAACGTTCGTCGACGTATGATGTTTTCGCGAAATCGCGGAACACCGGTATTGTAAATGTAATTCGGCTCGATTTATTAGATTCGGAACGATGAATTACAAACGCGTAGCGCGTTTCTGCAGTATCGGTTTTGCAAAGAGGACCAGCGCCAAAACATATATAACACAGAAATAATAGATTTAATAATAGTCTTCGTATCGGCTGGCTTCGAGTTGACTTTGCGCGCAGCTCTCTCGATCGACCGGAGCTTTTCACCGGGTTACATCGATTTTCAATGGTTTCCCAATCATTCTAATTAATCCCACGTTTCTCGTTTTTACTTCCACGAAAATGAATCGCGGGGGAGGGGGGAAATAATATAACAACGAGATCTCTCAACGAAAATCAGTGTTTTTTTTTCGCGGATAGATCGTCGGAAAATTTCCATCGAATTTACATTGGATCGTTATTTATGTAATTTCGTCTGTTGTTTCAAATTTGGAATTACGAGGGGAAAAATCGGTGTCGAGGGAAATTTTCGGCGGGAGAGTTAATTTTTTAAAAGACGAAAATTGACGTCGGCGTTGTTTGCCGAAATTTTGTGATTAATAATTAAAAAAGGAGTTATTAACGACGTTGTTGTAACGGTAACGCAATTGCCTCTCTCGCTATTTTTATCGGAATATTTTATTCATAGCGGCAAAAGATAAAATTGTAAAATTGCATGTTAACACTAGCAACTACCAACAACCAAAGTATCAAATTATGTCAGAACATTTAAAGTGCAATAAATTGAAAAACTTGTACGGTAGTAAAGAACATAAGTTTTCGTTTATGTAAAAGAAAAAAAAAGTCTATAAAATTCTACGATATCTCTTTATTCTATACTCCACAGATAATAATAAATATCCAGTTAAAAATTCACAAAATTTCCTGGAAAAAAATGAAGGAACAACTCGAGGTTAGCCGTCAACGTTAAAATTAAAATATCTAAAAGCAATCTAACCGTTTTAATCGTTTTGAAATTACTTTCGTAACGACGCGTCGTATCATCTCGTACACCGCAGCTCGATCGAGCGCCTCGAACCGCCAATAAACTGAGAAACACTGCGACAAGAGGGAAACTAAACTTCACGGGACAGGTGTGTCACATAATAATCGCAACGATGTAACGCAACGAGGGCCACATATTACGCTGTAACCAGTCCCTTACGTGTTTCGAGCTAATCGTGCGCGAGGTTTACATGCAACCGTGCTCTCGGTACAATCGATAATCCGATCCGAGGGAGGGGTCGATGTTTTCACCTAATTATTGTCTAAGCCCGCGGATAGCCTATCGATCGAGGTCGACTCTCCTTTCATGGTTAACGTTCCGCTGATTTCAATCATTCATCATGGAGAAAGCTGGCTCGCGTTTGTGCACGCGGATGTCACCGTGATAATGTAACTAATGAGACATTGAAAGCAACGCGTGCAGGATTAATTCGCGCTGATGAAGTGGTTATCGACTGTCGAACGCTTTTCCCCTGTGAGCACGGTTTCATCTCGCGATCGGCGGCGAAAGATTGATGAAACCTGGTAATTTCGTGCAGCAGTCGTCTCTCGATGCTTTTCATCGGGACGCGATAGGCCTCGTTTCACTCGCCGAAGAAAATTAGGGTAAGATAGTAGGTTATTTTCAGTCGGCGAAATATTTGGAATCAAGCTGTGCTTCGTGTAATCATTCTCCAGGCATCTCGAGAACGTTTGACAACGGAATATTTGACTTGTTGTTGTTAGCCACAGAGCAGGGTTTCAGACAGTACTTTTTCCCTCAGGTTCTTGAAATATGTTCTTCTAGGGCGTACAAATGGAAACAACAGAAATAATTACGTAAGAAGAGAAAGCCGGAAAGAGCGAATGGAGCACAGGAGCTGGTGTAACAAGACACCGTTCATCTCGCGTTTTGTACTCCTTGCAAAAGGATATTTAACTCGTAAGTATCTAGTGTCTTGCAACACAACGTGTACCGCGATGCAAAAATTAGAATTTAAACAAAGATTCGTTAGTCATGACGGATATTTTATATATGTATTTCTGTGTATTATACCCATTTCGAGGGCACAAGTTTCTCCCGAATGTTAATATTTCCAGCGATAATTATCGTAAACTACAACTCGAAAACTCTCATCAAGTGTGCATCCCTGTACGTTGGATGTCATTGTTGTATTTCAACAAGATATATTCGCTCGGCGCAGTACATGGATTAACAGCTCAATGATCATAACTTTCCACGCAAATGTAACTCTTACCCGTCAGGAGGGAAAAAAGTTTTGCCAATGTTAATATTTTCAGTTATGTAATAATCGTTGTAATAAAAATGCAGGTCAAAAACTTACGGTCAAAAAATTTCTCGTCTCTGATATCGTTTAAATTTCAACAAAATATATTGCTTTTGTTATTATAGTTTCGTCGCAGAGGGAAAAGTTTCGTTCATTGTTGATATTCTTGTAATTCCGTATCGCGTATTTAGTATTTCTAGTATTTATTATATTAAAGATTAACGACAACATACAACAGGTCATGCCGCGGAAAGTTCGAGATTGAATTTTAAATCGTTGACTCGAGTAACCCTGCCTCACTTACGTCGACGAAAATGAGAAAAATGTCATTTCCGAGGTAACGAACGGCGCGACTTTTAACCGGAGACGTAATTTCTCTGGTACGAACCGAAAACCATCGAGGTGCCCGCCCGAGTTTTAGAGAAGTTGCTCTATTCTGAAAAGTTTCTCCGCTCGACCTGGATCGCGTGTAAGAAGATAAACTTCGATCTGACTTCTCCGCGGGAAAACAATGTTAGCCGTAAAGTCCGAAAGGTAACATCGGGAATCAAGCGGAAAAACTAGCAGAGTTGGAAATATTATTAGACTGTTGCATGCGAAATTTCCGATTTCACAAGCGTATTGAATAACCCAGAACCAAGAGGCTGAAGATTGCTGCTGAATAATATTCGTTAGACGTCGATTTGAAGCTTGAAACTCGAAAGTTGCTGTGTCTTCAATAAATTAATGCGATCGGTGTGTTTCGTCGACTGTTTTGTTACGAAAATGTTGGATAATCTATCGAAATGAACAGTGAATGATCATCAAATTTCTAAACGGATACTTGGGAAAACTTGGAAGCTCGAGCCAACAAAGTCAAAGTTGCTCGTAACGTTAATACAAGTTCTCGAGGAACTATATTAAGAGAACAAACGACCTGTTAGCCATTGAAAGAGTTTAGTTCAGCGACTACAAACATAAATAATAAAATACGAAATTATCGATCACGACGGAGAATGTAATTATAACAATTGCACAACATTGTTTCACTACGTTCAAGACGAAAGAATAAGTCAGAATTTCACCATTTCATCTGCAACAACCAGATGCGTTACAACATGTAAATGCGTTACAATTCGAAACAGAGAGAGAGAGAGAGAGGGAGAGAGAGACAGATGATTTTTTAATCAATTTATGTGTTGAGTTAATTGTCAATATTTTGTACGCGAAATAACGAGATTCGAAGCGCGCCCGGCTATCGTACTTTTAGCAACTAATACCGCGATGTCAAAGGGCGAGCTAATGCAACCAAATTGGTAATGTTATCGTGTATTACCGGCGAGCGTTAATTAAATTACAGCGACACGTTAATTACCATATCGCTATAGTAATAATCATTTCGCACGATGTAACGCATGATTTAGACGAACGATTGCCGCGAATCTGGACTGGAGCGTAGAAAAAAAAATTTTCGACGTTTTAATGTAATTTCTCTAAATGCTCTCTAACCAGAATTTCGTTCACCACCGGAGGAAAAAATTATAGTCAAAATAACTGGACTGCTTAGAGGATGTCAATGCAAGTCGTTTCCTATGGAAAGAATTTCTATTCTTTCTTTCTTCGTGTCAAAATCTTCCGTCGATGAAACAGGTTAGTTATAATGTCGTATATAATTGCATTATAGCGATCATATTATGCAGGAGGATATTCACCGTGGCACAAGTTGCTTTTAATGAGATGTAATTTACATTGATTACAACTATTTGCACTGATTTAAAATTACTAATAATCGGGAATAACAGTAATGTAAATGAAACGCAATAGACAAGCAACAACGGAATGAAATTTTCAAAATCTAGATGTATGTGTATGTGTGTAATGTTCCAGTCACGCGATGCCGTAGAGGCTTTCCATGCTTTTCACCAGATAAATTGTTATGCAACCAACGAAGACGATAATGAACGTTACTCTATAACGTAAACCCCGTTAAATGCGCGTAACAGCGGTTCACGAGGAAGGGGGAAAAAAAGAGAAAACGGAAGAAAGAGTCATACATATTTATACGCGCGAACGACGGACATTTAACATACCGGCGAATGCGTAATACATATAAATGCCCATTATGTGAAAGTAATTACGGAATCGGTAGGTTGAAAATTTACATTCAGAGGTAGCGACGAATTCGAATTGGCCGGGATTTAATGAATTTCCATAATGGAGCAAAAGACCGGCACGGCAAGGAGCGAGGCTTTAACTCGATGGGAAAAACTACTTAAAACACGCGGACAGCCTCGCTGTTTCCTCAAGAAATACCGCTCTTGGTACCTCGTTCGTTTCTTCCTTGGAAAAATAGTTTTTTTTTTTCAAGCTCGGCACCGTTTAAGCGGCCGCATCACTGATTTGCATTACCGAGAAGCCAATTTGGGATTCGGCCCATTAAAAAGATCGATAAAAAGCGTTGGAACCAACGTGACCAACGTTTGAACAGTATTCTCTCCATTGGTGCAATTTTCATTTGTATACAGGCTGACCTGTAATTAGAGGAGTTCATTAGGTTGGAATGAATATCTACTATATTTGGACGAGTATCTTGGGCACGAAACAAATCTCGTTGAAGTGATACGTGCCAGACATTAGTCGAATATCGATCGTCACTTGACTCGAATGAAACATTAAACGAATTTGAAAACAGTGATCAATGAGAACGAATTGGCCGATTAACAGATTAACTCTTCAACTTACCGCACGAAGAATACATATTTTAAAGAATAGATGAATAATTGCATGTATGGAATGACAACGTTTCAAATTCTTGCACTACTTGGAACTGTTATTAATAAAAAAAGAAATGGGAAAAATCCACTACTGCAATTGATAATTAAATTAGCAATTAGTGTAAAGTTCAATATTCTTCTAATTAAATTATTCGATGGTCGTTGAAATATCGGAGAGTTGATTTCAATTTGATTGAATTTGATTCAATTGAATTCTGATAATTATTTTATATCACATGTCTGATTAGGTTTGAACGCTTCCACTCACATCTTGCTCACTTAATGAACCTGTAATTTCACTTGATACGAAGAATGTACACGATAATGAATATCGCTCGTCGCGTTCAGTAAAAATTTCCTGTCTAAATTTTGCGAATAACAATTTTTTCGATTGACACCTTCACATCTTCCTGCCTGTGATCACTCAAACATTCGTGTTCACGTTTACAACGTTTAGTCTGAAGTATAACACATTCGTGATAATTTTAACGTCCGTTTCATTCAATTCGATTGATATCGTCAAATAAAATAATACGTAATAAAATTATAATATTATCAAATAACGTGTCGGCAATAATTTAAATGTTTGCCCCGTTTAATTTGATTGAAGTCAGCTTGGAATAAAATAATTCGAGCCAGCTGTCATTCGACTTGGACAAAAGATTATCCGGCTGAACAATTATGAAAACACCGGTGATTAATAACGAACGAGAAACGAGTCGACCGATCGATAGATTGAAATTTCCATCGAACATAAAACTATTCGACAGTCGTTGAAACGCGATCTCTCGAATGCTTCGAAACGTCGCAATTCCCCGGCAATCGTTAGCCGAAGTTACACAACGAAAGAAAAGGCGGAATAATAATA
Source organism: Tetragonula carbonaria (assembly GCA_032399595.1). NCBI lineage: Eukaryota > Metazoa > Arthropoda > Insecta > Hymenoptera > Apidae > Tetragonula > Tetragonula carbonaria. The sequence goes on from JAUCRC010000013.1 coordinate 7,180,640, forward strand.
TTCTCGTTCCGCCGGTGCAATAACAAGAAACCACGAAAGAGAAACAGGGAGTACAAGCAAGCGGATAACAACGACGTTTTATAACACGGCGTAAACGATTCACTAGTGCGCTGTGTGCGCCGCTCGCTAACTCTCCTGCAAGTTACTCAATAATCATATTGCATAAATGTTGATACAACGCGAGAACTGCTGCTTCAGGGAGCACAGAATATTGAAAGTCGTGGAAAATTTTACCATGCTGTGTGTGTGTGTGTGCGTGCGTGCGTGCGTGCGCATTTCACGATCAGCACTCGGTTTCTTTCACCGAACCAATTTTAAATAGAACGAGGACAAGGCGGATACAGCCATTCTTCTGTTTTTTTCAAACGTGGAATTGAAATTGAGAATTTCTAACACAACGTCGATTGACTTTATCCTTAAAAAAGAAGATCTGGTACGTATGTATTTTACAGCGATAATTCGCAGACGAATATCTATCAAGTTCTACCTGAATCTTAACAGAGACTACGGTTGCTACTACTTCTAAGAATTTCTTTCTTTTTTTCACTCTCTTCGCCTTTTCTACTGCTTCTTTTATTTTCCTTTCCATTTTTTCATCTTTTTTCCCCTTTCCTTTCTTATTTCCTTCCTTTCTTCTTTTCCTCCCGTTTTCCCCTTCTCTTTTTTTCGTTTTCCTGAATACTTTAAAAATATCCCGATATGCTACAACGTTGTGCAATCGATCTATCAACTGTTGTCAAAAATTGATGCCTGTAAATTTAATAAATTTTCTTTTCAATTGTACAAACGCATCAACGTCAGGATTGAAAAGCCAACGCGATATAGACCAATTACGCTTTTCCCTGTGGTCTCCGTATGCAAATAAACGCGGGTATCGTTCATAAACGTTATTCCAAACTGCAGTATCAGCAAGTTTTCGCGCAAACATCGCGCGATTGTCGTTATTCGCCTGTTATGCTAAACAACGGCGGAAGGAGTTGGGTCAGTCTGGTCCCTATCCGCCGGTATGTTATGGCTTGTTCGACAGACTAGTACATCTGGAAAGTAGCAATCAACAGTTTCAACTGATTCGTGCTCGCGTAATTGCCAAGTTTGCCGTTGTATTATGTGTAAGCCGGTACGTGAGATTACTGTGTGAATCTTAAGAGAGCCATGCATAGGGAAGTTCGTCCCCCGTAGAGTACCATAAGACTCTGTCGCTGGCTCTGGCTTACGACAAACAGCTGAACGAACACCGGCAGCCAACATATCGGACGCATAAATCTGTGACTCTTTGCATTTCGCTCCGGCCACGCTCTCCGACGGCGAAACTTCTGAAATTGATATACGGAAACGCGGAGGAAAGTTTGATGCGAGAGGCGCAACGATATGGATTACGTGAAATAAAAAATGCACGCGCCATCTTCGATTTTCCGCGCCGAACGTATCTGTCGGTATCCTCTCTGTTTATATCAGTTTTCTTCAGACGATATTTCCGCTGTTATTCTTGACTTAATCGAAGGAACTTGTCGCGTAATTTCTTTTCCTTTTTTTTTTTTACTGAGCGTTGTTGGGGGATTGCAAACACGCGCGATAATATTTTTGAGAATCGAGACGTTCTCTCGTTTATTATACCTATTTGGAACTTAGATCTCAATCGGTATCGTTGAATAAAAATTGAAATGTTTTCTAGTATAAAATATAGTTGCGGCGTAACTTAAATCGCAATGTGCATATATGGAAGAAAATTCTAAAAATATAGAATCAAATTTTGTTAAATACTTAATTGACAATAAATTGCATGTAGTTATTCAGAGAAATGTCAACCATAACAGGGACAATGTAATTGATAATGTACGAATATTTTCATTTCCATGAAATGTTATGAATATGTAAAACTTGTCTCTCTACAAATAATTTAATTAACATGTGTATATGAATATGTAAAACTTGTCTCTCTACAAATAATTTAATTAATATGTGTTTACTATTATTATCACTGTACATGTTATGCGCAATATATAGTTACACTACCGTTCATTAGTATCCGATCAACATCATTTGTCATCAACAAAATGCACTTTCCGCCAGAACATTTTAGTGTAATTTTTTTTTATCGTATACACACGCATATAAATATTCCAATTGATGATAAATTTATCATTACGAATAAAAACGTTTCGTCCAGATTGGTCAGACGCTTATGAACAATAACGAACACTGAAATTATTTCTAAATACACTTCAGCTGTATTGTACAAAGTACGAAGTACCTTCGTCTCTCACATTTCCTAAAACTCCTCTCTCCCTAAAACTGCTCATCCCGGATTCTACGTCACTCCATTATGTCGCCAAAAAGTTAAATCGCTACGTCTACCGCAGCACTGGGTAAGAAAGTTTCGTCGACTTGACGAAGGTTGAAGAACAAGTTCGAAAACCGGTTGCCGCGTCCAAATGAACCGGAAGCTGCCGGTTCAATGGCACGTGTGCGCAACAGCGACATCGATGCGCATTATTCACACGTGTCGAACACAGTGTACAGTGACGATTGTTCGCGAAGATGTCGGCGGACATCGGTCGAGTATGCAAACGACATTCGCGTTAGACTGTCGAGGAAACAACTATTCGAAAGTTTTGGATACGGGACGCGTATCTGCGCGACATTACTCGCTAGATAGCAATATCGCGTGCAGATTTGCATCGGACGTGACGTGACGTTTCTAGCTTCCAACGTATTGTTCACGAAATGTGCGCTCTCTCTATCTATCTCTCTCTCTTTCTCTCTCTCTCTCTCTCTCTCTCTCGCGCGCGCGCGCGCGTTTTCGAGAGGAAAGGGAAATATTCTAGAGACGCGCAACGTTTCTAATTACGATACGTGACGACGAGACGTGACTGTCGCGTACGAAGCCTGAGACAGCCAATAGTTTTTCTTGATTAGCGTTTTCTTTTTCTCCTTTTTCTCTTGTCTCTTGCTGTGTTGGTAGTGACGATTTCTGAAGAAAGAGCAAACTCGATCGTTCTCGCGAGCGTTCGATAATCGCCGATAATTGACCTACGACTAGTGAAAGGGGCACGAGAGAGAAATCGAAATCGATGAGCGATCGAGAGACGCGCGCAAGAGAAATCGAACGGTACGATACGTCGGCGAATTAACGTTTGCTTGAATTAATTAGAGCAGCCTGAATTTTGTCAAGCTTCCGTGCCGACCAAATTGCCTAATAATTCTATCGGCTATTGATTATCAATTAATTTAAGTTTAAATGCTAGCAGGGTAATTAATCCCACGTCGTTCGATATTTATGCAAAATTGAATTAGAACGGGCGAACGTTATGAGAATATTAATCGATTTACACGGCCATCGGTTCTGTAATGAAATTTTAGCTCGTCCATTTCGATTATAAAAAAATGTAATACGTTACACGTTCCGGTTCTGTTCCCTCTGTTTCCCGGCCACTCCGAGCGCGTGTAATTTCGTATTGAAAGGTTCGCTTGTAAAAGGCTCGCTTTTTACACTTGTAACCACGGGAATGTGCTCTCAGCAGCTGTCTTTGCTGGGCAACTCCTTCGAACTTTTTCCCACTCGTTTCGTGCAACATCTTCATTTCGACAGTGACCTAGCCTCGCTGCTAATTCAGAGGTTGTAACAGCACCGAATTCTCGAACCTTTCAACCTCGAGAACACGCACATGTCCCATTGTCCGAACATTCTGCCCGATTCTTCGAAGCAAGGCCGAAGGATCGGACAACGAGCGATCGTCCGGAGGAAACGTGAATATTTATGGAAATAGCCTGGTTACAGTTGGCTGCGTCGTAGCACGAGAATTATCGTCGAGGCCCGCGTTATGTCGTTATTGCTCAATTTACGCGAGAACGACGCTCGCCTCTTCGAAAGGACGATTAGTCAGGAGCGGTGAGTGATGCATGTACCATTGAGAAATGGGATTAGTTGCAAGGGTAATGCACGCTCCACCCACGACAACCTCGTTTGCCTTGCAACACACATCCACGTGAAAGGGACACGTTCAAACACAATTTCACGCACGCCGGAGGAAAACGAAGGAGAAGGGGGAAAGTAAAGGCCATTTCTTGCTCTCCCTCCGTCCGTTGCATTATGCTATCGTTCGTACGTACGACCTTTCCTAGCTGATTAATGCGCTCGGACGCGTCCACTTCCCTGCCCCTACTATGTCGAACGATCAAGTGTACGTGTATGCCGACATTTTCGGGATATTGCGTCAGTAATAACTCGAACGCTCGTTTCATTCGGTTTGATTAAAATTCTTCGTTCTATTAAAATATAATTTCAATGTTGACGTGTCTAATTGGTCCTGGACGTTTCTACTGAAATACTGTTCTCCTAATGATTCTGTTATCTCACTTGGTACGAAGAAAATGTTCAATAATAAGTCACTGATTGAATGTACAAAGTATATAATGGATGTAATAGATGTCGATGTGTCTGACTAATTTTGGAAGATTTCTACGAGAATCTCGTTCGCTTCTGTCATTTTAGCTGGTACAAATAATAGAGAGGAAAAGTCGGAAATCGAGAAGATCGAATACTTTTTCTGAGTGAACGACCCATCTTAACGCGACTGACATTACAAAACCCAACTGGCTTTTCCACCCTAATCGCACTCTTTCAAACGGCCGGAACAACAATTATTCCGTTGACAATACTAAATATCCGGTTGTTTATTACATCTCGCGTACCACATTAACGCGAATGAAGAGAATGGTCGGGGGAAATTGAATGTAAATATATTTAACAGAAGGAGAAGGGGATGTAATAAACGTAAGAGGAATAAACAGAACTTAATGGAATCTCTTATCGACGGGAAAAGATAGTTCGATAAACAGAATTTAATAAGCAGAGAATTGTTAGTCCATGATACCGTGGTAGAAACACGCGCAACGCCTCGAATGCTAGGGGGGGAGAGGATACCCACCCTGTTTGCCTCGGTCGTTGAATCGATTTCGAATTGATTCCGCTACACTCTCCGGGGTGCCCTTTTGCCGATCGGCACGTCCGAATTTCTACAATTAAACGACGTAATTGGCTCGAACGCAATAAGTAGCCGGATATTAAGGTTAATTGGAAGCGTATCGCCAGTTTATTTGCAACAGCCAGTCCGATTATCACTCATTAACGAACAATCCAATTAAATCTTAAGCGGAGGACGCCGACGAAAGAAAGCTCGGCCACGTAGCTGATTTTAATTGCATCGACGCCCCCCTCCCTCCCCTTCGTTCGAAAGGATGGACCCCTGGCAATGGGTTCAGAGTTTAACTCTGAAAATAACGTTAACTGGTACGTTCCCGTCGCGATACCATTGTCCGAGCGATAACAATCGCTCTTAACTACCTCTTTGTACAACGGGTTAACCGTGAAAGGGTGTTTCACTCCTTTTCGAGTAGCTCGACCTTCCCGTCCGATGGTTCGCCGTTCTGTCTTTCTAATTATACTGGACTCACGGTGCATTCGTGAATAACGTGTGCAACGCGTGTCGAGGAAGAATCGCTAAATTATTCTTCCTCGTCGAGAGAGCATTAAATTATGTTACAATATGTTATTTAGAATGTTCTGGTCTTGATAACGCTTATGATTCCCCCTAAACGTCAATGAAAATTTATTTTGGAATCGAAGAATTTGAAGACAATGACACGTCTTATTTCATTCAGTGTGACACGCATTAGATTGTCCTACTCGATTGTACCATTCTTCCCAAATGTCTCTTGATACAATGGAATTAATCGTGGCCAATTTGGACCAAATTAACATTGGACAATCCAACAAAAAGAAAACCGTGTTGCACGTGCCTAAATATCATTATTTTGTCATTAATAAGGGCAGAAATGAAAAAAGAATCTCCGATTCCACTTGCCACCGTGTGTAGAAACAGTTTAATTAAGAAGTAACGCGCGTTTGATCGATTCGAGAATGTGCACGAGTTCCGATCGGAGATACGAGGCCATAGGATCACCGAATTTATCCACTACTTAGCTTACATCGAGATGCCGGTGGAATTTCGGTTGTTTCCCCTGGAGTTTGATACTTTCGTAAAATCGTCGTAAAATCGCCTCCGCCGTCTGACAACATAACCGAATCAGGCAATAAAAACGAAGTTTTATAGTTTGCAACAGCTCGGGAAAGGTTTCGCGGAGAGGAAACTTTCGGTTTTGCCTTCTGTTCGGTCAGTAAACATCGGGCGGTACGCCGCGATATCTCAAGCGGAATCGTATTCAAATAAAACATTGTACCGCTTAAATACGTTCCGCGGTGTGTATTCCCTCCGTTCACCCGCTTCCCTCCGGTTGATTCTGTCCATTAAATTATGGTCCATTAAAGCTGTAAACCGCGCGGTCTACCACGAATCAGCCCCTAAACGTTTCCCGTTCTCGAATCAGAAGACGAACAAATGATAAAACTCCGCGATAAATCACGGGACAGACTCTGTCGTAAAGCATCTTCAGCGACCCACCAGCGCCATTTCTCTTACAGTATATACGAGTTTCGACGCAAACAAAGACAAGACGAGTCGAGGACCAAGAGCGAGCCAGTGTTAAGAAAACAAATTTCAAATACAGACAGAAATTGAACGGATCAATTTTGCGCAACGCAGTAATTATACGAGGTCCGATACGAATGAAAGACAAATAGGCTTTTCGTCACAAACAGCGCGAAAGGAAAAAAATTCTCAAGCAAGAATTTTCCTACTCTTCGATCTTAGTAAATCATAAACTGTCGAAGAGAAGAAAGAACAAATTCCGGTACAAGAGTTACTTCTTCGCGAGATTGTCACGCGACAAATGGATTTGTAAATTGTTACACAACAATATTGTCTCTGGTCCTTCTTGCCAAAAGGAAAATATTTTCAAGACGACTGAATTTTCGTTGACTTTCTAAATGTCTGTTCTAATTGTCTGTTTGACAGACAAGCAATTTCTTGTCCCCTTTCTACCGAGTCCAGCGAGTCCGTGCACTGTTCCCGCACGTTATCCGCGAGGCGAGCGAACCGCGCATTTGTATATTTCACCGCCACTTTCCGCCGGTATTTTTTCCCCGTTGGCGTTCCACCGTACGTACATCTAGGGAAATTTAGTAGCGTGGCAGCGAGCGCATCCTCGAGGGGCCCCGAGATGCTCAGGGTTAGAGATCCCTGGCGTCTCGGCCAGCGTGCACGTGATTTCCCTCGATTTTCGAGGCTAAATCGGAAGGAGAATCGACACACGAGAGCCAGATGGCCGCGACTCGAATAGGGACTCTGCGTCGTATCGACCAAGTACTCTCGGTTCCACCACCAAAGCGAAAGACGGAGAAACCGACGCGGTTGCAACGACGGCCGAGAGTAGAGAGTAGAGGAAAAAGTAGAATAAGCCGTCAGGTCGAAAAACTGGATTTATTTTACTCGCGGACTACCAATGGGAATAGAATAAAATTGTTGTCACGGTGTTCTGTAAAGAATGGCTTCGATAAGGAATCAAATAAACAGAGAGACAGAGAAACAGAGAGAGAGAGAGGGAGAGAGGAACAAAAGAATGGCGGAATTAATAGCGAAGATGATGAACGTCGGTAATGGAATGAACGCCGATGGATAAACGCGAAAAGAATTGATAAGATAAAGAAATATTTAGAGGGAGATAGATTGAGAATAGAAATTCCGTCGCAGGAAAGAGACATGATGTCATACGTTACCGACGTTGGAAAAAAAATTTCAGAGGAATGGATTTTAATATTTCTTTACGATCAAATCGGAAAACGTCGATAGAGTTGAAAACGAAAAAGTCTAATACACTCGAGTCATTTATGAATTTATAAATAGGATGCAAATCAAGGATGAAAGTTTAAAAAAAGAAAAAAATATCAGAGAGTTTCGTGGAAGTCGAAGATTAAATTATTAAGGCAAGCGACATTTTCATATCTTTGATAATATAATGACGTTTAAACTGAATAATGTTTGGAGGTGACGAAACGTTCGACAATGCATTGCTCATCGTGTTTTTCTTCAATTTGTGGAAAGTTTTTTACTTCAAAAGGATGAGAAAAGAACGAGGAGTGAGTTGACAAGAGGAATGGGAGAAAAAGGGCAAAGTGGAAGCGCATAGAGCGAAGAACGGTTCGACGACAATGAAACAGAACTGTCGCATCTCTTGACTGTAACGTGGAGATTTAGAGGGCTCGTGTCGATGGCACTGACAACACAATGACGGTGTATCACGATGTTCAACGAGGCATATGGCCACCGTGTCGAGCCAATGTCACATAAGGCTGACGATAGTTGCATATACATACATATATATATATATATATATATATATAGAGAGAGAGAGAGAGAGAGAGAGAGAGAAACTGTACAAGTGGCCAAACATGCATCTATCTACTGAGCGGTGCGATTTGTTCGGCAACTGTTACGTCATAGTTCGTTGCTAATCGATTTTCCGCAGTACTTCATCTTCAATATTATAATTCATTTAATTATCCAATTATGGAAATTTATTTAAGTCTCTCTTTTCACGAATTATTTATCGTTATTCCCGTTTGTTTCTCCTTGCAATATTCCATTCATATTCCACACGCGGAACCTTATTATACGCAGCTGCGATCATGTATAGATCTAATTTGAAGCATAATGTACGAAGAATAATTCGAATCTTCGTTTCATCTAATTTTTTACCAATTAATAATTTATATTCAAATTTGTGAATATAATACTTGAATTAAGAGTGATTATATCGAATAAAATTACCTATTTATACGTCTGACCAAGTTCGAATGTTTCCACTGAAACCGCGTTCGCTTAATGACCTGGTAACTTCACTAATAAAAGTATAATAACTTTATGATTGAATATTCATTCCATTCATTTTCTTCTTTCTGAATTCCATGATAACTTTCTACAGCTAACGTTCTAAGTCTACTTTTATGAAAGATTAAACATATATAATGGCTGAGTAAAATAACATATTTATAGGACTGACGAAATTTGGATATTTCCACTGAACCCTCGTTCGCGCAACGATTCCGGCTACTTCGCTAATGAAAATTACTTCATGAATTTTGCAAACAATCTGTCTGTCTATTCTGTATACGATGATTCTACGTTAATAATTAACCAATTAAATAAAGTTAAATATATCGGATAAAATAATACATTTATACGTTTAGGTGACTTTAGCCATTTCTAGTGAAACTTCGCTTAGTTTAATGATCGTGTAATTTCACTCGACGTAATTAATATAAACGAAAGATTTTGAAATGGCTCCGATCCAAGATTAAATAATTCCACCCAATTCAGCCAAAGCTTTTCACTTGAATATTTGACTGGTTCGCTGTATATTTTATTTATTTCGTCCGCGGAGATTCATTTTGACGCGTTGGAATTGCATATCCAATTTTAGACGCAGGGAATGTAACAAAACTGGTCGCGGTTAGTCGATTTCTTCTCCGCGTGCACAAAATAATTACCTTCGTGTAATGTGACGGGCCAAGCTACTAACGTTTGCTTAGCGTCACTTCGAGACCACGTAGAAAATCATTGTGGCTCTAACGCGTTGGAAATTGCGAAACTTTTCTCAACTCTGATATGGACATCTTTCCAGAACGACAATTTACGACCGCGTAAAAATTCAGTGACCTCGCAGTTAATAGTCCTATTTTAATCCTATGCGGTTCACTGTCCAAACATTTTCGACATGGTATATGAATTAAACAGGTTCATTGTTCAGTCTCCCTAAACAAATTTCGATGCCATGCCTATAGAAGTGTATCTTTCAGAGGCTTTCGTTTAACGAGTAATAAATATTTAATTTTATATAACTGTGTTTTATTTATTACTTGTTCAAATTCATTTTGAAAATTAACGCGAATCTCGTTTCTACACTTTAACAAAAATCAAATGGATCGTAAAGAGTTGATCTTTTCGCATTTGTAGACGAAATGTCTCGCTGTGGAATGTTGTTTGCGATACGTATAAAGTATCTCGTAACGCAATGTCGTTCGTGTGCCGTTTTCGACGAGATGTCTCGCTACGTAATATCGTTGACGTAACACTTTGGACAAAGTATCTGGTCTTTTCACTTAGAATTCGAGATATTTCGACGATTCGAATAAAAATGAATTCTTCTTCTAAATAAATTATTTTACTTTGTATATGATCGATAATATTGCCGCAGTATCGTGTGATTTTTAGCGATGCATTAAAATAATTTTAAATATGCGTCCTTCTGTGCGTGTATTATTTAGTGCTTTCATCTTCTTATTTTTTACGGATTCAAAAATTTCGAGCATGATAAGACTTTAAAAGAAATTATGACTTATTCGAACAAATAAATGTTTAAGTATCGAAGCTCCGATTAACCATATTTAAAATCGAAACGTCCAACTACGATATTTATATTTCTCAAAGAACGTACGAAAATTTATTCTGTTTGAAATTTGATGAGACGTTTCATTGCTCAGATACGAATAGATCAACCAATTAAGACAAAAAGGATTTACATCTAATTATACGTGATCCGCACTCTGTCGTTGAAAGAACTCGAATATTCTTCAGACTTTTAGTAAAATCGGAGAGATTGGTGCTGGTTCATCCAACGACCGACGATCATTTACATCGCGGCCAATGTTTGTCCGTCGACGTTGAGCCAAAATGAAAATTTATATTCCTCTGTTCCACATGCCGGTAAAACGGCCGTTCGTCCATAGATTATTCCGCCTTTGACAGCAGCGAGAAACTAGAATTTTCCTCCGTAAAGCTCTCTTTCTCTTTCTCTCTCCCCCTCCGTTTGCCCGCTGATTTCTCATTCCTCTGTTGACCGCGTTACCATCGCCGGCAGATTTCTTTTTCTTTTCTGCACGTATACGTCGGGAGCAAAGAGTGGTACGTGGTTTTACGAACCTGTCGAGAGCGTGAAGACGTAGATTCAGCGTCCCGTCACCCGGATGCCCGGAAGCTGAAGTGTCACGACGACTTCTGCTGCGATGTTCCCTTAGAGCCGCCGTGTCGTACCAAACGGCACTATAGTGTCTGATGTACGAGCCATGAATGATCGCTGAAAGCACGAGAAAAGTGTTTCACATTAAATTCACCGTCTATCGACCGAATTTCGTTCAATGTTCAAAATTCTCTTCGCATAAATTATTATATTTCGAATCTCCGTTCTCGACTTTTGTTTCACGTGAAATAATTCGTACGTGCAAGGTAACAATCATAAATATTTCTGATCTTCGCTATCTTCTCATACTAATTCTACGTTGAAATAAAAATACCATTCAAACAGACTGTACGAATTTGCTCTTGAAGTTTCTACTCAATGTACTGTGATAATTGTCAATAATTTCTAATCGGTAACCGCGAAGAGTTTCAAGTCTACGTTCTTCCCATAAGGGTCTAAAAATTGCCATTAGTAGACAGTTTGCCAATAACCAACGAGGAATAACGAGGTTCAATTCTTCAACCATTGGCAACCATCGCAAACAACTGACCGCTTTTGAGATATCGAAACAATTCACGTGTCATCCCAGGTAGCGTATTTCTTGCAAGTCCGAGAATTCGTACGTTCAGGACACGTCAATTTCTGTTGAAATGCGAGAAGAAACTCTGAATTCTCCATTGATCCTTGAAGATAAACGGGAATAGTAAACAAATCACTTCCTCGATGTTTAAGCTTGATTTAATTCAGATAATTGAATGCATCTCTTAAAGTCGATGTTTTTTTCATTCAAAGTTTCTTAAAATTACAGGAAAGATGTAGAGAAAAGTCATCGAATCAATTGTACGCTACTGCTGTATTTAAGACATTAAATCAATCACATAGAACACGGTTGAAACCAACGCAGATTTGTCAGACAGAAAATTCCAAAAAGCAGGAGAATTCAATCTAATAATAAACAACTGAATACCTCTCAATGCCGAATCAACTACGAAATAGTCACTCTATCGCCAGGAAATGGTATATAATATAATTCCAAGCACGAAATTTTGCAAAAGCTCGGCTGGAGCGCGCAGAAACTCCCCCGGCTGAAATGTCGAGAGAAGGATCTGAATGCAAATTATTTCCGTGATAATACATTTTCTCGATTCGACGCGCCCTATCTTCAAGATGTCTGATCACGCGCGGACTCGTTTTACTTAAAAGGTGTCCGACTACTACAGACTCATTCTATTTAGGAATGTCTAGCCAATGCGAACTCGTTCTACTTAAAGGCGTCGGGCTATGTGGAAGCTCATTCTACTTAGAAATATATGACCACGCATGAACTCATTCAACATTTAGTCGACATTTATCTATTTACCGCACGCAACGCCCGTAACGATTCCGAGCAGCCCCCTCGAGCTTGCAACCACTGTGAATTGGTGATATCATCGTTCTGCTTTCATAATAGCGTCGGGTGGTCCGAGACGAAAGCCGCTGACTTATTTCTCCGAGGCACGGCGATCAATTCTCGCGATTCTTCGTCGTCGTCGTCGTCGTCGTCGACGGCGAAGGAAAGAGGGAAATTCTACAACGTCGTCTTCTTCCTGGCGAGGGAGGTTACTACATCCAGCACGGGGTGATCGATCGAACACGGGCAACCTTAGGCGAATATTCTCATCGGAGCACCATCGAAAATTCTTGCGCCTCTGTTCTATTCGAGGCTCCCTGCTAATTCAATATTAGCCTCGGCAGCTGTTGCTCCCCGCATACTTGTCGATAGGTGGCAATTATTAATTTTCGGAAACCGTGAACGCGAATCGATATTAGACTACTAGAGAACGTAGCTTAGATAATTTCCCGTCCCATGTGCCGCAAGTTCCAGCTTGTTAACTATTATGTAGTTTACCATACGCGTTCCCATAGTACGCGCTAGCTGAACTCTCGATTATTACTAGTCGGCCAGACTTGAATCGAAATCAAACGCAAGTCACTGGGCGAAAGAGAGAAACACTATTTGACGCTAAATTTTGTATATAAATTTTGTATCTAATCCACCACCAAAGTCTTGCCTTCGCTCATTACCTTGGTCAATTTTCTATTGGAACTAGACGCTTGTAAATTATTGAAAAAAGAACGTAACTGAATCAATAATGATGAAAACTTGCCGATATTTCAAACTGTAATACCATAAGAACAGTGATGGAAAGATTATGGTCTGTTCTGTACAACAATTCCTCAAAATTTATACGATTTTTGTTATTTTATTGATCCTTGAACATCGTCGTCCAACACTGATATCCAAAAATTCAACAAAACGGTGAAAAAAGAAATCGTAAGAGGAAATCGTCGTAAAGAGAAAATTTAAATCGTTCAAACCGTGACGAACACAGTCGTGAAAAAATGTTTACAATATTTTTAGAATTGTTTAATGTTTACAATATTTTTCTTTTTTTACAATTCTCCAGAGTAAAAGTATGCGTACTGTCCCATCCGCTACAGGATGTAAAAACATGTTCGAAAGCAATGAACTCAGAGCTGTCAAAGTAGAGACTGCACGCTTTAAAATGAGATCAAATAAACTGTCGCGCGACTCTTTTTTTCACGAACTTATAAAGTAGTTTAACTAGTAAAGTTTGAAATATCGACAATTTCTCATCGTTATATTGGTCCAATTGCGCTGTCACTGTAATTTGTTGTGTACGTTACTACGAAACATAATGACCGAAGTCTCAGTCAGTCTCTACCATTTCACATTGGAATTTGAAACAAAAGTGAAAGAAGTGCGAGACATTCCGTGCGAAAAGAAATTCCACTGTGGAATCCCTCTGAATAAATTTCGCGCAGAGAAGATTGTCGTAGAAAACAAAAAGGACCGAAGAATATTTTCATTAGACGCCTCCGTGACGAAGTGATTGCCAGTCGTTATTAGACTAGATCTGACCTTGCAAACATTTGACGCCGGTCAATTGCACGCCGGTCGCTTGTATCACTTTACACCGATCTGACAATAAATGCTCTCCGACCTTTTAATCTTCAAATATTTGCCATTGCGACGGGCAATTGGGCGCGAACTTCCATTCCCGCCGATGCTTTCCCGCTTTTCAAACCGAGTTCGATCGGTCTCGAGCAAGTCGCGCTCGTAACTTACGGCACGCTTCCTTTTTTTCCCTTTCCCCAAAGCTCGTTCGAATTAAGTTTGGAATTACGTTCTCGTTCCACGCTGGCTGGATCAGCTTCGATTGCCTGCTCGTCGGCACCTTGCACGCGCAATGAGCACCACTTCAAAGTTTTCAGCTTTCGCGTGGCAATTTGTAGTTCAACTGCTTCAACATATCCGCGATAACAATAGCGTTCAAAATATCTGTTGTGGCTCACTTGCCAAACAGAAGAATTTATGGAATGTCGCATGAAATAAAATGATGACGAGATTTCCTACAAATATCGGTATATTCACCAAAGGCTTTTGGCTAGACGAAGTACGTTTCTATTTTATCAAATCTTGCAAATTCGCGTCAAGCGAGCTGAGAAATGTTCACAATATTGTTAAGAATATATTGCTTGTGGTAATTATCCTCACCATGTACCGCGTGTTTGAATCGACAAAATTAGGGAGGAATAAAAGCGATCGCCTTTCTAAATAAACCTAACAAGACTCGCTGATAAACGCGTTCGAATTTGATACTCAGTTTAAACGCAAGATTCGCTGAAATAAAGTCTTGTTCAGGTAAACTGGGCGTTGAAGCAGAATCGAAAGTGGATTTAGAAACTAAAATTCAATCGTACAGTGTGTACACAGAACTGCGAATTATCGAGTTCGTTTCGTTTCGTTAGGCAATCTGAGGTCCGCAACGCCGGCTTTCATAACTCGTCCATCCTGTCCAAGTATCGCGTATTAGACCGCGTATTGCGTCACGAGCTCGACACAAAAACAGAGCTGTCGCTATTTCTGCCGTCGTTGTCGTCAGCCATTATCGTAACCGTAACCGTGTTATTGTCGTGAAATCGCACGCGAGCTCGCGCTGCCCCGTTGAAATCCCATTAATGACGTTCGAGCGGCTTCGATGCGTCGCAATATCAGAATCAGCGTCAATCGGCGCGATGCAATTATGATCGGCCGATCGAGAACCGTGGTTCGAAAACAAAAAAAAAGGAAAAGAGAGAGAGAGAGAGAGAGAGAGAGGAAAGGAAAAAATTCACCTCGATAGGCATTTCGCGTTCAAGCGTGGAATCGATATGCTAAATTTTCGGTGGCGCGTGCACGCGAGGATATCTGGCGATCGTTCTGGTCACTCGCCCGCCGACAGATTTATCCAGCATTTCCGCCGGATATCGTGCGCACCATTGAGTGACACCGTACGCCCCGGTTATCTGCGCGTCGGTCCTTGTCGCAGCTTCCGTAGACGAGTCGCTGTTGCGGCGAGAATTTCCAATGAACTCGACGAAATACGCTAAGAGACGGGCAACGCGTCTGTCGCGAGTTGTCGCTTTAAAATGGTTAACCAGTGAATTATTTATCGACGTAGATGCGTTTGTGACGGAGCGAGAACGAGGACGTGAAATAGAATTTATTAATATTGTAATGAGACCGTGATTCTCACGGCTGGATTGTGGATTTTCATACAAACGCGCATTTTCGAAGAAAAAATTGAAAGAGAAGAATCCTGGTAGAATTTCATTTCACGTGGCATAGAAAGCACTACCTTTTGGATATTTTATTGTATTTTATATATTTTATTCTATTATGTACAATTTTATACGCGAAATTTATTCTTCTTCTAAAATCCATAAAACGCATAAAAATCCACAACCCAGTCATGATCGTATTCAGCTTGAATATGCAACGTTGATGGATGCTCCAAACTTTCAAATGGTATTGTATACATTTCGCAGAACATTTAGACAATTAATTATTAATTATTGAACAAGCTTCAATATTTAATTCACAATAAATATTATATGATGCCTGTACGCATTTTCAGATTAGTTTCAAACTTTTAATCACACCTGATTACAGTAATAAAATTTCAGAATGCTTTCTACATTTGTCTACGGTGAGTGTTCGAATAGAACTTGCCGAAAGACAAATATTTTACAAAACCAACGATCGTCCCTCCACTGTCAATAATTTTTCACTCGTACAGCAACAGTTTTCCCTGTTCAAATAAACGGATTCAACCAGCATGAATTTATTTAATCAATTACAGATTAAGATTCAGCCGAATTGTAAGTAAATAAAATTCATCGAAACGACGGTTTGCATCGTTGAAAGATCTTGGTAATTGCCAATTACGTTCCCGCGAGATCATGCCGCGCGAGATAACGCCTTGCAATCAGTAAAATCAACAAGCCACTCGCGCTCGAACGACATTAGAATTAGATTCTTTTCGCAGAGTGTTAGAAATTTAATGGGCGATGTTATCGCTCAAAGGAGAAAGCAAAATCTTAGGAAGGAACGAGGAGACCAGGCTATTTAACAGGTCGGCCGGCGTGTAAACTGCTTTCAGCAGAAGCTTTAAACTTGCCTCTTTGTCTTACAAGCCGAAACTGTCTCAAAGTTCCATCCTCTTTCTCTTCAAACCCAATTACATCGCTACCAGGAGTTGGCCCCGTCTGCCAGCGTCCTGAAGCAGCGAAACTCGCTAAAAGGAGCAGGCGAGGGGGTCAGGGAGATTTGATAAAACGGAGGACTGACAACCCCGTTGACCCCTTTCTGTGTGTCGTGACAAGAGAGAGACAGAAAGAAAGAGAAAAAAAAGAGAATTGGACGTACACTCCAGTTCGTAATAGTATTAGAACACTTTCCGGTTTCACACGAAACCTGATAAATGGTTTAAATTAACGATTAACCTATTGAAAAGACTACGTTTGTCACAATGTTACGAGTGGTCGAGATTTTTCAAAATGATACAAGCTACTGAGAAACGATAAAAAAAAAAGCTATCGAAAGAATCTCTTGGATTTCCTTCCAACACAGGCACGACGTTGAAAAAAATTTGGTTTATTTCAATCGTTCTAAAAAGTAACATCAGTCACTAATGATCAACCGGTTAATAATACAATTTGCATAAAATTAATTGAAAATATCGCGTATAAAAGTGTGATGTTTATTATAATATTGAATTCTTTACTTATGTATCTTCAGGTTCAACAGTCTCTACGTATCTTTCAATCGAATGATATCGAACAATCAAATCGGATAATAAATCCTAAGAGGATAATTTTGCTCGCTCTTTCTATCCACTTGCGAACGGCAGTGTACACGCAGGGAAATAGTCGGCAAGCGGCTTTTATCTCTCTTTCATGAATCGTACGATTTTCGAAGAACCGTGTAGATGAAATCCGAACGACGCCGTAAATTACTTTTCTGACGGAGTAATATCGAATCCAGCCACCAGTCGATTTCGCCAAACAGCCGAAACGTTCTGCGTTCAGAGGCGTTTGCCAACGTCCTCAACGTAACAGAATAGTCGCAACATCAGGTTTCACGGAATATTCGTGTGTATCCGTGAAAGCGTACCTGGTCTATGCACGTGTACGTACGTACGTACGTGTGTGTGTGTGTGTCGGAGGGTGAGGTGGAAACGCACCCTGTGAACGCGACGACTAATGTCTCGTCGAAGCAAGCTGACCCCCGTAGGTGAATCGATCATTCCTCTCTCTAGATTGGTAGATTGGGAGCGCAGTTGCGTTCTATCGTAGCGAGCGCATGGTCACGGGACGTGTACAAATAAGTAGCCCTGGCTACACACTCCCGTGACAAATAGGGGAGGAAATTCGTGTATGGAAACTAAGACGAATTTCGTGTGCAATTTTCTGCGAGGGGCGGGTGGAATTCACCGCGAGTTGCTCTCTCTCTCTCTCTCTTTCTCTCTCTCCCTCTGGCTAAAGCCAACTGCAATCGGAAGTTGAACGTGGCGACGATATATCCACAACCGCGGCGCCACAGCAGTGGCTAGCAGTCGAGTTTTCCAACTTTTCCGCCGCAGTTGTCAACGCGGCTCCGAATTTTCTCGGAGTTTGATTTCAAACGAAGATGAAAAATATAGCTGTTTGGCAAATCTATCGCCGTTATTTATTTCGCCTTCGTGCAGTTTTATGAAAATTTTTGAAATTGAGCTTCTCGAGGGGGAGGGGTGGGGAAGCGAACCTACTAACCAAATAAGTTACTCAGGCCTGTTTTTCAAAGTCGTCAAAATCTACAGAATAAAGATCACAGAAATTATAAGAGAAATATAAAACTATTGATTATATACCTATAATTATATACCTATGTTTGTCGACTGACCGAAAAGTTTCAAAAAATATATACGCGGTGCTAGGTAAATTGCTTGCGCTTCTGTTTGCTAGAAGTCCAGAATTTAAGAAATATTCAATTAATCATCGAAACGTAACTAACAATAAAAGTTTACGTAAATTGTAAAATTACAAGATTACAAATGACAAATTACAATCAATCTCCAACGTTTCATCGAGCGTAAAATTTAAATGGCAAACTGAATTAACAATTCAACACGACAGACGCGCCGAATCGCGGTAAGTTATTAAATTCCTAAATTATTAAATACGAAACGTTTGAAACATATTTTCGAAAGTCTATAAATATGATGAATTCGATCTTAGCGTTAGACCTTTTCCAACTCAATCATCTCGTGTTCTCCAGTGGATTTGCTCGTTATCTGGAGATAGAATCGCGTCACACCAAACACCTCTCGATTGTGCTGACAGGTGGAAAGAGGATAAACGAGCAACGACGGGTAAAAGGGAGTCGAAGGGAAATGGAATCTTGATCTACCATCGCGTGTTTCATGGATTTTGGATTAACACCGTGCTAAATGGATAAAAAGCATTCGAGCTTGTTCTCTCTTGCCTCCTCCCCGACCCCTTTCTTTTTTCTTGCCGTTGGAACTAGCAGACGGGAACGAGCGAGCACTCGACGCGCGCGAACCATCGGCTGGAACTTCGGAGACCGATAAAATATTTAACGGAGGTTCGAACCGACACAGGGTTGAAACAAGCTACATGGTATAGACTGATCATTTATTTGTAAAGGAAATAGCCCGGATCCGGGACCCAGAGTAAATCGTTTCCTCGAAAAGTATTATCCAAGAGAGATTCATAGAATTCGATCGGGAACATCGTTCCGTTTATTCCTTCAATTTTTATCTACGATACGTCAACTTTGCTCGGAACGAGTTCCGATTGTGATTTTCCGACGATAAAAAAAATATGGAAAGTTATTAATGAATTATTTATATAACATTCTACTGGATGTTAGAACTGTGAGGTATACGGTATTATAAGGTTTTATAATTATTACTGGTGCACATTTCAGATCAATACAATTCGAAATGAACGACATACTTATTCAAATACTTGGTCAATAATGAAATACATTGACGTTTCACATTTCGGCATTCTACGCTTTTTACGAGTAAAATATCTCAAAAGATATCATCTACAGGAGTGCCATTCTGAATTACGTGGAATTTTTATACTTTTCAAATATGAATACAAAGTCTTACAAAGTTATGATACTAGAAAAAGAAAAAAGGAAGTCAGAGGAACGTACAAATGGCCGTGAATGAAGAGCGAATTGTCAGATAATTAAAGGAACGGCGGCCCACCTTGGCCAACAAGTTTCCGTGGTATTTTCCTTGGAAAAGAATGAAGTCGCGGTAGGAAAAAATTGCTCACAAAGGCGGGTCCGGTGATGAATTAAATAACCATGGAAACTAGTCCATTCAGCATCTTGTAATCCCCGTGCAAGGCGGATTTACAACCTTGCTGACTGCGTTCCCTTTCATCCCCCACCATTCATTTCGAAAGCTGTAGTACGATTTTCGGTCTTTCCTTCACGTTTCTGACGAACAATACGCGAAATCTATCTCGTGAGAAAAGTGATGGCAAATTGAATACGACGAATGGACGTCAAGAACACACACGCGAGAATGAAATTCCTGCACGTTGTACAGTGTCTGACTCGTTAAGAATCAGACACAATAATTTATCGCAATATTATAAATGGCAATCTTTTTAAATGTTATAGAGAAAAACGTAATATTTAATGAAAAGATATGAATCGCAAAGGCAACGATGAAAAGATATAAACCTCAATATGAAGAAGTGAAATGTCATTACAGTAAAAGTCATTTAAATTAATATTTCATTCATACATTAACTGAAGATAATGGCGAATAAAATGTTACATTAATACAACGTTGATCGTTCACAGGTTCAATTAATTCCTATTTTATGAAAAACGTTGAGCTCCACTTTTATCGCAGTTTCTTATAACACGGACAAGTTCCTTCGAATTTTCCAAATCATACAAGGGATATATTCGTCAACTGTTCGACGTGAAAGTGAGCCTCTCGGCATTGTGTCTTCGATGAAATTCTCGCGAGACACGCGAGCCTCTCGATCGGTTCTATCCGTTCGTTCATTATATTATAGACGTTTCATTACGTTCGCGTGCGTACTTTGAGAGAATCAGCGAATTATTGTTTAAACTCTCTCGAGCGAGAATATCGACGCGAGATAGACGATGCAGGCATTTAGTTGCTAGTTGACTTTCACGTTTGACGGTGGCTTGACTCAGTTTTCGATAAAAATTACCATCTCTTTTCTTTTTCATTGGAGTTTTGCATGCTAACGCGTATTTTCTATCCCGTTATTTCCACGGTCAGTTTCTCGATAGAGTTTGCTAAAACAATTAAGACGAGTTCGAGCTGACCTGCGACCCTTCTCAGCGTTGCGTACCTTGTATGTCATTTACCAGCACGGTTAATTCTCTCTCTCTTTTATATACGCGTATCTCTTAGTTTACGACGTATTAAAGTACGCAACAAATTCTTGGCCGAGATATGCAGACGAGCGTTTCACGAAACACTTTGCCAACGACTTTCCGCGATCTACTTTCCTACCATTTATTTATTAACGCTCACCACTCCCGGCTTAAGACACATGTACTAATTCAATTTCTGCTGCCTGTAAATTTGATAAGGACGAGACTTGTTTTCTTCTTTCCATTTTTTCCATTTTTTCTTTCTTTCTTTCTTTTTTTTTTTTTTTTTTGTTTCTTCTTCAATCACGATGTCAAAGAAACGCGAATCTCGTTATGAAATGTCTCGTTGTGCAACGAGATGAAAGGAAGGAATTCCAGCAAGAAGAAATTCATTTAGAAAAATTTAGACTCCTCCCAGTACGAGGAGAAATTAGCTCCGAGTAATAAGTAATAAGTAAGATGGCTTTACAACAGATCATCGTTTCATAACTTTATTAGTACTCAACTCTCAGTCTCGCTTTTTCGTTGGTTTGCTAAAATTACAAAAATGCCCGGCTACCTTCTCGCTCGTTCTTCCCTTAACCGTCATATCAAAGAAACGCGAATCTCGTTATGAAACATCTCGTTGGAGACGCTTACATATTATAAAAAGAAAGAGGGAAATTAACAAATTGCGAATGCAACGAAATTCGACTTTTACGAGATACGACCGTAAGTATTCTCCTCCTCCCCCCCCCTCCCCCGCCGGATAAATTCATACTGGAAGCAATCGAAGTATCAACAGTAAAATTGATTGTCTCGATTTTATAATTTCGACCGTCGGATTACACCGTGAGCCGAACAGTCCGCGATGAAACGCGACTTGAATCGCGCGCAGTAGAATAACTCGTTAAAGGTCAGCCACAGCGGGGTTAGCTCGGTGTGTACATTGGAAGTATGCCTGCTACATGAAAACGAACATCCACGTTTCGCCTCCGAGTTGGGTTCCGTTTTTTTTTCTGTTTCCTTTTTTCTTTTTTTTTCTTTTTTTTTTTGTTTTTTTTTCACATGCGCTACACGCAGCACTCGTTACCGGTGTGTCGGTGTAAAATTTTAACTACGTAATTAAAAGTTCCGCTTGTTTTCGATTCCCTTTAAACGGCAGCTGATGAGCGCGATTCAATTATCGAAACCTCGATCGGCGATCGGCCACTACTCGGCCCATCGGCCTCCCCACGTTTTTTTTTCAAACTGAACGCGCTAAATTTACTTACGAATTAAATAGAGTTGCGCGGCTATAGCAAGTTTTGGCAAAGAGGCGGCAGATTCATTTTCGTGAATCGTATCGCCGCTGCCGGATGCGGTATTCCAGCGTTCCATCGAATATTTCAGAGGCTGGTCGAAACATACGAAAGCGTTTTTACGTAACGTTAAATGAAACGAGCACGATAAACGAAGTGAGAGAGACCATAAAAGCGCTATTTATCACAGGCGAATAAAAGTGATACGGTGAAAATGTCATTTTCAACGCGGTTCGCTTTCGGTGATGCGAAGCAATTAAAGTTTAATCAAAGTTCCAAATCGTCCGTAGGTTCGAGTTGAAATATCGATACAGGAAATGTTAAATAAATATCGCCGGTTAATATCGCGTTTCACTCGGCGATAGCGGCTTTCAAACACGTTTCCAGTCAGAGGAATTGCCAGCACGCGATCCGTATATTCTAAACAATGATGGGCATCTATTCCTGGAATTGCACATAAGCGGGCATAAAAAATATTTGCACATTCTGACTTCGTTAGAAAGTATAAGTGGCGAAGGTTTTGTTTTATCAATTTCTGTACCTTGGTTATTATGGAAAACTATACTAAATGGAATAGATGGACTTGATTGACAATGAGTCACAGAACTTTACATACGTATATAAGAAATTTCAAATACTTGAAAGAAAGGCTTTAGACATCTTTACAGATGTTGATTAATTTAGTTACAATTCCCAAATTATCGACGATGTTTTTCACATTTGTTTGAAAGAATGTACAAATAATTGGAAACGCAAAAAGAATGTTCTTCAGATTATAATTATAAAAATGATAAGAACACGTTTGCTCGCGGTGAAGGTATGTTAGATTTTTTGATTTTATTCTTCTGAAATATCGTGACTTTTACAAAATCTGTAGATATTATAACCAATAAATAAATTATTCCAAATAAAATAGATAAAATAAAATCCATACCTTTCCTTTAAAATCTAAAATTTGATAAATGTACGTATGTGGACTTTTATGACTGTGTAACCATAATATAAGTATGTAAACCATAATGTAAATGCCATAATAAATACAACGATGTAAAAGTACTTTTCGTAGCAACTACATTTTTTCGTCAATAAATAAATGTGCTATTTTTTCCCTAAGCAGCTCTCTAAATTAGTTCGAAAAATATAGAATACTATCTCTCTCTCTCTCTATCTCTCTCTCTCTCTGTCTGTTTCTCTCTCTTTTAATCTTTAACCAAAGAAGATCTTCATTACCAAGCAATTTTTTAAGAATATCTTCCTTTTGAGCCAACGTCAACGAACAACTCGGCAGACAAACTCGCCTTTAGGAAGATCTTTGATGTCTCCTAATGGAAAAGTTAGTACCAAGGAGTTTGTCAATATAAAATATAGGGATTCACTCAGATCAAATTCACTCAGAACAAAGAACAGTAACTTTCTATAATTATCCGGCTCGCACGAAGCCGCGCAAAAGAGAGAATGACTCGGAATAATCTGTGCACACAGGCATAACATTTTCCCAGGCAAATGTTCCTTCGCCAACTGAGAAACTTGCCGAGATTATCGCTCGCTGCATTTTCTTCGGAAGAACAGTAACGAATTGCTGGGGAATTTCGCGACGCCACGCCGCCTGCTGGAACGGTATTGCCGCAAGGAAATCTGCGTCAAGATCTTCGTCCAGCGATTCTTAATCGAAACGAATTTTCACCGAATTCAATCTCGCGATACGATGTCAACTTGGAAGAATTGCGGTACAAGTTGCACTCGTGACTTTAATCAATTAACGAATGTAATATGCGCACTAACACGTTGAATGCCGATAAATTTCTATTCTACGAATATAATAAAAATAGATGTACGAATATAATAAAAATACGAATATAATAAAAAAAGATGAACCTAGATGGATAACTGTTCGATTCGTTGCATTCTTGCAGCTTCAAATGCATAAAAATGAGAAATTTTACTATCAAAAGTCCAACAAGTCCACAAAGTCTTGCACTCTTTTTTCGAAACATCCTACGTGTGTGAAATATTCATTCCAACAAAAAGCAATGAATTAAAAAAAAAGAGAGAGAGAGAGAAAGCGTATGGAAGTAGGTACAATGTTTCAACCGAAACAGAAGATGAATTATCAATTTTCCAGGTGCACTTGCCCGTGACGGAGGGTGTCACTTGCAAAACGTACGATCGGCAGTGTCGCAGGCGAGAGAGGGCGAAATATTTCGAAAAATAATACCGCGCCGCGTCAGCAATGATATACATTAACAGCGGCATTTTTCCTGTAGCCGTTACAACGCAATCGGCCTGCCATTTTCGTCGTTCCGCGTCCCATTCCCGGCCTCCCCCTCCCCCCATCCTCGACACGTACACATCGTTGTCCGCAATTTTATTCGGGGTACCGCCCAACCCTCTTGCTCCTACACTCTCCGACTGTTACTCCACCCATGGAGGTCGGTTGTTACCGCCAATTCGCATTATCCAATTTTTCGTGTGTCACGTACCGTGTCCCCGATTCGGTAGAGGACACTTCCTCGCTGCAATTACAACACAGACCAAACCATCTCGTTGCGCTGTTTTCCGCGTCGATGTTTGCAGGACGCGCCGATTTTCTACTATTCTCCTCATCTATTATCCCCCTACTGTGCGCCACGCCAGCCAGTTCGCGCTCACTCCGTCTCCTTCCCTTACTTTTCCACTCGTCTCCCCGCCACGCGCTTGTGGCTCTCTTTCTCTCTTTCTTGTCAGTATTTTTCACTTCCATTTTCACTTTTCTTCCCCCGTGGTCTCTAATTTTCTCTCTCTCTTCTTCTTCTTCTTCGCGATAGTCTTTGTCACTCTTTCCATTTCGTACTCTTCCTTCTGCCTCTCGCTAACTCACTAATTTTCACCGCGAACCTGTTACCAACTTCTCTTTTCATTCTCTCTTCACTCTGTTTCTGTCCTCCGTTTCTTTCGTGCACTTTCGTGTTTTCATTTCGTCGTTCTTGCGAATTCATTCGAAATTGGCAAGAGATCGTTACTAATTCACGCTTGGCGAGATCCTTCACGCTATTTCCCGAATATGTTTCAATTATCCCAGCGACCGGTTTTTCTCCGCGTCCCTTCGGTTGTTTCCACACCGAGACTTTAATCCTAAGTCGCCCTTACTATTCCACCGTCGTTTCGTCCCTTTATCCGTACTTCTTCGCTAGTTACGAACGAGGATCCAAAGAAATACGATGACGGGCATGCAGGGAAGCTGTAGGGAAATGGAGTGCCCTTGACGATGGAAAAAAAATCGCGAGATAACAACTGCGTTATGCCATAATCGTTCTCTCTATCGAGCTTCCTTTCTCTGCCTGTTTTTCTCAACCAACCGTTCGTTGGTCACGTATTTACATTTTGGAAATGTTGAAAAGCGAAAACATCTATTTTCCCTTTTTGCAGCAAGGATGTACCGACGTCAAATCGGAAAAAATAAGCAAAATTGTTAACAAAACGTCGAACTTCAACTCTTTGTGTGTATCCCGTTAGATTTTTTTGGAAGATACGTACGATATAATTTTAAATTTCAAATTTATGCTTCGACAGAGATTTTACATCTCTGTAAACGTTACTAGAGAAATTGGATAGAAAATTAATTCATCTACGTTGTAATGTTACAATAAAAAGTCCGTTTCATATATTTTCTACACACATTCGCAGAGTCCTGGTCGGTGCTTCAGCTCCTGAGTTTATCCTGCACGTTTCAACAACCTGACTTCAACTCTTGAATTTATTCTGTATCTGTCTTTCGACTTTGGGATAAGGAAAAATAAATATGATATAACTTACGATTATAATTATACGTTTGACGGCTCGCTCGAGTTCGTTTTTGTTTTGTTTTTTTTTTTACGTTACACAATGTATTATCTGGAAATCTCAAGAAATATCCACGCGAAGGAAAATATAATCCGTTGTTGTTAATCTCGGATTTTTGCTACGCACACTCGACTGGTACTTGTCCCTGGGTAAAAAGTGTCAGATCTGGGTCTCTACCTAATTCTTGTCCAAATATTTATCCAGAGCTCACGTTATTCAGCTTGAGTTCCTATTTGTAAAGGACAGCACTTTGTCTTGCGTGGTTGCTAAATTAAATAAATCTGGAATAGCCTGCTCTACTCTCCGCGACCGCATATTTCAATAATATGTCTAATTTCTCAGAAACGGTTCAATCGTAATTTTTCTTCTTTCGATCAAATTTGAATATCCAATTGAATATCAAAGATCTATGCACACTAGCATGCAATAGGATTTGTACACTTGTAAAAATATTTTGTAATATTCTGACAATGTTTTATTCTTCTGTTTGTAATATTCTTGAAATCTCATATCTCATGTCTATATGTCGATTAGAAAAAGAATTATTTGCAACAATTATTAACTTCCAACTTCTGAATCGAGCAACAATAATGGCTATCAACCAATAATCTTCTTCCCCAACGAGCAAACTCTGGCTTATAGAAGGTTAAATACCATCGCGCCAAATAATTGCAGTTTATCGATACAACAGACAACGATATAATTGATTGCTTAATTATTCTATAACATCCACACGCAAATTGCTAATTCGTTACAAACTTCACCGACACAAATGCCATGTCGGCAACATGGAACTAATAGAATTTTCGAAAATATTTCCCCTGCAACAGAAACGCAACATACTCGTAAAAGATCTAAATCGTCCACGATAGCTCTAAATCTAAAATATCTTTTCCATTTATCTTTCTCGCGAGAGTAAATTGAATGACATTAGTCCGTGGCTGGATAGCCCGGAGTACTCTACCCGAATATAATTTCAAGAACAGCCACTGATAGAAAAAGTTCGATCAGCGAGCGAAACGCGAAGCAGCGCTGAATCGCGTCTGACCCTCTCGGACGCGAGAGAGTCAGCCCGACGTTGAAAATTCGCTGCAGCGGCGTATTGACTTTTTGCCGGTCCGTCCGTCCGGAGAGAAGCAAGAATAACCTCCTCCGTATCCTCCGACCGCCGGGTGACCAAAGAAGGACGAGGAGGAATCTTTTCTCCCCAAGACTTTTTCCATTTCCGTAAAGTTTTCCCACTCTGACTACGACGTTTGAAAATCCGAGGGATGGTCCGCGCGCTACGAGCCCGCGCTCGAGCGGAACAAAAAACGATCGCTCGTTCCAAGAAGCGGTACAATGAAGGGGAAGAGGAAGGGGAGGGGTGCAGGGGCGAAGAGTTGGTTAGATTAGATTCATTTCAAAGCGGGGGAGTATCCGGCTTCCGAGTCGAATTAGCAGACTCGAATTGGATACGGAGGTAAATATTCCGATAGCAGGAACGCTAACGCATTTCCAGCCACTTTTTCTTCGCGAAAAGCTGGATTAAACACGGCTTGGAGAGAGCCACATTTTAGATACGTTTCCGCGATAAACATCGCCGTTCATACGTATTTGAACACTGCCGAATTGAGTCTCTCGATAGGCAAAGTGATCGGCTCTGCTTTCTGGTAATCTTCTGCCTCATCAAGTATACGATCAATATCCAACGAGAAACGGATCGTTGATTTCTGTACAATTGCTCACCGTGAAAAGAAAGTGAATTTCAAAGTAAAGAATTAATAATTGAGAAACGTTTTTTGTAATATAATTTTGAAGATGTGACAAGAGTGTCCAGTCTTTTGATTGAAACGGATTAACAGTACAAGCTCATAAAAGATATGTTTTCCAAAAGTGATTTCAATCGTACGTACGATGCCTGAGATACGATCAATTTATTCTACGTGCATTTCATCATGATGCATTTTTTCGTGATTTTTCTGTTATTGTAGAATTGCTTTTCAGATTGGATCGGATTAAACTATTAACGTCCGGAAGGATTTCTTTCGCGATCGTGACCAGACGTTATAACACCACTTTTAACAATGACGGAGGGAATTCTTTTGCGGCTGATCCATCATTGAACCAGCTCACTGGCGATCAAAGAGAGACGAGGGAACGAGAGGAAAATTTCTTTTTCTTTGTGATGGCCAATCGCTATCTGTCATATTTCATAATCGAACGAAATGGAGAAACTATACTCGTTCTTTTCACGTGAAATGAAAAATGATCGGGCCGGCTAATTTTATTCAATTTGTCGGTGACTGTCAGTGGACTGGCTGGTTTGCGTGGCTTATCGATAAGTGAAAAATGATGCATGGAAAATCAGGTTAATATATATTTATGACAAGAGAACGGAGTAACTGGATTTGGCGAATTTTGCGTTTGACAGGAATACGGGACACCATCAATCTTGCGGCAATTTTCCGAACACCGCCATGCCGCGTAATAAAATAAAGCGGCCAATGAGTTTGCAAGGGAGGGAAACGCGTTCAATTCCTGCGGCCCATCAAACGTACGCTTTCCTGCGCCGCCCTTGGTTAACGATCAACCACGCGACAAACCGATAACAACGTACAAATTTTAATTAGCATTCGATGGCGTCCGGTGTATTTAATTGTCCCGCTAAATTACTACGGTCCGTTACTTCACAGCGATTGAGCTCGACCAACGGTATAACAAGATTGTCAGATTTCTAATTTCGATACGTCGCTTGTTAATTAATTTCTCGCCTTATAGCGTCTTGCCACGTTCGTGGACGGGAGAAAGCTGGGGTTTTAATGGGGTTTCCATTCATTCTGACCGTAGCTTCGATTTTTTAAATTGAAAATTTTCAAACGCAAATTACGTCGCAGATTGTACTGCGAAAATTCAACATCGCTTGTCTTGAGTAATAACTTCCACAAACGTTTCAAGGAATGAACATAAAACTTGTTTGAAGAACTTGAAGATAAGTTTTTAAGAAGAGGCATATATTTATAAAGAGAGAGAGAGAGAGAGAGAATAAATAAAAAACATTTTCATTCAACAATAATATAATACAATATTTAACAGATGAAATAAAGTTCCGTTTCTTTTGTGCCGTGAATTTCCAATTTCAACGCTCGTAATTTATACATTTCAGCAAAGTGTCAAGACGTGACAATGGCTGATCAATCGTAGACTCGCATCGCTGTACCAAACGTTCGACAAAAAAAAAGCAACCTTCAACGCTGTTGAAAAAAAAAGAAGAAACGCGGGCAAAATTCCGCCATGATTTCTGCCCGGTGGCCATTGAATTACAATTGTGCCGGGCAATTAAAAAACGGCATTTTGTAAAGGGGGAACAGTCTGTCTCTTCTCACGGATCGGCGATCGAACGTGACGGGTATTCAGCATGTCGTAAAAATTCATGGCCGAAATTTACGAGTGAGGAGCTTCGAAATTTCCGGCTAACGATCCGCTTCGAGGGGTGCCAGGTTGGAAAAGCGTTGGTGACAGAGCGAGAGGAACGAGAGAAAAAGAGAAAGGGACAGAGTGAGAGAGAAAAAGGGGGCGAGAGAGAGAGAGAGAGAGAGAGAACAAGCCAGTTTTATTGGAGGCTCGTTTATGAGCCGTTTGCCGGCCGCTCTTTTACGAGCTATCGATAAATAAGCGGGCCCGTTCATGCGATAAAAACGGAACGGCCGCGACCGGTCTATGCCAACGCGTCGCGAGGAATTAGAAAAACGTAATTGCAAATTCTCACCGGATTGCCGAGCCCTTCGTCATCCATCGCGTCGATTAAATCGGATCGTCCCCGTGAAAGTGACGACCGCCTTTTCTATCGGATTTTCAACGCGACGCCATTCACCCGGTGATTATAATTGGCCGGTGTTCCGTTCAATCGACGACGCTGTTTTCGACGAAACGTCCGCGAAATGCTCGATGTAGTAATTCAGACAAAAAGAAGATAATTAAATCCCATTGTCGCGCGAGCTAAAAATTCAGAGTCCTCTCGTTGTCTGGCTCAACTCGGTCTGACCAGTCACGGTTACTATCTACTCGCGACGTTCTTTCGCACGAAGAAAGCAAGAATAATTATTCTTCGTCCGAAGCACTTTATAAATGTGACAATATACTTCAAATATACTTCGAAAAGACAACTTTGTCTGCAATCATTATTCTTTGGATACGAAGATATCGCGGATAACTGTATCGAATTTTCCGAATGACTGTCGCTACTTGTAAGCAATGTAATCATTATAATCATTATCTATAACTAGTTGTTCCAGTTTTCGTTCCGAAATTTTCTAGTTTCTCCATTCGCTTCTACATATTTAAGATAAAGCGCCATTCAATTGTTCGAAATCTAAACTCTTCGCTCTAAAATGAATGACACCACAAGATTGAACTGTTTCGTCAAAAAGCAAAAAGACGGATGGGAAGGAAGTAGGACTGAAAGGATTAAACGATCACGTTTTACAGAAAATATTGTAGAAACACCGCGCGAACATTGATAAACGACACTGGTAAGCGAGTAATCCTCCCGTAGACAGAGGAGATGATGTATCTTCCAATTATTTAATAATTTTGATCGAACGGCTCATTACCCAACATCTCTAGCCAGTGTACTTAACTAGTACCCGGCTTATCGGCGCTTCCGCCATTTTTCTACCAGCGTTTCCACTCGGTGTTTTATGCAAAACACCGGTGGAGCCGGATCTCCGGAGCATCTAGAGGAGTTAGCTGTAGGAGCTTCGATCCTACCCGAGAGCATCAAGATCTGTCATGATAATCCGCAATCTCTTTTGCGTTCGAGTCGAGGGAGCTTCAACCAAGCTTTTACCGTTCCATTCAGCTCACGGTAAACTGCAGTCATTCTCACAAAGGCTCGCACAATTTTTCCCCTCGGAGTCGGGCTCATCACTTGCATCACTTTGCGAAATTACTTTGACATTTAATAATGGCGCGGGAGGGGGGGATGGGAGAGATATGGAGCAGAAAGCAAGTTGAACGGTTCGTTTTAAACAAATTCTTACCGGTTACGAGATGCTTCGCTGAATTTACGGCATGTTTTGATTTTCTATCCGACGAGAAAGGCTTCATAACTTTATCGTTAATCTTCCATCTTTGTGGAGATTTCGAAGAGATACGTCTTTTAAAGGAAGACGATCTGAACAACTTCTCAAATTGGGAATATTGAAAATATAATGAAATATCTCTAAAATTTCGAACGATAAGATAATGGTTTCAATTGGCGGATTTACGAGATTGATCTCGTTACAATTTCCAATGATTCTTTATCCTATTGAACATCAATGGTACAACGAATTTGCAATAACGTGCAAACTGTACGTCTAAGACAGAACGAATGTCAAACGCAACCGTTGACCACAAATTTCTCGTACTGATCTCACGAAGCTTCGTCACGACTTCCGCTCGAGTCCACAAGCTCTTAGATCTTACCTCTCAACCAATCTCTTCCCCTTCATTTCGAATCAAAACTCTCGAGACTCTGACGCAGAGGTCGCGCGCGTCTCTCTCTCTCTCTCTCTCTCTCTCTCTCTCTGAAGAATTACCGTCAAAACCACTTCTTTATTTCGTGCCACGCGATAAAGGCGGCATTAATTAAATTCCAAGTAAGCAAGAGCTTGAGAAGAAAGCCTTCTCGCGTGCAGGATAATCTCGGCGCACTGCGTTAAAAGGCTTGCCCCCGGTGAAAAAGCAAATTACGCGGCTGTTGCCGCGGCAAACATATCTTAGAAACACGAAAACAAAGATAAGCCGCATTAAATACATCGCGAGATCCTGCTTGTAAGAGGCTTAAAGCGAAAACAAGTAACGCGCACGAGGTTCTTCCGCTTGATGAAAAATATCGTAACGAACTTGCCCCGAGATCGAAAGTTTCCACTGTCAATTATTGTCAGCTATTGACGCGAGTGGTTCGTCGTGTTTGCGAATTTTAACATCAGTGAATTATACGATTGCTGAAACATATATTTCACGTGCAATTGCTCTTTTCCAGCACGTTGAAGCGGCGCGATATGTCGTTCGAATTAAGCAATATATACTACATAAACTAATTATCGCACGCGGTCAGTTTACGAAATGTCAGTTAATACTGAAGTGCAAGAAACTCTGACTCCTAGCTATTAATAGTTAACTATAAAAAATTAGAAGTTTTTACTACAAACGAAATTAAAAGGAAACGTGATGAAAATTTGTAGAAACTTTCAAACCCAAAAGTGATGAAACAGTAGACTACCCGCATTGTAAACTCGGTACAAAATGGTATAACAATTACGATTATGTGAATTATTATTAAAGTAGAAAAAACATCACATTCTAGTTAATTCTGGAAAGTTGGAAATCATCGTGGCTAAGAGACACTATACTAACAATAAGAACACCGAATTTTCTTATCATCTACTATTAATCCTGGAAAATTGCAAATCCTTCCAACGATGAACAAAAGATAAACAAAAGACAGAAGATAAACAAAAATAACGAAAATAAATCAAATAAAATCACGTGGACGCGGCAAGTTCGGATTAAAGCTAACTATCGCTGATAGATCTAACAGCCCTGTTTCTCCATCACGCCCCTTGGCGTTTCGACCCTAAAGGGTTTCGTGACGTCTTCGCTGAACCCAGGTCTCAGACCCACGACCATCCAGCTCCTTCTCCGTGTCTAGGTGCTGATTAAATTAAATCACGCTCATAGCACGGCGTGCATCTACGGCGGGCATTCGTTAATCGAATCTAACGCCGTTAATACGTTGGCGAAACTTCCTAACGAATTAAGAAACTGCCGCCAACCTCCTTGTCTCTAATAGGCTGCCTTCCTCATACGCTATCGGCGTTTCGCGCCCTCTGCCAAGATATTACTCTAACTAGTTTAATTAGAGACCCGTGGACGAAGAGATCGACCGTGGCAATAAATCATTTTCTTGGAGTAATTTGAGAATAGAGTCCAATAGAGTCGTCTAGGTTTCTAGCAGACGTGGCTGTTACCAACGTACGAACGCAACTGGTACTACATTGTTTCAATTATCTGGTTTTTCAAGCGCAAGGACGTTATTAATCTTGGGTGTTGTTCCTCGCGTACGCAGCAATTCATCAAGTAGCACGGGAAGTCTCTCTCTCTCTCTCTCTCTTTCTCTGTCTGTCTCTCTCTCTCTCTCTTCGTATGCAACAACCGGGTCTCGGTGGGAAAAAGGTAGTACGGGAGGTGTCGCGGGT
Organism: Tetragonula carbonaria; assembly: GCA_032399595.1. Classification (NCBI taxonomy): domain Eukaryota; kingdom Metazoa; phylum Arthropoda; class Insecta; order Hymenoptera; family Apidae; genus Tetragonula; species Tetragonula carbonaria. The sequence continues at coordinate 7,213,642 of JAUCRC010000013.1, forward strand.
GTAATAAACGTAAAAAAGTGCCTACACGTACGATGGAGAGAAATGAGACCGCCGAAGGACTTGAAACAAAATGCACCGTCATCAGACACAGCCACCTTCCTAGACGTGATATCCAACCATCGTGGGAATGAAATCTCCTTTTCTAGCGCGTTTGCATTCGATTCCAGTCTTTTCTTTCTTTTTTCTTTTCTTTTTTTCTTTTCTTTCTTTTTCCTCCTTTTCTTTTCCTTTTTTACTTTTCATATTCGAACAGTGAAATATTATTCATGATTTCTGTCAACTCTCTTTAACGGCGCAGAGGAGAAACTCGGGCGAGCTGTCAAGTATGACGTTTTAAGATTAATCTTGTTTTTCTACGGAATAATTTTAAGAAGACTTGATTAACTTTTAAGATAATTCTAAACTCTTCGTTAGCTTATTTTAACTTTGAAATCGTTTTTCACGTATATTTAGCTCCTCCCCCCCCCCCAGTTTAAACGTAATAATTTTAAAATAATCTTTCACATCTACTTTTCATAGAAAGTAGAAAGCATTTCCAGAAATGCAGTGAATTTAAATTCAGTGTTACTGCTGAATTCACAGTCTCTCGCCACTCCCATCTTACAGTCACGAAATTCACGATAGTTTGTCCACAGTTCTTCCATCGATGCAGTAATTATTTCTCAGTAGTCAAGAGACATCGTTTGCGCCTGACAATTTACGCATACGAAATTCCCGAAGAGACAGAATCGTCCGACGATTCGGCGAGATTCTAGTTACGATCGTGATTATTCAAGCAACTCCAAGACGAAGACGGAGGACTTTCATTCGAACCTCGTTAAGATCCTCTCGAAAGCTTCTTCGAAACGAGCTTTTCGATCCCGCCTAAAATGAGAGGCTTGTTTTTTTCTCACGGTGCCCGAAGAAGACGATCTTTATCCTCTTTCTCACAAAGTTCTGCAGCCACCCTTCGTTTTGCATGCCTGTTATCCGCGCCGATAAATAATTTATCTCTCGGGGATCTTATATCCCTCCTCGAAAGTGCAAAAAAAAAAAAAATGAAACTATTCAATTTGAAGTATCGATGCTCGCGAACGAGAGGATCTCGAGTATCGTTCGACAAGAAACTTATTAATCTCTAATCGTGAACTATTAAAGTGGATATTTCCATTTAAAAGGCTCAAAAGACTTCTCTTCATTTTCTTTAAACGACAACGACTTGAAGATTGCACGTTTTAAAAGTTTATGCTTAAATTCGGTGGAATAACAAAAGTCTCATGCTCTTGCTCAAAAATCCTAGGATAAACAATACATTTGATTCAGATTTAGAAAAATTAAACAAAGAATCTAGCAAAGCGTTAGAAATTGCGTTGTAAAATGCAACGCACGCAATTTAGAAATTTGATCGTCTACGATAAATGTCGAGTATTAAAAGTAAAGACCTATAATTCTTGCGCGAAAGTATGCGTCGAAACGTTAAGGAACATTGCAATGTACAACAACAACTCAATGTCAAAATTTCAACAATGCAAACAGCTACGCGTTGAACAGTGGTACAGTGGTCAATTATGATAAATAGCATATCGAAGCAGTGGTTGTTGGTGAACCTGTTGTTGAATTTCGTACTCGAGGTACGGATCAGAAAGAAACAAAGGGTGCAGCGTTATCGGTGAACCAGTCGAACCGACTGGAGGGCCCTTGGTTTTTCGTAGAACCGAATCACAAGGAGAACAGACGAGGATAGATAAAAGAGAGAGCGAGAGCGAGAGAGAGAGAGAGAGGATGAACGTCTTGAAAGGTGGCTGCCCCTGGCAGTGCTCGTGTGGAATAAAGAGTCCTCCAAGGGCACTTGACCTCGATGTAACGACTTTGCACACGCTCGTAACTCGATATTGTGAAATCCTCTTATCGGGTGGTAGCAGCTGCAAGCGCATAAGAGCCTATCGAAAACGCGAAAAGACTGTGCCGCGATTACTCCTCGAACGCCGTGAACTCTAATTTCCATGTCTGAACGTCGGTGACAAACGAATGGAAAACGCTTCCCTACTTTCTTAGTGTTCATAACTTTTGAAGAGCACGTGTCCATGTTTTGGAAATTATATTATATTGCGCTTCGCTGCTCTACCATTATAAAAATACCGAGTGACTCGTTCGTAATAGTTGTTAGTTCTCAAATTTTTAATTGGACTAGAAAGCATATATTTCTCAATTCTGCTCATGCAGATGGTTAATGTCTAGGTACTCTGTCATCTACCAACGAATCGCTTGTACCGTCTCGTCTTTCTGTTCACGCGGAATGCATCCCGACGGTGAGGATTGTTTCGCAATTTCTCGAATATCAAACGGATGTAAAAAGAATTCGTTGACTGTATCCGAGGATGAATGGTACTTGGCCAAGGTACAGGCCGTGGTCGTATTACCGTCTTTAAAGGCACTTCGTACCGCGGACAGTTCTATTCAAGACCGTAGTAGGAAGTATAGCGAACAGTAATTCAACGTTTATTTGTAGGACTGGCCTTTAACTACCTGGCTTGTGTGCAGCCAGATTTAACCACTGTGCTACTCGTGCTTCCGTGAAAGCTACGTCTCTTGAAACGGGCCACGGTTTTACCACGTACGCCAAAGATCGCCGTTTGCAAAAATGAAATTCTAATTAAATCTCTGCCGATCTTGTAACGAATTCCCCTCGCTAATCGTATAATCTCGTGTGCATCTCGAATAAATTCCAACGCTATATCGCTGCTGGGAGATCTAATCGAAGCCTCGTTCCGCTCTCTCTCAATTTGTTTCCCACTTTCCGCAACGTTTGATCCGTGTACAATCGGTCAAACGAAGACCACCCCGTGCTTCCCTTATCAACGTTCGATCAGTCAGACGCGTCCATTGAAACCCTCTGTTGCCTGTTCGAGCGAAAACAATTCGATAACGCACACTCGGATAAGACAGTCACGTACTACCCTGTGTTTCGAGGTACTATGAATATTACGGGTCGAAATCAAGTTCAATTCGAGTTAAGTTCGACGTCCGAGTTTCGTTCCGCGTTTCAACGAGCACACTTCGCAGTGCGTTCGTTTTATACAAGCCGCTTCTAGAACTCTAGCCGGAATGAACATCTCGATGTTTCAACGATCGGATTCATCTTACACGATCAAGTGTCGCAAACGGATTTTATACATTTTTTTCTTTCTAAAAGAATATTCGCACGAACGTGCGCACGCTTTCGCGTTGGGTGTTGGAAATCAGAATCTTACGGAACGACGCTGCCGTCCGTTTCACTGGAAGACTCAAAGGAGAGGTTCAAAGATCGGGCATACTGTGAAACGCGATGTCTGAAACGAGATTTCTTTCTTTTCAGTTCTTCTCGCACGTGCACGTCAGACGCATTCATACCAATACAATGAAGACGCGCACGTTCCTATTTCTCCATACGCGACGCAATCGCGACGTTTGAAAACCTTCGAGCCAAAAAAAATCTCCAACACAAACCGAAACATATTGCCAATCGCACCGCTGAATATAGAAGAAGAGCCACAGCGATGGAAGACAGTTACAATTTGAAAGTTAAATATTTCTCATACGCGTGTAGCGAAGCTGTACGTTGCTACGTGGAAAGCGTTACTTCGTCTGGTAAAATCCTGTCTCGAAACGGTTCAAACCTACTTGTGAGATACTCAATCCCATCTCTAATGAATATGCAATTTTATATTCGACGATGTTGTTAGCCGTCGCGATTGCAAGTTTCCCTCCGTGGAGCCATCAACGTGGCAACGTTGTTACCTTCGGCTCGTATAATCTACCCTCCGGCAGTCGCCTTGATTTTTTCCAACGAATTACGACGAGCCAACCACCCGGACGCGTCGGTGCATCTTTCTTATTTAGGCGGTTCTCCGGTTTCAAAGTACAGGACGCGGTTCCCCGGGGCACTGGCTCTTTGTCTTTAGCTTTAGCTGCACGCAGTTGCTTTTAACTATTTCGCGGCTGTTCTTTGAAAGCTGCTTTTGAAAGACAATCTCTGCGAAATCGTGCGAGAACGTACGACGGAGAGCACAGCATTTTCACAGATTTTGATCACGTAGCTGGTTGGATCGTTTCCAAATGTATCTCTTAATCTTTGGAGTTTTATCTATTAAACGGGATAATTAACGAATCAGAGTCATATAGATCGCGAAAGGAAGAAAAGAAAAAGTAATCGAGTTCTCTTCTTTCTACTCTAGTACGTTCAAGTGATATCAGACATTGATTAGTCAGACATCAATAAATCGCGTGTTTTAAGTGCATTAAAAAAATGTATTTATGAGTATTTTAAGTGCTGATATTAGACCACGATTGGCTAAACGTTCAATGAGTTTAATTAAAAAGTTCGCGAGCAAATTCGTGAATTTGCCACGGATAGTAAAAATACTCGGAAACAAGGCAGCATTTCAAATGACGTTAAACCGCGATTGGCCGAGGCAATTTCAGTTCTTCTTGAGAGTATTCGCGTTAAAAAAAAATAGACTGAAATCTCCGATTTCCTTTTTAATAAATCAACGACGAGAGAGAGAGTCGCCGTACATCGCGAAGCCGAATATTGTAAGTATAAAAAGCGGGAAAGTGGAACGAAGCTGAATATCGATCCGGTCCAGTACTGTCTCGGCCAGTAAACATTCGTCGGTCATCAGTCGAATTTATAAAACATTCGCCGTAGCCGAATAGCATGCGTAACGAACGACCGCGAGCCGCGAGTGCATTAGTCGCCGCAAAAATATGCAATTATACGGTGCACAGTTTCACCGCGTATTATTCATCGCTGCGGCGCGACCGCGTTTGGCCTGCACTCGAGAACGTGTTCCGCTTGTAATACAAAGTAGATACTCCCGTCGACAAGAAGACACGTATAACGGCGCATAGTTAACCGAAATAATTTATCGACGATCGACGATCACGTAAACGTAGACCCTAGTGATCGGAGAAATTAAGCGAAATCGTCGAAAAACGCGTATCGTGCGTTTTTGTCTCTCGCACGCGAGTGATAATCGTGCTCTTTCGATCCGGGCGCGGTTCTTTCGGTAAACGATGAAACGCGAAATTGCGTCAAACGTCGCGATCAAATTTACGAGCCTGTCGATTCGAGCGGAAGATGAAACTTTCCTCTCGAAATCGAAACGCCTCCGATTTCACTCGTTCGGCAAAATAAAAGTCGCCACTCTTGTCGCGTGGTGTGACGTGTTTCGCTTGCAATCGCGAAATTTCGCGTGATTTCACTTAATTCGCCGGGGAACGGGATCCTTCCACGGATTCGGCGTATAATGACAAACGATAGGTAAAAAGAAAAGCGTGGGGAACACGATACGGCACACACGGCTCGTGACTCTTCGCGAATTTGACGAAAATGAACGGAGGGAATTTAAAGGGATGCTAACAAAGGTTTCGATCGAAAGAGACATTTGCCACGTTTTCCATTTTTTTTTTTTATTTTACAGTCGAGGAATCGTTTGTTCCATGCGTTCAACGTTCTATTTGTTCTCCTTTCTCCTTTTTTCCGAAGGAGGGAGGAGGCGGTCTGCTTAATGCCACCCTCTTCGCCTTTTCAACCATTCACACGACTATGGCCTAATTATTTTCCATTCCATAATGTAGCTCAAAACAAGCTTGAACTTTCCATTATCCGAATATTAAACAGACAAAAAATGAATACCAGAGGCTCAAACCACGTACTACTCCGATTTTTATTCTTCAAGAGAGCACACGTGCCACCGAAAAACGCGCAATCATTTGATTCCTATATTTTTAGACTGATTTTCGACAATTTCTAAACAAACGAAAAATTGTAGGTAACAACAGGGGGGAGGGAGGCACCGTAATTTTGATTCATTTAATCGTATTTAATCATTTGAGATTTTAGACTGTACGTCATACGAACGAAACCAGGAAACCACCGATGACTAAAATGTAGAAACGAAGAAGTATGTGACGTAAAAGGATGATCCGAATTTGTAAAAATACACCATTGTAAATCTAGAAAATTTCCGAATACCATTTTGACAATTCTCGCGTTGAAATAATTAGTTTACATAATATATCATGAGAACGCATCGTAAGGAACAAGTCTGAAGGAAAATGCATTGTAAGCTGCTTGCATCGCTGGACTTTTAGACTCTCGGTAATTTTAGCGAGCGTTCAAAGTGTTAAGCGGCCGTTGCAACGTTGAAAAATGCATAATTCGGGAAGAATCGGGATCCGATAGACGAAGTAGCGAAGCGAGGCTTAATCCCAAGCCTTTGTCTTTCCATGTTCCATTGCCACATGAGTTACCCTTTTGAGACGGACTTGTCCAAATTAGAAGCAACGAGAATCACCCGAAAAGGGAGAGGGGGAGGGGTAAGAGACGCATTGCTCGCTAGGCGTAATGAAATTGTTCCGTTTACTGGCCTAAATGCGCCGGCATTTTTCGCGCGATGCGACCGTGCCCGCACGTACCGCGAACAACACGACACCGCGCCGATATTAAATTTTTCTTTCGACCCCACACGGAGCGCACACCGCACACGGCCATGCTCTTGTAGCTTGGTTAAATATTTATCGTTCCCCGGCCCGTTTGCCTTCGCCACACGCGATTTCGATCACCGATTCGAAACGGCACCGCTTCGCCGGCGAACCGCTCGAGGAGTCGATCGAAGATCAGCTCTTATCGTGAGCTACGTGACGAGAGTTGTCTTCTCTGTCGTCTATCTTCGATGAAATCCCTCGTCGCCTCGTGGGAATCCCAACGAGGGAACATCGCGCGAAATGAAATCCGTGACATCGGCGTACGCGCTCGCGTCGATTAAAAACTCTCGCAAATTAACCTGGCAAATTAACCGTTTCAACTTGCGAATTCTTAAATTCCTCTTTCAATTTCCACTTTGTTACTTCGTTTATCACTCAGATAAAGGAGGGCGAAGAGACCAAGTTTGACGCCGCCAGCACCGGGTTAATCGATACCGAGAGTCTCGGTGAACCTTTGGATTAAAAAAAAAAGAAAAAGAAAAAAAAGATAAAAGAAAAAAGAAAGAGAAAGGAAAGAGGAGAGGAGGGAGCAAGAAAAGGAAAAGAGAGACAGCGAGCAACTTTCGCGTCGTTTTGACGAATTAATTTCATCAGGATGGAAAAACTTCAATCGGAATTCTCTCCGCGAGACCAGTTGCGTCTATCAGCGTTCGAACCGAGGGTCGAACACTCGAGGGACGTCACGCCAATTACTGTTCGAAACGTTCGTGCGCGGCATTCTCGCGGATAATGGATGGGATTCGGCTCGTTTCGACCGAAGTGGAAACATTCCTTCGCTTCTCTTTTTTTCCATCGTTTTCCTTCTCCTTTTTCTCCCCCTTTTAACGGCGAAGAGGAAAGAAACGCGGTAGCGGTGTTGACACGAATCGGTTGATCTCACGCGACGTTGAATCCTGATGGACTAATTCTCGAAATGGAGGCGCGATTACGCGAGCAAAGCCACGTAATAGCGCGAGAGCTGCGCGTTTGCGAAATCGAGCGTGCCTTTCCGCTGTGCGCGTCGCTCGATTTACCGTCGGTTCGTGTCTTCATTTCCATCCACGGACGCTCGAAGAAAGTCGACCGCACAAAAGAGAGGTAACGACGATACCGATACAAAGAGCTCCGCGGGAAAAAAAAACCCGACTACTCTCCTTTTATGCAGCGGCAGTCTCCGACCATGGTGGAACTGTTCTATCATCTCTCCCCCCCCCCTCCTCCCTTCCCCGTATAGATGGCTAACGCGTGTTAATCGCGCGTATTGCTGTTGTTACAATTCTTACAATGTTTCTTCGCTCGAATCGACATTCACGAAATTGTGTTACACTTCGAAGAGAAGAGACCGATCTGTATCTTCATCGTCTAAGAACGAATATTATTCCTCCGATGTAAATTTTAACGTGGATCTAGGTTGAATACGAATGTTTGATGAAAGCCAGTGTTATTCCACTTGAAGGAACATCGAAGGAAAGATAATTCGCATTAATTCTGTAATTGGTACGAACAATGTTATTGACATGGACGGACAAATGTGAAAAAAACTGACTGAATAGCTTTCTGCACAGTTTCTGTTAAGCAGAAGCGTCCGACTAAAACAGAATCGTTCTACTTGGAACGTTTTCAAGGGAGGAATATTTACATTAATTTTCATAATTGACGCGAACGTTATCAAGCCTTTCAAGCGAATAGATACGAAAGAAGATCAACGAAAATGTTTAAGCACGCGTTAAACGGACAGCACAGTTCTACTTAAAGCGACTGAATACATATCGAAAAAGAATTAAACTTTCCCACTTAAATATACAATTTTTGTAATCTAACGAACGTATTTTTAATGAAGAAAGTTAACGAGACTGAAAGTTTGGATTAACTCAAAGAAAAGCACAAAGAAGCTGAACAGTTTTTTTCTGTTTCTTTTCTTTTCTTTTCTTTTCTTTTCTTTTCTTTTCTTTTCTTTTCTTTTTTTCTTTTCTTTTCTTTTCTTTTCTTTTCTTTTTTTCTTTTCTTCCCTTTTTTAACAGAGTGGTTCAACGGAGAGTATGTTCTCTATCAGCGTTAGTCGACGGTGAACCCGAGAACGTTTAGCACGGCGTTAAGAACTTCCAGTGAAACGTCGGGCAACTTTTCTACATCGGATTATCAACGTTGCGAGATGGAATAACTTTTTGCTCTTGCTGTTAAGCCGTTATCGTTCGTCTCTTTTATCGCGGAGTATTTTAAATTAAGGTGTTCGCGTCAGCCGTAAAACTACAGTCTGCCAACAACGTTACGCGGTGGCAAGATGGCGAAGGAGAGTGAGAGATAGAATTCTCTCCCTGTTGGCGCTCCTGTAATTTCGATGGAAAAAGGACTGGTACACAGGAGTGAGGGGGTCGGAGATGGGGGAGAGGGAAGAAGAAAAAAAGAGGAAGTTGCAACAAACTGTCGAGCTTCCACTAAACCGCATCACAGAACGGAGCATATGTTCAAGATGTAAAAAAGGGAACAGACATGCACAGAACGATAAACAGCGACACACGAGGAACAACGAGAAACTTTCTTCTCTCTACTTTCGACGAGTGAGGCTCGATACAGACGAGCGATTTTGTCGTTTGCGACGTTACACCGGTGATTTTTAACCGCGCGATGCACACGAATGTGCAATTTGGCGAAAAAATGTCGCAATTATCGCGCCCGTGTTTCCCGCTATTTTACATCGCAAGCTATTTATATAATAAACAAGCAAGGATATTTTGCCATTCGTATTGAAAAAAACATGAGAGTTCTTTCACCGTGTCGCGGAGATAAAAGTTGCTGGTAAACGTTTCTCTGATAATCCCTTCGCTCTCGCGAAAATACGAAAAATCGTGCGCTCGTGTTGATTCATAATCATCGGGTTTTCGATGGAAGAAAAAAAAAAGGGACAAGATGAAGAAGAAAGGGGGAAAAAGAGAAGAAGCTATAAGAAATTACTAGTAGATCGAGCACATACCTTTGTGCGGTATTAGCGACCAAGGATGTAACGGGGAGCCGGCAACCAGCCAGACACATGCCAGCAACACTCCGAACATTTTCACCCCCATCCACCTCGGACAGACGGAAACTTCCCTGCTTGTCCTCTCACCTCTTCTTCCTCTTCCTCTTCCTCTTCCTCTTCCTCTTCCTCCACCTCCACCTCCTCCTCCTCCTCCTCCTCCACCTCCCCCTGCTCTTCGTCAACTTCCACGTTCACGTTGCAGTCCGTTGTTCTCTTCTTCTCTTCTTCCACCTACGAATTCCCGTCCTGCGAATTCCCCTCTTTGTCCCTTACTTTGTCCCTTTCCCGGTCGACCCTCTCCTTCTTTTGCCTCTGTACCACACACGAACAGACTTCCACTATAATAATCTCTGTACTCTTTCTCTCTGTCGCTCTTTCTCTTTTTCTTGTCTCTTTCGCTCTCTGTCTGGATCGTTCGCTGCCTGTTTCGGCTCTTCTCCGATTCTCGTCCGACCAAACCTCTCGCCACGCGGCGAAGCGGAAAGGGAGATGGGAGGGGGGAGAAAGTGAGCACGGCTGGCCGGGCCAGACACGGACGTAGCAACTCGCGACCGTGCACCGAGTCTCTGACCCACGTTATCAAACTGGTATCATAGTCTCTGCAGCTCTGGTACTTTCCACTTTGCGCAGCGACCGGGTGCGTGCCGTCTTTCCACTGAAAGCCTTTTAACGGCGCCGCTGAATTAGACGAAATGCACTTCAACGTAGGTCGTACTACGTAGGCAACTACTATCTGAACCGTGGACAGAGAGTATCGTTCGGTCTTTACTTCGGTCTTTGCGCCTCTGGCTGAATTCAGTCAAGCTATTCCATCGTCGTGCATCGCATTTCCATTTTGCCGTCAGAATTTCACTATTTCCCGAAAGACCGAAACGTTTCGCAGATCTATCCCCGCGGATGGTAAGTCTGATCCCCGGCAGCTGATCCCCAGTCACGTTTTATTTCGTCGAATCGAGCTGCGTGTTCCCGGTAGCCCGATCGCGTTCGCGCGGGCTCGAAACTCGGATTGGAAATAAATTCCACTTCGAGGCGGCGAAGAACGAAAGGGACGGGATACGCGAGACTGTTTCGAGGAGGCAGCCCCTCACGACGGATTCGCAGACCGATCTCTCCAACATTACGACCCGCGGCGCATTCAAGATTTCGTTAAAAGTCACTGTCACACCGACGTCGTGCCACATCTGAGCGACCCGCGCCCGTTCGATTTTCGTGGAAATATCCGGACGAATTTTCAGAACTCTGCGCGATCATTTAGTCTCTCTCAAGTCCCGTTCATCCAAACTCCATCGACATTCTATCTATTTATCTATCTCTCTCTCTCTGTCCCTCTCTCTCTTTCTCTCGTGTACCGACGTTATTGTCATTTTCGTGTCCCAGAATCTACACCTACTCGAATCGAGTCCAAACACTTGGGATACATCAAAGTCTACGAAACTGCAGCAGCTTCGTGGTCTGGCTACATCTTCGTCGTTGCGCAGTCACTGTTTGCAAATGTTCGATACCCGAATTCGCGGAGAACGAGACTTCGCTTTTTCACTGATGCATCGCCGGATCGAGGCGAAGCCTTTGTCCTCGGACGAGACACACATCTCTCTCTCTCTCTCTCTCTGCCGCTCTCTCTCTCTCTGATCTGTTGATCTACGTCTTGAAATCGAATCTCGGCGAGTCTCGGTCGGATGGCACGGTGACACCGGAACGCATTACAAGCGCTTCGCGAGCACAACCAATGGACACTTATTAAACTTTCCGTAGCCTGTAGTGGTGATGGCGGCGCGGAATCGCGATACCTGGTTCTCTCCTTCTCGCTGGAGGAGGGTCGAGCGTCAAAGGGAAGCTTTCGGGTTCCTCTAAACTCTGTGAATTCGTATCACGCGACGCGCCGGCACACCGATCCTTCTTCGTCCCTGTCCCCTCCGATGCCGGCCAGGATCTCCGGCCTCTCTAATGAAATACTTCGCGTGGTTGACTGGTTATTAAAGCGGCGTTCAACGTTCAAAGGAGCTGCCGATGATCAACGCCCTCGTCCATAGCTTCGGCCGGCAACGTTTCGCGGTTGCTTCCAACGATGCGTGCCTGGAAAATCATCGAACGACTCGTTGAAACTAACCACATTTTATTCTCCCGTCGTAGTTGAAATATTTTTTTTTTCGAGTCTCGTGTTCTCGCTGAATCAATGAAGGATCAAGCGTATCATTTCTTTCTTTCTCTTCAAACTCGCAAAATTACAGAATTTAGATGAACAATATCGAAACGAATGGTTGGAATTTTCTTTCGCGGTTTCCACTGTTAAGAAAGATACGATTCGACGATACGGTGATGTAAATTGACTAAATTGAAAGGAATTACGAGTGAAACGAGATTGATCCTTAAATGAAACTGAGTCTAGGGAAAAACTTCTAGATTTAAAATCTCATTGCTTCGGTATTTGTTCGATTGTTTTTTTGTTTTTCGGTGAATAAACGCGCGCTTAAAGTTCAGTCCCACGACCGCAAAACATTTCCAAGTTTATCGAGCGGGTGACGATCGTAAAAGTATTGAAAGTATTTAACGACGTTGCATTTTAATTGGATGCAAATAAAATTTGCGCGTCGCTAACGAGCGGGACTTTGCGTCTGAAAATGTTTTGCACCGAGTGTCACTTCCCTTCCCCTTCTCTTCTCTCTCTTTTCTCTCTGAACCTGGCCAGCTCGTTTTGTTTGCCTTGCCACACTTCTGGATGAGAAGCTCGATAGCGAGATATAATTTGATTCGTATCCCCGCAAACGTTTACTGCGTTGCTCTATGGTCGTATTTCGCTTGCGGGAATACAGTTTTTGAAAGTGACAAACATTCTCGCTTTTGTCGTTATGAATATTCGATAAACATGATGAAAGAGTTCACTACCTGATGAAGAGTTTGTTAAATCCAACGTACAGAAAATAATTAGTCTTGTCCTTAATAAAATAAGAATTTTCATGCTTTCGTATAAAATTTGAAGACGTAAGAATATAAAGATTGCACATATTTTCTATAGGCTATATTTCGTCAACTCGTTTACAAAAAATTTAGATTGAGCATAAATAGAAATAAATTGAACACCAGCATTTCTAGAATTCAATAATTAATTCCACATCATCGAAACTGTCTCTCTTCTTGATCATGCAATTGAATATTTTCCTGTTCTATTAAACATTTAAAAAACGATTCCTTTCATGGTTGATAATAATATTTCATAGATTTAGTTTCACTGTCTTACCTAAAAAAAAAAAAAAAAAAAAAAAAGAGAATCGCAATAAAAGATTTCTTTCCGTATTATATATTACTGAGTTTGGGCATTTTACGTGCACTCCGTGCAATTTTATGCTTTTAAATTTCTCACGAATGCATAAAAACCCGCAGTCCACTAATCACTCTTTTAATCATCAGCTGACATCGAGATCAAGAAATTTAAAAAAATGGGCTCCAGCATTATACAGCGAATAAAGAATCACGCGAGAGGTGGAGAACCGATCCAGTAGCGATATTTCAGCTTCTTCGTTGATTAATGTTTCAAAGACATTATTCACGTCGATGAAGAAACGATCGTTAGCGCGATGACGGACGTGCATTACAACAGTTCGAAAGAAAATGCAACGATTGGTACATTAAATCCAAACAATTGCTCCGGCAGAGTTTATTATACCGTAATCCCGTTTCATTAATTAGTCGTACAGCTCACGCTAAATATTTCACCGCTTACACTTCCTTGCATCTCTGCATTGTTACGAGAATCCAATTAAACGAACGATTTATCTTTGTCCAACGGGACAACAGCTACCCTCCCAGGTATTAATTTATTTATTTGAAAAATACCATTATATCGTACACTTCTCCCGGTGCGCCGGTATGTCTCCAACTTGCAATATTTCATCCGTGCGATATAAACGGGCGATAAAACTAAATAACACTGATAATTGTTTCTATCTGTTGTGTTCTCGTGGAACTTTGAGAAATCTTTCCCGGGAATTTTCCTCCGGAGGGACGTTTGTTTCAGAAACCAGTAGAGTAACCAGGCACCGCGGGTAATACCTCCTGTATACAAGAAAAATTTACATACAACCGGTGATAATGGCATTGTTTTCGGAGCAATGGAAGACTAGCTTGTTCGCCGAAAGATAAGCAGACAGCAAGACAGTAGTGTTGTGAATGATAATAAAACCGGGTGCCTCGGAAGGAAGATTATCTCGCGATAAAAGTGAAGTAACTTGGATCAATCGGGTAACTTACGCTCATCCTCCGAAAAATGATATAAACAAACAGAACAAACCTGATTTCTTTGAACTAACACGAACTTACGTTGTAGGATAACGTGCGATTTCTTCTATGATTTTTTTTTTCGTTATCTGCAAAGAGAATAGTTTCTACGTGCAGAAACTTTATTTATTTAAAACTTCGCTTTCAACAAAATTAGACTGTATCGTGATTTTAGGAACATTCTGCGCGTACGTATTTCAAATTCATGAATAGTTTCAGAATAAATTAAATAGCAAAAGTTAATTTCCTTTCGATGCAATAGAGAATCAGCTAGATATTTAAGTAATGACACGAACACAACGATGCAGTTGTTAATTTAAAAATTAAATGAAATTACATTATTCCGATATGGTCTACTCAGGGATTAATCATGTATTTTGTGGCCCTTGTTAATAATCTAGCACGCCATTTATGTGGTCGATAGCTTCAAATTTAACGATTTTTATTATAGATGACATTATTATACATTGTGAACCAACGTTAAATTTCAAATTATAAACAATAAAATAACATAATATTCTACATCATACAGTATACATTTTACTTTTACAATACAATCTGAAGTACGCGTTTTAAATTAAAAAAAGATAACTAACGATCGAGCGGGACGAGGGATCGTCAACGAGGGGCCGCAAAACACACTATTAATTTGAATCTAACGCCTCGTAGCCCTCGTAACCGTAACACTTCATCGTTCAGCGTAGAAGCAATTGAAAGCTCTGATTGCGAGGTGATTTGTACTCGGTAAAGCGGCCCTGGCTTTATCGTATTAAATGGGCGCCGCTACAATCGAGAGACGTGTACTTCGGTAAGCGAGTTACTGAATTTTAATTGCAAAGCTTCCTCTCCCCCTTGTTTTCGTCGCGCCTTATCGTGTTTCTCGCTATTTATCACCTGCCGCACAGAACTCCCGGTCTCATCCCGCGTCTTTCTTTAGTCACGCGTTCCTTTACAAACCGATTTAAACCCGGCGCGTCCCCGACCATTCGCAATTAACATGTTAATTAGCCGTTTTCCGATGTTCGCGCTGGTCGTTTTGTCATTTTTAATTGTCGCCAACGGACCGTACACCTCCGAGAGGAAAGGCGAGAGAAAAAAAAACTAGTGTTTCCTTCTGTTTGCACAAGTTGTTTCACTGCATGTTTACGAAAATTCATATTTTCACGGACAGTAATTGAAAAAGAAAAAAAAATGGAATCTCGAGCAGAACAGAGAGCCACTCAAGCTTCGAAATTTTTAATAAATACTTGAGAATCCACAGCTTGTTGATCGATCTCGCTTTTCATTTTCTCGATTCAGTTCTCCACGCACGCTGTCCATGTACGCTGAGAATTTCATAAAAACCGAATCGATCAGTCCGACTTCCGAGTGGCTCATTTTCTTTTTTTTTTTTTACATTTCTACGATCCCTCGGAGAAGCAGATTCGGCCTTGAGGCTGACTGAATTTTCAAACGCCGCGAACTCTATCGCAGGCTACATCGTAGAAACTTCGAAGAAGAAACGGAAAATCTCAATGATCGGACGAGGAGAAATAGAACGCTCGCACACGTGTTCCACCGGATGTGCAATAAAATCAACGCTATTTGTTCGACGTACAGGTTTTACGAGCGAACGGCCGGCATTGAGCTAGGGCGACGCCGCGCCATCGGTGGCGGAGAAGTGGTCCGTATAAAAGAAGGTAGGAAAGCCGTGAACCGACAAGTGGCGTCCGGTAAAGTGGACCGCGTGAAAGGCGCCTTATTGTCGCGTTCGCTCGCTTTTGGCTCTGTGGCTCTTCAATGAGCACTTCCTATCGCGATCGACGCCGCGACAAAGCCACGCTTTCACCGCCGAGACGCTGGACACTGCGTGAAAAGCACGACGTATCGCGCTTTTACCATTTCGCGAATTGAAATATGCCAGTCACATACGACTTCTCACGCTGATCGACACAGCTCACAAAAAAAAAAAAGAAAGGAGAGGAGGGAAACGGCAGCTAGAATATTTTAGTGGCGACAACTCTTTAATTATCTTTCGACACTTACCGTCGTAATTGTATCTTTTCTCTGTTCCGTGAGAAAAATTTTAAGTTTGAAAGTAAAGCGAAAGAATTAATTAAGACGGTGGCAGGGACTGTCGCCGTACTAAATAATACGATTACGAAGTATAATAATGCGATTAAAGTACATAACGAAAGAAAAATGAAAAATGCAAGGGCAAAAAATTTATAATACGATTAAAAAAAAAAGTACGGTCTTTTGCTTATATTTTTCGACGAAAAATTATTTAAATTTCATCGACATTTGTGCGCGGCGATGTACAAATGCGTAATGTTATATTTTAATTCTACCCATTTCCTCGGAATATTAAACGTATTTTCATTTTGTTGAAATTAAAACGAGACGTACAACAGCAATCCGCAAGATCCTCGCGAAAAATTGTGAACTATACCGATCACTCATAGTAGTCCTCCAGCGTAATATTAAGAAAGTCAGTTTGCATTTCATCGCGGCCCCGCTAACGTTCTCAGCAATCCAATAACGTATCCGTGGAAGTTTCATTGCATCGCGTAATCGTATTTCAACTCGGTAGACTAACCTCTTTCTTGCGCTCTTAATCGTGTCAATTTAGATCAACCTTTATAACCCACCATCCCTTTCTTTTCAATACAATATATTGAACAAAATATCCCAGCAAAATAAAACAACACGTTTTTCATATTCGTGGCCATTGATATAATTAATATGGCACGCACGATTCGTGCAAACCTGGACGGTTTCATTATGCAGATGGTCGGAGGAGAGAGAAAGATGGTCGACCGGGAATGGGAACCAATTTGTTTCGGTGAAAGGGGCGAGATAAATTTAATAATATATTTTCTAAGTGGCGCGCATGCCAGCCTCTTTCAAAGATATGATACATACTATACACACTGGCGTTTGTGTAATTAGAACACGTTCCCTCGATGCGCAAACACGTTTTCTCATTATAACCGATATAGTAGATTTTATAAATTCTCGGCAGTAATGAGACACCGCAATCCTGCTGGTCGGAGCTTTATCCTCCCCTACGCCGGAAAATTAGGACATATTTGCGAGTCATGTTGCCCGATAATAAATTTAATGAAGCTGCTATACAAAGAGGTATCGGAAGGCAGGCAGAAAATAAAACGAGCGAACGTTACACGAGATTTTCTCGACTTACTGCGTTACTCCGTTTCTTTCAAAAGAAGACGCGACAATGGCCACCACCTGGCGCGTCACGTGTTAACGCCATTACTCCTCGTTAAATCGTACATGAGCAATGGTTTTTGGTCAAACATCGTTTCAACATGATCTCGTTGCGAATTCATTGTTATCGAATGTGAACTTGGAAACTTTGCATTCTCCACAATTTAAACGCTGAACAATTGAAATAAACGTATACAAGTGTCCGAGAAAGAAGTTTGGAAAGATTTTCAAGGCGTTCCACTCGATCGAACTTGGAATATGCGAATTTACCTCGTTCAAAAAAATTAACTATAATCGAGTTACCGACTCGGTATTATTGAACTTTGATCGCACAGAGAAAGAGAGAGAGACAGACAGAGAGAGAGAGACGTCTCCTTCGAAAAAAAGTCATCTTGCACTCGACCAATGAATATCTCGACCTCGTGACACGTATTCATAGCGTGCATGTACTTATACGTACGTGCAAGGGGAACATCAAGGCAGTGAAATTATTAGGTACGAATCAACGAATCACCGAGCGTGAAAATTGTGAAAAAGTGCAGCTGCAGCAAGGAAACGTTGACACTATATAGAGGAGTTTCGCCTTTGATAAATTCGGAGTGGCCTGACTCTATCCACTGGCAGGAGAGTTGTTTCGGGTAATACTTTTAATTGGTCACAGTTGGCTACAACCAAAATTGCCAAGGTTTTTTGTTACACCGCCTCTCGTCCTCCCCTTCCGCTCCTTAACGAACTCTGCTATTCCACTGGATTTCCCAACAGACCGAGTTTACTGAAAAGCCAAACGCAGCTTAATTTGATCTTCCACGTACACCTGCATAAGATTAACTCTCGTACATGCGCTTTCTTACGAGATAGTCGTAATCGCGAGCCAACCTATTGACGATGATTAAACGGTCGCTTCAGGGAGATTCAGAAAAGGAATCTCGTTGCAGAGACAATGGAGCAATTGAAGTATTGAGAGGAAAAATGGATTAACCTCGATATTCAACAAACTGATTGCGAGTCGTTCAGAAGCTGTCGTAACTATAATCTCGGTTACTCGCTGAATTCATGCCGTAAGATAGAATACATTTTTTCAAAGTTGTACTCGGATTCATTTCATGAATACCAGAATTATTGACGTGCACAGTGTACAATTTTTTTTTAAGCATTGCAGGAATCGAAAGAGAGATATACAAAAATATTTATCCGATATTCGTCAAACTGAATAATTTTAAAACAGAGACGTAAGCGTAAGATGAATAACAACTTGGAAAAGACGAATTCTTTCAGATCATTATTGAGGTCAGTAGTGCTTCCTATAATATTTAGTATATGCAAAACAAATTCCAAATGCCAAAATTCTAATTCTTTAATTACATTCTCTAAAATGTGAATTTCTACGAAAATCCGCAGTCTAATTACAAATAATATATCTACGCGTAGCAAGTACAAATTACAGGCTTTGCTACCGGATTACACGTACGAATAAATGAAAACTACGATATGTATTTGGTCTAAATTCATTAAAATCGTACTACACTATCTGACAATCCTTCCGATACCTTCGATACCACGAAGCAACGACGGAGAAACGTGATTTTATCAATTACAAATGGGAACTGCGACTATCAGCAGGCTCTGAAAACATTTAATTCGGTAAAAGCACCAAATGAAAATTAAATTCTATTTATCCGACAGCACAGCCTATCAATTATGGGTAACACAGGCGTACCAACGAAATTTTTGTGCATTCCGGGAAAAACACAATTTCGCTCGATCTCTCGTAAATACGAGATTCGTGGTACAAGCGAAACAAATTTCACCAAAAATTGGGACAGTGGCTGATATGGAATTCCAGCGATATTCATCACGAAGGAAAAGGAAATACCGACGCTGATGATCTTTGTTTAACGAAACTCGTCAAACTCGTTCACGTCTATGAATGAAAGCAATTTATTTGCAGAGAACGCGCGGAAGATCGACGGGCGAAAAGCGATATTTCGTGTGGAATACTATAAAAGCGGCTGGCAATAACGTGGTATAGTGAAACGAGTCCCGATGCCGAGTTATCGCGCTTACGCTCGCACGTTTTATTTATTGCGATCGCGTTCCGCGTAGCCCAGACTAATTAATATCTCCGATATGCAGATTACCGGTGGCTGTATGGTGGTTTAGTTCAAACGAAACCCACTCGTGTATTCCATTAAACGTAGTTTTAGCCAACATTTTTTCCCCTGCCATTTCGCGTGTTCACGTGATCCGATGTTACGACTGAAAAAAGAGAAAGATGATTCTATCTTCAAAAATTCAAGTACACTCGATATAAATATTTTATACTCGACGTTCTCGAAAACAAAGTCTTAAATGAAAAAAAGATTTTGTTTTCTCATTTCTCGATTCATTTGTGGTCGTATCGACTCCGTTTCCGCAAAAATTCAAACTGTGTTCGAATATTCCAATTAGAGAGAGGGGCAGGCGAAGAGCCGCGGCAGAGCAAAGCTGCGGAAAGGGCCGGCAATTCGAGCATAAAGGAGCAAAGTCGCATCTCCAATGTTTCCAGGTATCTCTTCTGATTTGCGAGGCGGCACACGAAACGCGGCTACGTGTAACGCGTGCACGACGAGAGAAATTTCCGCGGACGGTAGGAGAAGAGGGAGGAAACGATGCCGGGGAACCACGGGCTTGAACACGAGTGGCCGTGAATGAGAGCTACGTATATTCAGCCACCTGTAGCAAGATATTGCTTCTGCTTTATCGTAAAGCAAGATGGATGGAAAATAAACTGCAAGGCCACGTATGTGTTCCAATTCGGTTCAGACTGAATGGAGAAAGCCAGAGAAAGAGAAAGAGAGAGAAAGAGAGAGAGAGAGTCAGATAAAGATAGATAGATAGATAGATAGATAGATAGATAGATAGGGGATGGAGGTGGAGAACAGACTGGCCGCGCACCGAGATTCAATTACTCCGGAAGAAGACCAGAATTTTGTATCATTCCCGAGGCACGGCTACAGATTTTCAATGAATCTTGTCTGATTGTACGTGATCGGTAGGCCGAGTTAGTTACACGACCGAGTCCAACCAATTGCCTTCATTCCTACCCTGTCTTCTCCAACCCCCGTCGTTTGTTCATCCTTGCCATCGTTTCCGTTGACTGACCCTTCCGTTTCTTCTCCTTCTTCTTCTCTTTCTCCCCACCTCTCCCTGCGTTTCGCTTGCTTGGCTAATTTAGCAGCTATCGACGATATGCCCAGGGGACGTTAGGGGACGTTACGATCGCTAGCTCTTTGATAGCAACGATAATGGCAACGCTCTTTGCGTCAAAGGTGCAGGTTATTATCCAAGGTAAATTTGTTGGTTTCTTGCTACCGTGACAGTTTAATTACGTTCTAATCGACGGTCGATACGAACGCTGAGGTTTTGGGTTACGTAAATGATACGCGATTTAATTAACGCGGAAAGAGATACGTAACCTTTCCGGTTGAAAGTTGTACAGGAACGAGAGAAGAGAGAAGAGATTTGTAAAAATCTCTTGGATAGTATGAAATTAATAAAATATTATAGACATTGAAACTTATACTATCCAAACACCGTGTAGAATGGAATTCTGCAGAACGCTAATATTTGTCGCGTAATCGCCGAGGAAAGATCAAATTCAATTGTCATTGCTTTGTAAATACATTAACAACAAGGAACAAATGTAAAATCTAAAATAACTACGTTTAAAGACGAACGAAGGTTGTGAAAATTTTTACGATGCGTAACATTTCCTCGACTGTTACTTCGAAATTTAAGAATGGTTTAATGTACGCGAGCAAACGTAACATATATACACATCGCCCGTAATAGCGGCAATATAAAATTAGGTTAATTCGGTGGGCAGCGATTTATTAATGTAGCAATGTTGGAATTAAGAAGCGCGTTTCAGCTGATTACACTTACAATTTTTCATCCCTTGTGAAATTAACGTTTCCCAGACGCACGATGCTGGATATTCTTCCGCGGCCGCGCTTTTACCGTTCCAGGCTTCCGTGCAACTTTATTCTCCGCCAAGGGTGACATAAAAAAAAGGATTTGTAACGTACATATCCCTTATTAAAACTACACGACGATACGTTTAAATAAAATCGTACACGCTTTGCGTGTTGCGAGGAAATTTTTATAATCTACGAAACGAACACACGAAACGCATATAAAATTCTCTTATTTTACGTATATAAACGTGCGTTCGAATATTTTATTGATTTATTTTTTTTTCTTATTTTCTATTAAAATTTCTCTCCTACTGAGAAAATGATTTCGCTTAAAATTTTAAACGGAACAACGATTCTCTCTCTTGATTCTTGGTGTCGCTAACTTTTTAATAATATTCGAAGCTTGTTTCTAGACTGCGGATTCCGATGCATTTGTGGAAAAATTCAAGAACGCAGAAATATTCAAAACGTCGAAAATAGAGTACCTCTCCTTACGTTTAGTAACTGAAACAAATTGTTCTTTGGACGCTGTTTCTTTAGTAATATACTCACAAAGGTATGAAATCGAAAAGGGTAAAAATCTGCAGTCTGCTTATTTAATTTCTTAATTGTTTCAATACTCGTGAACGGAGCTCGTGTGCTCTCGACACGAAGCAAATTCTCGAAGAACAGAAGGAACAACTGGCTGCTCGAACAATTCCTCGGCAAAATCCACGGGCCGTTGCTTTAATTTTTCCAATTCCGTTACGCATCGTCTGATCAGTTCGACCGAAATCGAACGTTCTCGCCTGATTCTCGGAACGACATAAATTTCGAAATCACATTGACCCAGAAAGAAACTCGTTTGATCGCCTTCGCTTCGCCCCGTTCTGTGAAGAAAAAAAAAATATATTTTTTTCCCCACCCGTTTTCTCGTTCTGCTCGTTTGCAGCGTTTTCCCCTGCGCTTCGGCTCGCAACGCCTTCCCCGACGACCTAAATATTAATGTTCGACTTTATTAGACACCGTTCTCGTCGCGTTTGTTTGCCAACGACTCGTTAAACAGCAGAGGCCGCGGTTCTCAAAGTCTCTTTGTCTCCACGGCCAGCGATTTCAGTCGAACCTCCTTCTCCTTCTTGCCTTTGTGTTTTTCCAGCGACCGATACACGCGCGTTCTCGCGGTCGATTATCATTTCCAGGCTGACTGTTTCACGTTCTTACGAGCCAACGACGTTCGTGGGAGCGCTACCAGCTGACTGGCAATTTAAAAGACGCCGCATGTCTTCGCGCAAATTGCTGAAGGAAAGGTAGTTCGAGCAAGAATAGATTGTCATAGGAATGATGAGTGAAAATTGTCGGTCGATCGACCATTCGCGAAAAGAACATCTTGATACAGTCAATGTCGAGGAATGGAAACTCTATAGATTGTACTTTGCTTTTTTGCTTCGTATAAAGATTCGCATAAAAATTCCCCCTTAGAAACCGCGTGTAAGATTATCAGTCAGAGATTTTTGGAATTCGCAAAGATTTCGAAAGTCTCGATCATTCAAGAGTTCTACGATCTTGACAATGGTTGGAATAATTGTAATTTTTTTTGCAGAAATCTGGACTGAAATAAATGGATCTTCACCAGAGATTAATGAACAGAAATTACCAAAAAAAAAAAAAAAAGAAACAGAAATGATATTTCGAACATCGAGGAACAGTTGCACGATAAAAATTGGAAATATTCGCTGAATTCACGACCCGAAGCATCGACCGTAGCGGCGACCAGATAGAATCGATCTATCATTGGCGGTTACGTAGAATTAATCACTCTTGCCGCGACTTAATTCACGTCGAAAAACGCGGTCCGATAATCCCGAAAATTAAACTATCTTGTCGCTCTTCCGCTAAACCAATTCGTGACCGCGATAGCAAATTGTTGTTCAGTTGGCAAAATTAATTTGCGAACCGTATCGGCCGGTTATATCGAACAAATAAATTTCACCGCCGAAATTGTACAAGCGCGATTGTTTGCGAAATCGTGCATCGGATTATTGACAGGCGAGGCCGCCGCCGATTATTGTTTGGTTAAATCCGTGTATACCTTACATAAGGATCACGTTATAATAGGAAGGATCACGG
This sequence comes from Tetragonula carbonaria, assembly GCA_032399595.1. NCBI lineage: Eukaryota > Metazoa > Arthropoda > Insecta > Hymenoptera > Apidae > Tetragonula > Tetragonula carbonaria. The sequence continues at coordinate 7,236,688 of JAUCRC010000013.1, forward strand.
CGTGAAAACCAACTCTCACCCCGGCTACCGACTATTTACTGATAAAACAAAGTTAAACGAGGCTAAAAATCATACAAATTGTCGGCCGTAAACACTAACAGATGCGTTTTAAAGGAGGCGAGTTTTTCCGGTGACAAGGCCAACGCGCGACGCCCACCCTTTTTCCGCGTTACGTTGCAAGACAGTGTTTAGCGTGTAAACGCGTATAGCACTGAAAGAGCGCAGAATTTTGTTTTAAAACCGTGGAGCTTCTATACCCGGTGAAATTAAATTAAATTGCGCCGTCCTCGTTTTAAAGGGACAGATAAAGGAATTCCCCTCGCGACAACGGAGTACACGTTTCCGCATGGAAATAAAACTTCATGCAGCCGGTGTGAAGTAAACCACCCACTCTAAGTCGAATTCTAAATAAAAGTATGATACTCTTGGGCACGATGAGAACTCTTTTATAACGGCTCGACGCATCGGTCTGGCAAATAATTAACCCACGAAACGACAGGACTAGGCTGATCCTGACTTACGTACACTCTCGCTCAAAAAAACCTAGCACACTATTCCCGTGTATTTTATAATACCAGTGTTAACGTATTAACTGACTTTAAGTGTTATATATAAAGTACCATTTAATTTTTTTCAATTAAGTAAGGAAATGCAATAAGACCTTTGAACAGGAATATAGACAACGAATAATTTTATTCTTTAATTCACTAGCCGGATTATTTTTTAACCAAAGATCTCTGTAATTATAGAATCAATAATTAATAAAAAGAAAAGATTTATTCTGAATCTTAATTTTTGTAAATTTATTTTTAACCGAAAAAAGATATTGCATCCCCAAAAGATAACAGATCTATAAATAAGGAATTGATTTTAAGTGTTATATAAAGTACCATTTAATTCTTTCAGTTAAGTAAGGAAATGCAATAAGACCTTTGAACAGGAATATAGACAACGAATAATTTTATTCTTTAATTCACTAGTCGAATTATTTTTTTAACCAAAGATCTCTGTATTTATTCTGAATCTTAATTTTTGTAAATTTATTTTTATTCGAAAAAGGATATTGTATCCCAAAAAGATAATTTGATTAAACTTTTCGCGTTTTGCCAGTGTAAAATAAAATTCGACGCTCGTCACAAACGACGCAGCTTTTTATCGAGCGAGAATTGAAACGAAATAGAATCGTTCAGGCTAGTAGCTAGTATCGACAAGACAATTTCGAAGAGGCAACTTCCGTCGTTCGTACACCGTGTTCCAACGCATTTAATTCGGTAATTTAGCAGCGGGAACGTTGATCGGCGCGCCGTTACAGCGTCGTTCTTCTACCTGTTTTAATGGTCCTCCACCTGTTGGCGACGCCGCTTCGAAAGTCACGTCATTCGCCATTTTCCTCTCTCCTTTTTTGACTCTAAACATTCCGGGCGAAACGTGCGAACGTTTGAACCGAGAGATAATCGCCAGTCGTGGGAAACGAATTCCCGAACATGAAAGAAAAAATCCAAAACTCAAAAACGCCACTCTCTTCCTTCGTCCATTTGGAATTTCTTAAATTTTAAAATCATCTACAAGATAAACATTCCAAACTTTAATAATCAAACGTAGATTTGGTAATCATCTACAAACGATATTCTTCGAGAGACTCTATGATAACGCAAGTTTTCTCAATTGCTCAATTACTCAACTCAACTCCGATTTTAAATGAAACAATATTGTTAAATTTAGAAATTATTTAATTTTAAAATCTCTCGAAAATTTAACGACATTCAAGGTGATCAAATACAAAGTCGTCGGTCTACGTTTTCATGGCAATCGTAAAAAGAAAAGTCGCGAAATAAAAGGTCACGAAGATTAATACACCATAACATGAAAGTAGTCGTTTGAACATTTTTTCGACAATCAAGTGTTAGTTGATTTTCTACGATCGATATCTACGATCGTGGATCCGACGATAACGTTCATAAAAAGGCTGGTAATAAAACGTCAGCATTGTCCGGGGTAGACGTAATGGTTTCAGCTTTCGAGTTTCGCGGCTTTTTTCCCTCGGCCATGATAACATCCCCCTTCGGGGGAAAGGTTTGACGGCGAAGTTTAAGGATGATCGACGAGAGAGCAGAAAATTAGCGACAACGCGGGCTTTCTTAGAATGAGACGTTAAGCCGGCGTTTGATCGCGAGCTCGCGTGCGAAACGCTTAAGGCTCTAGTGAATTATTTTGCGGTTCGGTGATCAATAAGCATAATTATGATAGAACCTGACGAATTGAAAAGATTATGATCGAACCGAATGAAGATTAAAGAACTGTTTATTTGTGCGCGAGAATTATTATTACCGAAACTTTGAATTTTTCTCCGAGGTATTGTTGTTCGATAAATCATAAAACAACCATATAATCACGGTTCGGACAATAAAGTGTGTGACATAGATTGTTTAAACTATTAGACTGCGAAAAATTATATTATGCATTAATATAAGAATATTGTAATTAGTTATGGGAGTATGTAATATTTCCAATTCTAATTCAACGTTCGACATTAGAATTACCAGCAACCGAGATATGAAACTTGTATCAACAAAAACAAAGTGCCAGAAACAGGAAAAGTCTCAAATCCCAAAAGGCATAACGCTTGTAAATGTTAAGCAAATACTTCCGCGAAATATCAACAGAAACAATCCCGCGTTTCTTCTGGAAACTGCGTTCCCAAGAATCACGAACGGCCGGCTCTGTACGCGGAAAATTTTACGCAACATTCAGCAGGAGAGCCGTAAGCGGCGAAATAGAGATGAAAACCGCGGCTAGCCATCGAGTCACGTCGTAAACTTGCTCGACACGTGTTCGCGGTCCACTCGAGCGGTATGAGAAAGATACTCACCGGCTTGTACGTGCGAGCGGCTTCTACGTACGAGGAAACGAGGCTCGTCAACGTCGTCGGGTGCAGGAATCACGGAGAAATCAGCTTCGAGGCACGAAGTCGGCTCGCTCCAGACGAGTCGTCGTTCCCTGGTCGGCATGGGCGCTCACCACCGACAAGTCGGGACGACTCGCGAGGAAAATCAAGCTCGTAGAGAAGAGATTTCGCGAGCTTCCTCGACGAGGGGACGACGTAGAACGGAGAATAGAGTCACGTGTCGCGGAAGAAGAAGAGGACGCGCGACGCGGAGTCGAAAGGAACGAGGAGGCACGCGAGCACGCGTGTACAAGCTCGTGGAATGCTCGCGGTGTACTACTGCGCCGAAACCACCCCGAACGACTGCCGGGCTGCTGCTGCTGCTGCTGCTTGCCGTCCTACGAGACCCCACCTCGCCGTCGCTGCGAGCCCCACCACTGCTACCCCCAAGGCCGTGAGCGGTGAGTCGACGGAGAAATGGATGGAAAAGTTGTACGGTGTATGATCGGACGATTATTGGACCGGTGAACTGTTGTCAAAGGGTGAAAAGGACGTTTCTCATTCTGTTTACACTCGTCGACGACTTCTTCCCCCTGCCGAGAAGTGAGGGCTTTCTGAGAAGATAGGCGAAAGCGAGAAAGAGAGATGGAAACTGATAATTGATTCGTGTGACATTGGACATTTTGCGAATTCCGTGTGTGAATGTTTCTTAGATATAATATTCCACGTAGAATGGAACGACGTGTTATACTAGTATTTAAAATAAAAGTCTAAAGTGTAGTGCAAAGTGTAGTCTTGCCAATATCTTTCCCTTTTAAAGACAAACAATTGTGAATATCCTAAAGTGTTGAAAATATGGCAGAATTGTGCGAAGTTCGCCGTTAAATTGTTTTAAATAAAATAATAGAACTCCATGTTGTTCTATTAACACGAAATATCATTATGTTCTACAAAACTTGATGTTCTGTGAAAAAGTGTTTGAAAATTGAAACGAGGATTATTTTAATTTCCCTGAAAGTTAGGAAACTTATTAACGACGAGAGAAGTACACGAGTGGGTGGGAAATGACTGGAAGAACGGAGCAGAGTTATTAATGTGCAAAAATATACAGCACGTACTATGTAATGTACAAGAAGCAAAGTACTCGTTATAGTCGTTAGAGGATGAAAGAAATTTCTATCTAAGTTCTATTCCCTTAAAACGTGAAAAATCTAAAATTTGCATGACAGCATTCACGATTTACTGGCAACACGATGAAGTAGCAGCCACGTTGCACGTTCTTACTTTCGAAGATCGGTTTTATCACAAAATTCCACTGCGGTTCGGCGAAACTGCAACAGCGGAATTGTTAAACGAGCCCCGGCAGCGTGAAACTTTTCATAATTTAATATTCACCGCTAATTTTAACGGTTTCTTAATTGGCATTAAATATCGCGTTGTTCAACGCAGACGCGGTTTCTCGTGTTTCTCCGGCGTGTATATCCACATTTATTCTCGGTGAGATCTACCTGTAGAATCTTCGCGTAACTTCAACTTTTGCAAAACGAGCGGTGTTCACCGGCGAGAATGAAAATATACGGGATGTTTCACGACACCGAGAATATTCGAAGATACAAAAGAAGAGGAAATAAATCATTGGTTGATCAACGAGTTAACTGTCCGATATTTTTGACTCGCGAGAAATAAATCGAGCTCGCGGGACAAAACGACGAGACACGCGAGACCATTCGAAAAATGTAAATATCGCGGAGTTTCGCGTTCTGTTCGACTAGCGAGCTAGTATTTAAAAGACAAATGGCCTCTTTGAATAAGCGAGAACGACTCCACTTCCGTTCGCGTCGTTTTCGCGAAACGATATTGTTTGCGCGGCGATTTTCGCAACTACTTGGAGCTACTTACATTTCACTACTTGGCTCACAAACGTAAGACGCAATGAAAGCCCGGCTGAATTATTCCGGAGATTGGTATCAGTCGCTACGTAAAAGCTACGTGATCGTGTTTCGAGCGACGCGTTCGAACGAAAGAGAAAGGAAATATAAATTTCCCGGATACACACGGCTTCACCTATACTCGCGGATCAAGCGCAGAAATTCTGGTAATGAATCTTTCTTACCGGAAAACAAAGATGCGCGCGCAGTAAGGATACTTATTTCGTCACAGTGTGGTTAATTAAAGATGAAAAGAGGGAAAAAAAAGAGAAAAATTTACCTCGTGGTCTCAAGCCAAGAAATTAAAATCGATCTTTCGTTCTTAGTGACTCGTAATTTTTCCAACAGTTGTTAGATATACTTGACCTAATTAGTTGTACGTCGCAGCGTTCTCAAATATGTAAAGAGTCTCGACAACCTGCGGTGTATCAAAATTTTATATATCACGCTGTTGGTTATCATTCCCCAGACTGGTTATTTCACTCTCAGCATGAGCAGGAACAAACGTAAGTAATGGCTTCTTTTCCTTCCCTTTTCGTTCCCTCGCACCTATTCCTCATCCTCTGTTCCTTCGTTCCAATCTATTTCCAGTTTTCCGTTTCTTTCTCTCCTTTTTCGCGTAAAAGTTTAGCTTAGCCACTCTTCATCAGCAAACTTCGCAACGTGTTTGTCGAGAATATTTGTAAAAAAACTCTCGCGCGTAACATCCGTCGGATAAACCACAACCTCCATGAGATTATAATTCACAGAGTTCTTCGTTGAAAAGCGATAAAAACCAATTAAAAAATACAGGATGAGCTAATTAAAATAAATCTGCGATCGCAGATACATGTCAGGAAGAAACGCCTTTCGTGTTGGTCGTTAATTTGAAATTGCATTTTATTCGTTCTGTGTTTTTCTTCTTTTTTTTTCACTCTTTCTGGACAAAGGACCGGTGTGAAAGGGTTGAACGATTCCCGCGACTGAATTCTCGCAGTTACGAAGGAAGAAGGGGAGACAAAATTGAAAGAGGTGAAAAGCGAGCTGCAATCAGTAAAACGGCAAGTACAACAATTCCGCCGGAAAATGTACTCACCGAGGCAGCGACGATTCATGGCAAAACAAACGCGAGCGCGGAAAATGTCGACGAAAATAAAAGGACGTTCGCCATTTTCAGAGCGTTTTTCCGAGTAACTTCCTCGGTAAGCGGTTCTCTTCAATAATTTACACCGGTCGGCCGTTGTTTGCCGCAATCTCCCCGTGTAACAATAGTGTAAAACCAGGCTCCGGTTGCCTCTCTGACTGCCCCTCTTCACCCTCCGCCCGCCTTCTCGTCCTCGCTCTCGCGAACGAAGCGTAGGCGAGAAATATAAGTCAGGATTCTCCGCTACTACTTATGCGCCGCAAGAACAACGCGAAGAGCAGCCGAAAGCTCCCCCGTAATATATTCTCGAACCTCTCGTTCCACGGATCCACCCTCCGCGCGCTCAACACCCCGCCACATCTTCGCAAACATTTGCACCGGATGACAAAAACGAATTCGGCTTGACGCCGTCGCCGAAAGAAAAATGAAAGCATCTTTTCTCTTCTTTTTTTTTTTCTACTCAAGTTGCATCGATCTGTCTGATGATGATTTTTGATTAAGTCAGTCGACTTGAACTTTTAACATTAAAACATTACGTTACGACAGAAGTACAATGAGGTCGATTTTCGGAGAGAATTCCGTAACCAGATCAATTAAAAATATAATTTTGGCAATGCGTAATTAGCTGAGCTGGATTTTGAGAGATTTTTAAATCTTTCTCGTACAGAGAGAATTCGTCATTAGGGATTATGAACACGAATAATATACCAAATAGTCGTTGTAACATCTACTAGGTATAGTAACTATCTACTTAGCTCTCTTCATAAAAATATTAAATTTGATAAACATTCGTAGCCTACTCTCGCCGTGTATTTCCCCTGTGGTTTTCGTTTATTAATTCATTGCAGAAGATTACATGTAGAGAAAGGTAAGCTGATTAGAGGGAAGAAAAACTGCGCGCCCTTCTATTTCCGTGCGATCGTTTCGCGTAGAAGCGGAGCCAATGGACGGTCTAATTATTTTTCATGAAATTCACGCGGAGTCATGAAATTCAGCGGCACGATAGTGAAGTCGGAACGTCAACGACATATATCTTATGAATCACGGCAGGAATTATATCCGGATTTACATAGAGATGGTTATTCTCGATTTGCGCCCTGCCACGCTCGATTTCCCTGGCCAATAATTCACTGACGCGCTTAAGGCTTTAAGCCTCCGTAAACGTATTTTCCTAGCCGATATGTCGCTGAATAATTTTCTTGTCGTTTCAGCCCCGGGGACCCAGGAATAGTCGATCGCTTATCATAGCTTAACGAGACGGCTGGTGGTCGACACGCGGCGTTAGCCTAACGCGAAAAATAATGAACCGGCTTATCTCGATACACAATCTCCGTGTAAGATCGTTGCCTTCGGATGGAATCAGTTATTACACCTTGAAAACTCCTGACGCTAATTTAGGAACCGTCTGAATAAGTCATACGTGTGACACAGCCTCGTTCGTAAGCATTGGAACAATTACGTTCCAAACTTAGAATTATTCGACATTTATATCTTGTATTTCTTTTTCTATTACATAAGCGAGTGCAACTCTCAAAAAGCAAGTGATTTACTTTCATAATGTTCCATCAGTTCAAATAATATTTAAACAAAATTCTAATTGTAAAGATAAATTCCAAGATGAAATAGCATTTTATTTTTATAAATCTTAATTTCTGGATTAATTGATTAATTGATGGCTCCTGAAGGACTCATTTCGTTCCACGGACGACGAAAATGTTTCTAAAAGTCTGATTCGGATCCTTGTCGGATCTCAAATTACATTAAATCTAAAATTTCACTTGACTGTTTTCTAAGTTTCTATTAATGTAGATATCTACGTCAATTGAATTGCTATTTCGTATAAGAGCGGCAGATATTCGAATATACGCGCGAATAGCAATTGTACAATTCCATTAGCAATAAACTCTCAACGAACACGCATTGTTGGGAAGTTTCTTTTCAATTGGCCAGCGAGTATTCAGAAAGTATCGCAGCTCTCTTAATGACACAAAGCAATTAAAATGCCAGGTGATTTTCTATAAATGCTTTGATTTTCTTCGAGTTATTCAACTCTTTTTATTGAGAATTCCTCGAATATTTCAAACATTTTCCCCGACATTTTCCTTGACTTCGCGGAGGGTGCCATCTTACCTCTTCGCGTTCCCGTTGCGTCTGCAACCCCACGAAGGCAAACGTAGCCGCCTCTTCAAATCCTGCTAATGGTTTGAACAACCGCATTCCTTCACTTGACGCTGTTTGAAAAAAGAGCCCGCGCCGCGCCGCGCCCCGTTGTCACGAGATGAAAATCTAGAAAGATTGAAAAGAAAAACAAGCGTTCGAGCGCGTGTTCTCCCATTTTCCAACACATCGATCGTGCCCCGGCTATTACATTTCAACACAAACACCGCGCGTTTCCGAGTATTTTACAAATAAATATTTGAAGGGAATTGTAAACGAATAGTGATTTCGCGCTATTATAGTCCCCGTTTGTAAGTATCGGAATGTACGCTTACGGACAGCGTGATCGATCTCACACACACGTAACTCGAATCATTGAGGAAAAATTCATGAATGAATAAAAGAGAGTGTTACAACCATCGTATTTCAAACAGTCCGGTCATAGCTGTGTCGCGGATAGGATTTGTTGGCAAAACTTTTGCAAGCAGTGCAATTTTCCTCACAGCCACGTTTAAAAACTAATAAAAACTGTCGCTATAAATCATACAACGGGACGAGGAATTACAAATGGTATGGGTAAATTCGTCGTCGATTTTCACGTCGAGTGAAAATTTCGAAACCGCCGAAAGGAATAAAAACAATCGATCCGTTGCCGTTCTAGAATCGAACAGCAAAAAGAAGGCGTAAAAAGAAACCGAGACAGCTTTTAAAAACGATGGAAGAAAGAAAGGCCGGATCGTTGGCCTCTGGAGAGACGTCTACACGAACTTGAGAATATTCCGTGACCCTCGAACGACCAGGTCTGGGTTGAATAATTCAAGCGGAGAGCCGGAGGTCCGGCATTGATTAAAAGGCATCTCGTCCAGCTGGTGGCGGCTCGATTCTCGTCAAGAGCGCGGAAAACGCTGCGAGTATGTCGGCTGGCTGTTTGATTAAGGAGCATGAGACTTGTCCCAAGTACTAGCAGCGGTAAAGAGCGATGCATCTGCCAGCTTTCGTCGATTAACAGCCACGATAACACGACAATTCCCTGATCGTGCCCGCATCCTGCGTCGTTTCGTCGCCCGATAGTTGCTGAGCCACTCTCTCTCTCTCTCTCTCTCTCCCTCTCTTCCTCTCTTTTGCTTTCTCTGTTCGCAAAATGTACAATATCCGCGGGCTGACAATGCCGATCGAGTAATTGACTGAATTACAAGTGCACAAGAGAAGCAGGGAAATTAGGGGGCGGAGAAATGTATTTTATGTTTCAGAATGTTGGAACGGCCATTTGTTGAACGTTCGTTTGGCTAGAAGCAAAACGGGGATTGCTGGCGCGACAATTTTCGAGAGGGGGTTGTTTGTCAAGCATGGTACGCCTGCAGGCGAATGGAAATTTTACGAAGCGTAGAAGGCTTGTTTGCGGGGAATGTGATCGATTGTTAACCACTCCCTTTATCTCGTTTCGCGTTTGTTCCTCCAGCGACGCGTCCATCCCCGTGATTTTCCACGCTGTTTTATAGCGGCAATTTTTTAACTGCTATCGCTCGCTCTTGCTGCGATGTTTTTGTTCATTAAGAACAACAGAACTCTGGTTTGATTTCTGAGCATGTGGTCCGTGAATTTGCTTATTCATGGAATTGAGCACTGAAACTGCTAGAGTTCAAGATAGATCCAATAGCTACCGATTCACCGGAAACGACATGTACTTTCATTCGTCAACTCGGTTTCTCAACGAATCGTGCGACTTCCCTGAAGCAGAGATCTCACGCGTATTCACGGTAGAACAAACTTAGATAACAAAATTAGATAACAGCGGCCAATTCGTGACACTAGACCTCTCCCAATAAATGGCCGCGGCAGAACTCGAGCGCTAGTCGTACATCCGAGCAGTGCTTTATTAATTAATTAATTGAAACACGAGAAATAATCTTACGATTAATTATTTAGTTGAAAACAACGAAAGGTTACTCGTAATCTGTTTGTTTCTCTATCGGAACGCGCGAAGAAGGGAATTTCTCGGCGAGGTGAGACCCGTCTGGGCCAGCCTTTTAATTTGATCCTTCGGACGAATCTAACAAAACACGCGTTACCGGGGGATACGATGCCGTGAAGAGAAATTAAGACGAAAGAACACACCGTTCCGAGATTTATCCGGCGACCCCGTAAAGCTCAATTTCGCTCTACATTACGAAACGATTGGTCCAAATGGAGAAAGGAAAAAGGAAAGCTAAGATATGAACGACTTAAACGACGTCTCAATCGACGTTTAATGTCGAACTTAGCCGCTTGTTCGCCGGAGAAAGATGCATGGCTACTTCTAAATGGCTACAAGCTGCAAGCGCTCCTATATAAAAATAACAATCTTTCTTTTTTCAGTACCGTTCGTTCCGTAATTTATTGCCTTGATATTTTCAAATTTAACGGCGACGTAATGGCGAATAAGGAGCGAAAAATGGCGAACAAATCGGTTAGTAGCTAGTAATCTTTCTGTCACGCACGTTTCGTCGCGTTGGCAATTTATAAATGAAGATGCTAACTTATAACAGGTGTTAAGCCAAGTGTTTTTCAGTGAAATTTTCGTTGAATTTCCTCCGACTGATTTCTCCGAACTGATCGCCCAATATAATCTACTTTATACGCGGCGCTGATGATGTCACGAATTCAACAAAAGAAAAGAAAAAAGGAAACAAATGAAGCTTCTCCTTGGTTGGAAGAAGATTGTCTCTTCGAGCGTCTCTCCGTTCGAAATGCGATTGGAATCGCGAGAACTGGCTGGACAATATCGAACTTGTGATTGGAATGGTGAAAAAAATTCATCGAATAAAAAGCGCGAAGGAACGAGAGAGCGAAGCGATCGCGACAATAAGAGCGCTGAAATTTTTTTGATGAAACTGTGAAACTACGTAATGCCGTTTCAATTAAAAATTTCATTGCTCCAATAATCTGCAAACGCTGAATTTAATTATTAAACGGATAATAAATTCCTCTCGGCGAGGCCTGATTACCAAAAGTTGACCAATTAATCGCGAAGGAATTTAATATCGCTTGAAAGACGAAGGATTCATTGATGGCCTGGTTTTAGGTCGGACAGTTTTAATAACTGGGCATAAACATTCGGCACGTACGGCATGCATTAATGACCGTAAAGGAGTCATTTATGGTGATCTTGAATTACATCTTGCGTCTTAATTGAACGGGACTTTAATTACGATTTACGTTCCATCCAAAGTTCCCGCCGTCGGTAGTTTCTCTCGTCGAATAAAGTCGTAAGCAAATTATGCTGGAATTTACAGTGCAACTCTTTCACCGAATATCTGCAGAATCGCTTATCGAAATCTTCTCCGTGTCCTTCTTTATACTCTTAATTACTTAAAATCAGAAAATTGAATTTCTTCGTATTAAATGATTTAAATTAAAAAGGGGAACAGCTTAGCTGGAAAGGAAATTTGTAGAAATTTCTAGTCAAATTTTTATTCAGACCACTTTTGCCGTTCCTTTGTTTATATTTGACATTTCAAAAAAAAAAGCGGATCGAAGAAAGTCAGTAGTTCTTTATCACCGGAGCCTGACAATTTGTGGAGCAAACAGACTGCACGATATAACGAATTCAGCTTCCGAGGTATAAGCAGAACACGCGGCAGAACAGAGCAAGAGTTAAAATTTCAGGCATTAAAGCGTTCCTGTACGGACGATTATTCGAAAAGGGGATGTAATCGACGGATTAACGATCAAATTTAATCCCGGCGTGAATGAGAGCGAGGCTATTCTTGGAGGAATTAAAGTGCACGGTGTTCCCTACATTTTTCCGTGCAGTCGATTGAAACCGAGCCGAGCAAATACGGACCATTACCGTGGCAGAGAAAAGGCAAGCCGCATACTCGTTCCGCGACCTCCATTTCCATCCGACGTTGTATCGTGCTACACGTAAAACTCGTTTGGCGTTCGGCGTAACATCATTCGTGAAAACACCGACCGTTCTGTACGATCAAAAGAAAATCGTCGTCGTCGTCGGTGAATCGAACCGTCCAACTGGGCCAACCTGAAAATTGATTCCCCCCTTCCGGTTAACCTCGTCATCTGTCTCGCCGGGTAACTTGCGGATTTCCTACGGAAGATCGTTAACAAATCGTTTCGAATATCCACAACAAGAGTATCTTGAACGCCAGCACACCCGTTTCATGAACGTATTATTTATTACAGTATGTACTACTATTTTAATTTATATTTTAATTTATGCACGATGTATTAGTAATATTTTATTTTATGAACATACGTGAGAATTTCGTTGACCTCTTAACAATGGATTTAATTTTCGTTTATTCATTTTACGAGGACAACATATTTCGTCATAGCCGATTAAGAGATTAATATTATTATTATTGCGAATTATTGTAAAAATAAACATTAATAAATATTAACATATAGAAGAAATTTAAGCAAAATAAAATAGTAAATATTGCCTACGAATTTTGAAACTTGTACAATAGGCTGGCAATTTTTATTTAAAACGATTAAAGAGACAGCGAATTCGAAACTCTAAAAACTCGAAGAATAACAAGAAATTACTGAATTAAATGATGATATCGAGAAATGAACTTATCTAGATTTTATAGCAATAAAATACGATTTATTAATATTTATTTTCACAGTGAAACAACCCATATATAACAGTAATGAAATTTTTTAAGTACTTTACGTAAAGATTTCTCATTTAAAATATGCAAAAAACAAACAGGAATACTGCATATTTATGTTTCATGATACCGGAAATGTTAGGTACATGTACATATTAATTGTTATGTGATTTCCAGTAAGCAACAGAGCGAGACGATCGATACTAAAGAGTAATATTTAAGGTCTCCTGTTCTCCTCGATACCTGTTCGAATCGTGCTTTGTGAAATAAGTCAGAGAACGAAGCATGCAACGTTACTTTGATGCATTTCATTGAGTACGTGCTTCATCGCGTCGCTGGTAACATGCATAAGAAGAGGAAACCGAAGCTGAGTCAAAGTGAGTGGATTCGAAAACCGAAAGGAACCCTCGGAGCGAGAGAATGCTTGAAAATACAAAAGGATTCCGCACAAAGCGAACAACGACAAAAATTAGAACTCGGTGAACGACTTTAATCGAACCACTTAGTCGAACCAGACGTTGCTTCTCTCAGTTTTTTCTTTGATTAAGTTCAATACCCGTTTGCACTTCCAGTCGACCCACGCTCGAAAAAGCTGTCTACTCGTGCCATTGTCGAGTTATTTGCATAACGAAGATTTAAAATGAAAAATCGTAGAAAAAGGTGTCTCTTCGAGAATCGCAAATTCTCTTGCAGCTGTTCTTTATCCGATTTCAAAAACCTCTACCGACGGAATTAAAGTATAAAATAATTTACAAAGTTGAACGAAGTGACGAGCAACATGTTAAACAAAGTTTCTTACGAAACAGACGTTCAAACGACAGAGTAAAATATTCATATTTTATCTGGCAAACGAAACTGGCCAGCATCGAGCCAGATGTCTATGATCAGCAACGGCGGACATTTAAACGAAATAAGAGCAAACTTGACAGTGGAAATAGGATCGATTCTAATCAGGCCATGAAAACGAGATTGAACGTCATTGATCTATCAGGCGAAATTGGACCGCCATCAGGCAAACGAGTACGGTCGAGTGGGCGAAAAAGTGGAGTTGGTCTGTCTCTGATCGGGCAAGTAGAATAGTAGGTGTGTACTATAAACGCACGTAGTCTAAACAGGGCAAGTTGAATGAAACGCTTCCAACTTGGACAGAAACAAGAATTTATCTCAGTTTCAAACTGTCTGCCCGTCGTTTCTATATGGTTTCTTGAGAAATGGAAAAAAATTGCATTAAACGTCTTCGAGATATTTGGCTTGATAATAAATTACGCTATTACATATTATATATATATAAAATTTTGTAAAATCTATCCCATGAAAAATAAAGGAGGATATGATCGATATTCTTACGTTCGTGTTGTCTACATCATTCGATACGATAGATTTTAAAAGAAATTAAAGTTAAAATAACTACCAAAGTAATGGTTTTCTGACAAGTTAATAATCAATGCACTGGAAATTATGATTCCATTTAAGAAAACAAAGTTCACATGTTCTCTACTTGTCTACCTATTAAAAACTTGTGTCCTTCGAGTCTAGTATGTACGATATATTTCTCTCTATCATCAGTAGCATCTGAGATATTTAAGTCTCTTATACGAAACACACGACAGATACTTTTCATTTGAACGAGTTTTCCTCTATCTTCTCTGAAAAATCTATTCGAAATACACATCAGAGAAATACACATCCTGTTTGTTGCGCTCTCGTTCTCCGTAGGACGGACTATACCGGGGGAGCGTGTTGTGTCAGGGGAACCAAAACCGAGTACATAGGTATGGTGAGCAGCGAGAGAAAATAAAATAATAGCAGAGTGAAAAACTGAAAAATAAGAAACTCGCCACTTTCGAGGGATCCCGCCGGCAGATTGTATTATCCTGCGAAATTTCGTCGTCTTCCTTTCTCGCCGTCTAATTTATCGGGCGGCGATACGACGGCAGGAAATGGACAACGGAGTCCAAGGTTTTTCCAGTTCGATCCTCGAGAAACTTTCCACGACAAATCGAAGCTACGTGTCCAACGAATCCAGCCATTCTCCCACCACTTTCCCCCTCCTCCGGTAAGCTGTCCCTTTCTCTCGCAGAATCGCTCCACAATGATCGCTAAAACCTTCGATTTTTTAAGTTCAACGACGACTCTCCTTCCCTCCTTCCTTTCTCTCGGCTCTTCGAAGCTCTTCATTGGGGAATTAGAAAATTAGGCAAACAGGTTTCGTCCGAATGTTGCGTTTATAAAACACGGGAGTAAACTGTATCGGAATTTAGAACGTAGTAGCGGCGCCACGGGTCTAGGAACAAACAGGAGCAAACAAAAGAGTGTTGGCGTGCATAATCCGCAACTTGCTACGTCGGGGTAGTAGCCACTTTCCGTTTTAGCGTTAATACCGTCGAGTAACCGGCAGTGTTATAAGCAACGCGAGATATTAAAAGATTCAAGAGAGAGAGAGAGAGAGAGAGAGAAAGAGGGAGGGCAAAAAAAAAGTACGAACGAAGCTACTCGAACCCGACGCTGCATTCTCTTGGCATTTACTTTGGCGTTAATCCGTAATAAACGTCAGCTGGGCTCGAAGATACGGAAAGAATTACAACGTTCAACGTTACCGGAGTATAGCGAGCGGGCGCCGGCCCGGCTAGAACATCTCGGATGAAAAAGAAATCTAGAAGAGACAATGTTTGCATAACGCGGTTTCCTCGAAAGAAAGCTTGTCTGCTAGCTGCTGGCTGGCTCGCAGGCTCGCTGGCTGACGCAGGGACGAGGCGAGTAAAGAAGTTATCGCGGATAAGCGTCCCCCAGGAAATTCTCAAGTAACAACTATCTCTAAAGCATCCACTCATCTACATTCCGCGCGGATCGACTTACATAGTAAACGCCGGTTGACAGTTTCGCGAATTAGTCTACAGCAGAAACGTGACTACGGATCCGCGTCGACTGGCGTTCTATGGTCTTTGATTGGCGCGCGACGAAACACGTGATACAATTTACAAGACATCCTTTCGCTCAACGGCTCATCTACCCCGATACAGCCCTCGAGCTTCCGTGCCGTGTATCTCTGAATAAATCTCGTCTTTCATCGATGATTCCCCAGTAGCTCGTATCAGCGACAACGGACGAACGAACGAGCGCAGGCATGGTCTGTGAAACGTTCTTAAGCTTCGCGAAGCAAGATATATATATATATATATATATATATATATAGCCTTCCTCGACGCTCGTTACCGTGAGATTTTGTACCGTTGGATCATGGATGATTACAGTAACTTGTTGTGTCAAGTTCGTAAATTTGTAGTATATTTGATTTGACATTCGTTCACCGTTCGTATAAATAAAATTCAATTAAATGAAAAAATTCTAAATCTAAATAACGCCAATTGCACGCCGGTGGAGCAGAAATTTTTAATTTTCAATTTATGTTACGTAATATAATGTAACGTAATAATAGTAACACGAGTAAGTTTATCATTTATTTTCAATCGAAAGCCATCGCTATACGCGATATATTACAAGTAAATTTATTTCAGTCGCTTCGACGTATATAGGCTTGCGACAGAAGTAACGAGAAATAAGACAGAAGTAACGAGAAATAAGACAACTCAGAGGAAATGGAAATTTATGACCATTGGTGACTATCGGCGAATTCGCTTTTCCAATTTCCCGAAACGCAAACAGCTGCAATCACCTTTCGTCTGGAATCACCGGCTCGACTGACAATTAATATTCTCGGTTGAAAGAGCCGAGGACTCGATCGACCCGATATCATCGATTACCCAAACAACGCGTTCAATTAATTCCAACCCCCAAGATCAACCCACGCTGTATTTCACCCCCTAGTCTCTATTCACCAGCCATCAAGCTCCGCCAAGGCGAGCTCTACCCGTGTACCGAGCGAGGAAACGAGGAAACCGAGACCGGAGAGAGGAACCTCTTAAAAACCTTGCTAATCTAATCGCCTCGAACGCCGCGTACACAGCTTTCCAAGATTGAATTTTCCTATAAACTTGAGATCTCGCGAGATCGGAAGCTCGCCCCGGAGCGTCTTCGATTGAATTTTACGTTTTATCATATCTCGGCCCCGATCTTCCGCCAAAATGTTCATAGTCGTGTCATAGTCGGGAGAGAAACTCGAGGACGACATCCTCGCAACTCTTATCGTACCGTACCAACTCCCGTGGCACCAGGAACCGCTGTTTGCACGCCTAATTGGTATTCTTACTTTCCCAGCTGACGACCTCTGGCTCATGCATACACTTCCGCGAGGAGTAAACCCACCACGTCCCTTTTAACCCTCGATACGCGTACGCCAGTACGCGTGCGTTCGCCAAGTTTATCGCGCCATCGCGTATACTTCTTCACCCTATTCGCTCTGTTCTCTTGGCAATGTTCAAAGAAGAGAACTGACGTTCGCACTCGCATCCGTGAATGTATATAATTGATCTAAATTATTGAAAATTGCATATTTATATAAGACAAAGGTCTGGAAGGCATTTACAAGATGCACCGTTACAACACGTCGCTACATATATATATATATATATATATATATATATACGATGGATTAGACAATAAAACAACGAAAAATGTATATGTGAAAGTTTAATAAACAATTTCACTTAAAGTTAAAAATACAGTGGCTATAGAAAGTGTTTACGTATCGTTATGATTAATTAATTAAATCCGAAGGTATTTAATTTCTGTGAATTAGTAATACCTCCATAGAACAGAAAAACTTGATATTAAAAGAATGAAACGTAATGATTTCGTTGGGAAATAATACCTTTGTACACAATCTTCTTACACCGAAGCAAACAAACGGATTTTTTTTTCGTTTCTATCCTAAATCCATCATATGTAAAGTGTAAAAAGTTAAATTTCTTCCATTCGTTTCGATATCTATCGATTCTATAAATATTTCTCGCACATTCTGCGACATCCAACCGTGATTCTAAATGCACAGAAGGGGACATTCGACTCGGAGGAGGGTGGATGAAAGTAGCGCAAGCCGAGTCTATTTTAAAACAAAAGAAACATCGCATGATCGCAGCGTTTACTCAGCGGCAGGTTATTAAAAGTGTATTAATGCTTTCGCCGTATCGAGCGAACCACCTCGTCCTCCCGCGTTTCGATAACCCCGAAAAGGAAACGGTATCGCTGCACGTAGGCTCGTTAAGCTAAACATTATCTGAACGACGAGTGCGCGCGCGTACTCCCGACGATTTTAATTTACCGATCGTGTAATCACGGATACATCGAAGTAAGCGCAAGAAACGAACACGGTTAGCGGTTAGTTGATCACCTCGATTCCTATCACGGAGATACGGAGAATCTAAAAGTGAACGCGGAAGCAACGGCATACACGTTCGTTCGGGCTAGAAAATGTACGGCACGCGAATTTAGATAACGAGAATTTCTTGCGGAGTACGTACCTGCACACGAGAGTGCACACGACGACGTAGTGTACACGTAACTGTAACTGCCGAATGAAGCAAATAATAGCAACCAGTTTGCTCTAAATGAAGTGACTGTACGACGAGGACGCAATAAGGGTTGATTAGCGGAGTTTTGCAGTTGCTAACAATGGCGACGTTGCATATTAGCAGACGATTCTTGCAAACTGAAACGAAACGAGAGACGCGGTACATTACATTAGAGCCAACGGAGTCACCGTGTCGATCTTGAAATTTTTATATTTCAATTCTTCATTCGCGGCCTGGCAAACGAAAGGAACTTGTGATCATTTCGAGAAGATGTTTGACGCGGGAAGGTTAACTGAACGAAAACGGGAAAAAGAAGATTTACTCGCGGGTGAATATTTCAAACGAGCAAACGACGAATGATCTCCTTTCATCCGTTTCGTTTCGGCATTAATTGTCGCGGCGAGACGCAGTGCATTATCATCGTAGTGCGGCTGTGTGCAGGTTGATGAAAATATTACGAAACAATTCCACGAACGGAGCATAAACGCAAGCCGAAGTCGTCGGCAGCCATCGATCTTAGTTACGTGCCGGAATAATATATAATAGCCAATAATGTCGGGGCAATGTATCAAACTATTGGGAATATTCTATCGACAAGCTGTCACTGCTATTATACCTTACATCTAACATAAATATATTATGAATGACTGACGATACACGTACATATAAACCGAACAAAAGGAAAAGACGCGCGCGTGCTCCGCTTAGATGAATCCATCACTCTTCGGTATTTATCCGAAGCTCATCTTCCTTTATGGCCAGTCAATGGTGAAAAGCCCGGGAGCGACAAAAGTGTGGAATTTATGCTCCCGCTGACCGTAAAGTCTGGACGTTTATTATCGCACAAATCACAATCTGTTACTCGAGAACGTTCTTACGCGGAACCTATTACGTAACGCGGACGAACTAGTCTGGATCGATGGTACACAGGCGAGGCGAGATTGGTATTTGCGTTCTCGTCGTTGTCCTTCAGTCGATTAATTTCTTACGCGAAAAATCGTCCAGAAAAAAAAGTTCCACCACGATGAAACCGGGTCATTGATTAGCCGAACGAAGGGATCATCTTCGATATCGACTGACTAATGAAAACCAAGTAGGTCATTGCCTCGTTAATCCGAATGAACGGTAATCGATACGCAAAATTGAATTAAATTAAGTGGTCGGACAGGAACCACGCTATTATTCAAGCGTGTAGTTGCAAGCCACGAAAGACAATATAAACAAAGTAATCGTTACCATGACCACGCAAGAGATAGGGCAGTAGAGTAAGGTAAGGTCGTATGCGGTCAGACTAGCAGATAACTCGACTATTGGCGACCGCATAAGAAAAAGATAAAGTAATTTCTGAATTACGAAAACGAACGAGGGAAATACTGTAAGAATAAAGAAGCAACTATGCGAACGCACTACGTAGAAGCAAGTAGAAGAAAACTCGACCGAGAAAACGAAACAATTTTCAGTAATCGCACAGAACGAACAAACGAGTGAGGAGTGCTTCAACGCTTTCGCGGAATATGTCGAAAACGAAAACCTCGGAGCTCGTTTGAGAGCCACGAAGCAACGACAAATCGCAAGGAATATTCGAACGCGCGGGGACCGCGCGCACAAGCCAGACGTATTCGAAATGTGTGAATCAATACTTCACCGTTCAGGCTCGGGCGAGCGAGTGTCTGTCTCCGCAAAACTTTGCCAGATGTTACATTAATGGCGGCAAGGTGCGACTGCAATGTATTATTTTGCTGCGCGCAAAATAGACCGACTAACACACCGAGGGAAAACTTGCAGCCGACGGAAATGTTTGAACGCCGTCTGCAGCTGCGATTAAGGCGGCTGCGGCATGAACAACGGCGACGTCGGCGACGACGACACCGAAGTGGATACCGAAAGGGGGTCGTCCGTTAACAGCGAATGTGAAATTATAGCGACAGTTCATGCCCATTTTACCCCCGAGCGCGGCCTCTGCTGCAGCCGCGCCGTTTAACGTCCCCCCGCGCTGTCAACCATCATTTATCCGTAACTTAACGATGTAGATTTTTGAAGAATCCCGGCAAAAACGTTCGGCGTACGGAGAAAATTATTGCTCCCCGGAGACGACGGCGCACCTGGTTACGCGGGTATAACGAAATTTAGAGGATCGTGGCGGAGGGTGGCCCCTGGGAATAACGGAGAATCGTTTCAAAAAGTATCTGACGTCCTCGAAGGAGGGGAGCGGAGGCCAACTTGTGTTCCACCCGGTAGTTGGGGAAAATATATTACTCGGCTGCTTCGGCCGAGAAACAGAGAGAGAAAGAAAGGAAAAGAGCGGTGTTACGCGAAAATAACGAGTCAGTTTCTAAAAAAAAAACAAATCCTTTCGGGTGATCGCGAGCGGTTCGCGATTTACCGATCGGTTATCAATGAAACGCAAATATTGACGTCCTCGGTGGATATTAATTTCGAGTTGAACGCGCGAGAATACGGCCTCTTCGAAATGAAACATCGCGCGCGTATCTAAATAACGACGAAGATATTCGCGCGCTTCACGGCCTTGGAAAATTGATGTTCCTTCTGCCGCCTATAGAAACGACTGCAGAGTCGAAGATGTTAATTGAGCATTTAGCGTGAATCACGATTGAATTACGATCGAATTACGATTCAAAAGAGACGAGTGAAATTCCCGTCTGTGTCCTTCGGCAAGGTATGGGATAATCGGATTTCAATCGAACAATATATATGCTTTCGTAAAAATGTTTCGACGTCGACCCTTGCCGATCCGATGAAAGCTTCTATTATTATTGATCATATCATCGAGCAGGAATGTAATCTCTCTTCCTGCGTCTGTCTAACGCAATTTCGCTTTATTCGTTTCGTCGCAGCTTCGAAAATGATTTATGACTTTGACAGTATCGTATTATTTCGATTGACATACAATTAACGTCGATTACCATTCGCCGATACGTTTTCTGACGAAAATTAATTATCCATCTCCCACCCCACCCGTTTCGTTCGTTCTGCCTATATGCATGTTCGTTGATTTTCCAGATTTTTAATTATTCCGCGATTCGATGGTTGTTCCTTTGAAGAGCTGAAATTTTCAAGAAGCTGTTGTTTGTCCAGCGAGCAACTGCTGAAATATTCACAATCTTTGGGCTCTCCTTAATTTTCATTTTACTTGGATCTAATGGATTACTCTCTGAATCGAATCTCATCTAGCAGACTGTCCAGGTTATATACTTGAGCGGCCGTTCCTGCGTCTCTCATATCTGGCTTTTAACTTGGCGCATAGTTCTCGCCGGACTGGTATTCAGTCCAGACTTGTGGTACATCTCTTGGATTCTCCGGCTGGGTCTTCCGGTCTCCCAGAAATTCATCCACACCCTCCCGCGTTTCTGTTGCAATTGGATAAGCAATTGCCACGACCCTCCGACGTGGTCGCAATTTTCATAACAAAAAAATATTTGTCTGTGAAATCGCGTCGCTTGAGATGACAGATGATAATTCAGTTATCGCTTCTATTAATTAAATGATAGTTTCTTTAACTCGTGACTGAAACATTCACCGAGAATTCACTTTGAATGATATAAACTTTCCAGTCATTTTTAATCAACCCTATTTACCTTCTCGCATTATTTCATAGTTCTTTCACTTTTTTTTTTTAATACGACTGCCATTAGCTAATTATGTTCGAATTATGTTTGAACTTGACCTATACTCGCCACTCATATATAAATTTCAATCTGTGCAGCATATTTGGATTAAGATCTAACGTTTCACTTCGTTTCGAGAAAGTAATTTTTTTCGCTGCTTTTTCGACATTACTCGATATCTGTCATTTTTCGCATACGTGCATATTATCGATTGACCTGAATGAACAAATGGCAAAATATATTTCACCGTAGTATTTTCTTCCTAAGCAATAGCGGACACGCGTGTGTAAATAGCCATGAAGTGTCAGCCCACCGGTCAACCGTGACTGATCCCTGAACCAATAAGGGTGGCCATTCGAGTGTCGCAGCACTATCGGTTAACCGATAGCTCTTCGATCTACGATCGATCTAACCGTTCTATCGAAACGTTCGAGATCGCCGAACTCTGGACTTATGTCAGGCATAAGGAGCGAATAGAGCTTAATTAATTGCGTCAGCTGGTTGCTGGCGATCCAGATCTCTATTAAAATCACACCTTCGACGTCTTCTGCTTCCGAGAATTGCAACCGTTCCAACTAGGTAGTGAATATTTACGCTTTCGCGGGAAATTTAAAGGTGTAGAAAGTATTGTTAAAAAATACTGTTTCGAAATTTTGTGCTTCACTTAAATTTTCACGAACCGAGATACAAGTATCTAAAATCAAATGTGTCGTGAGCATAAATTTGAAAAAAAAAAAGAAAAACGTGTTTCCAGTTTCAAGAGACTTTCTGACGACGCGACATCGTCACAAAGAGGAAAATTCTAGAATCACCATCCTAGGAGATTTGTTGGTGAAAATCTAGCGTATCGAGTGCAACGACGTGCAACAAAACGGTCGTTCGCCGCTTGTGTGCCGGCACATGGTCGAGAAACGCGTTGAAGCAGCAACTCGCGGTTGCATAATGTACGAGTTTATCCTTGAGGTAGTGTGAGCAAAAATTTGAAACAAAGTGCTCTGTCATTCTGGCCGAATAAACTTGGATAAAGACAAATTCTTTTTTGAATATCGGCCAGTTTCTCACGCAACAAACTCCAAGTGAACAAGCGATAATTGAGATTTTCAACAGAACCACTGAATAAAGACCAGCAGTGGTTTATAATATGACACAATCCAAAAATAGACCTTTGTGAATTTATAAAATTTCTATAAAATCAATCTTCGAAGAGCCAATCAACTCTAAAAATGCATCGTTCTAACTTTGTAAAATTTCTACAACTTTCAATCATTCTAATGTTAAGTCCAAGATGATGAAGCGAACCTTCAACCTTATCGATTGGGCATCGTCGTCAGAATTATTTTACAGTAAATTCATTGACATTCAATTTACATTTTTCCATTATATCGAAAGGCCTGCAGTTTGAATTTTCCATGTTCGTTCATCAGCCGCTACGCGCCATTCACAGCCCACGTAATATCATAATATTTGAACGATAAATTTCGTATCGATCGAATGTTTAACCGCCTAGGAAAATTACGATCAACGTATTTTAACTGGCGGAATTTCACACCGAGGAGAGAGACGTCGATAATACCACGGTGAAACAAAGAAAGAGCAAAAGAATCGAAGTTTGGTTAATAAAGTTAACGAGCCTTTTGTTTCGACTACTAAATTTCGATTATATTAATCCTGTGTAATTCGAAAGTCACACATTCATATATCCATATTTTGAAAATTTTTATTTCGTACATTTATCGCTTCGCTACTATATATTTCGTTATCACGTCAATGATAACAAATAACTTATTGCAACAATTATTAGTTCTCGTAATAATCTTTTCCGTTTTTTTCTGTTTATGAAGGATTAAAAAAGGATTGATGAAAGAACGAAAACCGAGCGAAAACCGAGGAAATTGATACGACACCGTGTGTCATTTAACAAACAGCTTAAAGCAACGACACGTCGTATGATAATGCTAGCTGAGCAACAAGCCAACAAAAGGTGTATCCGACTTTCTCGTTTCCGTTACAACAACTATTCAACTCATGCAGAGAATTCCTAGCCCTTTGAAATTCTCGACTGGCCAGCAGAGAAGCCTGTGTATCGGTCTGTGGTTCAAAACCACCTTCGCCCATTCTGTTCGTACAATGCATTCTATATTGACACACAAAAGTTCATCGAACTTTCCGAATTACATCTTCCGCAGGTGGCACTCATATGAAATGCAGAGAAAGGCAACTTTGCTCGAAAAATATTCGAACGAAACGCACAGTCGATTGGTACCTTGACAAAACTATAATAAACATATATTAAGAGAATTAGTTGAAAATAATCAGGAAAATAGTGATAGACTGTGTGCTGGTTTATGAATTTATAGAAAATTCGTACAAAAATATCAAAAGTAAAATGATTGTTGTGACATCTAAGTGAGTAAAGTTAAATTTCGTTTATGTAATCCCTTAATAGTTTTATGAAATTTTGGTCGATGAAAGCTTAAAATCAGAGCACTGTATAAAGATAAAATTTGTCCCTTTTGAATGATTATGAGAGAAATAAGATTCTACGAAAGGATGCAAGTCGATAATTTTAAATCGAATCAATAATCCTCCTGGTTGTTCCTTCACTGATTGAAACGAACAGAAAATATTAATAATTCAAATTCACATTCAAGAAGCAAAATTTAAACAGTAGAATAATGAAAAAAAAGAATTAATGAAAGATCACGATAAATAAGAATACTGACATAAAATCTTTCGTATGACGATCAAAAAAAAGTTACATGTTCACAAATACACAACGTATTTCTTTTTTCACGAATGAGATTATACATTTTCAACCGTAAATCGCTCGAGAATTATTCATGCGTGAATTTAACGAATTACGAGGCAAATTACCGAGTCTGACAAATTTCAGAAATATCTCCAGAAACGATAGTTTGTTTTATATCACCACTTTTCCCTCTAGTAAAAACAGAATACAAAAGTATCTGAACGAAGTTAGTGTACGTATTCCGTGTTAAAAAAAAATAAAAAAAAAAAGAAAAAAAAAGGAGAAAGAAGAAAAACACGCGGGTGCTTCGATATTGGTGGTCAAAATGAAAAAACACAAATGGAATCCGAAAACGGCATTTCCCAAAACATTAGACACACGCAGCGAATTCGCGGACAGAGGGTGGATTTTTACGGGACGCCGTTAAACCGTGCGCGGCTTAATGGACAATCGAACGACAAGTGTATAAGTTACGCAACAATGAGCCCGGCCCGATTCACAAAAATAGAAAATAAATCGTCTGGGATTTACATAGCCGGATGCACCGAGCACACGGGCGCAATATAACGTTGCCGGCCGTGCATACGGCCGTGTTATTGCGTCGCCAGTAAATTTTTGGTCCAACGATCATCGAACTGAGAACGACATTTAATCGAGTAATCGGCATATTTCCGCGAGTCCGGCTCCCTTCCCAATTGGCTCGTCAATCTTCGCCACCGTAATAATCCTGTTTTTCTGCATCGGCTAAGCCGTAAAGCGTCCGCGGCAAGAATCGAATTCCGCCGACAACTAATTGACAGAGAATTTCAATAAACAGGGATTACGCTGAATCACCGCTAAAACGACGAAACGATGGACCACGCTCGGCTAATTATAAAATCCGATCGTACATTCTCCACTCACGTAGCAACTCCTCCCCCGTATAGGGTGCGTTACCTCCTTCGTTCCTTATTCCCTTCAACCGAAATCAACATTTGATACAAAGTGCGTATTTCGCTCCGTATTTCCGCTCGCGCGTTATTTGTCGTTCGACGCGCGAATTCATTCCACCTGGCTCTCCAAATGAACGTCGAGTATTCAAAAGTATCGTTGTCGATCGAGACGCGTGTAGCAGTAGTGAGAATTACTTGAAAAAGTTCTCGACGAATTATTCGGCAGTTGGGCAAGTCAGAGGGGAGCAGAATGCGATGTTGAAATTTGTATGGTTTTAAAGCGGAAAATCCAGGGCTGCATGTTGCGTAATCCTGCGTTTATAACAGCAGCTCGTTTCATCGACAGCACGGCGAAACGAATTGATCCGTTTCCAGTCCGAACGTATCGTCGAATGAACATGACTTTTTAACGAGTAGATATATCCCGCGCGGTCAGATTATTAAAAAATTGCCGCTTTTTTCGCGCAAATACGCTGGTATTGGAATACCGTACGATCTCGCCACGTTGTGTAAACGTTAACGCACAAATAGCATCGTTCGGTTATAAATAACCGTAGTAATTTTTACGTAGGATTACGTAAAATTTAAACCATTTGATTTTATTTTGTAATGACTGCTAATAATGACTACTAATAATTTACATAGGTTACATTTCAAAAATTCATGGTATTTCGTTTTACTTTGTGCGTTACACTCACCCGCGGTAACAAAATCGAAATAAAAATTCAAAAATTGGATGATCTGACTTCAAAATTACCGTTGGCGTTTCCTTTTCTCCTCGAAATCGATCGTTCTTTAAAAAAAAAAAAAAAGAAAAAAAACAATATCCAATTTTACCAATGAATTCAATAAAAAAAAAAAGAAATCTCTCGCCGGCAATTGAGAAACGAAATGAAAATTTCCCCCGATCTCGTACGCTCTGAATTACACACACATGGCTATCAATTACCGACCAGCGAGCAAAACGCCAAGTTAAAATTCGATGCGATCTGTTGAAGCTCATTACTCGGCGGGGGAGGCTCGGTGCTCCTAGGGAACTTTCAGAAATTTTGATGTAACGTTTGATTGCGTTTCCGTTCCCCGTAGTTTCAGCTCTAAATCGCGGACATTAATTACCTCGGTTAAACAAATTGTACATCGTTGACGTACGCCGGCGTGTATTGTAGCCAACGAAATACTTGCCGCCGCACGGAGACGCTTTTAATCATGTTGAATTAATCAATTTCGCTCTCGACGTTTGCCCTTCGTGGAAAATTCGCGCTCGTGAAAATATCGCGAGCCTAGGCCTTCATTTTTCATTGAATATCGCACGAATGATAAAATTGTTACACAGCCAAGAGACAAAGAAAATACGTTCTATGAATCGAAATCCAAATTAACAAGTTTGCTTCGAATTTTGATTGAATTATTTTCACACGTGAAACACAGAAACGACCTGTTTCGTGAAACAAGCTGATTGAAAGCTACAATTATGAACGAGGAGTGAGAAAAAAATAAGGCAGAAAAAAATGGTAAATTGTTTGAAACAGTAAATTGGTTTCATTTCATAATAATTAAACTACAGGTGTGCAGTTTTACATTGCTTTGTCTACGAAATACTGTAAAGACCATTTTACTTTGGGTATTTTGAAAATTATGTACACGTAATATTACATTGCAATGCACAAAAATCGGCAATTTACTACTCACACATTTTGTCAAAGAAGTATCAAAAAGTGATCGATCATCGAAACAACCGACCACAATAATTGTTGTCCGGCCGATCGATGCCAACCATGATTTCTATCACTGTACGACATTCAGTTAGCGCGACGGAGACTAAGTCGATGTAATCGTAAGTTCGATTTAAAACACAGCCGACGGGAAATCTGGTTGCAACGATGTTCACGGCCGCGGCAACTTTCGAACGGTCACCCGGGCTCATAAGCAAAAATAGTATGCAAAAGGCAGCGCCATTCGAGTAAACAAATTTTTGAGAAAACCCTATAAACAGATTAAGCCCGAAAGGTCGTTTGCATGGAAATTGGAATTCGCGAAATTCGTTTTTGCTCGCACGAACGTCGACTCAGCGCGGAACAGTAACCTAGTAACTTTGAGCATTCGGCGAGAAAACTCGTTTCCTTGCTGCGTGCTCGTTGCGAAAACTTGCCGGTATCGATTAACGAATAGCAACGCGCGACGGAAGTTCCACACGCCGCGCCGGACGCGAGCTTGTCGCATCGAAAAACTGGTGGATACGTGGCGCTGGTGGTATATGTTTTGAATATTTTTAATTGTAATTTCCGCCGAAGAATGGCGGAATTCATATTTTAAAAACGCAATTTTGGAACGTGAGATTGGACAGAAGGAGGGAGATTGTTTCTCTAAAGAGTCAACAATAATAATTAACGACAATAGCTAACGCAGAAATGAGAATATCGTTATTGTGGAAAAGAAAATCCTCACTTGGTTTTTTGGCAGAATTTTAGTCTAAAATGAATTAATAATGTCAATTAGAGTGGAAACACTTATACAGAATTTGCTTTTACGAGCCAAGTTTTAACATTTTTTAAATCGCAGAATAATCAAATTTTGTCCTATTACGAGACATTGTACGAATATACTATTATAAGAAAGAAAAAAATATTCGGTATTTTTTGGTTCAACAAAGGGTTCAAAACTTTATCCTGCCCAAAGAAATATTTATAAAAGACCTTGAAAAATAAAATAATTCAATTACCCGAGGAAAGAGAGATCAACTCGAAATAATAACTTCATATGCATACAAAACTCTGAACGCGGGCAAGAATTAAGCAAACGATATAGCCACAAACGAATGAAGCAAGAACTGAGTGTTTTGCGACAACGAAAGGCCAATAGAGATCCTGATGATGATAAAACAAATCTTTCAAGCGACAAATACGGCCAGCGATAAAAGTAATCGAAAGTCGTATGTAGCTAGTAGTATCGGTGGCAATAAAAGTAAGTATTCCTGCCTATTATCGAAACGCGATCATAGAAATGTGCGCACTCGTTATCGCGTGCACGATCGTTCGGTGTTCGAGCAATTATCTTTAATCCTATCGGAACCAGGATAAATCTTGGAGATCGTTTAAAGCGGAGGTACCAGCCATTTCTATGAGGCGATAGCACGCGTTCGCTCGTCGCTAATTCGCCCGTTACGTTACATCGGGACGGTTACATCAATTAAATATTGAATTAACTGCAAATCCGCGATTAAGCAACCACGCAAGATCTCACTTTGTTCCGCTGTGAAACAAAGACAATTTTATCAGATAGGATCGGAAGTTTGTCCGTTGTTGATCTTATATCTTAGTCGATACCAGTGCACCAACTATCTCGACTGTGCACACAATGTTGATTACGAACCACTATGTTAATTGATCGCCGAGGAAGTTTCGAAGTTAGTTTCTATTGGTCAAAGAAATTGATACGTGGAGATCGCCGGAGAACTCGTAGTTATCCACGAATGCAAGCAGACTGCTTGCAAGTAATCGACATAGCAGACGCGCACGATACGAGCTGAAAATTTCTCCGTAAACTCTCGAACAGCGTGCTTCGTTAAACTTTAACCAACGAGAGAGAGAGAGAGAGAGAGAGAGTCCCTTTCTTTTCTTCTTTTTTTTCCTTTTTTTTTTCTTTCTTCTCCGACGGCGCGTAGAACGAGCGAAACCCTTAACGATGCGATTATATTGCATCAAAACTTTCGGTCCTTTAAACGTGTCCGTTTACAAAGGCGTAATCTTAATCCGACGAGACGCCGGCGTCGTTAATTGACATAAACGTTGAAAAGACAACGAGACACGGGAAAGATTTGTCCTACCAAGAATTCGGCCGTGAAACGCCAATCGAAGAATATTTACAGTCCAACTCTTACCACCCTGGCGGCAGGTAATAACGATCGTTCGGGGTGATGGTGGTCGTTAGGGAACAATGAATCTCTCATCCCTTCGCGCAAGATAGACGAAGGACGAGGACATTAGCGCCGGTTATCGACGTTACCGCAAGGCAAAAGTTATCCAGCAGCCGCCATTGAAAGCTCGCGATCAGATAGCCGGTACTTTTTGCAAGGCTGGAGCGTCTTCGACTTTCTCCGCGACTATCGGGGACGATAAGCATAGAAGAGAAGGAGGAAGACAGAGAGAGAAAGAGAGAGAGAGAGAGAGAGAGAGAAGTCGAACGAGGTCCTAATTAAACGCGCGAAACGACGCCGTGAGTCGCGGCCGGATTTTCACGGGTAATTAATCGAGCATAATATCAGCGCGTCGCATCGCGGATGAGGACTCTACCGTGGTTGAGGTTCAAGTTGTGCTGATGCTGACGCGTCAGAACGAAGGAAGCTGCTCGCTAAACCACACCAGATTATCCTTGTAGCCGCGCTTCCTCCACAAAATTCGCATTTTTCGCGGTTGAGTAACGAACCGCACAGTCTCTCTCTCTCTCTCTCTCTCTCTCTCTCTCTTTCTCTCACTATAGTCAAGCTTGAAATCGCGAAATTAATTGACACCATGGCTGACTGAATCACAGCTGACAATCCGCGTGTAAATATTTGATAGTCGAGAGTGTCAACTTATTTATCAGATAATTTTTTTGTTTCAAGAGAATCGATGAATATTACACATGTTACACCAGCAATATTTTTCTAACAGGATAACAAATGTTTTCTGTTCAACAGAAATCTGATTTACATGTATCGTCGTATGTCAAAAGTTTTCCTAAAACTTCCTCTCTATTTCTGAAAATTGAAACGTAATCATTCATAGTAGAAGCAGCAATAAATAAATTCGATTGACGCTGAAGATACTTGGTTTTCCTATTACCGATGCTTCTGATTAACAGGTTAAAATAAAAATTGCCTGACATTTTGTTTCAAAGTGACCAAATTCCTTTGTCAGGCTCACCACTCTACGATTTCGTACGTTCGAGTGGTCATCACGCTTAGTTTCTGAATCTTTTTCCCGGCAAAAAAATATCGGAATGCTAAATTCCACGAACGTTGCAGGAGCAGAAAAATTTGATCCCATCTTTCGTCGAAATCAGTCCGTAAAGCGTGCTGGGGGAATATTCATTCCCCAAAATCAATTCCGATGACGCACAGAGAGAGTGCAAAGCAGCAGAGGTGCAATAAAGAGAGAGCAATAGCAAAAGTGGTAGCTAGCGTGCGGGTGTGTGAGTTATTTGTCCGTTTCGCTGCGAGCGAGTAAAATGTGACGTACGTCCGCGATACGTGGCGAGCACTGTACATCGAGTATTTATAAAGTGTGCAGTAGAAACTAAAAATAAACTCGTCGAGCTGTAACGCAGTGGAGCGACGCGATCCACGGCTTTGTTTATCTACAAATAAACACCGCCGACAGGACCATATCCATTCTGAAATATGAAGGACATAATACGGACACGGCCCACGGCTCCAACCAAACCGCGTCAAATAATATCAAGATTAACCGACGCGGTTTGCCAATTCCATGTACAACAGAGAATCGAACATCACCATTGACATCGAATAAATGGCCAACCAAAAACGATGGGACCAACGGCCGAACCTCGATCTACTGTCTTTCGCAAACTTCTGCTCGAAGTAAACGCGACTTGCGGTTGGAAACAATTCCGGATTCGACATTTTCAATTTACCACCAATTTGAGGATTCTCGGAAAAAAAATAGTGAGAAGTAAGATCGAGTGGTCAAAATTTTAATAATCCGACAGAAATCGTCCAATGATACCGTTCGAAGGTTGAACGACAGACGCGAAGCAAACAAGCTCTAAATTCCCATTGTTGCCGCGACTCGTTATCTCGGCACGATAAGGCGCGTCGGAAAAAAGGCGCTCGGCTCAACATTCTTTTCAGCGCGAGCGCTCCGAAAAAAATGCTCCCCTTGGGTGCTCGTGGATTTCCGTCGGGAGTCTAGCCAAAAGGGAAAGCTGCGCCGAAAGCACAAGGATGGACGGAGATAGCAGTCGCTGGCTACACAGTTTTGGCCAGCTTTATTAATTATTAAAACAGACTATAAAATTATTTGATACGACGGTGGCGGACAGAAGTGCGCGAGCGCGGCACGTATGAATTTCGCGCGCTGCATTATTCAACGGGCAGTTTGCATAACAATTATGGCGGAGATTTTAGCATAGCGAAGGGAGAGCGGGAGAGAGGCGGTCGCGCGACCGCCGGTGCTATACGAACACAAAAGTACACGGGCCAGGTGATACCGTGCCGCCAGGTTCTGGTACCGGAAAGACGAAAGGATCTCGAAGCCTGTTCCTTCGTTTGCAATTCCATTTTTCATTCCTCCCGCCTTCTTCTTCTTCTTCTTCTTCTTCTTCTTCCGTCGCTATCGCCGCCTTCTCTTTCCCTTTCCCTCTTGTGGAGAGATCGTAGTTAAGAGCGCGACGGTGTCGCGGAGGGTCGCGTTTCGCCGCGACAAAGCTACAACTACGAAGCAGCTAAAGAAGAAGTCCGCTTTCCAAGGCTGGCCATGCAAATAAGATTAAATTGCAGCGGCATTGCGAGAGAATCGTAATACGCCGTCAGAGACAGTCTGTACACGCGTACCGTTTGACATTCCAAATAGATTTAGAGGCAAATGGGAGTTGAAATTTACGATCGAGCTGGCTCGTTAACGTTTCCTCTACCGGCAGACGCTGTAATCGTGTACTTCGTTCCATCTCAGAGAAGACGAAACGCTCGAAGTCTCTGGGTCTCAACACGAAAACAGCGTGAAAACAGCCGGTCGACCGGGCAAAGAAAACGCTCGATCGATCTAATACACGGTCATCCGCGACCGAATTTCCGCCCGCTACGATGGAACCAATTAATTTTCTCAGCGGTTTGGGCTCAGAGCGGATGATCCGAACGCGGGGGCTGGTTTTAGCCGGCTCGTTCAAAAACTTCCCGCGAGCTATGAGTTTTAATTGCAGCCGATCAAAAGTACGAAGGCGTGTCAGAGAATTTAATTAACTGGCTGCAAAACGCGTCACCACGATTCGCTCTTTGTTCGTCGCTCTTTTCCATCCGCATAGACAGAGAAGCGAAAAGGAGTGAGAGAAAAAGAGAAAAAGAGAAAAAGAAAGAAAGAGAGAAGGAGGCAGCTGAGGACGAACGTGTGCCGTCACAATTCGACTGCGGTCGCGTTGCATCGGATTTAACCGGTTTTATGGAAAACAATTATCCACGGTAGCGCATTGTTGCGCTCAAATTCCGCTCGAGGTATTCGTTAAAATTTTAATGGCGAGACACAGATTTTAGCGCGTGGCGTGAAATTAACGAGCTCGTTAAACGGTATCCGCGATTCCGAAATGCAACGAGACGCGCGCGTACCGCACCACCCTCTCATTTCGACAAAGAACAAAGGAGCGGTTGTCTAACGACAGCCGATACGAACGCGAGTTCCGAGATCCCAACGAAATTTCAGCGAATACTGTCGCGGTAAAGTTTAATTTAAAAATCTCTGAACGTCTTGGCGAATAAATACAGAAGGAAGAAGAAGCTTGACGAAAATTCCAGCAGAGATTAAAGCTGTCTCCCACGGGTCGGCCGGTGAAATTTTACTGCCGAAGAAAATAGCTGGCGTGCATCTTTTTCACTTGCGACGAAACTGACGCGATTCGAGAGAAACGCGAGTCAAATGAAAGAGATATACTCCTTGAAATTCAATTTTCATTTAAAAGAAATGCAAAAAATCCATTGTTGACAATTCATTCTCGAATTGCTCCCCTAGAAAATCAAATTCAAATCTTATTCATTTATATTCGTAAATTAAAGAGCAATTATATCGCGATAATGTTTTACAAGTGCAATATTCTGCAACTGCATCTTATTACGAGTTTCGTCTTGACTTGGCTGTGGCCAAGTACGTGTTGATGTTGATTTTGACTTATGTCGTTCCTTTGATTAACAAACTAACGCCCAAAAGATAAAACTTACGTTCAAAAACGATTTCTCGTTTTTACCGGTAAACAGTAACTTTCTCGGAGCTGTGTCATACGTTACTTCGCATGCGAACGATAGAGAATCTGGCAGGAAGGCGATCTCACGGATCTGACGTCCGGAAGATCGTGCACAGAGACCATGTCACGGATATATTACGCGATACTGGCAACGACTTCTGGAAACCGATGATACTGGGTGAATCCAGGGCTCGCCGCTGGACTGTTTGAGAAAGGATATGGCCGAAGCTTTCAGCGAAAGATCATATCCAAAAGGATCTCACGGGGCTAACGAAAAATATTTGCAAGGTCCGGCAGCGATGGATGTCCCCGATCCATTTTCTCATGGTACGTCGATAGATTCCTGAAGCAAAGTGGCTCTCCTGTTTTCAATATACCCCGGAAAACAAACGCGATAACGCTGAGCGTTCGCCCTGCCAAGATTGCCGTCGTTACATAAAAGGGATCAGAGCCGTGTTACTTAAATAAGTCACGTAGGAGACATCGCATTCTTCCCAAATTGGCTTTCGATAAAGTAACGTTGCAACGATTGCTTAAGAGAGGAAAAGAAATTAAAAACCTTCGGCTTTAGTATTATGCAAAACGATGAATGCTTGATTTATGACTAACTTGTACTACTGGATAGACCGAGGTACACTGTTTACTTATTGTAATCGTTTAAAAAAGAAAAGAAAGTGGAACGTTTTGACGCAGAATTATTAAACTTGTACCACTAGACAGACTGATAGGTATTATTTCTGTTCTTGTCTGATTATTGACAGATTGTGTCAATCTGTATTGTTTCTCTGTCTATTCGAAAAATATATTTAAAATTGCAAAATTATGTAGAGATTATGCAAATAATATTTAAAAATATATATAAAATATTCAAGGAGTTGCTCACAATATTTTGCGAGTAAAAGAATTCTCTGCTTAGATTCTATATTTTTAATCGTGCTTATAAAACTCTCACCCGCGAACCACAGCATTTATACAGAGTACGCGGAAATTGACGGATTGAAATTTCGTTATATCGCGACTGTTTACTTAATAATTATAATATGTTCCGATACGCAGTGCGTCGATCAGAAAGTTTCAAACTATCGGTTAGAAAGTAGCATCAGTGACAGACGGGACACGCGGACAAAATCCAACTGTCGAAATTTCGTCTTTCACTCATTGCTGGAATAAACTTGCTTCTCCATTTTAACGAATGGACCGTTGTGAGTTCATGCACACGTGCACGCTGCCGGTAAAATTTACGATTGTCTCGCAGAGCTTTATAAAGGCGCGGTTTATAAATAATTATCGAAGAGCCGAGCGGAGAATTTATCTGTAACCGAGCGTCGACACGATGAAATTTGTATTTCTCAGAAGATGGAAAAAAATACTGGCCGGAAAACCAATAGAACGGACTGGTCCTGAATCGGTTGAACGAAAACGGAGAGACGAAAGGAAATTCCACCTACAGTATTACAGATAGAAAATCTATTTCGTATCGGAGAGAAGGCTCCGACACGTGCAAAACATCGTCGACGTCGACGATCGAAAGAAGTATCGACCCAATACTTTCTTGTTTTCCCACTGCTTAAATTTCCAGCCTCTACGTACGTATCGTTCTCTTCCCTCAATTTTCCCCTTTATCTGTCCTCTCTCGGCTGTCTTCCTCTCCATTTCCTTCGTTGCGCCGGCGTCTTCTGTCTCCGGGCTATAATATACCTTGGAAATCGTTCGCCGGGACGGGAAATAGAAAGGAACGATCCCGAAGACGGGAAGGAGAGACGCCGGCAAAGCGACAGAAGAGGGAACTACGCAGTCTCTGAACCGACCCCGTTCGTCCGTACGTAATTTAGAAAGCACCCTTCAGCCAACTTCTTCTTCTCGATCCGGACTACTCTGCCTCTCAGCTCTCTGCGTTTCGTCGTGCCTGCTTCTCGTCGTGTCGGTATCACCGAGTTGCAATGTCCCAACCTTATGAGTTACCCACACCGAACAATTCGCGCGTCTCACACGTGCGACTAATCCCTCGTCTAGCTGGCTGGCGTACCCAACTCGCCGCTCTATTTTCAACCTATCAAGCGCTGAAACGCGTCGATCCTCCTCGGCGAGAAAATTCAACTCGAGAGAGCGCCGAGGAACTTTTAAAGCGAGCGAGCTACGAAGATTAAGACGACACTTGGTCTTCGAAATTCTGCCCGTTCGCGAGCAACCGTCTCTTCGGAGTCCATTCGAGGTCTCGCAAGTCGCGACGAAGAAGAGCCGAAGAATCGGCGGAAAGTTTCGAGAGAAAGTAGATAGAACGCTGCTTGCCCGTAGGCAACGACGACGATACGGAAGCGAAACGATAGCACGTTCTACGACGCGTCTCGCACGTGGAACTCGAGGAAACCACTGGAGATTGCGCGACCACGCGTGTCTGAATGACCGGAGAGTAAAATAATCGAGTTACGCGAGAAGTGTAAAATCGCGAACGTGGTGCATTGGACGGTTCACGGCAGATGTCTGGGACTTTTCGCAGGCGCGGGGAATCTCGATGCGAACGACTTGACGAACGAAATGGAGTGACGGAATGAATGGGGGGAGAAGAAACGGGGACAAGGGGGTTGGCAAGAGAGCGGCGCGGAGATGGGATAAGAGGAAAGAGATCAAAAGGTAGGCGCATATAATGCAGAAGTAATGGGGTGGGAGGACCAGCAGTGGGAAAGGCAGATGCAATCACGTCGAGGGATGGAATTCGCGCTGCTTTTCATATTTTCCGCGGCTAGAAATGGAATTCCATGATGGAAAATTTGTGTAATGTTCCTATTCGTGTGATCGAGGGACGAGACCCTGCGTCTTTTTTTCCTTTTCTTTTCTTTTCCCCTCTTCTTTATTCCAACGAACGCCAACGACAACGGACGGAAGAAATCTTTCAAAGAAACTTCGCCCCGAACGTATTTTATGGCGTATCGAATTTTCCCGAGTGACAAAGGCGGCGACAAAGCTGCGTATAATAACATGAAAAGAAGATGTTCGAGACGTGTTTCTGGTGTTGAAAACATTGTTGAATAGCGTCTCTTTTGGTTTTAACAGGGTTTAACGGTGATCTTCGAACGCACAGCTGTCACTTGAGTGAAAATTAACAGATAGTCAAAATAACGACGTGGGACAATTTTTTGGGAGAAACTGCACTACTTTATCGCTGCACGATCGTGGAGTTCTCTCAGACACACAGACATGATTTTTTCGAGATTTTTCCTCGATGAGAATTTAGCGTTATGCTTCAGATATCGATCAGAAGTTTATGTTTCGACACAGGTGTCGAAGTTTCATATATATTTCAGGTTTTACTTACGCTTTTACGACAAATATTGCTAGAAGGATCGATTGTTCTTCGGATACCCAGTGTGTGATTGTTGAATATCGTTCTTTTTAACTTTATACCGATCACAATTTACCGATTTATTTCGATACGGCTATTGAGCTGTGTTATTCTGTGCATACGTTTTTCTCTTGATCGAGTCATCGTTCTCGCAGTCATTCCGCAAATAACGGAACAGAAATTTTCGACGTGTCGTGAAAGTTCGTGTCGCTGTTCTACTCTTTTCTGGCAGAAAATTCAATAGGATGTATGAAAGCCAGGTGGGAAACGAGAGGCAAGAGAGAAGGGGCAAGAATGTTTGAAGCACATCGACAGATTCGAGCGAAACGATTTGTTTCCTTGTAAATTGCCCGGGGAACGAGACGACCGGTCGGTGAACATAGCCAGGACAAACATTAAAACCGCAGTTCCGAACTAATCAGACGGTGTGTAACTATTTTCGAGCAACGTTCCTTCGTGCGGCATCGTGTTTCCAGAGAACGGAAAATTGCTTCAAACAGCAGCGCACAACTCATGCTGATAGTTAATCAAACGCGATGTTGATTCAATCGATTCCGTGCGTTTAATTGATTCCGATAACGACGTTATATCTGCGCGTTTGTAATAATAATAATTATTATTATTAAACCGAGAATCAAACTTGAACTGTTAAGAAACTGAATTGGGAGTTAAGAACAAATGTCAGCGTATACAGTCTCGATCATTAACGTTTAATTGATGATACTTTATAATGTAATTGTTTTTTCTTTTTTTTTTTTTTGATCGTGTTCACTAAGTTTTGTTTAAAGGCAATAAATGTATTATTGACTGTTTTAGAAGACAGTTTACTGACTATTTATACTTTAACGCAGCTAAAGTGAAGACATCGAGAAATGACATTTTGACACTTCAATTATAGGAATCTTTGACGACATGTTTACATAAGAAAAGAAATCACAACTTATTGATACTGTAATGCTTGATGACGACAGTTTAGAAGAAATATTCTGCAAGACACAATCGAATATTTTAATTGCGATTCTCGTTACATCTATTATTTATTTCCTCTTAGTCTGCTACTAAATTGATTCGTGTTACACGTCACATTAAAGTTCTCTCGTTTAATTTCAAAGCGATACTTCTCTCCTGTAATTCTCGCATTTAAACGGCGAGTTTTTGTTCCATTCGTTGGAAATTTGCAGAATTCCAAAGAACACGCATATTAGTGATAATATTCGGTGGCAGAAAAATATGTTCTGCTGATGCTACGTTACTTCAATCGCGTTCATAAGAATTTGAAATTGCGCAAAGATGCGGAATTTGCTGTGTATCCGGCTCTTTGCTAATTCGTAACGACGGAGACACTGATGATGTTCGATGAAAACAGCTGGTGGAACAACATCTAGAAACAAGAGAAATTCTTACCAAATGGAGAACACGCGTACACCGTGAAAGTTTCTCCGTGGTAAGTGTGGCTAAAGCTTGGGGAAGACAAACGAAGGAAAGACATCAAACAACGTGGGGTTGTTTCCACATCCAGTCCCCGTAGGGCAGAACACGAGCGTGTTCCCAGGGCCGTGCTAGTACACCGGTGTCGCTCTTGCATTATCGGAGGACGCACTCCGGTTTGTTCAACACGAGCGAAATTTCATTTGGCGCGACACTTGCGACACGGCCGGCCAACCGCCTCGCGAAAACGCCAGGATTTCTTATTGCCGTGCCACCCACCATCGTGTTTCGGCGTATTATGCGGCAAAGAGGCTACGAGGCCAAGGTGTGTGTGAGTTATACGGCGACCCGAGAGAAGTTTGTCGCTCTGCCGACATCTCGAGGGAGATGAAACAAGCCTGTTGAAAAATAAAGCTGACTCCGTGGAATAAAACTGACCGTTCCGCGTGACCGAGTTCCATAAATGTGGGAGGGGGGGGGAGCGATGGGGGAGAAGAGAAAAAGAAGAAAGAAGAACAGGATCGAGGAACGGAGGGAAAGAACAGCACCGGATATATCCTGAGATGTCGTTGATTTTTGATTCGGTGGCAATGCTGAGCTTGCACGAAGGCAATGCCTGTTCAAATTGTTGCTCTCCGTGATGTTGCGCAACGGAGATTGCCAGATCTACTCTCCCTTCTGCCGTTCATTGATTTTCCTTTTTTCCCTTCTAGGACAGGGAATTCCTCTAGTCTGCCGTCTGACGTTCAACTTTGTTTTATGTGAGACTGAAACGATGTTAAAATAAAGTTTCTTCAATTCTGAATGATCTCAGCGATCAAAGTTTGGCCCAGGTTTTGACAATTTCGCGTTATGCGAGAACAGAGGTGAAAACGATAGAAACGACATCGGACATCGCGTTCTTAAACATTCAAATCCGTCAGTTCAGCCGATCGAGCGTCGAAGCTTTCCGATTTTCGCTTCCCAATATTTCACTTTGGTCTGATTGACACTTCAATCGGACAGGGCAAGAAGCGTAGGAAATTTATCGGCAAGTCCGATGGAAAAAAAAAGGGTCGAACGCGAGAGCCGAAAAAAATCCCATGTCTGCGAGAGTTGGAATTGAAACGAGACTCTGCCTTGTTGGCTTGGATCGTTGAACACGACGGTTCGAAAACGCAGGGATCGCGGTGCGTAAGAAACGCGACGGGTCGATTGGATCGACAGTCGATAAATCATTGTCCATGTCTAACGACAATCCAATCGGAATATGAAGCTTGCTCGAGCGGGAATGAGCGAGAGGGTACAGCGCGAATCAAAGAGAAACCAGGGGAGAGGAATTTTTTTTCCCAGCTCGCGACGGAGAACACGCTCCGTCGAATGGAAAATAATTTAAGTTTTCGACCGGCGTTGTTGCTTTCCCATCGCAGTTCTCCGACTTCGTGTGAGAAATAATGAACGCGATCGATGCGACGGTCCGCCTCGGTGCGACAATTTAATGGATTACTACTTGAACGATAAACGTCAAATGCTTCCTTTGCTCGTGAATCAATTCAATTGTTTATTAACACTTCGATTACTTTCAGAAAGTTCAGGAAATTAATTTCTTTCTTAGATAGCGCTAATTTTAAAGAAATAAATCGATTGAAAAGAAGTGTAAATAAAACATGGCACTAACGGAATGTTGGGTTCTTGATGGGTTAACAAACGAGTTTTTATAACGGTAAATGAAATCACATTTTTTCGATGAATATAAATAGATGCCATATATTAATAAAGATATAAAATTACGCGAAAGGCCACAGTCTATTTATATTCACTTCGTCCAATATTGAAATCCAAATAACACGATGAATCTACTTTAGACAGAGAACTAGTGCCGAGTTTGCTTCGCTCGAGTTTACTTCAGCAACGATTACTCGATATTGGTACGCGTGTACTAATGGTACGTAAACAGAGAAATCGATTACGCACGAAAGTAAAACCCGGTGGAAAGTTGTGGGTAGTAATGTACCGATGGTTAAGGATTAGCAATTAGCATTCGCGGGGCGGAGAACCGCTTAGCGACTCGGCATCTAGAGTGTCGGCGACGCATGAATCATGAAAGGGGGAAGTTTGGAAACGCGGCCTCCGCGACTTGCTCGCGGCAAACGAAGAACGGAAGGATGCAAAGTTGGGAAAGTAGTGATATCGGAAAAGCTCTATTAAGAGGCAGTTGCCTCCGCTTTTCCTAGAGAAGTTTGCTTAAAGTTTAAACGCGGCTTCGTACAGACGCCACGGCTGATCGGTAGATTAAAGCATCTTTCGAAACACTCTTACATGATGGAGGCTCGCGCCAAAGGAAGCGGACATAATGGAGCCGAACTTCTCTGCTCGTACTAATCCGCCGCGCTGATCAAAGATTTGCTTGAACCTTGATCCATGGAAATTACGTTTTATAACGAGATCCACCGACTTAACTTGCTTCGTTAACGAACCACCCTTTCCTTCCCTCATTTTTTTCTTCTCCTCTCGCGTTCATCGCGAAGAAACACTTCCTTCACTTTTTTGCGTTCTTCGGTACTGTCACACGCGTGTGGAACGTTTGACGCGCTCCGACATTGACAAGTTGATTTCAGCGAGTATCTGTCTGAGTTTGAAAACATGCTCGTGGAAACTTCTATGAGAAAATGAGATTTTCTTTTTTATCGCGAATGCTAATAAAAATTCCAAGTCCGAGTTATAAGTAATATTTAAAATTGGAAATGAAATTCAGAAATCCAATATTCCAAGTGAAAAGTTCGAATTACAAATAATATTCAAAGTTCGAGAGAGTGCAGAAGTTCAAATTGCAAACTCAACAAAGTCCCCTGAATAATTTCTCTCGGAAGCAGCGTCATTCTTTCGT
The DNA here is from genome assembly GCA_032399595.1 of Tetragonula carbonaria. Taxonomy (NCBI): domain Eukaryota; kingdom Metazoa; phylum Arthropoda; class Insecta; order Hymenoptera; family Apidae; genus Tetragonula; species Tetragonula carbonaria. The sequence continues at coordinate 7,277,746 of JAUCRC010000013.1, forward strand.
TAAACTATCGAGCACGTGCCTCGAGCGATACTCTTTGAATATAAAATATTTTGTGAAATTTGCTTTCTCCCCGCGTGTGTATTGATAACAGAATGCTGTTAAGGAAATCAAGACGAAGAGTACGACGAGTAGCGAAAGTTTCGCTGTTCGCGGACTTTTCCGAAGGTGTCAATGGATATACCTAGAAGCTCCTTCTTGGAAAAATTCCCTTTCCTTGCTGGAAAATCGGCTCCTCCTACACGGCAGCTCAATAATCTCGTCGATGCTCGTAAATTCTGGCCGCGGCGAGCACTCACCGAGCTCACTATTATCTGCTCACGGGCCTGAGAAATGCGATACGTGAGGAAAAATTAATACGGGCCCGAGTCGGTTGCCAGATAACGGGTCGCCGCAATTTGTTTCAGCCACGACGATATTGCCCTATTGAGAAATACGAACACGTATGATGGCATAATTTCTTTTTATCCCCGTAGAATTTCGCCAGTTGTACAGTTCCACGGCCGCTGTAATTCACTACCAGTGATCAAAAACGCAATGCATTCTTCCGATCTGTGATCTACGAGTTCTTCCTATCTTCTAAATGATCGAATCGCCATTCTCATATACATTGTTTGACAGAACTTTCTTATTACCAAACTATTCGTTGAAATTTTCAACCTTTGCCTGGACAGGATTCATTTGGATCTGTTTGTCAAGTGCTAAAAGTCAAACTATATCACATTATGCATATTCTTAGTGCGACGAAACGAAGACGAATGTTTTAAATTAATTATCAACTATTTCAAATATTTATAAAACTCACGAAACACGTACGTACTTCGTGAATTGCAACGAACGAAAATACCAATAAACGTTATATATTTGTACATCGTACAAATTGCAGTCGTCTTTCTTCAACCATAGAATCCAAAAGTAGAGGAAGAAAAATATTTCGTGGAAGAGAGACGTGTTTGACAAACAGTCGGTCAGGAAGCGACACACATATCTTTGCTCCAGATTCCCTCTGCCTAGACTCGATCTCATTACCGTGGAACAAACGTGCGCCTGCAAACACATCCTTGACCATGCGCAGCTGTTTCACAAAAAAAAAAGGGTGCAACAACGAACCTTTAGGGTGTGCCTAAATCCGGCGCCGCGTTGACCTCGTCTAGGAGGAAAAAACAGGCAGCAACTGTGCGTTTAAAACGTACGAGGGAAAAAATAAAAGAAAAAAAAAAAATTTGGGAAAGAAAGGCTGGGAAAAAATGGCGGTTCGCGCGGTGACCCGATTTCGCAATCGCGGGGCTACCTTTCAAGCTACTTCCGCTCGCACTTACTAATTAAGCCACGCTCTCTCCCTCTCAAAGGGCCCTCGGCGAACGCAGCCAGGGCCAGTATAAACGTAGAAATCGTGGCACACGGCCACGCGCATTGTCCCGATGAATTCTTATTGTAACCAAAAACGTTCTCGAGAGTTCGCGCATAATTTTCCCGCGGCACAAAGCCAGTCGCGAAATCTGCGTAACAATGAAAACCGGCCGCGTTTACAAAGCGGCCGGAAAATGCCGTTTCGGATTGCCGAAAAAGAAGAAAAAGGAGGGGAAAACGGCTCTCTCCATCCTTGGCTTGGCGAGTGAGTGTGCACCGCAACTTTTCCGGTCTGTTCCGCGAACAACAAACGAACGAACGGACGCTTGCCGTTTCTAGTAGAAGTCTTTACGTATCAAGCGAGAAAATATTTTCGTTGGTTCGAAATGTACAAAGTGCCTTGGCACTTTCTTTTCGAAGAGAAGGTTACAGCCGCTCGAACATTGCTTCAGTTTCAGACTTTGATTAAGTTCAAGATGAAGCCGACCGCCACACGTACGTTGAAACACACGATAGAAAAGCGTCGGCTTTTCCTATATACGATGTAAAAAGAATCTCATTCCAGCCCGATGTGACTCTCTAAGGTCGCATAAATATTTCACGATGACACTTGTTCGAGTCCTCGCGCACGATACCATGCGTCAAAGGGGGAAATGATTTTAATTTCAAATCGCGAATAGAGAAATCGAGTCGAGAGAAAACAGGATCAAAGTTCAGACGATGTTTTTTGCTATCGAGTTCGTTCTTTTCGATTCATTGGTCTAGAAGTTAGCTAACGCCGATATCTGTATGCATGTACGTAAAATATGCACGCCGCTTGTTTTATTAACCGGTTTAACGCATCCGCTGCCACGTGAAATGTTGTAAAATGTTTTACTTATAAAATATCGTGTTGCGATGAAAGCGCAATCTTCAGTTTTACAGTATTATCTGGTCATATGCAATTATCCGATATTACTTTAATCGTTCTAAAGTATTTACAGGAATGGAGAATGCACGTGTTAAACACACATTGTCTTAATTTAAAAATATCGAAATTAAGGAAAATGTCTTTTACTTGTCGATCCTACAAACTCTCGCTTTCGTAGTCCAAAAAATTGAAACAACAATCGCTCGTCGATTCCACGAATTGCCAGTGTCACGATTCCAAGAGAAAAAAAAAAAAAAAAGAAAGAAAGAAGAAGAAGAAGAAAATGGTACGGGTTAATTTCAAGCCGGAAATCTGAGAAACGCGAAATTATCAGACAGAGGAATCTGCACGGAGCACGATGAGAGAGAGAGAGAGAGAGACGAGACAGTTGTTGGTTTTAAACGACGGCGAAATAATGACAGGGTTTCTCGCCGAATAGAGGCAACGTAGCTAACGGGCAATAAGAGCGCCGCCGGGACCGAAATGAAGCCCCCTTTACGCGAATATGAATAAGAAACGAGCCGGCACATACTATTCTCATTTTCATCCTGCAGGAACTTACTGCACGGTGAACTCGAGCCTGTTATACGAAGTTTATGCGCAGCAAGTAACCGTCTCTGCAGAAGCTTCAGTTACAAGCAGCAGCCCCTTAACCATCTGCCTTCGCTTTACCCTCCGAACCTACCACCACCCGGCTCCTTCTGGTTGTCTATCTTCTTGTACAGCGTAATATTGACACTGCTGCTTATATTTTCACTATGTTTTCTCTCCCTCTCTACTCTACACCGATATTCCTTTCAACCGGTCTGTTTACTCGGCGATATCGACACGATTGTCGCGTTACTTTACTTACTCGATACGTATTTCTGTCTTCTTTGTCTCGAATTTGTCAGTGACGCTCCATAGTGAGGACGGTCCTATCCAGTAATATTTGTATTGTACTAATATTAAATACCGCACTCGCGCGGTGAAAGGTGGATTTACGTTACTTTACTGTAACAATACGCATTTGAAACGTGTAAAGATCATTTTTGTATTCCGTTCAAGGTACGGCTAGCTTCTACTTTCAACGAATCGAATGGATGACTTATTTGCAGTGAAATGGCAATGACGAGTCTGAACTTTTTCAGTAACCTTATTATTCGTTAACAGTACTTGTTAAGTAAACTTATTATTCATTACCCACGGAGAAGTACGCTGGTATATTTTGCACGTGTGTATTTTTCAAGAAAGCAGAACATTACACAGAATGCACATCACATGAAAAAATATGTAAAATATAGTGCTTCCTATAATATTTGGTAATAATTGTCGACCACGGTCATGTAGTACAATATATCCTGAGATATCCCGTAAATCTTGAAATCCTAAAATATTCTAAAAGGCGCTATATTATCTCACAAAGTATAAACCTACACTTTGATTATAAGCCAAAAGATTCTACAAATAATACAGTAATAAAAGAATGATACATGTGAGCCAATCATGACCCAATAGGAAGCTTTGCGAAATTGCTAGATCGTCGGTGCTCTGGGACATAATTCAATAATGCTGATATTAAAATAAACCATCGAAAGACCTTTCAGATAAACACTGAAACGAATTCAATTATTTTAACTTTAATTATGTGTTTGAAAATATATTTCACTTTAACAAACAAACGAGATAGATTATCTCATCTTTCACGCAATACATCCGAAACGATGCCGAGATCGAAGGAGAGATCGTGAATTCTCGCGTCACATTGATAGAAGAATAGTCTTCATAATCACGGATACCTACAAAGCGTCGACAGCATGGCGTGTTTTATCGGGACGAACCGAAAAAGAAGAAGAAGAAACAAACGAGAAAGGAAGAGAAGGATCGGTGTATCGCGTGTATACCTTCCGACGTGTGATCGAAATTCAGCCACCTCGGATGCGGATTTCCGTGAATTTTTCATTCCTCGCATCGCCTTCGTGTTACTCACGGTCACTACGCTTCTCCCTGTTATTTGTACCGTAAATATTCCAAAGATAGGCGTTATTACGCTCATCGTATCGAAAATTCTCGATCAACGGTGCCGGAAGTTTCAAGAGATCCCTGCGAGAGATTGTTGGCTGCGTTCTTTTTCGGAGAATAACAGTTCCCCAGAGTATATAAAGTGTACTCACGGTTCTAACAATTTTTGTAATATGATAAGTTGCTCCTTTATTCTTCCTCCGTGTGCAATACACACTCTTTTGTTACCATAGCCACTCTGCGTTGCAATAAAACTTTATTTATTCAGATGTTAGAAAACATAGCATTGAAAGTGTACAGTACCGGTCAAAAGTTGGATACGTACTTTTTATTACATTCGTTTCGACCCCCGATCATTATCTTAGGAACATTCAGAATTTTCAACGTTTTTAGATGCTCGAAGTTGTCAGTCGAACGTTAACTGTTTTAATTCTCTGCAGTCTGGAAATCTACAAATCTAAAGATATTTATAGAAACATCGATCTCTCAATAGCAGTAAAAAATCTGACATAACTTTGTCTGTATTCCCAACGTTTGAAGAGAGAAAAAAATTGAGAGCGGTTCTAATTTAATGGCCCAGACCTGGACCATAAGAAACAAATCCATTCTAAGCTATAATTAAGTGAAAATCACTGCCCACTTGGAAATCTACATATATTCGATTTTACACGAAGAACCTGTAAACACTTGTGGCTACTAGTGTATAATAAATAAATAAATAAATAAATAAATAACAAAGGAGTTCTCACAGTGAAACTTGTCAACCAAATCTTTCGTTTCGAGAACCGCGCTGTGCTCCACCTGTGTTCACCGGTTGCCTAAAACTCGGATCGGAAAGATATCGAGAGACGTGGAAATCCCGTTCGGTCTGAATATTTCCAGACGTCTCCCCGCAGAGGCGCGGTTCAATAACGGCCGAGAAAGGGCGAAACAGAGAGAAACGGTTTCCACGCGGCGGAATGCAAAGCGACGTCGCTTAACCGTAAAGGATCCAATAAAAAAGCAGACGGTGGCTATGGTAATCGGCGCGATAAAGCGATTCTCGCCCGGCGACGACACCGAGAGAGAACTGGCAGTTCGCGGATCATTGCTCGTCTACTCCTCTCATCTCGAAACACCTTTCCCTTTCTGGCTATTTCGCGAACCCGTCTCGCGAGACTTAAAACTCTGCGATCCGCTCTACGTCAAAACCGAAGAAGACGAGGTAGAAGAAGAGAAATACCGAAGAAGAGAAAAGGGTAGAGAGGTTGAAGGTCCGCGAAATTGAAGATCGATTCAGGATCCGCCGATATGAAGAGCTGTTTATTAGCCGTTGTGCACTTAATTGTGCAGCAGGGAATGTTTATGTTATGTTGGAGGGTGTTCGCCAAACTTTCCTCGCACCACTCCAGCCAAATTAAACGCTTGCGATCATTAACGACGGTTTTGTTAGATTTGAGAAAGGAAAGAGATTTCGATGTACAATCCTGTTCGTAAGTACCAGGACAGGTGTCCCATTTGAAGTTTCACGAGCAATTATTTCCCGAGTTAGATATCATTCTAAAAATAGCGTTTAAAGTACTGACTTGCAAAATAGACACGTCTGAAATGCATATGAATTTTATTTTAAACATTATCGTATAGCACGTACGAAGCCGAATAACAACAAATAGAATGTGAATGTGAAAATTTTATAAAAGCCAAGAATTTGATAAAGCTATTGCTCTGTAAACCGTAACATTACAAACGAAATAACCGTTCAAATTTTCATCGCTGTCCTAATACTTGCGAACAGAGGTGTATTGTAGAAATCGATTCGCGCGTGACCTTTAAAAAGAGGAGATATCCAATCGGAAATTTCTCTCGTTAAAAAGAAAAAGCGATAATTCACGGGTATAAAAGTCCATCCACGGTGAAAATACGCGTGGATCCACGTCATCGAAAGAATTAAAGGTAAAGAGAAATATCGAGAACCAACAAGTTCAAACAACACGAACACGAAGGAAGCTCGACAGCGTGCAATGCCATTTCTCGATGCGACTTTAACTTTTCCAAATTGAATCGGTCCCGGCGATTTTTCTCAGAGGCGCGCCTGTCCCTGTCAAATCATTGCCGCGCTTCTGCCGCGCGAAACTTCGTGTAATACATCTGTTGTACGGCGCGTGTAAAATGAGTTGCCTCTCCATCTCGAAATATCGTGTTAAGCCAGCTTTTCGTCAAATCTAAAAGCGAGATCAGCCGCGCGTGCACCAACAACGCTGTAAACGACGAAGCAGCGTTCCGATGCTTTATCGCCTCGTCGCCGACGATTTTCCTCGCGAGATAAAGGGTCAAAGAGTTTTTCGATGTTTGAACATCGACTGTATACAAAACGCGAGAACTTCAAGGGACCCGAGGAAATTCGATGAAGTACCGACAAACAGGCTAAAACAAACACTTCACGGTATCCGCGTGTTCACGTAAACATTATCGTAATTCTCTCGTAATTTCATTCAATTTCTTTCCTTCTTTTCCTTTTCTCTTTTTTTTTTTTGTTTTTCTCTTTGTTCAAAACGTTTAATCAGCAGAAAAATTTCGATAAACCGTTTGACACCGACGCGAATGACAACGAAGAAACGATGTTGTAATTAACAACTCCATTCAGCGTTCCACCAGTTGAAATCTCGAATCGGGAGTCGATTCACGAATAAACGTGTAAAGGAACCTGGAGAGGTAGAACGCGCGTTCAGGAAGATACTGCAATTTAGCGGCAAGCTGTACGTTCTCTGCAACGGACAGTGCAATTAATTTTTGCCTTCGAGACAACGATCGATCGTTCTTAATTTATCGGCGAGCGATTGATAAAGTTATCGGAGCAAAAAAAGAAGAAAATTCGTTTAATAGAGAATTCAAATTTTTTTTTTGACATTTAGGTCGTGGAAAATTGTCGAGGTCACGTTTAAATATCTAACTCGATATCGGGCATTTCAATATCGTCGTTTAATATACGATATATATAGACCAGACATGTAATGTTTCTATCGCACTGCAAAGTAACGGGTCAAATGAAAATCCACCAGACATCTTTCTTGTCTTTGAATAAATTAATATTCGCAAAGGCAAATGAATATTTCGCTGATGAATATTGTGAAATACGATACTATGTTCAATAATTAATTGTGCTCTAGATTGATTGCAATACTCCATGTTAAATAAATAACACACAGTGTATATAAATAATTCAGCGACATCTGTTTGAATTCTGTTTGCCTCTCGACACCCTGTTCCGCTTACTTAAAATATCATATTGAAGTTTAAGAGAGCGGGAGTTTTGTAATTTCCATCGTTCAATTTAAATTATCGATGAAAGTCTCTATATTTTATCTTTAATTCGTGAAGAAGATGAAAGAAACCGGAAACTTCGAACAGTTTGACACGTTATAAAAATAAAAAGATATTAGGTAGGACGTCTTGACTGCAACTGCGTCTTATTGGAAATCTCTTAGTCAATCTATTTTCTGAAAGAGCATCTTTATGATTGTAATGTAAAAGTAGAAGAAACGTGTTATTTTTCTCCGATACTTGATAACGATAGTAACATTTTGAAAGCTATTTGCAAGCTATTTCAATAATGATGTTACCTAGAAACAATATCCCAAGTGCTCTAAACTGCATTCGTCGAAACGAAATTTTATTGCCCTTGAACGAACTCCTACAGGTTAAATAAATCCATTTATGAATTTCTATCGTACGAGCGAAAAATCATACAACAGATAATAGGAAAAATTCCTGGACTCTTATCACATGAATTTCAATTGACAAAGAATTTCACATAAACGAAGTTCCAAGATATTTGTTAAAAAAAAAACAATCGACTCGATTCACTGTCCATTTTACAGGGCATGGATTCCAACAAGAATTGGCTTATTGAATCGGCACGAATCCCAATTCAATTAAGGATGCTACTCGTACCGTCAACAGGAACGCTGGTCCGTGGCTTGGAGTACATTAGGGGTTTCCTAGAAAAGGATGACGCGACAGAGAGAGACAAGATAGCGGTTAGAGGGTAGATAGAGGGTAACTAGCTAGCCTCCCCTATCGACGAGCCAACGAGGTATACATAGCGACGCAGCCGGAACTCCGGTCTCCCCGTTCCGAATGCTAATAGGGTAATTAACAATCTCGGTATTAGCTGCCAAGAACGCGTACTAACAATATGTCATCGGACACCAAATTTGCGGTAAACTCCCCTTGGCTTCGAATCCCCAACGTTAACTCGCTGTTGGCACTCGACGTTGGTGTTACGTTACTTTTCGCACGCCACTCGACGCAATTGAATTCGATCGTGCAATTACGCGTGAACACTTTCTGGTCGCGTATCTCCCTTTGACGAAGCTACGAGTTTCATATTGTACACGTTTATCATTTAACAGTGTGGGACAGACGAGGAATTTGAAACATTTACTCTCCCGTGGAAAAAGATATCGGAGGGCGCGTTAGGATATCGAAACAAATTTTAATTAGGTACATTTGAGGATCAACTACTATAAATTTGGGGGGTGAAATTTCGCATGTGATATCGTTAGAAAATGAATTTATTCAACAGCGTGTCACGAAACAGAAATGTTCTCACTTCTGCGTTGGCCGTAAAATAAATTGTAGTTGTAAAATACTGTTAAAGGAAACTCGATGAAAACCGCAACGATAGAAAATTACCGGACAATTAATGGAGAATTAACGGTATTCGCTGCTCGTAGAAAAATTACGAATACATTAGCTTATAAAACTACCAGAGGTCTGAAGTAATAGAAAAAAATTCATTCTGCCGTTGCATCGAAAGTTGCCGAGTTTGAACAGAGAAAGGAGGAAAAATGTAATAGCGAGCGCGTGCTTCGGGAAAATGGAGCCTTTGGTTAATTTGTTTGAGATCGCGGTCGAGAAAGCTAGTAAATCTATTTTCACCGTTCCCTTGAACTTTCGCGTACATTAATATTTCATTGTAACCGGTATCCCTTGTTTTTAATTTCACGCCGTACGCCGCGATTCCATTTTTCATTGTCGCAGAAATATCGCGATCTTTCTTTCTTCTTAGCAAATTGCCGAGCCAACTTTACACCTTTGCGAAACGATTTTCCGCAAAGGCGCGGAAGTTTTATCGGTGTCATAGCAGAGACGACGCTGTACAATAAACACGTAATACGACTGAATATTCATACCTTCGAGCCGGTAGCTACGCGTGGCCCGCTATCAACGCCCAACAATTACCAACTTTGCCGAAGTTTTGGATAGTTATTGTAACGTCGAATAATAATTAGAATCTTCAGCTTCGAAGTGTTCGTACGCGCGGTAGAACTTTAAAGATGTCTATCTAAATTCCTTTCCTAAGGTTCTTTTTGCAGGAACGCGGATCTTCGTGCGATTTCACCTTTTTTTTTTCTTTCTTTCTGTGAAAATAATTAATAAAATACTTTCGATAGTCTGTACATTTTTAATTTCTAATTTTCCTCACGAATGCACAAAAATCCGTAATCCGACTGACTGCAAACTCTCATGAAACACCTACGTAAACTATTTCCGAAGAATCGGTGATGACGATTTACGATCTTACTACGTAACGCCGATAAAAAAGAAAAAAAAAACTAGATTCAATGTCATGCTCATGAAATGATCACGTGTCGTTCAATCCAGGAATAGCCTAGAAATTAAATGATAATGCGCTCGTCAAGAACGTCAGGGCCGAAATAGCGCTCGGAGACGTGTCAACTGTGAAAACTATTCGGTTTGGCTGGAGAGATCGAGGCGGTAATGCGGTGGCAGAGATGGAAGAAAAGACGTTGGTATATCTCGCGGTCGATACGAGAGGGAAGTACTCGAAGATGTCGTTCCCTTACGCTTTGGGGCCATTGTTGCATAGGTGTATGCAGCAGGGAACCGAATGGTGAGAGTAGAGTGGCTGGATAAGTGGAAGTGGCTGAGAGGGACGATGAAGGGACAGGAGAAGAGGAAGATACGTCATATTCCTTAAACGAGGGTGGAACGTCAAGACAAGCTGGCGCCACTCATACCTACTACCTAGAGAATAACAATATCCGAGTCTCTATCTATATGTCGTTTCGCAGACAGGTCGGACCAGGCTGCTGGCGTCGACGTTCCGGCTGCTTCTAAGCGGGGGAAAATTTTCCACAGGCTGCAACAATGGCTGGCACGCGAATATCGTTTGATAAACAATATGTTGGACAATTGTAGTCTTGCAATATGCGAGAAGAAACGTGGAGGGTTTGAATTGATCGAGCATGAAACGATGTGCCATTCAATTGTGGCAAAGTGACAAATACTGGTAATAGATACTAAAAGCAGTTGTTGTGTTTCGTTATTATTTGAAAATTATACCAAATTTTATGTGTTCTATATACTTTGAGAGTTTCTAAGAACTCGTTGAGCACTGACCTGCTACAGTTTGGTCAACCTCGAAGAAAGTACCAAATTGCCAAATGACCGACTGTCAAGATTTTTCGGGAACTCGGATTCACGATAGATATTTGCTATTAGCTAGCAAACAACCGATTGTAGATACAAGTGTCATCTGACGATGAATACTGGTATATAGATAGCATAAGAAGTCTATCTTCCAAAAATCGCCTTGATTATGTCAGAAGTTTTTTTCAACGGAGCAATTGAAGAAAATGCTTTGACAGAGAACAGAGATCAGTCGAGAGTGAAATCAAAAGCCATACTTACAACTAGAATGATCTGCAAAAAGAAGAAATTGGCCGGCTTGTCCTAAGAATCAGCATGAAACGTATGAAAAGCGGCATAACTTCATTGAGAATTTGCAAAGCGTTTGGTGAAAGGATGGAAAGTTCTCGGCCGAGTCGCGTGTCCAATAATCCGATAGAAAAATATCTTTCTTAAGGGCACAACGAGTGAAAGAGGAAGGGCATCGACGAGGTTCCAACGCTTTCCGTGAAATGGCCACTTTACCTCCGTTCCTGAAGGGGCCGCATTGCGCGCAAAATTATGTCGGCTGGTCTTCGTCTTTATTCGCGAGGCGTAGAACATCGATCTCGTGAGAAAGATCTTGATTGCAACATCGATATTGAGTCACGGTGTTGGAACAATGCTGCGAACTTTACCACGAATTCACTGTCGAAACTTCGATGCAAATTATCTCGGACAAATACAAGTTTAACGTTAATGAAGCGTGAACGAAGATTGATACGATTAGTTGATACACATCCAAATTTTATTCGTTTTATTCGGAGAAAAAACAAGGCGCCTTCTTTGGTTTTAGGGTAGAGAAGTTCCTATTCAAACTACATTTGACTTATCGATCTTGATAATTTTTATGATACTCGGTAACTAAAAAAGATGCAAGTTTTTCTAAAAGTAGTTGACAAGTATATACAAAGTTTCGAAACAAATCGATCGCGACATATTATTACGACATTATTAATAATTAATAATTTCCGAGAAAAGATTTTATCCGAAAAATCTGATAATATAAAACTGGCGTCGCATATTGGATTCTAAAATGGATGATGTGATTTATTATATATTTCCCTAGCTCTTCCCTAGTCTTCCATTATAATTTATTAATTGAATACAAAATTATATTAAATTCAATCTCTTTGCTGGAGCACAAAATGAGTTAATAGGAAGAAGGACTTAACATCTGCCGCGTATCTCTCGACATCTTCAAGACTTTGTTACGAGGAAAAAGTTTCAGACGAATCATGGAGGAACGGCCAAAGTGCCAAGAGAACTTTCTATCGTGTCGGAATTGCAGAGACGAAGTTTCCGAATAATGATTTTCGCAGCAGCGACGTATCATAAAAACGTATTAATTACACGTTTAACCTTTCCTACATTGATCTATTACATTTCTCGTAAAAAAAATAAACACATTTTACAGAAAATAACTACACGTTGGTTAGCTTCTGGATTTTAATTCTATCAAATTTTAAACCAGTTAAAAGGGGAAAGGGATCATCAGCAATTCGAATAGGTGACAAAATTTTTTACAAGTGAAAAAATACGACTCTTAGAGTAATGCAATGTGTATTCGATTACACGCGGAAAACATGTCCTGTTCTTCACACAGGAAACATATTCCGCGCGGAATTCGAATCAACATTGTTCGATTCGAATTCCGTTTATCAACGTTTTACGGCAAATAAGCAAAAGCAACGGAGAGGTTGGAGAAGTTGAAGAGGCCGACGAAACAGCGAGTAGAGAACTTCTTGGAAGGAACAGGCGTGGAGAGGGATTTGTAGTGAATCGATTTCTCCGGCAGTTAGACCGGACTTAGTGCAAGTTAACTGTGGGCGAGATCGCGTCGAAACAGAGGAGCGGACGGATGTAATGCGTGGTTCCGACGACGATCAATTTTCCCCGAATGGGTCGCCCGGCGAACACGCGTGAACACCCGAATATGGATTTCAGCGGATTAACAGGAAGCGCGACCATAGTTTTAAGCGCCAATATATAGAGGCACGTGGAGCGGTCGCGCCGGAAGCCGGCACGCGGACCGGAAACCAACGGCTGCTAGGCTAACTGCTTTATGAAATACCGATGGCGCGGCCGGAAGCAGCCGTTTCCGCGCCGAGATCGCGGAACGCCGATAAGGGAGAGTAGATTTATAGTATAAGCGGAGAAGTTGCTCGATTAAACCTCTCGTCGCTCTTTCCACCAAATTTCCACTCAACTTCGTTGGCAAACTTTACAATGGAAATCTCGACTCGTAAGTTTCAGCTAAGCTCTCTCTCTCTCTGGCAATGTACAGGTTAGGAAAGTATCAAAGTCCTCGAAAGGAAAATTGAAAGAAACGGATAACGTATATTGTTCGTAACGACAAAGTTCACAGAAAAATCTCGACAGAGAAAGATTTTCGTCGGATATAATTGCTCGCGAAAATATTTAAACACTTATAGAATTTATTACTTATGTGTCATGCTATAATTTTGAATTTATCGAGCGTATCAGAAAAGTTTGAAACGAGTTTGAAAACATATATATATAATTTATAAAATATTCATTGCAAACGTACGCTTTTCAGATAATCGATTATTCATTGTATCAATAAACCACAGGATCTAGTCTGATCACTTTCAATTCGAATCCTATATTCAACTCTCAGTTGGTATCATTAGATCGTTGAGAATCATAATAATTTGGAGTTAAATTATTCAACTTTATTACGGAGGATGACCTAATGACTGACCTAATTTCTATATATACTTTCAGAGTTTGCCCATTCACATAACAACCGCATACGTCTCGCTACTAGTAAAAAAAAAATTTCAAAAAGTTTCGTACAATACTGACAATATATTGACAAAATTTTTCTACCCCAAAAATTTCATCAAACGACGCCTCGGTGTGAAACAGATAACTTTATTTCAATCTAGAGAGCTATTCATTCGTTCGTTTTAACAGAGTTTGCTGGATCTTTGGAAAACGCGCTTCCGTAAAAATTCTTCAGGAAAAGGAACGGATCGCACCACGCGTTCCATTTCAAACGGGTAGCGGCGCTATTCTAGCCCTCATTCAACCCTCTCAATTGCTAGCGCGAACACTCGATCCCGGCGGCGATCCAACCGTAAAATCGAGTCACGTTCTAATCGCGTTTATTTTAATTTCAGCGAGCATACGGCCGGCCAAAGAAAGACGGCGTTTTAACGCCGCCAAATGAACGCGGTTTCTATTCCTTTCTCCGTCGCCTCTTTTCAACCTTTTTCCCCCTTTTTTCTTCTTTTTTTTCCTTTTTTTTTTTTTTTTTTTTTTTTTTTGAGTAATGAAGTCGTGGTAATCAAGACGTAAGGTTCGAGCCGCGCGCGAAAGAAACGGGACGGTGTCATTAAGCGGCGTGACTCACCCCCGTACGAGCCTCGGCACGTTCGCGCGTAATTGGACGAGGCTGGCAAGAAAAAAAAAAAATAATTGATGATATCCCGACGGACCGAAATCCTCCGCGATTAATCTTATAATTTGTCAAACGTGTCGGCTCGATCTGCCCCACGTGTCGACTAATCGATCTCCGAAAGAATCTGACGCGCGCGAAGGGAAGACAAGAAGATGTTTGAAATAAACCGAACGATGTCGGTGAAGAAAGTACATTTCACACACGGTTTTAATTACAAAATCAAGATTCGTATATTTTAATAACTAAAAACAAGTTACATTGTCCTTCAGATTCTTTGAAATTTAACGCATTGTCGATCGAATTTACGTCAAAATTTTTAAATACACCTTCGAATCTCTTCTCTCTTCTCAAAAACGGATTTATCATATTTTTTCACGTACAGTCTTCTGTATTATAAATAAACGATAGATGTTTTATGGAAAAACAGACTTGACAGAAAGGTATATAAAATATTTATAAATGAAACGAACGACCTCTTGAGTCGAGCTCACGAAAGTAGAAAAATACGAAACGGAAAGTCCAACAATTTTTACGCGATCGTCACGGCGGAATTAGAAAACGTTTTGGAAAGTTGTTTAACGATTTGTAGGAAAGTTTTGGACAAGCAGCATGTATCTTGGCGAAGATTTTCGCTGGATTAGGTGGATTCTTTGGAAAAAGTATTTCCCGCGTGAGTATTCATCCTGTGACGGGTAGGAGGGCGCGATCCATTCGGAACGAGGAAAGTTCGACGACGTCCCCGAGCGTATAACGGCTTGTCCGCGAGATTTACGAAGGTATTATGCCTGGCGGGAACATGTGTTCGCTAAAATTCAATCGTTTTCTTTCTGCGTCGGCCTCGACAACGATAACATTATCTGCGATTTTAACGCTCGAATGGGAATTCTGCGGTTCGCACTTCACTGGCCCGTAAACTCGCCGATTGCAAAACCGTTTCCGTAGCCAGGCTCCGCGCCTGGACATTTTCACTGACTCTTTTATAACACCTTCGTGCAATTGATGTTCACGATAGGTGTTAAATAATTCAGATTAAATAACAGTGAATTACGATGTCGACTGCACAGCGATAAATTCGCGCCTATCTCGGGAACCAATAACGAAAGAATCGCTCGCTTCCTCTGTTCCAAAGCCTTGCTCCAGTATTAATCAAACTTTAAACATTACGTCGAAGACTTGAATTTTATTCAATTCAATTCAATTAATAGATGCGAGCAGAAATATTTATGAGATATTATACGCATTTTAACGTCGAATAACAATGTACCGTTAGTTGGTTATGCTCGCAAAAAATATTAAAAATGCGACTCACTACGCTTAAAAATAGCAAGTGTTCGCTCGCAGGATGCCGTATATCATAGATTTATCTTTTGAAACACGGTACTATATTTTTATCATTTTTCTTTTGTTTTTCAAATCTCGTCAAACTAACATTAGTTTCACACAGAACTTTTCGTTGAGGATTATTTTTTTTCGTCGACACTAAAAGGGATGTTGGCTAAAGTTTATTAAAGGCTAAATTCGTAATCGTACAGTTTGACGATTACTTGACGAAAGCGACTAGTACTGAATTAACAACAAAGACGACGAACAAAGTCGAGCCATTAAAAAACGAAATTTCGTGACAAATGTTACAAATGGCGGACACCAGTCTGGAAAGTTTCTGAATATGTTGGCTCGGCCCTTACGGAGATTCTTTTGCGAAATGGCAGGGTTTCTGCCCTCCCACCGATACAATCCAGCGGGCTCAATAAGAAATATTTACGACTGGAGCACACGCGGCCGGTTATTACGACTCAGGATTTCATGCTGCTGCGTTCGACATTTTCCACAGGCGTTTCTGTTTTATTTCACCGTTGGCCTACGGCTCGATTTCCCTTCGAATACCACTCAGCCTATAGGTCGACTTCCGCAGGAAATTGCGGACCGCTTGGAGATTCGATTCACCGCGGAAATGGCGAACGCGATCGAGATGGAAATCGAAAGAAACCCGGCCAAGATGTTACGGCCGTGGCAGCTGATACGATTAACCTTTACGGACTTTGATATTTCTTCTGTGCATACGTACGCGTGTCGTTTCCCAATAGAGATAAATATTGAATAAATAATTAATCGAATCCGCAGGGAGTTTAAAAGTGCAGAATCATAGAGAATGTATAAAAATAACTAAGTAAATCGGCGACTTTGATCAAATTTGTAAATGAGTAACCAACCGAGACACAGCATAGAAGAATAGCTTAATAATTATCAGCAAAGAATAAAAAGTTACAACTAAAGTGTAGAGATCTCAACGTACGAGTTTTCCTTTTTGGACAAATATTTGACAATTTCTAATAAAAAAAAAAAAACGTGAAAACAACTCTCAAATCTTTAAAAATTCGTATATTCTACAAAACATATGATTTCAAATCCTTAGCCAAGAATGTATCACGTTATTCTAAATTCCAAAAGAAAGCTGGAACATTCTATTAAATCTTAATAAGTGATCTTAATCCGTGCCTGACATGCCTGCGTCACGTAGTATGTTTCAATTACGAGATTTTGCACTATCTTCATCACCGAATTCATCACGAGAATCGTGACTAGTTGCTGGTGATCGATGGCTAATCCGAGGCAGTGCCGTTTATCGAATCGACGATCGAACCGTTGTAATTCATGTCGTGCCGGACGATACTCTCGTCAACGATAGGATCGTAAACGTTTGCGGCAAACACCAGACCAGACCGCTTCTGATCGTACGAATATCGTTCATTATTAGAACCTAGAATCGATAGTTCGGACACCTTCAAATCGAACACCTCTGAACTCTTGTACGACACCCTTCGAAGAAATTTTTTGTTACAAAACAAAGTTATTCTTTTTTTTTATGAAATTTTGCAAATTCAAATGACTCCGTGGAATTTAAAAAAAATTTTTCCACCTTCGTTTCAAAATGATTTTATAAAGGGAATAACCTCTCAGAAGTCTGCAATTTTTTATCGCAGTTTTACTACACTCGAAACGGAATGGTATAATAAGCGTTCACGAATAATTTTAAGCGTCATCAGAATATAAAGGCAATCTCTGTTTGAAAAAGAGACAAAGATAGAAATCACGGTGGAAATCATGTCGAGGTGTTTGGTAATAATTGATAATGTAAAAATTATAAGGGACATATCGACGTATCACATACATGTATCTTTTCGTAAAGTTCTTTCTGATTTCTAATTAGATTTCTGAGCATTTAACAGCAAAGCGTGGATCTCATATATCGCGAAATGGTCAATAGAGCAAAGGGTAACACCTATGGTAAAGGGATCAAATATCGCCTCGTAGATATCAAATGGATACGAATCGATCGCTCTAACGTCACCTGGCAGAGTGCTTTGAGGTTGAAATTACCCCAAGTTTCGGGGGGCATTGAAATGGTAGCATTGCTTCGACGCTCGTTGCCACTGCGAGCTTCCTTTTGACGATCAGTCGACGGAGAAGCATCAGTTTACATCAAGTTCTTCTCAACCAATCGACCATCATTTTTCCAACAGTTCACAGCAAATACGCAGTACGAGTGTAACAAGTGTTTGATATATATCTCTCGCTTTTAATATCGAAAGTTTATCAATCTATCTCTTCAATAAAATAATTCGCGAACGCGTCTCGTCCGTTTCAAGTTCGCTCGTCTATTCCCATTGTATTAAAGTATTCAAAGTTCACTGTTTCAAAGTAATTACTCGATTGTATCCCTGTCGTTTAATGAGGCAAGTGTAATAATAACAGCGAAGCACAAGTTTCACAAGCTTAAACAATCCTTGTTCCGGAACTGACATTCACACATATACACGTTGCCAGCGTGTTTCATAACTTTGTCAAATGAAGACTCTTTACGCTCGCGGTTCAGTTCAGGAGCTAATGTTTCTTGAGTTTGTTAAATGTAACAGTATTGTTCGAAGTCATTCATCAGAGTAGCGTTACACGCCTCGTTATACATCTTAAGCAGAGAAATCAACATTATAATGCTTCGCTACCTTTCAGTCTGACTACAACTTCTGTTTTCACTTGCGACAAGCGAGCATCTACGCGCCTATGGAAATCAGGGAACAACGTGCATGTTGCTCTATGATCTCGACGAATGCTTCCAACACGTGTGCCAACTCGGAGTTATTTGTACTCGATTCAAAGCTGACGACACAAGCAACGGTTGAACTTTAAATTTAAGATTGAACAAAAGAAGAAATTAGGGATTCTTCTTGTTGAGGTTTGTATTGCATTAGAAAAATAAGGACCAATGTTGACAGATAATTTCACAGTTGCGGTTTTCGCAAGGCGAAAGGACACGAATGAAACTTTTAAACGATAATTTTTAAATCTTTTTTTAGGAATATGTATTATGCATTGACCAGTAGATACTGATTCATTTGAGCTCGATTAAGGAAATGGCCAATAAATTAATAAATATGCCAATCGTCGAAGATTACATTGAAGCGCTTTAACGAGCAAATTTATCTTTCGGAAGATGTGAGGAGATAAGGGCTTCTCTAAGCTCAGTTAAGATCGTATGAAATATATCTTAGCCTTAATTCTTATTAACAAAGGTAGAATGCTACGTACAGTCTTAAGGGTTAATTAATTCAGAACCTCACTCTGTCGTAGTAACAGCTACTATACGATCTAGTTAATTGACCTTTCCTTTAGAAACCCATTTGCCGGAGAGAAATTCTCCTCACAGTTGGAAGAAAATTCTCAAAGGTATATGTAACGAGGCTGATTTATACACGAGAAACGTCGATTTCCGAAATGATATAAAAAGGACGTCCTTCACATTTCCTCCTCGGCTATCTCAAGACAAATACTTTTGTAGCTACCCTGTGTTTTCATACTTCCTCCTCCGTTTATTTATCCTTATTTATGTCATACTTTATCCACCTTTCTTTGTTGAACGGATCCGTGGAAATGTTTTATATATTTCCAGAAGTTTCTCAAACATAACACGAGAAACCCTTGATCCAGATTTCCTGGAGAGTAGCGCAAAAAAGACCAATTCATAAGTTTTCATGAAAGTTTTATTTATTTGCAATGACGCACTCCCGGAGGATTGAATAAAATATATAAATAAAAACTTCCGTCTCTTTTTTACGTTTACAAAGTTTCCCCTTGCACGTTCATCTCCCAACGTACGAGTTTTGTATTTTTATAGTTTGTCAATAGTTCTGGCGTCAATCGTACACAAAACATTCATTGTTGTTATTTGATCACATTAACATCCGGCATATATTTTTCCATGGCCGAGAGAGATATCACGCGTGAACGCATTACGGGAGAGATCGCAGATTCGCATCGTATAAACATCTGACGTGAACTAATCACATTTTACTAACCTACTATTTTATCGGGCGAGCGATCTCGCGGGATTGCAATCGGCAGTCGAAACGCGTGTTTTTTATCGGCAAACAAACCGGCAATCGCAAAATCGACTGTCATGCAAAAAACCTGTTCAATCTGTTCTGTTGAAAAGAGCTGTATTTTTTTTCCTCTTTTTTTTTCTTTTTCAATATACAGAGCGCGCGCGCGCGTGAGAGAGAGAGAGAGAGAGAGACAGTGAGAGGCTGAAATTGCTCGCGAATTGGTCCGATTGACTCGCTACTGAAATCTGATATTTCAAACTTTTATAAACGGTAAAAAACTGTAAAATTGTAATTGGATGGTCTGCTCATATACACGATTAAACGGAGGGGAAAGCTATGGAAGAGAAGAGCGAAGGATATCGGGGGATGGAACGACCGAACAAAATCGCACTGGTGACGCGAATAGGTGGCGTTGACTGGCAAACAGAGAGGACAGGTAACGAGAAAGTTGGGCCACAGTGGTCGGCTGCGTTTGAGGTTATCAGCCGGCATTATGCTTGTGGCGATGCATGCCACTTTCGCAGTGGCCGGCCCCGTAGTATCAGCGTAAACCGGTGTGCGACCGTGGACACGCGGTTTCATCGTGTTCGTGTCTGCCGTTGTAGCTGCAAGCGTTGGAGGCGCGCCGCGCAATTTACTGGCGACATAATTATCTCTCGTGGGCTCGTGCTTTTAATTATTCCCCACGGTCAGGGAATTACAAGAGTGCCGCTAATGCGCAATCAGGGACACGCGTTATTTCCTACGCCCAGATACACGTAACTTTTCATTTCGTTCGTTCGCGACGTTGTTCGACATTTTTCGCAAAACGAGAGCAAAAGGTTTCATCGATTGTTCGACAGGGAATGGTCACGCGTTTGCTCTTTGTGGAATTAAGTTCGAATCTCGTTACAACGACAGTGAAAGCTTACTACTCCTCGAAACCTGTCCCGCACACAGACCAGTATAGATCTGTAGTATAGTCTTGTTTCAACGATGCTTCCAGACTAATACAGATAATAGGATTAAACACAATAATTCGAGGAACTTCGATTTCAGACTGAGTTATCCATAAGTTCTTGCTCGAACGGATTCGGTTGGCTTAATTCCTAGTTCCGGTTATGTTACGTCTGCATGTATGCATCACTTGCTTGTAGCTGATTACATCCGTAATTGTTAAATTTACGGAATTCTGAAAATGACGTGGTAATTACAGGACTAGCGTCCGTCGCGTTCACCTAGGAAATCATTCTGGACTTTGTATTTAATCTCTTATCAACGTCAACGTTCGTTTCTTTTTTTCAAAATTTTGTATCTCTTTCGAGGAAACAACCGTGTAACCGTTTGTTATTACGTAAGTTTTCAACGGACTTTCCCTTTTAGTCTTGATAGAATTGTCGTCTAAAGCGAAGAATAATTCTCAACACTCTATTGTCCCTCTCCTGGTCATGGAAAATAGAACTTCCTCGGTGCTCGCTATATCCCTCGAGCGCAGCACGGGATACACGGTGGCCAATAGTAAGCGCCGAGTCATAGTTCTTCGCCACTAATCACGCGTACGCGTTATTTCCAAGAAATAAACTGGGTCACGGTGCTCACTTTCAATTGTCATTCAGCATCTCGCGCATCTTAACACTTTACCGACCGTGTATTAGCGGTGAATAGTTAGCCGATTAATAGGCTACCGGTCGGTAAAGTGTTAAAATATGTTAGTTAGCCGATTAATAGACTACCGGTTGGTAAAATGTTAAATGCTTCTCCACGAGACCCTTTATTTTAGATCGAGAGTATCGAAGTACAGGCACGGAGATATTATTCTCAGAAATAATTCGATTTCAAACATTACGTTATTTTTTCTACATTTTACCAAAGTACACTGGTCATTGACTTTTAGTCAAAGTTAATTTGTACCGTTTCACACGGATATGCATCTGTTACCCGCGATTCGTCTCATCTGCTGCAAAGTCAATCGATCTTGCTGCAAAGTCCGTAAGAAATAAATGGGCGATAGGAGGAGATCGATCCGACTGCTTGAATAGACACTTTCAGCTACAAATCGACACGTAACATTTCTCGAACGATATCCACGGGACAGCGATTTATTTCCAGTTCATCGTCGCACGAGTTTGTTTCGAGGCAGCGATAACATCGCCGGAAGTGCCATAAATAGAGGCTGTAGCCTGCCGGATAGCTGCACCGTTCCGTTGTCAAATGCGATCGACAAGAAATTCCAGGGGTGGCGAGCGTTCGCAGCCCGCTCGAGGTCCGAAAGCCCGATGCCCGATGCCCGAAGGTGGACTCCCCAAAGAGATATAAGATGACGATTTATGTTCGCAGTTCGCGAGCGGACCTGCCCATTATTTACTGGGGAGAACGGCCGCGACAGCCAGTCAGAAATTTTCAGCCTGCAGAACAAATAAAAACTCTATCTCATCTCTGATTTTTCAAGCATCCACCTGCGACCTGGCTGCTTTCGCGAAAATTGAACGGGAACCAGCCGGCATTCCTCTCTCGCCGAATAGAGTCGAGAATATTTAACAAGCCGGTAGAGGATTGCTGGTATCATCCATACCTAATCACTAATATCGAACGTAACATCCAACGTGAGCCAACTGGCACTTTCTCAATGAAATATTAGAATGTAGAGGATGCAAAAGAATTCAAATTCCAGCATACTTGCCAGCGCATGTTTGACGAAAAAATTCATGTAATGTAATTTTTATTTGTTTTAAATGATAAAGTGCGATAATAACGACGATCGTTCAATTAATAGCTATTAATACCAGTAGTTAGTGTACGATGTATCGATCGTAATAAAAAACGTAAAGAGACTGTGAGGAAGATGTGTCGGAGAGAACGGTAGGTAGGAGAGTAGATAAGATTGGCAAAGGAAGGGAAGATATGACATTCGTAGCGGCGGATCGTCCCCATTGGGCAAAGTAATTGGCCAGGCCGAGCGTCACGGCAGGTCCAGTGTAAATTGTTCATGGGACCGCTAAAAGGCCTGGCAGATATCAC
The DNA here is from genome assembly GCA_032399595.1 of Tetragonula carbonaria. Lineage (NCBI taxonomy): Eukaryota > Metazoa > Arthropoda > Insecta > Hymenoptera > Apidae > Tetragonula > Tetragonula carbonaria. Next base: position 7,300,259 of record JAUCRC010000013.1, read on the forward strand.
GGCGGCAAGGAGTGGTCAGAACGTAGGACGGTAACGTTTAGACGTGGAGGGCCGGGCTTAATTAATTGGCGAGCACGGCAAACACCGGTCGCGTGTCATCCCCCGTATAACCGTGAGTGCACGTAAGTGCAAATGCATCTACGATTGCAATCTAGCCAGGCCAGGTGGCCGGTGGTGTCCCTGTTTCTGGACGTAACTTCTGCCGGCAGCCGCGACAGCATGCATAAATTCACACATGCCCGGAAACACGCGCATTTGCATAGGCAAACGCACGCGTTCGCGAGCTGCGCGCCGCGTAATCGTATACGTGACGCAGTGCAGACATCTAGACGCGAGGATGATACGCTCGCTGGTCAGACTTGATCAATCGTGTTGCAGAAATAAACACACACACATACACACACACCCATGAATCGTGAAGCGCTGATGAATTTGTTCGTTTCAATAGAAACGGCGGCCCGTGGTGATCCGCGGCGTTCCTTACTTTTCTTTTTTCCATTTCGATTATTCGTTTCACGTCCGCGAATGAGCATTCCATTCGGCAATAACAAAACGAACGAGCGAACAAAAGTGTGTGTACGAGCGTGTACGAGTGTACGGGTGCGAGTTGTGTGTGTGTGAAAGAGAGAAAGAGAGAAAGAGAGAAAAAGAGAAAGTAGGGAGTGGAGAACTCGTGGAGAGCACGGATGGAAAAGTGGCGACGATGTTTTCACTCGTAAGCCGTAAAGTCGGTGCGCGGATATAGCCTGAAGGAGCTTATCGCAACTACTTGCCGCATAATGCGAAACGTTCGTTCGAAACGGACTAACGAACACCTCCAAAAGTTCGTTCGTTACCAATTCTCCGATTGGCTGCCGGGCTTACGAGAAAGCTGTGGAAAAAAGTCCTATCTTGCCAGTAGAAAGAAGAGAACGGACAGGCACATGGACGCAAAAGGATAGCGACGAGGCCGGGATACAAACTATGAAGAGCCTAAACTATGAAGTCGTATTAGCCTTCTCTTCCAGCGGATGCGCGGCGAGATATTGGAAAAGTCATTAGGCACCGTTTTATTCTGCCCGGGGTATTTTAAACGCTAACGCCAGTTCACCGGCCCACGTATCTTCGTTTCTCCTCGGCTCTGCCTAAATGACGCTAACTACCGAAGATAAGTGCCACGATTCTCTCTCTCTCTCTCTCTCTCTCTTTCTCTTTCTTCCTCTCGTTACCATTTCTTCTTCTTCTTTTTTTTCTTTCCGAAAAGCCTGCTGAACCGCTAGAGCGTATGATTCTCTCGGTCTTTGTAACCTGTCACCTGTAACGTATTACGCTATTTTTCATGGTGATTTATTCGAGAACAAGTTTCACGGTTGCTTAAAGAGAGACCGTCGACGAATGTCGAGTAACCAAAAATGATTGATTGAGGAAGAACAAGCCGCGAGTTGTCCATATAAAAATTTGAAAGCCACGGGAGGAGGGCGGGAAAATACGCAAACATATCTCTGACATTGAGCATTTGCTTAACAAAACGCACCGCGCGTATACGCTCGCCGAATGAATAAAATATTGAAATGGAAGACCCGCGTGTAAAAGCGGCTTCAATGCGAATAAAAGAAACAAAAAAAAAATAGGTCAGCCGCTAGTTTCCGATATCACTGTAACACGCTTCCAAAAATTACCAACGCAAACTACCCGGCGGCGTTATCTCCCATGGTAATGGCGCCGGCTTTTTATTATCATCCGGCTGGCTCTGTCACTCGACATTAACCCGCAAAAATTCATTTGTATCCGAAAGCACTTAGCTTAATCACGGAGTATTCGTCTTAAACAGCTTCATATTTATTCATGGACACTGCTCTGAAAAATACCCGGTTCCGATTCCTCCTTGTCGGACTCCCGAGCCTCGACTTTCATCCCTTAAAGAGAGGAACACCTTCCGGATCTTTTTCCGGTTTGCGTAGTGCGTTTTCTATCGTCGAGAAGAGGGTCAAGGCTAGACGAAAGCTAAAAATAATGATATCGAAACTCGATGGATTCGCAGACGAATAAGAAAGAAGGTTGTCTCATCGCCGAAGAAGAAAAAGACACGTGAGTGTGCGCTAGTTGTGACTTCTTGCACGATTGTTGCGTTTACGATCGCCAGAGGCTTGGAAAAAAAGAATAGAAAGGGAAAAGCAGGCAAGTTGGTTTAAAGCTGAACGAAGACGCATTAAATCGTGAGCTTCCGAGGAAACAATGCCAGCATGGAGGATTAAAAACAAATTCTTACCCCTCGAGGAACGTCGCCCGAGGTGCGTTTCGAATTTGAGAGAGAGAGAGAGAGAGAGAAACGTTTCAGCTAAGGAAGAAGAATATTTTAGAGTCTTTTTAGAAATGAATGTAGGTCTTGTTTCAGCAATAATAATTTTATTGTACAAATTAGAATTAGAATTTATTGAAATTTCTATCAGATAATGAAAGTTTGAGGAAATACTTTTAGCTGCAATTGTACATCCGTAATTCATTTCTAAAATATGTTTCTTTCTTATGGTATGTCGTAAAAGAGTTATAGAATATATAATTATATAGAATTGTACGAAATATTGTTGTGAAATAGAACGAATAAAAGAGAACCGATCCTGCATTCCTTAATTTATAATAAATCCAAATCTGTTATAAATTCCACAAAATAATGGTTAAAAAAGAAGAAAAAAGAACGAACGAAAGACGTGTTAAATGATCGCTGGGACGTGGCAAAGGTTCTCTGGTGGCGTATCCACCGATGATTCAATAGTTGAAATATCAAAGGCGTCAAAGTAAAACGAAATTACAGGCAATAATGAAGCAGGGAATAAGTCTCTTTGTTCCGGCGACAGACGAATGGTTCGTGGACGTGTAACGAATGCGGAAACATAACCAACTACAAAGGATTGGGACCGTAATGTTAAGCCTCGACGCTTAAACTACACGTCCGTTCCCTTTCTTTCGGCCCCTTTATAAATTTCAGCCCATTATTACCCGTAGAGTATCGCGTTTAAGAAAAATTCCGATCTTTTTTCTTCTGTACGAATACAAAGGCGGATCCCCGGTACAAAGGGTTAAAGCACGAAATTAAAGCTTGACGATTTAACCGTGCGTTTATTCGCCGTATTACCGCCTCCTTCTACCCTTAGCCGACCCTCTGAAATATGGCAGCCGAGGAAAGTTTTCGCCAATCTTTGATCTTTTCAAAGGGAAACTACGTATATATTCTGCGGATCATCGTCACGAAACAACGAAACGAAGAATGTATTCTCGCGAATGTGTTTCGCGTCCCTCCGGCCAAAGAGAATGTTTATCTCGATTGCGCTTTTACTAGCGCAACGCCGAGGTAAATCTGGCGTAATATGAATGAAGACAAAGTGCCAATTTCGTTGGCGTGTTTCAAACGATTATCCCTCCATGAAAGGACCGACAAAGACGGCTTGCGGTCTTTCGGCACGATATACGGAATTTTTCGACACACGCGCCAGGCCGCGTTTAAGTGAAAAGAGTTCATTCAGAGTCGGCCAGAAGAAGGTTCAAAGATTAAAGCAGCTCTTGAACATCAAAGGCGAGCCTTAGAATAAAATCCGAAAAGAGAATGTGCGAACTTACTCTCTTATTAAATTCACCGCCCGCTTCTTGCCTGTAAAAGAGACCGGGCGAATTTAATTTTTCGTTCGCTCAGGAATCCAATTTTCTACACAACCGCGTCATTTCGCGAGCCCCCATCTTCCGCTCTGACTCGCTTCGAACGGCCGCGCAAAAATTTCCCCCTCTATGGACAATGAGCTTTCCCGCTGGAGAAATTATCGACTGGCAGGCAATCGATCCGTTTTTGACAATCACGGCGAATAAACGTGACCTTTTAACGCTGTCGAGACGATTGTCGAACTTTTTGATTAACAGTTAAACTTCTATCTTAATCGAAAAGGATAATTACACGCAGTCCGGGACATCTTCTTTCAAGCATAGACTTTTAATTTCTTTAGGAATTTGTTTACGATATTCGGCCAAGGAAAATGGCCGAAAGCCGTCTAGATGTGAAAAGTGTGAATTTTCGAGGATTCGAAATCTTTTCAATTTCATCTTATTTTGAATCTAGGATCGCGAAATTAGATCTCGAGGGGGAAACCACGGGACACGTAGGGGCAGACCATCGTCGAGATGCAAAAGGTGGCAAAGAACACGATCCATCATGGATGCCGCGCGCGAGGCTAGTCCGACTAGTTGGCAAGAACTCGATGGAGCGGCGAAGAAGCGGAACATCGGCTGGAAAGTTTGCGCAGAGAGAGGGTGAAAAGTTAATCCTCTATCGGAGAGAGGGCCGTCAAAGGATCGGCCGGGAATGCTAGGGAGGCGGAAGTTTACGGAATGATTCAAACGGGCCAGCAGCGGAATCGTAAAGTTCCGTGGCCCTCGAAGAACCATTGACCCCGTGCTTATCGTTTCTCTAGAAGGCAGTGGCGAGCCCTCCAGGCAAGTTATAAAATCGAATGGTTCCTGTTCCCGCTGCTCGTCCCGATGCAAGAAGATCGTATCGTGGCCGCGCGCCATATCCGGAAAGGGACGGCGAGTATGGCAAATGGAAATTAAAGTTTAAGCTGCTTGAGATACCGGGCCACGCTCTGATAACACCTAGCCGCAAGCTTCGCCTTGCTGAAGATAATTTGCACCGGCAACGTGAATCTTCTAACGACGGCTACGCGCTTCCATCTTTTAACCATCATTTTCCCGATTCCATCGACGTCCATCTTTCGCGGTAACGTTCGCTATTACTTACAACGTTGAATCCGCAATGTCAATTGACGTTACGTTGGTGCTATCAACACAACGTGGTGCTACCCGACGAGAAAATTGCAAATGAATGAACTGTAGAGATAAAAAATAAATAAAATAAATAAAATGTATCGATAAAAAGCGAAGATTTTACAATAAATAGAGTAGGGTAAAATTTCTCGAAGTTTTCTTCAAGCTTTTCATCTAGTAACTTCCAGAAGACTGAAAGAAAAAGTACAGACGTTTAATTTCGAGAAAGACGTTTACCATATTTCGGAAGGAAACAAAAAGCTGATGGGCGTAATTACACTCTCGTGTTCGGGATTAAAAAATTCCAACTTAATAACAACGTCAGCCGGTCATTCTTCTCTTTTCCTCTCCTGTCTAGCTGTCAGTTCACCCTGCCGGAGAGCCTCCGCTGTTGGTGGATCACCGTGACTTTGATTTATTACAAAAATGACCTGACTCATCGACGAACGTGCTCTCTTAGACTTACATGAAGACGTTTTAAACGGAAGAATGGATGGAACTCGTACCTCGTACCGGTGACAATCAATCTTGAAACGCAATCTTACATCCATGCTAATGGCATCCAGAACAGAGAGATTTCCGAACATTAGATTCGAACTCCATAAATTTAAAGCGCTTTATCCCCAAGATCGAAAAAACTTGGAGACTTTCGTATCTAGTAGATGTTGTCTATAGATAACTATTCTACAAGTAGAAATGAGAGTAGAGTTTACAAGTCTTCGTCGAAATACGATACAAAATCGAATTCTCGTTCGCCCCTCAGAAGAAAACGATTCACAGGATTGCGATACTTACAGCGACTAAATCACGCTTACCGGCAGAGCAGAATTTACACCGAAACAAGATCGTCACCATAAATCGCTGATAATCGGCGCAACGAGCAGTAAAAGGCTAACGTAACATAAATCAGGTTTTATGCAAATACAAACTGCTGTAATTCCGGACATTCTACGGTTATACGCTGCCCGGAAAGGCTGCCTGAAATTTTTAAGTTTAATCACATTATCCCGAGTTACGATCGGGAGAGCGAAGAGACGGCGAGAGAGACGAGAGGAAAGACGTTATGAAATTCCCCGTGTTCAGATACACCACACAGAGGACGATAAAAGAATTTCATTTTCTCTTCGTTTCCACTTGATCAAAATCGAAAACTCCAACAATGACGAATTCTATTGCAAACGATTCGCACGTACCTGCCTGGCGCGAGAAAATTTGCGAATCAGAAGGACGGAATCGTATTCCGAGAAGAATATCGAATTACGACGAGCGTCAGATATCGCGATCGAATACCGTACGAATGTCGAGGGGAAAAAAAAACGCCATTCAAAGGGCAGGGAACAATAGCTATCGAAACAAGAGCTTCGCGGAACGGTTGTCCCGGCATATAGTGGAATTTTGGCACTGCAGTGATGCAACGGTCGGTAAGCGAAAAAAGAAAAAAAAGAACAAAAGCTTCCTCATAAATTCCAATTTGGTTGTCGACGCCAGGGATGGATGTTTTACGTCAGCAGGTAGAGAAGGGGCTTGACCAGGGTAGAGGTTCGGCGAGGTGAAAAGCGTGGAAAGGGGTTAAAACTCCTGGTAATACCTGGCGAGGGGGTTGCGTTGGCAGCATTCGGTTGTACTCGGTGAAAAAATCCGACAAAAGAATCACTACCCGACCGAATACGGCCCGTTTGTTGATAAACAATGGACTGATGATTTATCGTCGGTTTATCAGTAAATCGAATCCATTCGTCATTTATCGGTGGCTGGTCAGCGCTCACATTCCCTTGGCTGCGCGGCCGACAACCACCGAGCCGGAAACTGCTGACTTTTTCATCGACGCGACCAGGTATTACAATATATTTAAGAAACGAGCCTAAAGTCGGCACACAGTCAGAGCTGACGCGCGAATTTATCGCCTCCCTTTTGTTGGCGAACTGGCTGGCTAGGAAATTGGTTCCTGTCGTTTTTTCCAAGAAAAAACGCGTTTGCCGATAGGCTCAGCGTCTCTCGTGCAATCTAGATAGAGCTAGAGTTACCAGAAATTGGTCCAGATAATTCTATAGACATTTGCAATTAAATCCAGAAATGTATTGCGAATTTTAGATAAGCAAAAGTTGAAGAACGCGAGGATACTTTAGTCTAGATATTTTTACTAGAAATCAGTTTTTCTGAGGAATGTGATTTTTAGAGAAATATATTTCGAGAAACGGCGGGAATTGTGATAGCACGAATCGTACGAAACACGAGTCAGCGCTCGCAGGACGACAGACGACGCGACGTGCAAGTTAGTCGACAGTACTCAAAGCGCAGTGCTCAACGTACGCGGCGTATGGAGCGACGTAAAGTAAGTACTGCACAACATATGGTAAACATTGCATAGTATACGAAATACCAGTCACTGTTCAGAATATAGCGTACAATATACCAGACCCAACGTACGAACAAAGCTTTCGTGTGCATTATTTCGTGTGTGTATAGATCAAAAGCAAGATTTCAGTTAATGATTAAATCATTATTATATCGTGTCACGCTTAACAGTGGAAAAAGAAAAAGACTGCAAAGAATCTAAAAGTAACAGAAAAGTCCTACAATGGTATGCTCATTTCGAAAAGTTAAAGATCATCGATACTACTCGTCAAACATTTGAAACAGCTGCATGGATCAAATACATGGAAAATAAAGCTGTTATTCTCCAGACGTGGAAAATGTCCGCGTAGTATTTCAAGCATCGCATACATTTGATACGTTTATATTAACTCGTAGATATTTGCGTTGCAACGACGTTTACTTAAGAGGGGCGCATTCTCCAAGCACCAATAAACGTCAACAAATATTCCACTTGAATTCCTATGGGTAAGTTCGGATCTGCACGTATTTCGCGATTCGCAATCGCTACTCGCTTCACGCATTGGTGATTGGTCTAATTGTGACTTCTCAATCGAATTGTTTAATTAACGCGTTCTCCACGTGAACCACTTCCAGCGAGAAGTTTTTATTTTGCGGACTTTTCTACTTTTTCCGAATCTTTTTATCGAATCAAGTTTCTTTTTTCGTTGTATCTTCATGCTTCGAAAAAGAGCTTGTCAAGAGGTAAAAATTTGAAGGCGAGTTTGTTAAAAATTTTCAAATTAAATAATACAGTAGAACTTTTTTTATCCGAAGTCCATAATTTATTGGAATGAAACTTATCTCACGAACCAGCCAAACTTCTGCTAAATTCGGTTAAATTCACTTATCCGAACTCGAGCTCTTGTCACTGTCATTCTATTCAAGACGGAACGTGATAAAGTTTTTTTTTTTTTAATTTTTAACGACGAGGCAAGAGAAAAATAAACACAATTGAAATGTTTCACGATGCAGTATAAATGAACGATTCTTTTCAATCTCCTTTTGCAGACGGGAATTTCGAGAAAGGTGAAATTCTTGCGACGGAAAAGTATCGGAAAAATTAGGCGCTCGATATCCGGTGCGCTACGGTTTTAGAATAAACGATCTCCGGTGCGCGTTCCGCGACTTCATCGCCCGGCAAAATATTACTTTGGAAATTACGGCCAGTTTCCTCTCGGCCTCGTTCGCGCGCGCACTGGCCGCGTCGCCACAGTTGCGGCCACTTTTATGGCGCGAAAAAGTACCGCGATGAAAAAGAAAGGAAAAAAGAAAGAAAAGAAAATAACGACACCGAGCGGTCGCCGCGGACGAAACGCGACACGAGGAAAGAACGAACGCTGGAGAAATTTCAGAGAGGGCTGCAAATCGCACTGCAACTGAAGTTACAGCGCTGCGCTCGTAAAAATGGCAACGGTCACGGTTTCTTATTCGTCGGCGTCGATATAGAAATACAAGTTGTATTAACGGTCAGCCCTTCTTATATTTACCGCTCTATTTCATCCTCCCTGTGTTTTATGTGACTCTCAGTGCCTTCCCCCTCCCCCTCTTCCTTTCGTTCAACAACTAACAACTCCTCGTGTTTTCTCTCTCTTTTTCTCTGCGAATGATATGAATGAAGTGAACGCAGAAGTACAGTGATTGGACAAAGTAATGGGAACACCTGGTACATTTAAAAAAATTCTTCATTAATATGTCAGATTATTGGCACGTAGTATAAATACCAAATTATTTCAGTGATGAAGTCATATAAGTCTTGAATAATGTTTAGTGAATTATTGCACCATTCTTCGCGTATATTCTTCTCGAGTACTTTTAGAGAAGCCAGACAAAGGTATTTGGCCTCAACTATTTTCTTTAAACGAACTACAGTTGATTCGTTAATAACGAGGTGTGGTGATTCTGCTGATTAAAATACCTGTTTAATTTCAATTTGATGTCGGATATGCCAGAATCTATGCAACTTCGTGGCTAATTTCACGATAGTACATTTTGTACGTTCTGTAATATTTCCATTATTTTGTTATTATGTTCGCCCAGGAGGCGAATAAACGAATTCAGAGAAACTTCCTCTTCAGTTGGCCGCAAGAGATTTTCACGTAAGTTTCGAGTTATTTAATACCTTTAGTTCGAACTTCCATTCCAAGTACACACTGGGTTTCTAATTTACGTCGTAAAACGCCGGTACTGAGTAAAACCAGACGGTATTATCGCGGGTTTAACTCGAACGAAAAAAGCTTCTTGGTCCCCTATGGAACTGGCCATGTTAATTGCCATTAAATTAGAAGAGAAAAATACCTCGTCCGGGAACGTTTGATTTGCCTCTCCAGGATGATCTCCGGGATACGTACGTGTAAGCGAGTCACGTATGTGAAAGAAGCAAACCATACAGGAAGCAACGAAATCGTATTTCTTATTGCGCGAGTGACCGCGCATTGAAAAGGAGCAGCGTAAATTGGGTATGAGCGCGCTATCTTTTCAGCTAGAAATCCTGAGGTCGTTCGGAACGTAAATTCTGTCCGCCGAAAACTCGACATTGGAGCCGAGTACCTTTTTCTAGATTCGTTAACGCAATCTTCCCGTTAACAAGCGAACGAACGAAAAATGTTATGCTGAGCCGAGATCACTCTTCGCGCGTTTCTTTGAGATCAATTATGCCGATAAATTTTAAACACTCCGAAAAGATAATGTACGCAATGTGTGACACATGTCCGTGCGTGACACGTTTATTATTTTTATTATTTTTACTCAGCTTAGTGGGAAATAAAGCAAAGAGCACGTCAGAAGACAAATATTTTCAACAGATTGCACGATAATCTTTCAATTACACTGCTTAACGTTATTCTCTTGCGGCTTCTATTTTCATAGACTTTGAAATGTCGCAACATTTAGCTACTTAGATAATTTCATCGGTTATTTAGTAAAATTAACGATTATGAATTATACGATATAAGTTAAAAGTACGCGAATGTTTATGCACTTACAAAAAATTAAAACTTAAAAAATTAAAATTTAAACTGTAAAAAACGTATGGAATGTACGCGATACGTAAAAATATTGAATATCTAAATAACGATATTTGAAGCACGATGGTAATCTTACAAATTCCTTTTTTTCGTACTTGTATAAAATTCAGATTTTATGACATAAATTCATATTTTATTACAATTAAATTTAATTAACAAATAAATAAAACCTTGGGAAAATTGTTTCACTATACTCTGAATATTCCATCCATGTTTTTACATTACATGCTGCACACTTCAAAATCTTCCAATATAAATGCATCCAATATCCGCAGTTATGACTGTATATTACTATATTACCGTCACATGCAAATATCTCTGATCCGCTGATATGTTATCAGCAATCGAGTGTTAAACAGAAATAAACGCGACATCGGATGCTGGAAAGCTGTTAACTTTGGCACTTCGTTAACCTCGAGCGGCTAAAAGTTGGTCCGCAGACCGTGTATAATAAGCTTGAACGTATGAGAGGCCGAGAAAATGCAAAAATATCTAGCTGAATTTGACGATGAAATTCGTCTGAACGCGAGAAGCATCGAGAATGTTTCCCAGATGTGATATTCACGAAACTCTAAACATCACCGCAACCGACGAGTTGGCATCGCAAACATCAAACTAATAAAATATGTTGGCACGGATTCTTTTCCACTGGCGTTCGTGTAACTGTAAACTGTGCAAAGCCTCTCTGCACTTTTTTTCCGACGGTTGCATCTGGGATTAGAAATGTGCAGCGGGCTGTCGCGTCGGGGAGGGAAAACAGGCAACATTTCGCAGGCAACCGCGTGTAAAAAGTACAGATACGTTCGATGCTGCCTTTTAATTAGTCGCGGGACGTGTCCCCAGCGTTTTCGAAAAAGATTAACCAGCAAAAAGTCGGAACAACCCCCCGGGGAAAAATATTTTTGATCTCGCGGAAAATGTATGCGCCGCGTTTCACGAATTAAACTCGACTGCCATTTTTAATTAACCAAAACTATCGTGTTCGGCATTTTGAAACGATTCGTCGGTCAAACGCTAAACAATCGCAAAAAAAAATAGTCCCTCCGTCTTTTTCTATGGTGTTCTCGCTTTGAAATCGATAAATTTTCAAAATTGCCAGAGATAATTAAACTGCAGTAAAAGTCATTCGGAACAACGACAGGAATGAAAATATCGACAGATTCGGACTGGAAACGTCACGCGAATACTATTCGATATATTTGTCCGTAAACTAAATATTTTGGCAAGCGGCAAAATAATCGAACCCTCTGCAAATATCGGTAACCGCGGAAACCAAGCGAATACTTTAATTCTCAATCACGTGTGTACCATAACACGTGTCACGGTGTCCGCGCGTCCGCTCTCGCGACCATTGTTAATGCTTAATCGACGCGCGAAAATCGGTCGATAAAGTTTCAAACGTGTAAAAGTGAGCCGGCGTAATTGTAACTATGAAACCATGGCGCTCTTTGATTTAGTGGAATTTTTGGCTGGATCCGATTCCAACTACTAGCGGGCGTTCGCCATTCGCAGCTATGATTGACGTTCGAAAAAAAAAAAAAAAAAAAAAAAGAAAAACAATTAACGAAAAGCCGTCTAGAACGACTGAAAGGCTGCGGTTTCTTTTTTACGTCGATGTTTTACATCCTGGAGGATTAACGTGCCACAGTCATTACATCGAAAGGTCACGAGAAAAATCGCGCGATCCCCCGGAAAATTGCAACCTACGCGAACGGGACGATGCAGCTATCGTCGATTTTGAAATATCGACGTTACGTTTCGGTTAAAATTTCCATACAAAACAGAGAGAGAGGAGGAATGTGCCCCGCGGTTGTTAGAATTCGAAACGAGGCTAACTCATATTTTCACCGGCAGTACTGTCTCGATTATACGGAGTACAAGGGATCGTTCGGTCGGAACGAGAAAGGGGGAGAAGAAGAGAGTAGAGAAAAAAGGGCGGAGAATTCCAAAAGAACTTTCCCCCGAGAAACTTTCACATCGGCAACTCTTATTTTAACAGCGGGTGAATTTTTCACAGGGAAACCGGCGGCAAGCGAGAGGAAGAATTTCGCACGCGTACACGCGTAGTACGCGAAGTAACTTCATTCTCCTCGTGAATTCGTCGATGTGCCCTGACAAATCTACGTACGAAGCTGGGGGTGCGTATCTTTATTCCGCGAATTTTTACGCAAGTTTTTTCACGCGTTAAAATGACTGAAAATAAAATTTATAACGAGAAAGATTCTTTATTCCTTATTTTGAAGTAAAACCTACGAAACTTTCGCATTTCAATCGAAATTATTAAAATTACATTTTACGTATCACCGTACCATCGACGAGTGAAACGAAGGAAAGAAAAAGAAATCTGTCCTGTGTCGATTAAATTTCCCTTTTCGCAAAAAGACGAACGGTCGAACCTCGAAAGAGAGGCTCTCTCGTAAATTTTGTATCACGACCAGTATTTTCTCGAGGTCCGGAATGGTAGTAGTCAGCCTTTGAAAGATACGATCCATGGTCCGAGATTTATGAAGGATGAGCGAAGTTATAACGGAGGTCAGAAAGTAGCTTCCTTTCGCGGCTAGGGGAGATCCGGTACGGCTACATAAACTAGTTGGCCATTTCTGTGTACAAGTTATTGTGATTAAAAAATGTTTCATACGAGGCTAGCGCCCGTTATGACCGATGTAATTCCACGGTAATTTTTATATGGGTCAAGATATCGTTACGTTAAACGTTTCTATTCGAAGCGTTACCTCGATAACGATCTCTTTCTCTATACGATTTCGTTCTGCTATTCCGAGACTTTATGGTCTCAATTTATACAGAATGTTGCCCGTTATCCTGTCCCACATATGCGTAATATTCCCGTCGTCGATTTCACTCATAAAGACGCGACACATAGCGGAGGACATCGCGTTTAATCCTCTACTGGTATCGTTGAATTATAAATGGCTATAGTGATTTGTGTTACATTATCAAACTTTAAGATACTTGAGTTTATTTTGTATTTTACATTCTCGTTCTTGAGTAATATCAGCTGTAACTATGTCGACTTATTTGTATGATAAATTTGATATTCAACAATCAAGTTACTGATCAACAAGACACTGGAACACATACTTTATCCAATCTGTCAACCTATCTTTTGCCTCACTTCAATCGGAATTTTCTGAGTTAAATCTGAGCGAAATGAATAAAAACCAAAGCGAGTGGAAAACTTCTAAATCAAGTATCGTAAGATTTTTAGAAGTTGGACCAACCGATATTAATTGAGAGTTAAATCTTTAATTTCTTTCTTTGAAACGCGGCCCGCTGTTCAGTAAAATAGAAAATGACGCGATCGATTCGTGTGGTGTGCAAAAATTACGATTGTAATTTTTGATGGAATTGCTGAAACCGATATTCGAAGCGAGGATCATAGTAGCATTGGATCTTGACCAACATTCGCCATCAAATCTCGATGTCGCAGAGGTGAATAGAGGGAATACAGGCGGAGAGTATCCGTCGACAGGGTGCACAATATCGATTGCAGGATACTTTGGTAAACGGGTCAGGGGAGATCGTACCACAAGAGAGGGATCTCCGGATGAATTTCTGAATCCCGAAGGACATCGATAATCCTAGAATAATTATGGCGGCTCAATAACCAGCTGATAGTGGGCATCGAACCAAGCCCTGTTTTTCGCGTCCCATTCGAAACTTTTATTTTTACTCGTCGGCAGATCATTGTCGCGTCGGTACGCTCGTTAACTTTAATTAAATTGTTTATTCAACGAGCAAAGGTCTCCTTGGTGCGAACGCCAACAGCTACAGGTACGGAGCGGCGATAATGAAAATACACCTGAAGCGGTGCTTTTAAAAAACTCGTTTCGACTTGATTCCTCCGAGCCATCGGCGAAAACGAGGGGAACGCTCGAAAGGGGTTGGTGCCCCATAAACGTAGGACGCTTCGTTCGATTTAATCTGTGCTTTGCTTCGCTTTTACGGTTCGCGTCCTCGTTGTTTCTTTTTCCTTTTCCTTTTTCGTTTCAGCTTTTTTTTCTTTTCTTTTTTTTCTTTTTACAACCGACAGCGTCACACGGCGCAGGTACTTTCGTCGAAAAAAACGTAGCCACTCTTTGCTTTTGCATATTTTTGAATATCGCCAATTTGTTAGACCGAAAAACTACCACAGCGGCGGATATTTCATATTTTTCATTTCAATTGCAGTCGATGCGAATCCCCGGGATTTGCACTACCAGCCAGCGATAGAATCTAATTAATGCGTCCTGTGCAATTCGGAACATCAAATTCTCTCCGGTCGGAGAAAGAGGGTGAAAAATATAAAACACGTGCGACTGTACAATTTATTGGGCCGCGGACCCGCGCTCTGCGGCAGTGCAAGCCACGTTTCTCGTGCCGGAAAGTTTTATACAATTTGTTACGAAATTATTAGTCGTCACGCTCGACAGAGTGGAACGCGTGAAACGATCACGTGACACGTTTCTTCTCCCCCGCGAGAAATATCGCGAGCGCCGCGACGAAATTGATTTTCGCGAATCCGCGCTCTGCACGTACAAAAATCGGCAGCGCCCGTCGGGAGGATAATTCACTCGCGACGAAACGAAATGCTAATTGCCACGTAATCATGATAATGCATCCGCGTGATACTCACGAAAGATAAACAGAAAAAGCGTGCATGAAAATTTCGCGTTCCCCTCTGTTTATGTGTCAATCTCCCGGTCGTTGTACCATCCGACTGCATGACGTATTTGCGTAATCCCATAAAAAAATAGAACTGTTAAAAAACAACGAGTACGGGCAAGCGAGACTAATGAAAAAAAGGGCATGCACGCGCGAAAAAAATTCTATTTGCAATGCGCATTCCCCGATCCGAACGTTTTATTTGCGAACACCTCCGGCCACCGCGAAAACATTCGTCGGAAAATAACGCAGGAATATTATTACACCGCAGGAATATTGCACCCGAAGCGTTCCGCGCTTTCTTTTTTTTTTTCTTATCTCTATCGTTGCATTCTCTCGTCCTCGAACCACGAAAACAAATAATTTTTATCAGCCAGCGAAATGCAACGCGTCGCGATTTCGCGAGCTTTTTCCCGGATACGTGTGCATGTGTACGCGCATATCGGAAGGAAAACGCGCGGTGTCCTCGAAATTTTTCCGAATACATCCGCCGTATTTCGGTGAAATGAGAGCGGCGAGCAGAGACGGAAAGCGAAGCTTTCGAAGAAATTTAAATAAAAGAATAACAATGCTTTGCAACGTGTTCGAATCCCTTTGTTTGAAGAGACGTCGACACGAGTGTAACGTTTCACGTTCGGACTATAACGCAAGTTTAAAAGACAATGCTGAATAACTTCGATAACTTTAACTTCGTGACTGCCGTTTTATTCCCGTGTTTATTGCACTTGTTACGCACAAAAAGAAGAAACGGTCCGTCTGGTCGAGTGACTGGTGCGAAACTGCTCGGAAAGGCTCATCTCCCCTCGGAACATTTGCTTATCCACTTTGCGGAAACTCGTTTAAAGACGAAGCCATTATCACCCCTCCATATGTGTCGCGTTTTTCAGCCGGCGCGAGTAAGAAATATCCATCTACATTCCCTAGGAGATCAATTCGCAGGATTTTCACTTCAGTATATACTGTACACTGACGAATGTACGATTTTCGTACAATAGCTGTCTATTGTAAAATTACGTATCGAGTGTATATATTTCAAAAGAATTCAAAAGAAGGGGTTTTTTCAGAAGAGAAATACGTCAAAAGCGTTGAAAATGAGTCTTCAAAAGTTGAAGCTGGAAAATTATGAAAATGACATTTAACTACCGTTTTCCAGAAGCTGTTTCTCTTTTTGGCACGTCGTTATGCTTGGTGAATAATTTTAAAAGAGTAAAATAGAAGTTGAAACGATTCCTCGCTTTATCTAACAAACACGTGAAAACAATCGTGAAATCTCTTTCGTATCTTCCATACTCGAGTCCCAAATCATTGCAATTTCTTCTTTTTTTTTTCTATTTCCTTTTAATAGACGTTAACGGCGATTTTCACTCCACTGCGGAAATGTAAACTAAGAATCCCGAAACTAGAACTACTGTTACTACTAGAGGCATACAAGCAAAGTTTGCTGAAAGTAGCTCTTAAATAACAATTAAACTCTCTTTTCCTAGCTGCTCCAACACGGATCCCCATGGCGCGGCGGACATTTATGAAATTTGCCGAGTTAACAACGGCCGTTACACACGTAGCTAAGACGGCTACTCTCTACTGTCGAGCAATAATCGTACATCCTTTGTTACTAGCGAGATGATCATTTTCTTTACGAGAATTGCTCAAAAATAATACGACGATCGCTTGAAAATGACTAACAATAAGATACGAGTGTAAGACGTAAGACGACGCGATGCCAGTAAACGATCAACCAGACTACCCCCATGGGTGCAACGTATAGAACGAGCTCGCCGATGTAGCGAACGAATGAATTTCACGGAGGCTTGCACTTCGCTTGACATATGCGTATCATTATCGCGACATTGTTCACAGTGTTATAGCAGTTGAATTCAAACGTTTAAATTCGCGAGACTTCGAAGCACGATCAAGCGCTTCAATCTTTTCAACGCTATTGGGTATCTTTGATAATTTCAAGTCCAATTTTATCCCAAATTCCATACAATGGAAATGCTTTCAATTGTCTTTGGTATTGGTAATAATTATATCAATGTGTCTTGGCGATACTGTAACGTTGCTCCATACAACGATCATTCGATAAACGACACTTTCCACATAGATTTATTTACTTGTTCACTACAGGTGTGTTTTTCTTTTCTTTTCGTTTCATCGACTGTGACAAAGAAAAAAAAGAAAGAAACAATATTTTTCCCAAAAGTAAAAATCGATTACTTATATAAAAAGAAAATACATAACCGTGTTGATATGGCCACGATCGATTACAAACGACGTTACGTACAAGTGTAGAGGAAATATTTGTTTCGCGAATGACAGTTCAGGAGGATTCGTAGAGGATGCACGAGGAGCGGAAAATTGAAAATAACGAATGGTCGATAAGAAATCCGGTTCAAATTTCTTTCCACCGAATTTTCGGCGAAACTCCGTCTGTTCCGATGGCCCAAGTCCGATATCTATGGAATTGAAAAAGTTGGTAGCGACGCGACGTACCGTGAGACCCTTAAGAGCTATCGTATCAACTTCTTATCTCGCGCGGTTAATCTGGAAAAATGCCCTGCCCGTGGAATCTGGACAATGATACCGTAAGTTCAATCCTGACGCGTTATCACTTATTGTGGCAGACGATAGAAGTTCCCTTATTCTCGTTGATTCTCTCCCTGATGTTAGAAACATGCGAAAAATGATTTACCTTAGACTTGAAAGATAAAAGATGCAAGGTAAATTTAACTTAATTTTTTTTTTATTTTATTACGAAAATTGCGGTTATCCTTAATTGATGTCGAGGTTCAGGACAGTGTAGCCTTCACATTACTTATTCTCTATATTTATTTCTATTTTTATTTCCAACCATTCGATTCTACGTTTCATTTTCAATGGCCTCCATTTTACTTTCAAATTATCTCGCATTATTTAATGCCTTAATTTGATTTCATTTTATTACTAACCTCGCACTTGCCATTTTAATAGCATTTTAACTAAGATTTAAGTAGCATTATTAATCGGATAGAAAGTAAAATACAAGATAAAATGAAATACTTTAAATTATAATCATCCAACGATTTATTATTTGAAAGCTAAATCAAAATTTCATAGGCTTGGTATATTAAGCAGATCATCGAATTAATCAATCAAAAGCATTTCAATTTGGATAAATTAAAGATGAAAAATTCGCACAACTTGAAATAAAGCGAACAATCTCGCGCAACTAAAGTCGCTCGCGAGTGAAAATTCTCTTCGCGAGCATGTTAGAAAAAGTCAACGATCATTGCGTTTTAATCCAAAAAAGTGGACGAAAAAAAGAAGAAAAAGAAGGAAAGAGACGAAGAAGTCGGGAGGGGAAAAAAAAGCGGACGTGCTGCGTAGAAATTCAAGATCTCTCACGTAATCCTCGAAGCCGTACACCGTTTTCGGAAGCTGCACAAAAGGACAAGTCAGGGAGCCGACTTTCCCTGTAAACGGGCCAACAAGAGATAAAAACGAGAAAAACGAAAGGGAAACAGAGGGAACAAAACGGAGAAGGTAAGAGGGAGAGAAAAGAGAAAAGGAAGGAAGTGGAACGAGCAGCGAGCCGTGGTAATTGGCCGAACAGTCGGTAAGTAATTTCAGAAACGTGACCAGGCGATGGAAAGGCGGTCGCCAGAATGGAAATCGATGCCAACGAGAACACTAGGTAGTTTACCATGGAAGCCTAATTTCCTGGAGACGATCCACGATTACTCTGCGCCAGCGAAGCATCCTTCGCTACTCCCTGCCACTGGTGCTTGCGAACCTACCACCCATGATTTTCGCAAAAGACTCGAACAGGAAATTGAAAATTTCAGAAACGAATTTGAATGAACTTTCGTGGTTCGTTGCGAAGACGTTACGTTAATTTTTGTAGAAACGATCCTTCGAGCTCTTTGAAAACGGTCCTTCGATATCGTTATTGAAAACTTAACTAGCGAAATTAAGCGATTTTTAATCTCAGAATCATCGACGACTAAACTGTGAAACTTGTGTCGTAGAGACGAAAATCCAAGCCTTTATTTATACATTTTGTTCAACCATGACTCAAATTTCGAAGGATGCACAGTTACAGATCTGTAAAATTTGTACGAAAGTTTAGAAACTGATCGTTTTGAGCATTGATAATTTTGAGCATTTTTAAGTTATTTAAAAAGTTTATTTTCCCGTCTATCGAAAACCACGAACTTTCCGAATAAAGGTCAACTTACAATTTCAGAGATTTATTCGTTCTGTCAAAAAACGACGATCGAATGTATCACTGGCTCGACCCACGGATACAAAAAAGATCCGTTGGCTCGCGATAAATCGTCTTAAGGCGATCTCTGAAGTCTCTGCGAATTCGCGATAAATTTTTCCTCGAGTGACTTTGATACGACGACATTTGCGTAATCCCGTTAAAAATGTGCCGTGTCGCGCACGAACGGTACAAATAGCAGCCCGTAATCATTGGTCTAAGCGTCTTCTTGACGCGTGACTCGGCTAGTATCGATTCGCCGAGAAAATTCCACTTCAATTTTCGCGAGCGCTCATGCACACTAAAAGAGGAATTCCAACAATTCGTGACAATCGACACGCGTTATTTTACCGGTCTACCAACTAAGAGTCTTGGAAATAAAACGGGCAACGTGCAGCTTCTACAAAGTCTAGAATCCCGGCAAGGATCGCCGTGAGAAGAATAACATCGAAAGGTGAGAGAGAATAGAAATGCTTCTACGAATGGAACCGATAAACTATATTCGGACCGAGGCGATCCCCGGTATAGGTTTTTGGTTCAGTCAGAAATAACAGGATTCGATGAAAACGGGAGCTGTTTTCATGGAAGCCGAGTTTCATCGGGTCTGATCGATCCGAGCTGCAAAAAAATTCGTCTTCAATTTTCGGCAGCGTTTGAGCGTGGGCGAACGTTGGAATCCACGTCTCTCGTCTCTCATCCGTACAGGTTGTGTGTCGTCATGCTGGCCAGAGCATAGGGACGAGAATACGGTACTTTGAGATCAAAGAGAATCCCGTACAGGAGGGCACATTCGGACGCCGGTGGTGGACAGATGAACGCGATCGCTCGAACTGCCCGAACTGGTGACACGGCCGGTACACACTGCCGCTATTTCGAGAATTCCAATTTTGACACGGAAAACCGGACGCAGATTGTACGCGCGTTGATTGAACGAATGCCGCTTAGACAACCGCGACGATGACAAACCTGTTCTCTCGGGCGAGCTTCCCTCTTGCTTTTCCGGCCCTCTCGTGTTTCCATCGAATCCGTTTTCCTGCAACAGCTCGCACTCTGCACCGTACAATTCGCCCGAGATTTACTCGGCAACCGGCTTTCTTAGATATCCACCGACGCCTTCGTCGGAAAACTTAAGCCAGAAAATAACGAAACAAAGGTTTAATCTAAATGGATGAGTATAATACTCCCACGGACAAATTAGAAAGAAACGCGAGATTTTTTCGCGACACTTGTCACCCGGATGCAGTCTCCATTTGTGTTCTGCATTCTGGATGGATTGATTTTTCTAAAATTTCCGAAGTACAACGAAAATATCGTTAACGTTCAGAGAACAGACACAGTCTTTTGTGGCTTTCGCTAATTAATTGTTAATCCACTTAAAGCATAAGTATAAACATTCTTCGTATACAAGCGATATGCCGGTTGTATAATTGCATAAACTTCCTAAAAAAGGATTCTCTGAATTTTTTAATAAAAAGATGCTTTCTAGATTTTATTATCGATAGTCAATCACTAGGAAGAAATTTCGATGAAAATGGAGCTCGTTTGTCAGACGAGTGGTAGCTGCAAGCTTTAAAGACTCGTCTCGCGGGACGCATAAGTTTTTGCTTCGCTTTATCCCCGTAAATTCAAACTTCACGGAGGCTAACGAACAAGAAGTATGATTTCACTGAGGGATCTGACTTCGACACATTCAGTAAGATCCTTGAAATTATTCCCGAGAGTGATTAGAATTCGTTACTGCTAGCAGTAATTGCGACAGCAAAACGACGAACAGTTTTTAAAATAACTTCACTATCACTGATTCATTACGTGTGTCATGATGGTGAATGCGCGAGAAAGCCTTGTAAAAATTTCGAGTCGAATCTAGTGAAATTTTAAAATTCGTGGCATCTTTAATGCTTCAAGATGAATGATAATTTAATAAAGAAGCTAGCACTTAAGCGAATAGAATGGGACAAATTTTACAATTTTAGGCGATCTCTAAAAGCAGCGATTTAATCATTAAAAAAACTAATAATAGTGATCGAGAAGTAAATCTACTCGCGACAAAGAAATATAAATAATTTCTATATCGTCTATGAATATAAATTTAGAAACCTGTTTTCGATCATTTATATAACTAAATCTATAAATTTAATTTACATATCTAATCTTGCATTCTGTCTACATGAAAATCTAAACAGAATAAAGAAATAAACGGTTCTTGAAATAAAATTATACAAAATATGATTAATTACCAATGGAACGTCATTTCTTCATATTTATTTCTTCCTTTTTAATTTTCTTCTTTACTTCGCGTTATTCCATTAATCTTTATACGTATTTGCCGCATTTAATCTGTAATAAACTTATTTATTGGATTAATAATTGAAAACACAAAGATATCAAACCGTTAAAAAGTGATTTATAATTGTATTTCTTATTGATTGAATTGTATTCCCTATTGAATTTATTAGCAAAAAATTATGGAATGAATGGAAACACTTATAAAACATTTCATATATTCATAAAATTATTAAATGATTAAAAAATTGCAAATATTGCAGATTAAAAAGTTAAAATTTGAATAGTGAACATTCACTTTTTAACAGCATTTTCAAAGATAAACAACTTGGTAATGAGGGGCGCTGAAAAAAAAGCAAATGAACAGCCAGAAAGGCTACAGAAATATAATCATTATCCACTGAATATAAATCCGGACAATAAACCGAGAATAGAACATCCTTTCTGTTTCGCAACACTAATTTGTTTAAATCAAAATGTATAAAATAAAAGATTCACAAAATAAATCACGAATGATTTTCTATCAAAAAACAGTATTAAAATAGTAAAAACAATTTTTAAAAAACTCCCGAAACCAATACAGCCATATTGCTGCCATTAAATAATTAACGTACTTCCATAATCTCCGTGAAAGACTCTTTTATTTTACAAACACTAAAGTAAACGCGATCATCGTTATACCGCAATTCTAATGTGTAAACTGTAATAAATATTCTTTCGTAGCTCTAATTTAAAAAATTCTATTTTTCAAAATACTAATAAAAAATTGCGATTTACTCCGACATGGAAAAAGAAGAACAAAGAAGAACAACGTACTACAAATACTAAAAGCGAGCATAATGACAAGGTAGTAACGAGAATGACTTCCCATGCTCTAGATGGATTCCCCATCCAGAAGATGGCAAGCCATTAGTAGTTGCCCTCTTCTATGGCAATTTGCCGGGCCTCTTCGGCTTGTAGCATCTTCTTTCTTCGGGCGCAATGCCCGCTGAAACTTAAATCTAAACTCGAGTCTTTCTAATCGATTTTTTCTAAACGAAAAAATAACGCGAAGTAAAAAGATCAATCGCGGAAGCTGACCCAATTACACATGGACGATCATCGATCATAGTGATCGCTGTCCGTTCACACGTGCGTGCTCGAGTAATACATAAACGTTCGTTTCGCCTAACTCGCGGCCCAAATCGCGACCGCGACCGCGAAATTCGAAAAATCGGTGGATATAACCGGAGACGAGGCATGCTCAACTCGTGCCAGCTGTATCTGCGATTTCTCAAATTGCATTTCCAGAAACAGGTTGGACACGCGAAAGTGCACGCGACCAGAGACTGTGCCAACCTGCCCGGCCCTACCTACTTATAGTTAAACACAGGCACGCCAGAAAGTAAGCTACCTATCCTAACCAATCGCCCTATATTTAAAACATGACAAAACAGGCACACCAACACACTCATTCCACGGTTCTCACACATACCACCCGGGCGCAGACCTAAACTAGAGAGAACATCCCGGGACGCCTCCGACACCCGAGTTTGACACACAACTTTCATACTCTAATTTACGTACCATTTGCCTGAAATCGACTGATGAACCCTAGCGACCATTGCGTAAAATATAATAAATGCATCTACGTATTCCAGTTTTAATCAAATATATTTCAATTTCAATTTTAATACTTTTCATTATTATATTCATTAAGATTAATAATACTTCTATTCATAATTTATTTGTATTTGACAGTATAAATGATGATCGTGTTGAGAGTGAAATTTATTAATTCGACGCAATTCCACAGCCTAACCACACACACACAGTGTGAAAAATACGTCGTGCACGATCCACTAACATATCATCAGTCGCTAAGAAATTATTAAGCTTATAAACTATGGTCATCATGCTCATTGCCATTATCCCATCCAAGTAGCACCTGGGCACGTGAGTGAGATCCTGACAATGAACACGGAAGGGATTAAACCTGAAAATCCTAAACTAAAAAAATGATTAGTTTACACAATTTGTATCTAACGGACTATTGTATTATTTTATTTTAAACTGTAATGACTCTACTCTTCAGAAATTATTCAAATTGCAAGAGAATAAAAACAATGAACAATTTGTTAAAAAGATCTATAGATATTACATATAGTTGCGACACACTTGCCCAACTTGAAACGACTGAGGAAATTATTTTCAAAAGCGGTGCGGACGAATTCGTTTCGACATGCCAAACTATAGATCTTTACTTGCGCGACACCGATGTCTTTCATTTCAAACGCGAATACAAAGGAAAGATCGCGACGCGACCAGAACGAACAGAAAACTCACCATCGCTCAAAAGTACGGAAGAGCCAGAGAGCAAAGCCGGACAGCTCCAACTCAAGGCTTAGAGCGTACTCGTACTCAATGGAGCCAGAAATTGTTGTAAGAACACCATAATAATACGTTGTGTTATTGAAGACTCATGGTGAATAAACGCGCGAACATACTTTGTCACGTATTTGGGAATACTTGGGAAATATTCGTCCAGGTTAGGCAAGTGTTACACAATAATGTTACAATTGTACATACAGTTGCGAATGAAACAATTATATAGTAAATTAAATGTTGATAGAATAATCTCAGGTGACTTCTTCATCAAAGCACGTTTTCAAAAATGTGAAAGCAAATGTTCAAACTTGTTGCTTTGATTCAAAAGTCTGCCTGTCGCGAGATATCTTCTTGCACATAAAAATCTCATACATTTTTCTACGGAAAGAATTCTAATCTATTATAGTTCAATTTCTACTGAAGTTCACAATTATAAAACAATTAATTAAATTACTATAAAAGGGAAGATAAAATTTAAAATTAGTAATTATTATAACAAAATAAATTACCAGTATAAATAATCTTTCACAGCAACGAAGTCGGAGGATATCCGTTTTCTCTACTATGAAATGCTCGAGCGAAATCGTTTTAATAATAATTATTTATAAATATTTATAATTTTTCTGTTCATATGGATATGTTACTTTTGTAAACACTTTTTTATGCTGAAGATACTTTAATTTTACTATAAATGTATATGTTCTAATTATTAACATCGCGATGTGCAAGAAGCCCTATCCTGATCTAATACATAAAAAAATCTGAAGAAATGTGATTACTCACGGGTACAAAAAATACCCGCGGTCACTATGCTCATTAAAAATTCTACGTATACAACCAGTCACCCGTGCCGATTCGGACCTTTCATCCTACGACATGATTGAGTAACCAGAGGAACAAAAAAGCATGCGACTCACGATTCGATGCGAAAAATGTTGTCATTGATATTGTTGTGGCTTAGGGAAAGTCATCTTGAAGTTCATTATCAAATAGGAGTAGTCGAATCGTAGAGTAGAAATGAAGGGTGAAAAAATCTGCAACGAAGCATACAATATTATAATTTGATTTTAATTTTAATTAATATTGAAAACTTGATCATCTCAATAATATTAATAATAATATAACAATTTAAGAATGAGAAGTTTACCAAACTTTATCAAATTTTCAATCGACTATAATTTTTTAAGTAAATAAAACAAAATACATAGAATAAAGTTAATTGGAATATAATATATAAAGATTCTTACGTTCTTAATTTGGGAACACCATCACATTGTTCCCAAAAAACAGGAAAAGGTAGATGTGAACCTATAACAAAACACGTGAAATATTATAATTTATCCTAGAAATATACTATCGTTGGTTTAAAAAGTTTTAAAGGATGAAAAATACAACTATTCAATCTTGAAATTTTAATAAGTAAACCTTTTAAAAATACCAAATCTAATTTCACGTATGATTATTATAATTAAATTTAATGAAAGCTATTATACCCTAAAAAACATTGCGTATAAAAAAATCTTCATTAGAAAATTGGAAAGGTTTTTGGAGTTTCAAATTCGAATTAATAAAATATAACGTATTTCTTTTGTCAGTTAAACAAAATTGCACAGTACATAAAAGATACGATGCGCAGAATATGATTATTTAAATATGATTACGATTATTATGGATGTACATCGATTAAATATTAAATAATTGTTATCAATTATTCAATAAAAAAGAGAAACAAATGTATAAATACATTTGTATAAATACACTGTCGTTACGACAAGTAAAATGTTATTATACCTTCATAGAATGCTATGAGATTTATTGTTGACCAATATGGCGTCCATTTGAATTTCGTAACGTCTCTCTGATGTGTCGAAGCTTTTCTCGTAATCAATAATCTGTACAAAAGAAACCAAAACTTTCAAATAAATGTATAAAACGAACAAAAATGAAATAATAATTAACGTAAAATACTATTTCTAGAATTCATAGTACGAATTATCATTAATAACGAAAAAGACAATCAAAAAAAGAAAGATAAATTATTATAATATCCGATAAACTATCGACTAAATAAATTAAACAAAGTCAAAAGGAGTTGAAAGGATAATAAAAGTATGATTTACGTAGTTAATAAGCACCATGTAGAATGATATATTTTAACGATCCAACGATCGACAATAAAATAACTCCCGCGCAACAAGTTCGCGTCGGAAATTAATTTTATTTTATGGAGTGGGGAGCCGAACATGTACGAATAGAATTCGGCTAATTTCGTGAACAGGCAAAGTATCATACGAAAATGCTATACATTTATATATAAATATTTATAATATTAGGATTATCCGTGCCAATTTCGCTTGATGGAATAGAATTTATTAAATTGATAGATACAAAATATAATTAAAAACCATGCATTTTTAACATTAATTTTCATTACTTCTAACCAATGGCGTGATTGGATTGAATATGCAACGGATTGAGTAATGCTTGTTGTTGTAAATCGTATACATATTCAACAATCGCAAAAACAAAGATATTAATTGTACTCTTTAAGTCTAAAAGATATTAATTGTACTCTTTACCTGATAATCACTGAATATCTGCTCCGTTTCACTTTACTTCAAACCGACGCGACGCGACACGCTTGTACGTTACATGTTCCAATCGCAATCGCGAGAAATATCGATTATATCGATTACTGAGTATCGCAATAACTAATTGCGAAGTTTTGCCGTTGGCGCTGTAATCATCATCTAAATTGCGCGCCTAATTCAAAGATATTGTCTAAACAAAAAATAAGTAATTCTTTTCGTCTATGAAATAAAATTAATTGATTCAATAAACTATCTGTAATTTTGCTTTTTAAATTTTAGTCTATATAAAATAAGCGAAATTATTTTCGTACCCAAATCATTCGATAATAAAAATGAATGACAATTTCTTCACAGACGACATATAAAATTACATCTATAATATTAAAAATTATAAGGAATATATTTTAAATATCTTATGACGATTCACAGAAAGATTTTTTCTCTCTCTACATTTAATTTCATCGAAATCTCATTCATTCAAGTCTCTTGATCGTGTCGACTATATAACAATGTCACAATGTCGGTGTTTCGTCTCTAATTATGTTATAAGATTCCTATAATTAATCAAGAAGAAAAGAAACGTCAGTGGCGCAAAAAACTTGACACCTATAATATTCTCTTTCGATTGTCTAATCATCATTCAGCCAGAAGGCAGAGAAGTATTTGGATCCAGAGACTTATAGTCCTTTCAATCAATCTATTTTGAGACATCTCCTTTATGCGGATTCAGGGTAGGTCTGCAGATCCTAGATTAATGTCGTTGGGGCTGTACTGGACATATCACTAGAGGCAGTTAGATAGCGAATGGCAGTTGGAGAAGCGAAGGGTCAAGGGGTGTGGATTGTTATAGGACAGAAGTAGAAAGAGAATGGCAGCAAGCGTGGGTGAGAAGCAGCAGCTTTTGTGTGCCGATCGCTCGAAAGATTAGGAAGAAATGAAAGCGGCTCAAGTGTTCAGGACAGCTTAACGTTGCTACAAACGATACGGTTTACTTATTTGTACCTGAGAATCGATCAACGCCCGAACGCTTTTTACGAGCGTCCTCTTGGAAAATGCAGTTTTTTCTTTCTTTCTCTCTCTATTGCGAATGTGCGACGCTTTCGATGAAAGAAACCCGTGGCAAGTGCCGACGTTTGTGTGCGTTTCAATCGATATCCCATTAGGAAAAAAGGTTGAAGTATCGCGTGAGCTTGTGGAAACGTGCTTCACAAGCAGATTGCTTTTTTAAATTATTATTCAATTCAGTCAGGGTATTCTTGCCCGACGTTTATTCCTTTGTGAGTATTTCGCGCTATTAAGCGCTACCCCCTACTTTAAATACAACGCGCGATGGAAGTTTAATTCAATCCCCAAAGACACGGAACGCGAACTAAGCGTCATCTCGATACGGGTAGCGCGTCTA
This sequence comes from Tetragonula carbonaria, assembly GCA_032399595.1. NCBI lineage: Eukaryota > Metazoa > Arthropoda > Insecta > Hymenoptera > Apidae > Tetragonula > Tetragonula carbonaria. Next base: position 7,327,991 of record JAUCRC010000013.1, read on the forward strand.
AAACTAGGGCCAACTTTGCGTTTAAAGATCTAAGCCAGTTTTGAAGCGTGATCCAGTTTTCAGTCAGTCTAGATCATCGTACATCCATCTTGACGATTTTATTTTCGATTTAGCTCGGCAAGAGGTGACACAAAGTTGAAATCGTCTTCAGTTAGGTGAGATTCCCTGGGAACACGTCTCCCAGAGGTAATATCGCAATGAAATCTGGTTTAGCCTCTCAACCCTGTTCCAACTAGGGACTAACGTGCCCCCTCCCCCGTGAGGGCGCATGGTTATCCTTGAACCCATCGTAATTCCCTCTCCCCCAACCACTCGTACTACGATACATGCTGTGCGTAACGCAAATTCATGTCGCCGGGGTATTCTCTGTCAAATTAGAACGGATCATAATGCATACATTATGGAAGGCAATGTGGTTCGCACTTGGATCATCTCATTCTCCGGCAATGTGTCCAGATGAAATTGCATCGGTAAAATCGGCTCGTTCTTCTTTACTCGAGCCTCGAACTATCTCGCCAACTATCTGACTAATTAAACTTATCTGCGATTAAACGAACAAACGGACAAAATCATGAATTTATATTTGGAACTTATATACTGACGAGATGTTAGAATTTCTTAAATTTTTGTCGTTTAAGTCTTTAGATTCAATAAAATGGCGAAAGAGTCTATACAGTCTTATGGGCTCATTCTAAAGACAAAAATTCCAATTTTCAAGATTATAATGAATCAAGTCATGAAAAAAATTTTAATATTCTTAAAAATGCTGGAATTTTTACAGTTTTCAAGAATAAAAGGATTTTTAATATATTTGAATAAACGAACTAAGGGTGGAGTTCAAGGTAGAAACTTTGTGTTTTAAAATGAGACCAAATATGTAGATAGTTATATGATTTTTTTTTAACGTTATAACAGTTTAAAATATCGATAATTTTTTCAATTATGCTTCTCACTGTAGGACTCGGCGATTTTCGAATGGACGAAGAATTTTTACCGTTTGAATATTCCGATTTTCTTGTCGCGACAAAAGAAAGAGCGGAGCCTGGAGAGATAGATGCTTACAGTTGCGAAGGAAAGCGACGAAAGATTATTTAAAATACATGAATATTAATGGCCCGCGAACACCTTTCCGTTTCCGCAGCAACGTGAGAAAGCCGGTAAAGGAATTTGTAAGATTCATTATGCCACAGAGATAAAAGCAAATTGAGAAACAGTGCACCATTTAAAAATTGAACTATACAAAAAGCTACATAATGACATTAAAAAAAAACAAAAGAATATTTAAAAAAGCATAATACTAATTTTAAGTTACTTTCTCTAAACGTTGTGACTAAAACGTGTGGGTATCTAATACTTCGAACTTGGGTCGGGTTCGAACAAAATACAAAGAGTCGATTGCATCGAGTCGGATCCTGTAACTCTTTAATCTTCGATTATAGTCAAAGATTCAAGATATGAAACAATCATTAGGAGAAGGACTAACTAATCGCGTCTACTCGATGATAGATACTGTCTACTTCATAAATGAACAGCGCGTTGAAGATTGATATACGAGCCAAACATTTACAGTGTGAAAGTTTAATCGAATTCAAGTTATCCTGAACGTGTAATCACGTGTCGTCTCATTCTTCATTCATGCTATCATGCTACATTCCCCCATGTTATTTTTAATTAATTAAAACATAGGTCATTTTTTTTTTTTGTAATTAAAACAAAACCCTTTTTTGTCAACTTTTCGAGCCCGAAACTTCAAGAAATGTAATGACAACTATCCTTGCAGCACGCATTCAAATTGCAACACAACACCCTGTAGTAATGTGGCTGGGGAAACATCTGGTCACGCCAACAAGTTAAACTAAGACTGATGACGGAGTCAGACAGGAATTTCAGTCACCATAGCGGTGAACCGCACGAATCCCGTTCAGTCTTTCCACCTATCTACGAGGATACCGCCTGGTAGCATACTTCCTCTTCAGAAACGGATCGACAAGTTAGAACTCGTCAGAAGCCATGACGAATATTAATCCCATTTCCTTCGGTCAACATCCCGGTCAGCTTTCTCTTCTCCTGGTCCTGTTCCGTAGAAATTTTCAACCCCCTCCGTAGACGTTATTGCAATCACGTTAGGAGGGTAGGTTACCAATAAAAAGGCGACATTTCACGCCTCGGGCACTGAGTATAAAATCCAGTACTTTTGTGGACTAAGGGAACGCGAATTTGACAATCTTCCTTTTCAACTATCATGGCACGTTACTGCCATGATATTAAATCTTACGGATTATTTGTCTCGCTGTAAGGAATCTCTACGGCGCGGCGATAGAAATCGAGATGTTCTATTTCTCTCTGCTTAAAATCGAATGAAACGATACGCAATAAGCGCAAACTAAATGCAACGATTTGCTTCATTTAAATCGTAATTTCGTCCTTAAAAAACTTTATCCAGACACTGTTTGTGTAATTCTGTTCTTGAAATCGAATTAACAAGTGATTCGTTATCAATTAACAAGGTACACTTTGTCGCAAGAAGCAGAAAGGAGAATAGAGGATCTATTATTCGTTGATACAAAGGAAAGCTTGTAGCAACCGAGACAAAGGTTCACGGAGAATATTTTAAGATTTGGCGAAAGAACGAACAAGATGACAGGCAAAGATAGAAAGGGATGATCGGGGTTGAGAAGATGGTCGCGGCTATCCCAGAAAATGGTATTAATCAAATGAAGCGGTTTCTGTTACAAGCGAGGCGAAGATGGGTCTGAGCTGCCTGCCGGTACCCGGGGGATAATCAATCTGGAGAATTAGATCAGATAGCTGGTTGTACGTGAGCCAACTCCGTCTCCTTAGATTTATCCAGTCGCCAAGAAGCCTGATAAAGTATGCTGCACTGCCTCCAATATCGAATAAATTCTGCGCCTTTGCTTATCGGTGGGATACGATCGTTCACGATTTTCTGTAAAATTATCAACTTATACTTGACTTTCGGATAATCGTGTTGTCAACGCATTTGAACCACTTTATACTACTTTTTTCAGCGTCGGATTAAAATGTCGATTTACTACTTACTAAATCTCCCGCGCAAGTGTATAAAAAATTCAAAAAATATCGAGTAATTATAATTGTACGTCGTTTTCTCTTGTTATTTTTAGCAAACAACATCTCAAAAAATGTTTTAAACTACAACTTCCAATTCCTACAATTCTATTGAAAAGAAGAGCGATTTTCCAGAGAAAATCTCGCAATGTATTATAAGGATAAATAATAACAAAAAAAAAAAAAAAGAAAACGTTTCTTCTCTCGCTTTAGCTCATCTTACTTTCGCACGACTTCTTTTAAGCATGATATATGAGGATAGCTTGGTGTAACACTCTCTCAAAGTTGCACCGTTTTCCCACTGTTACGCAGTTCTCGTAACCAGATGCCTCTTTAGAATTTATGTATGTTATTCTCGTGGAGGTCATTATTGGCTTACAAGAGAAAATGTTTACAATTAGTAACTGTATGTAATTCTATGCTTCCAATAAGTTCTACCAAACGAAAACTTCCCATGGCGAATAATTTAAGCGATCGTTGATACCGATTGCAAAAAGAATCTTAAACAAGTAGCTTTTGCAGCAGTTCCTTAATTTACATTTGGTTTTACATCAAAAGAACTTATATAAAGTAGTTTTCAGTTATTTTAATAGGAAATAAACATTCTAGTTTCGTGATCAAGTAATTGTCGTAGTCGTTCCAAGTTCCTTCTGTCTAATTTACTATGTTATAGTTAGTTGATTTCATAGATAATGACGAATTCGCGTTTTGTAAGGTATAATTCGTAAACACAAACTGACAGCATAAATTGTAAAGTAATTGTGAAGTAATTGAACGAAACATACTTGTGGCTTAAAATAACGTGAAATTAAGGCGAACTTATAAAATGATTGCAACTGATGGATAAACGTCGTCCGAAATTTTATTACAATTCTTTTATTTGATTCTAAATACAACTGTATTCGTACATTCATTATACCTCCCTAATAAGAAATAAAATCTTCCATTAAAATTTCTATTAAAATTAAAGATTCCATTTTCTATCCACTAGTTATTCGTTTGAAAATTCTGCCCTAATTCTCCTGTGTATCAATCCTGTGATAATTCTTCAAAATATGTAATCTTCGTGAGAACGAGACCTTTATTGTCAATACAAGTTTTTAGCTTGCATAAAAGAATAATTTAGTGAGAAATGAGAAAGAGATAACCGCAACATTACTCAGCCAACTAAGAGATACTTATATCTGTCTTATAACGCATTAATGAGTAGTAGTACCGCACAAAATGCTACTATTACGCGGTATTACATGATTAAATGAAATCATTACGTCTTAAATGATTCATGTGCTCGTTAACTCTATTAAGAATATATTACGACCTGATATACTTCTTAAGACAATCAAATGAGAATTACTTTCGTCGACTTAATTTTACGAGAAATAAAATTTTAAGATTAATACATTGCCAATTATTAAAATAAAACAATTTATATTACAAAGTCACGTTCAGTATAAGGCGCAAAGATTCTCGTTACACGACAACAGGACGTTTGGTATTTTGATTGCTCATTAATCTAATACTAACATCGTATTGATTACGCTTAAAATACATAAATATAATTAACAGCTAATTGATTATATAGTGGAATAATAATTAATTAATAATTATATTCCTTTATGCATATATGTATATAAATATGATCTATTGAAATTGAGACAAAATAATATCCACCGAAGATAATACTATTTACCAAAAAATACATTTTCTTATGTTGATCTAAAGATTGATTAGTTTGATTTTTAGAAAATTCGCATGATATTTGAGATTTTTGTGGAAGAATCTGAAATTTACACATTTATCACCTTTCACATTATATTTTATATTATGTTTTCTTATGTATCCTCGCATCGATCATGTTACGGTTATTACAGATATTAAATAAGATATTGAAATCAAGGAATGTATCCCTTGAATTTGCAGTCTTCTGTGAATAATCATCAATATTCACAATTTTGATATATCTAAATGCATTGAAGCACTTATTAAACACAAGGTTCTACATAATTTCCGGGAAACAAACCCGTTATACCATCCATGACTCCCTCCCACCATCCATCGTCATTCTTTTTCAGTACATAAATTACAGAGCTTTCCTGGAAGCTCAACTCATCTTCTTTGTCGGCATAATAATCATATATTGCCACAACTAAAACGATAATTTGATTACATCTTAATACTACTTAGATATTCTATAATATAAAAAATATTGCGACATACCTTTCTCGATATAGTTTTTTGGAACCCAACCAGGGAGATCTTCTTCATCTGGAACAATAGGCATAATAGCACCGCTAGATTGTGTAGGCCTACCAAATTGTGGATGTTCTTCTTGCTCTGGTGGTGGTGGCGGTGGTAATGGTGGGCTATTTGCACCACTACTTCGACTAACTTGATGACCTAATCTTTCTGACAAAGTGTGATAATTTGTAAAATCTAACGTATTGCCAGTTATGCCAACTAACGGCGAAGGTGGTGCTAGAAATGAAAATTGATATTAATTTCTTGTATATATTACTTAAACTTAATTTCAATCTAAATACTTACGAGGCATACTATTATGTTCTTGGACATAGCCTGCTGTTACACTAGGTGGTGCTGGTGGTGGTGTTTGTGGATGACTTTGTAATGGATGAACTGTTCCTACTTGAGGTGGTGAAGTATGTTGGGTTACAGTGTTTGTATGTGCATTGTGATTGGTATTATGAGTTGCATGAGATGTAGTATGTGCATGTAAAGGTAATGTACTATAACCAGGGCCACGTTCTCTTCTTGGATGACCCAATGGATAATTAGGAGCATAATGACTAGGAACTTGAGGTGGAGCAACTGCAGGTGGTGTTCTGTATTCTCGCGATCCTTTACTCAATGTTCCTAGTGTAAAAGCAAAGAAATTTATATTAAATAGCCTTATAATAATAGATTTATATTTATATAATTTATAGTTCAAAGCAACTTTAAAGTGTGTGTGTGTGTGTGTGTGTATTCTTTTTGTATTTACCTGTTCTTACTGTCTGAGGAGGAGTAGGTGGTTTAGTGGTAGGAGCTGGTCCTACCATAGCTGCACCTAATCCAGAACCAGTGGAAGTTGCCCCTAAACTTTGTACACTGCCTTGACTTCCACCACGTTGTTTGCTTCTTGGAGTACCACTACTACGTACTCCGTGTCCAATATCATCCAAGATTGTATAATCAATGCTTTTTCTTACATATTTAATTGGTTTCTCAGGATTTGCTGGTGCAATGATTTTGTACTGACGTACTGTGATTTTATTAGCTGTTAACACTCCAATCTCTCTTCTAGCTACTTTTTCTTTGTGTATCATAACTGTTTGAGCAATATGATTCATTTGACTTTCCATCTCAGCAAGCTGAGATGTTTGTAAATCCAATAGTTGCAAAAAATTATAAGCAAGGGTATTTATTTGGTAGGCTACACTAGCCAGTGATTGAGTGGTAAAATTTTTGGTTTCTTCTAAAGCTATTCTCTTGTTTTCTGCTTGAAAATAGTTAGCTTCGCAATAATCAGCGACCCTTTCAAGATTTATATGATTGTCAGCTAGGTTGTTTCTTCCCTCAGGAATTTCCTGACCAAGAAATGCTGCTAATTCTGCCATGACTTCAGAATCACTGCCTACCCCTGATGATACACAATAAGAGCCTGATCCTTAAGAGAACCAAAATAACATTTAAAAAGATTTGTAAATTTTATTTTATGCTTATGTAGATGACATTCTGGAGTACATCGTAAAATGATTATACTTAAAATGATACTATATGCAATGATCGAATTAATAAGATAAAACAAAATTACGAATTTGCACAATTTTAAGGTTATGTAACTTTCGCAAGAAACTCGTGAAAAATTTTCCAAATAACGAAAATAATATTAATATAATAATAAAATGCCTTTGTAATAATTTTATATTGCTCGAACGAAAAAATAAAAAATTACTAATAGCTGAACTAATAGTTCGAAGGGCGGTGTCCCATATATAGAAAGCAAAATGGAGGAGAAACAAAGGCTAATCATAGAAAATAAAACATGGATACGATAAATGAATTGAAAATAATAGAAAATGAACTAACGGTACTCAGCCATGTCGTAACTACCAGCTACTACACCTTCTTTAATTCATAATTACCAAGAATCTTAGAAACTGATAAAAAATAAATAACAATTGTCGTTAAGCGACACGACGTTCAGTATGGACGTGTAATGCACCGAAACGCTATTGGACAGCGTTCACTGCGGTTTCCTTGCAATTAAACACAAGTGTTCTGGATTTTGGTTCAAGTGGCACGAATATGATTGTCGTACACTCATCAAGTAACTGACTAGCAACGACATATTAAATACGATACGATTGAAGAAAGGAAGATTGTACAAAAGAGAAAGGTGACAGATAGTTCGAGACCTCGTGTACTTCATATCGATTACTTTTTCGAGACATCGAACAACATTACAAAATATAGTAATTATCGTAATTCATAAGGACTAGAACAGTAGAAGAAACATCTAGTTAAAATAATAAGTTGGAACATTGGACATTCGGCATATTGTCGAATATATGCGAAAATTTTTGTCAAATTATCATATTGTACAGCATACGCTTGGCAACAAATAGCATACTTCTTTGTGTTAAGTACTCAGACTGTTCGAAAGGTTTCAGGTTCGTAAATGTCAACAGTTATTTTGTTGATTAAGACGATCAAACCGAAAGTTCAACTGAAACACACCAATTTGGAAAATGATATGTTTTGTGTATATCTGCGACATTAATAAATCATTACGAAGAAGTTGATTCACAAGGAAGTAATTATTATCTTTTGACGGACTCTTAGATTAATTCTTAAAATGAATAATCTCTTAAAAGAATTGGAATCTCTAAAAATTACAAGTGATATTTCTGAGGAAAACTTATGGACAGGATGCATTGATCTTATTCAAAAGAGTTATGTCTCTGAGATAACTGTCGGTGCTAGTCGTCCATGCGAGGAAAAAGATTTCAGAGAGTATAGACAAATTATAGACAAAAATTTGCAAAATATCAAATTTATGCTTCAGCATATCATTCATTGTCGTAATGAAAAAAGCATACAAATAAAGTTAGACACATTAATAGTAAAGACATTTACGATTAATTTATTATTACTCATTGGAGAACAACATGAAAAAAATGTTTGGAACACTGCAGAATCTGTGTTTATGTCTAAAGAGCTGCAAAGTGAGATCTTGGGTTTATATAAATATGAAAGCATTTCGCAACTTTTAATGGAACAAGATAACTTTATCACAGTATTACTAGCACTAAGGCCTAAATTATTGAAAGATACTTGGAAAACTTATCCAGCAGCTATCGTATGTTACAAATGGATTTTATATCAAATTGAGGTCGGTAAATTAAACTAAACAGACTGAAGGTCATAAAGATAATTACATATGAAAATTTATGTTGTTCTTTTATAGAAACCAGTTTTATATAATCATATTGGTGATGTGCTTCCAACAGCTTTAATAATTGTTGATGATTATGTGCCAGAAAATGTTGTAATAGGTCTTGAATGTTTATATCAAATTATTCAGCATTCTCACTTGGTAAAAATCTATATTATATAAATTTGAGTTATTATGTTGTTTATTAACATAGATTACTAATTTAATTACTGTGATTATTTAGAAGAAAGGATTGATTGACAGTGGATATGCCAAAGTAATTTTTCATGCTTTAGAGAATTTAAGTCATCGAAGAGAAGCCAAATATGTAATTTTGATATATAAATGTTTAGCAAATTTATTAGCTACCGTTGAACATTGGGATGATACATTAAATGTATTTGAAGTAAGCTTAAAAAATTAGTACTTACTAATGTATTAACTGAAATATAAACTTTGTAATGTTATGTGTTGTTACAGTGGACAAAGAGGGATGATATCTTAGCTGTTCTGTTGGATAATATGGAATTTGAACAAAATTTGGAATTGAGACATGTGTATATGTTGAGCTTGCCTCAATTCTTAACTAATATTGGTTGTGCCAAGTGGTGCGAAAGATTAACAAGAATATTTTCTGAATATTGTGAACATCATACAGATTTAAGAACATTGAAAGCAACATTGGAGGTAAATATATATATATATATATATATATATATATAATTTTATTATTTTTATTATATATTAAACAAAATTTTTCAGACTGCAAAAACCTTCCTATTGATGTTTCATTTCCGAGTGGCAGCTCACTGTGTACCTCTGTATACTGCTTTCTTGAAACTGCATTTTGATTTAACTAAAACTCCAGTATTTGATAAGGAAATAATGCAGAACTTAGAAGATTGTATTTGTTTATTATATAAAGTATCTCCAAATGTAGGTTATGCAGTAATGAATGATGATAGAATGCGTTCGATGATAACAAATAGTTTACAAGTAGTATATTTAGGTGATACTAAATATTTTCAGTGAATGAACTCTGTAAATTAATTGAATCATGGGCTATAATATTTAAAAAAAGAAAATATTATTTTTTGTAGTTTCATAGAATATAGTATGATAAAGTGTAATAAATAATTCTTAGATATTTTAAGTTGTGATTTAATAAATTCAAAAGATGTATGATACTTTGTATTATAAAATAGAGATTTTTGTTAGAAATTATCCTATTTGAAAATATCCTTATATTTTATATTTAAAATAAATTAAACTAAATAAATAAGTAAAAAATCACAGATTAACAATAAGTAAACTTTGTAATTTCTAATATTTTTGATGTTCACTGATACCTGTTTATATATATATATGACTGCGAATTTTTGTGCATATACAGAAAAATTTAAAAAGACAATGTAAATATTTAATTTCCTACTGAGATACTATTTTTTAAATTATGTTTTTAAAAATATGAATTTATATAAATATCTGCAGTCTAATGATCATTGCTATATATTAGTTGCAAAAATATAATTTTTTTTTCAATTATTTACATTTACTCTTTGTACTTTCTATAATTTTTCGAAAAATAAGGATGACATGTAAAATAAAAATAAAGATAATCAATAAAGAAATTAATTGCTTGAAAGATAATATACCAAAACAAACAAACGAATCATTCAATTTTGTGAAAAAATAATATAATAGAACGAATAACTTTGTAATAAAACGAACTTTGTACTGAAAGATAAAAATGTACACACATATAAAAAACATAAAAAAAAGATTGATATATACTGACTTAAGTAGAGATAAAAACAATTGCAAATGATCATTTTGTGTTCAGAATTTAAAAGAAAATGTCACTATTTCTTATTATAATATTAATTCTATTAGTAGGATATCAAATTTACAGATTTATTATCCATAACTCTACAACTTTAAACAAACCACCATGTAAGTTTCACTGAATTAAAATAATTCTGCATGTCGTACTTTATAAATGAACTTTTTTTCTGTATTATATCCCATAAATCATTCTAATTATATTTGCTTACTTTTTTAAATTGCAATTTAAATATTTTATCATAATAGGTATTCCGTGGTTACCAATAGTAGGATCTTATTGGTATTTATTATGGCATAATTATGAATTTCCTTTTAAAGCTATAACATATTATTCGAATAAGTTGAAATCTAAAGTCCTGACATGTTATTTTGGTGGTTTTATGACTGTTATTGCAAGTGATTATAACAGTATCAAAGAAGTTCTAATAAATAATGATTTCAATGGAAGACCATCCACTATAGATGTTGTCCTAGCAAGAGCATTTGGACAATCATTGGGTATTTCCTCATGAAGGAAATTTGATATATTTATGAAAAAAAAGTGTAAAAGTTGTGTTTTATATTGAAATTTTATATGAAATTTTAGGAATCTTTTTCACCGAAGGTTCATATTGGCAAGAGCAAAGAAGATTTATTCTTCGACATATGAGAGATTTTGGATTTGGTAGAAGACATGAAAAAGTTGAAACAGACATAATGGAAGAAATTGCAGTCCTCATCAATATGTTAAAAGAAGGTCCCATTAACGACACGGAAAAGGTATTTCAAAAATTTCAATGAAAATTATTTCGAAATTAAGTGTTACTGATTGTGAATGACATTTCTATGCAATTATCAGTTATTCTTAAAAAATGGTTCTGCCCGGTTTCCGGATGTACTATACCCATATGCTGCAAATGCTATATGGAATATAATATTCGGCAAAAGATTCGATCGTTCAGAATATTATAAACTGAAATATTTTTGTGAATCTGCCATGATGTTTCAAAGAGCAGCTGACACTACTGGTGGAGCAATTTTTCAATTCTGGTTTTTGAAATATTTCGGAAATATGTTTGGATACAAAAATATGATGATAGGAAATTATCGTATGGTAGATTTCATTAAGGTATATTTAAATTTTCCACTTTTATTTTGAAATTGTATCGCTTCAATGTACTTCATAATTGTAAATGTGTCATGATTGCTATAGGAACATTTAGAGGAAAGGGAACATTTAAACAATGATGATGATGATGATGATGATAATGGCTTCGTAGATCGATATTTAAAAGTTTTGAAAGGAGATATTAAGAAAAAATCTTTCTCCAAGAAACAACTTATTATGAGCCTTGTGGATTTGATGTTCCCAGCTTTATCTGCACTACCGAGTGCTGTCGTACACGCAATTAAGCTTGTAATGCATCATCCAAAAGTAATGAAAAATGTACAAGAGGAAATAGATAGAGTAATTGGAACCGGAAGATTAGTTACGTGGGAAGATAGAAAAAGGTATAATGTATATAAAAATATTCCATTAATATTAATAATATAACGAAACGTATTTTATTAAAAAACCAAAAATGTTTTAGTTTGCCGTATATCGAAGCAACAATACGTGAATCACTCAGATACGTAACTTTGACACCATTCAGTGTATTTCATAAAACAACAAAAAAAACTACTCTTTCTGGTTTTGATCTTGCCAAGGATACAGTAGTTGTCACCAATTTATCAGGATTAAATACAGATGTCGATTTATGGGTTGATCCCGATAACTTTAGGCCTGAAAGATTTCTCAATGAAAATGGCCAATTGTGTAAAGATTTCACATTCCCTTTTGGATTTGGTATGTAAAGAATTTTTAATTCAAATCTTAGCAATACTATTAATAATGTGGTCTTTCTTTTGCACTAGGACATCGTGTATGCGCGGGCGAAACTTACGCAAGGTACAATATGTTCCAAATATTCGCTACACTGATGCAAAATTTTAATTTCTCATTTATAGAGGGTGAACCGAATAGTCTTGAAGACATAATGCCAGGTTTAATCGTTACTCCAAAAGAAACGTGGATTCGAGTGGAATCACGTTATACCTAATCGACATACATAATCTTATATAAATGTTTATTTTTATATAAGCAAATAGATATTTTTTAACTAAAAATATCACATTAATATTTGTGTTTAATCGTTTTATTGAAACAATTTTTACTCTAATTTAATAACAATAAAAACCACGGAACTACTAGATTAAAAAATAAAACATCATATACAATTTGTATGCTATAAATTTATTTCATAATTTGGAGTGATCAAAGACAAAAATTACATTGCATTGAATAAACGTAATTAATATACAAAGATTTCCATAAGAGTTAACTACAAACAAGTATCATTGGTTATACTATGTTGTCAATTTTTTTAGAATATTCAGTGCCTATAAAATAACTTTATATACAGATATTTGCGAGTTTGGAGAAGATAGGGAAGATAATCTTAATCTTACGTGCTGTAAAAATTAAGGGCTTACTTAAATATATACATTTTCATGTTAATCTTCTCAAATTTTCCATTCTTTTCTTTCTCTTTTATACAGAATATTTATTGAATTTATGATCATCTAATACTGAAAATAAATGTAACACAATAGTATTATAATAATTTTTACATTACAATTAGAAAATATAATTAGACATATAAAATATTGAAACTCGATATTTATACGTATATAATGTCTTACACTGCTAATGAAAATTTTTGCAACTAATTTATTGAACGAGTTAACGGATTTCATTCAAAATAACACTAGTATTACGTGAAAATAAAAATGTTTGTACATTCAATTTTGCCAATAATGGCAGAACATTGTTTTTTAATACAGTACAAAAGTACTGCTGTTTTACACATATATCTTAATATTTTCTTATGTACTATTGTAAATATACATACAGTTCTGCAAAACTATTACATCATCAACCTCTTGTGTACGAAAGGTTCTTCAAGTGGTATGAAATCAACAAGACATAAAATCACATTGTACATAGCTCCACATGTGTATTTGAGTTATCAAGTAGGATTTAATTTTACAATGCACTTTTTTGTAGATCTTCGAACAGTCTATTTCATATGATTTCCCATACGAAATACCTTTATTCTCTATGTACCAAAACATATAATCCCAAACACATTAATACCGCATATTTAAATTTGGGATATTCATTCATGAATATTGTAACCATTCCTACGTATGGTAAAAAACCCCTTGCTCTACCAACAACGTCTTTATGTGTCAACCATAATTGACCAGATGCGTATAAACCTCTATCATCAACAGAATTATTATCACCCTTTGTTAGAAATTTAACAGTATTATTTTGGTCGCCCCTAAAATATATCAAGAAATTTTTCAATTATTTAATTTAAATTTATCTTTCATTTTTGTTATTGCAGATTTAAAAAATACTTACTTTTCGTGTAGTTTAAGTACTCTGTGTACAATTGGAATATCTCTACCTTCAACTTTAAAGACAACAATTTCTCCTACTCTGACTGGCTCATCTGGATAATTAGTTAAAAATAACAAATCTCCCCTATGAAATGCTGGTTCCATACTACCGCTATAAGATTAAAATTTTAATATGTAAGAAATCATATTTTAAAATAATAAAATATTAAATTAAACGTATAAGTTATATACAAAATAGAAAATTTAATTTATTTTCTATTTTACACATAACTTAAAATAATTCTCAAATAATTCGAAATGACTAAATAATTGTAATACGTAATATGCAATTCATTGAAGAAAATATAGTTAATAAGTTAAGGAAAATATAATATATAAGAAAACGATTTCGTTAAAAAAGAAATTTATTCGTACGAAAGATGCATCAAATGTAACACTATTAGGTTAAGTATTCAAATACCTGAGAACAACCACAATCGGACTTTCGCTACCTGTTACAACCATCAAGCCTTTCCAGATCATCAAAGCAGACGAAACAATCATACCAAAACTTAACATCTGATACAGGAACTGCAAAAGAACAGTGATAAAGACTATTTATCGACCATATGCGCTCGCTCGTAAGAATCTCTAATAATTCTAGCGAAGAAATTTATTTACCTGCCGTTTATTCATTCGACGCACATCGTCAAATATAGATTGCAACATTGTTACGATTGTTTTCTATAAAAATTACGATAACCAAGTAAACAAAACAATTTCAATGCTCTACCGCTTGAACACAACCGGCAACAACCAGTCAACGTATCACCACGTCACGTAAACAATGAATAAGGAACGATGGAACAAGTAGAACGATCCAAATGGAATAGTCCACGTCCATTAGTGAACGAAGGAACGCGCGCGGTTATACTTTCGAATGTCGTACCTTGGATTATTTTCCACGATAAACGGTGTATTTTTAACTATTCCAGCTTAAATATTGTCTTAAACAAATCAATTCGTACTAAAGTTGCTATACAATTGTAGTCTTACAAAATTATTTAGTGCATGCCTCAAATTTTCCGGTATAAAATATCCATGGCGTTCCATCAAAGCGTAGACATTAGTTTTAATTTGAACTGTAGTATGTCGCGAAGATTTCTCAAGATTCTCGTCAGGAATAGAAATATCCTTCGTAAAGTAACAAGGCAAAACCTTACAAAGGTATGTACATTTTTTTTGCGATATATCATTTATTTATTCAAATATTTAAATATCATTTATTTATCATTCATGATGCCTAAAATTGTAATTTAGCGGAAATTAAAAAATATTATTGCAATCGTTTATTGAATTTTATTGTTATTATTGAAAGTTATCGCGTGAAGAGGAATTTATCCGCAAAGTTTATCTGTCTTTGTCAGATCGTCGGATTTGAATCGAGCAACGAATATTTCTGGCGCCATATTGACTTCTGCGTCGATCTTTTGAAACTTGTAACGGTTATGCGTACCATTCTCGTTGACAATATCGAGCTTCTGCGCATTTGCAACGAAATCGGTTCTTTTGATGGAATCGCCATGGTTTTCTTCGTCGAGATACCATTGCGATACCATCTCTTTCAGTGGTTGCAAATGATCTACGTTTTTTTGAACTTTCTCCAATTCCTCGTTACAAAGTCGTTCCACTTCCATCAGTTTCTGTTTGTACGCGTTCGCCATCATTTTCCATCGTGCATTATAACGTTTCTCTGCCTGGCTTAACGAATATTCGTCTTGATACTTAGCCAAACGTTTCTCGTATTCGAGGATTGTCAATTCTGTGAACACATCCTCCGACGTAATATCTAAAATATCGCCTATATATCATAAAAAAATTTGTTATCAAAATTTGTTATTAAAATATTTTACATTTGCTTTGGAAAATTACCCAAATTGTTAGATAATGGCGATTCGGCAGCATAAGCTGCCGCAGCTGCGCGTGCAGCGGCAGTTGCTTCCTCTAAAGCCAATGCATCATCTTTCTCGCGTAAAAGTTGCAATTCTTCTCTTTCTTTTCTCCAAAGTTCTATTTCTTTCTTCAGTTCTTCCTTTAAATTTCTCATTATTTCATTAAGCGATTCTATGCGTTCCCGAAGAATGCAGCTATTAGTTATGAAAATTATTCAATATAATACATAATTTTTTTCTTTAATTAAAAATATATATAAATTAGCATTATATATATATATATATATATATATATATATATATATTAGCATAATACGTACTTTAAATCTTTATTGTCTTGTTCGTCTTCGATCAATTGTACATCGTCTAAAATCATCGAATCTTCCGGTTGTTCGAGAACAGCTGAGAGCTTTTCTAACGAATCATTTTCATTCTCAGAAATACAATCATAATTCGGCAAAATGTTTCCTAAATCCAATGTTAAGTCAACATCTGTTTGATCCTTTTTCCTCTGTTTCTCGTCTGATAATTCTTTGCATTGATTATCAACATTCTGAACGCTATCCGTGTTGCTTGAACTGTCCGTTGAAATTTCTGTCAAAGATCCATGTTCGTTTTCCATTTGTAATATTTTCTTAAAATTGCCGATTTGACAAACTGTTTAAACGAGAGGTAGAGTATTTAAAGATCTAGTTGACTGAAGTTATTTTATTTTATGACATGATATTGTTTTTTCATTACGTCCAGTTACTATAAAAAATATAATCACATGTACATGTTTGTAAATATCGCGTATTTCTAAGGGTAAATTCAAAGTGAAGTAATAATTTACATCAATTACCTTATAAGAACGATACAAATATTTAAAATTTTATATTTTCTTTTTATGTGCTACCATAATGTTTCATTTTAAAAGAAAATCTACTATCACTATACAACATGGGTACGTATGTTATATTGAATTTTTTGGTACAGGATAATTGTAGTGAGTGGCCTCTTCTACCATCAATACAATGTTAGTTTAGTAGGTTATTATTGATTTCTCTGTATTCAAGTTGAATATTTAAAATACCTTAATAATTTTCCCGTAATAATAATATAGAAGCTGCAGATTTGTTAATTACAAACAAACTGATTAGATGAAATTTTTCATTTACCACAATTAGACTTTCTGTCATACATGCAAGTTAGTTACGTTATTGCACAGGTTATGTGCATTGATTTTAATTGTAATGGTGAAAACAAGAAAACGTATTTGTCGAAATACGTTTCAAAGTGTTGATTTTCGAATCTCGTTATTTTAAATCAGTGACAGAAACTATACATGTCGAGATACCATGACAGAAAGAGGTTAATTACAACTTGAATATAAAACGATTATATCAAAGTTCTTAATTATCAAAAAAATATGTTTGTACACTTCTGGTCATTAGTGTGCTGGTATTTCAGACCCATTGTAAAATGGTTATTAAGGCACACAACACGAATGTGTGAACTTCAAAGAATTTGTTATGGAGAACTGTGTGGAGCACCGAGAACACTAGCTGTAGAAGAATCCCTTAAGTTATCTAGGAATGCTAATATTAAAACTCTTATAGTCTATTTGAATGATTTTGCTGATCAGCGTGCAATTACAAAACAGACTAAACAAAAAATCTTGAAGGAAGCTATTGTGACCATATTGGTGACCAAGAAAATAAATCCAACATCTCATCCTGACTTTGCCAAGTCATTTGGTAAATGTGTAGAATTAATTTGGGGCTATAGACAACTTTGTGTGGAATGTGAAGAACTTAGAAAGACACCTTATGATGCTGATAATCCAGAGCACGAGTTATTACTGTTAAAGTTGTGGAATTTGTTGATGCCTTATGAGCCTTTAGATGCTAGAGTTACCAAACAATGGCAACACATTGGCTTTCAGGGAGATGATCCTAAAACAGATTTCCGTGGAATGGGAATTTTGGGATTAGAAAATTTAGTTTATTTTGCTCAAGAATATCCCAGTGCTGCGACACACGTGTTGTCACATTCTACACATCCACGTTATGGTTATGCATTTGCCATAGTTGGGATAAATTTAACAAGTATGGCTCTAAGATTGTTAAGGGATGAAAGTGCCAAGACTCATATTTACAACTCTTCGAAGAGTTTTCCAACAATTCGTGCATTCCATCAACTTTATTGTTATCTTTTCTATGAATTTGATGGATTTTGGATTGATTCAAAACCAAGCAATATGATGGAATTTTCGTCCATACAAGAAAAATTTGAGAATAGTATCAGAATGGCACTAGCTGATTCATCTACTGTTTTTAGGATAAATATATCAGTTGATAATGTTTAAGATAAATGCAATATTTTCTGTTGATAAAACTAAAATTATCATAGAGTGAATACTATTACTACAGTGCACAAAGCTGCTTGCTCTAATATATGTAGCACAGAGTGTCTTGTGAATGAATAGTATAGTATTGATTATATATTGGAAACTACAAAGAGTATAAGATACAAAACAAAACATAATCATCCATGAAGTCATTAAGTTACAGAAAGATAGATACAAAGATCTTAATGCATTTGATATTACATTTTTACTTTATTTTTCTACTGGTAATAAAGGTAATGAAGGTATGTGTTATCTAATGAATGTGAAGGGACTCACATTCAAACAAAAACATTTATTTATCACAAATAAGTTAAAGTACAACGTTTACCCAAATAAATATATTATTTTCAATCTGTTTTTATTTAATTTTTTAAATAGGTATATGTAAATATAAAATACTTTGTTATATTAATTCAGATGATTTTTGGGGGGAAAACCATATCACATCTAGGAAATATTTTACCATTATGCATGTTTTTCGAGAAATTTTAATTTAAAAATATTTATTGTAAAATGTAGAAAATATTTGTGTTAAAAAAAATTTAGACGCAGTGACTATTACATATTTTATACGAAATAAAAACCGCAGTTGTTAGAAATAAAATATATACGTATTTGTATCTCTTTAAAACATCTATATTATGGGTACTGATCAAATATACGAAAATGGAAACTTATGTGACTTGTCAAAAATATAAAAACGAAAGTTTGATTTTTAATAGAAGAAAAAACTCTTTATCTCACATATGTTCTGTGCTTTATATAAAATCATAAATGACAATAATTTGATGTAGTACCCATAATATATGTCTCTGGTAAACAAAACGATTAGTCTTTTTTTTGTGCCATCTCGGTTTTACGTCTGAATTTAGAGGCTACAGAAATTATAATAAATACACCTATCGTTATGCTGCCAAGTTTCATTATCCACGGATTTTCACGAAGGAAATTTGCAATCATTTGTACGAGATCGTCACTGAAACGGGAACATATTTATGTCATAATTGTACTACACTAATGTCCATATGTGTATAAAAGGCTGACAAATGTGTTCAAACTTACAATGGGCTTTGTGGTACAGGGACAAGCTCAGCACGTGCATTTCTGTACCATTCTTTTGCAAATGATGTAAAAGAGTTAATGTCGTATTTTGAAATCTGATAACGATACATTTTACCATGTCTAAAACTATAAGTACAAAATAAATTACGTTAAATGTTAAAATATTATATTGTGTCATTAATTCTATTCATTATCATAGCATTTTACATTGTTCTTATCATTTACTTCTTACATACTTACAATATAAATTCAGGAGCTTCATAAACATTGAATCTTCTTGCTGTGGATGCTCCAGTTGTATACTTATCGATACGTGCTACATTAACCCTTTGCTTTAGTTTTGCACCTACAGCCTCCCATCTTGCAATCATTCTAACACATTCCACACAGTCTGTACTATAACTGTTTTTTGAAAAAAATTATACAATAAACATCTATGAAATAAAATATATATATAAGACATTAAGGGGAATTAAGACTTACAACATAACAAACCAATCCCCAGTTGTAGCTCCACTACTTGCCTGTGTTAGATGTTCGAATGTATCATCTGTTAGTTCCTTCACTGTAGGTTCTTTATTTTCAATGAACATAGTTAAAATTTCTTCAGCATTCAAAGGTCCTAGAAAAGATGTTTAGATATAATCATTGATATTGATAAGTTAATAAAAGTATTGAAATATATTCCTTTTAATATTAACATTTGTACCATCGTAAAGTAAAGGCATTCCATGTCTAAAGAACACAAGTGCTGGTTCTTTATCAGTACTGTAAAGACGAAGTAATTGACTATCAACAGTTTTCACAACCCAAGCGGATAGGGAATTTACCAGATCTTCTCTTAAATGGATCATTTCATTCTCATAGTTTTCACATGTTGTACAATCTTTGTTTGCTAGAAATATTATACACATATTAACTTACATATAAATATTTATACATACAAATTGATAGCTAAATAAATTAGAATTTACAATATGGAAAAGGTAAGAAAATAGGGTTGAATTAGGATTTTCACTCAGTAGGTTATGTAAGAATTTGTGAAAAATATTATTTTTCCAGTTTGTAAATTCACTTAATATTAATTATTACTGAAAAGATGCTTTCAGATGAATAGAAAGATACATGTATGTAAACGTGAATCAAAACTCACTGAAAAGCACCACTACATATTTCTCAGTTTTTATGAGATTTATGAGTTCTTCATCACTCACTGTTTCAAGATTGGCAGAATGAACACCAACAAAACTACATATCAATATAAAAAGTAATATTCGTAACATTTTGTATTGAATTAGATCAACAATATTGATTAGAATATCTTCGCCGACAACCTGTATACTTCAAAGAGGTTAACATTCCTATTCCACTTCATTTTATTTCATTTTACTCTGGTGGAACTGTTCGAAATTACAAAAGTTACAACTTTTTTTTATATTCCTGTTAATGATTTAAGATTATTATGTTATTCATAATTTTTCCTAAGATCTTTATAATAAATCGGTTTTCATGCTACTAAAGTTTAACACACGCACATATATATTTGACCTGAAAATTATGAAATAATGGTATTTGAATTTATTTTATAAAATGTAAAAGTGGATAATTTAATAAGTACAGATTTAGCCACGTAGTTTTTGAATTTTTCTTGAATGATCTTTGAAGCAAGTGGTATCGGTACGTTTTACTTATTTTACAGACTTCTCTCAATTTGTAGCTTGAGTTGCTTGCATTTTGCATTTTATATCTCTAAAAGTTTCAATGTACGTTTGTAAATACTTTACTGCGCGTAGCTTAATAGTAAAGACAAGTATTGCAAGATAACATGCTTTACGTGTTCATGTGTTTATCTTAAAAAAAAGATATGTACATAGTATGTTTAACAAATGGAACAACTGGTTTCGTACAAATATTTTTACTACAATTTTAGTTCTTTCGATAATTCGTCGTAATGGAATATTCCATTAGTATGGAGATTGTATTATCGTAATGGAGATATTCCATTAGTATTTTTGTGTGTGATAATCTTTAGCGATGTTTGTAATATTCTTTTTTTTACGTGATAAAAAACTTTAATCAACGTTATATTAATAAATATTTTCTAACTTGATGACTATGTAAAATTTGGATGGCACATGATGGTTACGTGATGATATATGATAATTATGGTAAAAAGTTAACGATAACTACTTGGTTTTAATTATTTAATACCTGCTGAAATTTATATAAAAAATTGTAACACGTACATACACTTATTATCGACTAATTGATGATGGATGGACTAAGATAAGAACTAAATGGATGGATGACCAAAGATGGAAATCAAAAATAATCTCAGCACATGAATTAATGTAAAAATTAATCCGATTACGTATAATTAAAACCGGCTAATTATAGAGTTTGATAATTGATAATTAATATTTTAGTAACCCATACTGAGTATACTAAGTATTTTACATTCTAAACAACGGGTTAGTTGAATTATTCGAACTATTCTCTCGAGTCGAGCGTACTTCAACTCTTCAAATGTTCATAGGTGGTTTTTACAATTACCATTTTTCAATGTTAGGGGTGTTTTCGTGAATCCTTACGGCCCTGCTCATGAACAAGCAGTCGAAGGTCGAGTGGTATAGTGGTAGATGGTAACGACGTAAAACGTGACGCATATAGTAACGGTTGTACGTCGAGGGGGATGTGCTGGTATGTGCAGAATCGACGTCGGCAACCAGCACAGGGTGGCTGACTTTGTCGAAGGGTGGATTCACGGGGTGGTTGGTAGTCGCGTGCTCTCATCGTCAGGTGAACAGCTTTTGTATGGATGTAATCGGTTTATCAAATATTTTTGCGAGTTGCTATTACTCGTTGCGAGTTGGGATCGAGTCTTGTTTCCGCAACACGCAAAACTTCTGCATCGTCGTGAGTATTAAACTTAATATTACGTTTCGCGAGATAGCGCTGTACGAGTTCGTAAAGCGAAAGAATGTTAGAGCTTCAGTCGGGTTCCAATTCAGGACATGAATCGTTTAAAGAATTATCTCGCACTTAAATAACGATTGAAGCTAATTGCTAAAAAATTATTTAAGTCGTACGATTGTCCATCGTTGCAGTAGTTTAGTGTTCAAAATTTTGTTCGTATATTTCTCTATTTCTTTTTAACGACGAAGGGATTCTTCTCCCCTCCGTTGTGGAAGAACTTGCCGTCACGTAATCGCATGCAAAATGTTTTATTCAAAGCTATTTAATTTTTTAACAGATATCTCGAACCGAGTGTATGTATGTTTTCGCTGTATTTAATTCAAGGGAAAAGGGAAACGATTTTGCGGTGTATTTGAAAGTAAAATGATTAGCCGTGTAGAACACATTACATATACATTGTTACCGATCTTAGTTCTCCAAACTAATTCTCATTCGGAACTCATTCCTCTTGAATTTATCTCGTCCACGTTGATTTGAAAAACCATTGCGTTCATTTAAATATGCAAAATTATTGTAATTCCCTTGCTTAAACAAAGATACGTTAGATTGGAAAAATTCAATATCGCACGGTGATAATTTTTCATTATTAAAATGAAATTTTCAGAGCACCTTGTAATAAGATTGTTGTGTCCAGATAAAATGATATTGATGGTTTTATGCAAACATGTGCCGAAGTTTTTTCACTTTATCCCTAGCATCCCGTGCTCGAGTATGTTATGAAAATATTTTTATGGATGAATCGAACATTATGTTCTTTCATTCGCATGTTCCGAATAGAACTGACTTTCGGAAATAAATTAAAAATTTTATGAATACACGTATATCGAAATTAATAATAGGAGAGAATGAACTGTGCCATTTAATGATTACTTTAGTGAAAATTGTCTCGCTGCATTTTTTGTTAAATTAAAGTTATTATTATCCAACCATTTTTACACAATAAGTTCTAAAGTATATCGAAAAACGAAATAAACAAATTTTTTGCACGAGTTGCGCGATATATTTCATCACACTAAAATTCCGTTACTAAAGTGTTTCATCGCGTACAACATGGCTTTTTGATGCTTCAATTTGAGCTAGGTTGTAAAACCTACAAAAATCCGGAAAAGTTAATTGATTGTAACGTTTAACTGGAAGAAAAAGTATCACGCGAATCAGATAATTCCAAGCGCTAATATTCCACGCGAGTGAAATTATCGTATATAGCTATGTAGATTGATGTGATCGTGTCCTCTCTCAAAGAAAAATACCTTGTTAAATCGATAATGGATGATAACAAATATCTTGTTATGCGATACGATGTTATCAAGCTTGATATTAATGGCTTTCGTGTTATAATGGCTTTTTATTATTGGCTGTATTGATAATTTCCATAATTCGTTCAGTCAGGGATAGATAGCACTTCTTTCAAAATTTACTTATCGAGTGCTTAATCTCACCATGTAATAATTGTTTGATAGTCACGAAGAAGAAATTTTGTAATTTTAACTGTAAACACATTAGGAAAATTGAAAGAGTTTCGAAGATAAAGCAAGTTTTCGTTGATTTTCTAACTCCACTCCGATACAGTTTCGACCGAAATCGTCCATTTGATTTTCAGAGTGTCCACTGACACGTATGTAGTACGTGCTCCCTTACACACGATGCTCGTGATTTGTTCGTCCTTTTATTAAGAGGAAGACATCGGGACTGAGATGGCGCAGGATATCCCGGAGACGACGTACGTCCCGGAAGTGGAGCAGGATGCGAGAAAGGAACGGGAACGGCGAGCTGTTGAAGAGGGAACTGTCTCGTGGAGACGACGAAAGGAGGAGTTGCAATGTCAAAAGCACCGCGAACAGCGAGAAGTACGCGCCGTAAATGATTGTTACGTTAAACTCGAGCTTAGACTCGTTTACGTCACTGCCGTTTGCACTGACCAACCTTGCCTCCTTGGCTTTCCCAATTTCGTTCGCTGGTATCGTTGTCGCTGATCGGATGAAGATCAATGCCGTATCGCCTTCGTATCGGCAACAGCCGTTATTTTTTCCTCTTTGTAGCGTTTCTTCGACAGCTTGGCAATAACCGCGAAGATTTACGAGGCCATACGAAAGATTCTTCACGTTACAATGGGATTTCAAGTGGTCACACCGCCGTTTAACCGTACACGAAGGTTTTGTAAAATAGAAATGGGAAACAATAGAGAATGGTAGATGGCACTTAGACTTCTTATCATGGTTTATGGCACGAAAGTAGTTGGAAGAAGTAGCGTGTTTCTGCTTCTCTCTCGACTGTAAATTTTATCAACTTAATGATGTATGACGGAGCGTTTCATTGAAAGTCGTTAAAATTTTCAGTTCGCACTTGGTCGGGATTCAAGCTTCGTTTCAATTGAAACGTTATTTTTACCAACGAGATTCATCTAACTGGCGAATGTTAAAGCGATTCGTTGAGCGCAATTTGGATAAACCGTGTCGTTAGTAGCTGCATGCTGTACTTACTGCATATATTTGCCTTGGTAGTAAGAAATATTTCACTAACGAGCGCAAACGTTTCCACAGGTTTTAATGGAACTCGTACGTACTTTTGATCATTGTTAGTTGAACTACATTTTTATTCATCGTTTCTAATCGTGTACCACGACACGAACTACATGCGTCATTTCGCATTTGTTGTAATTAAAAAGTACTCGTAATTCTTTTAATTCTAAATTTTCTTTGGATTTTAATAATATATGAGAAAAGAGAAGAAACGAAGACTTTAATGCAGCAAAAAAGTACGACGAGGCTTCCTATTTTATTTTTTTAATATATGCAATTTTTTCTTTATAAAGATTTTTAATATCCATTTTACGCAGAAGCGTCAGAAACGGACATTAGCGCGAACTCGAATTTTCTTTCTACGTGTTCCAGTGGAGGAACAATTTCTGGTAGAAAGATTCATGCGTGTAGTGGTTAGTTGGCGAAATCCAATAAAAGATTAAAATATTCAGAGTCGTAAAGTGCATCCGAATTACTTATCTCGGACCGCCAACGTCGGATTAAGAACAGTTGAATATTAGCATGCTACAAAGGCCGTGCCAAGGAATTTCTCTCTAGATAATAATAAACAGGAACATTTATCCGTAGATTATAGTGATGAATGAACATGAGAATTCCGAAATTCGCGACTTGTACTCCTTGCATTAAAAAACACAGTTTTCCGCGACTTTCACAGCAAACGGATTACTTCACATTCTAATGAAAATGTCTCGCTAAAACCGAGTTAAAACGAATTTAAAAGATTGCATCTCCTTCTCTGTTTTTGTTTTGTTTTATATGTTTCAAGTAACATTTGCATTATACGAGTTAATTTTTATGTAACTCTTCTGCGACTTTTCAATGCAAAATTTTCACGTGCACAGACGTTTGCATCTAGTATTAAAATTCTAATATCAAAATTAACTTCGACAAAAATATTTTAGTTAGTTTAATTCTATCCCGACGGAAGATATTCTAGCTTTAAATTTTCCATTTGCTAAATTTATGTTATCAAAATATTAACGTGCCGGTTAAGTGCGATTCGAGGAAAGTTATTACCTCGTAAAGTTTCGTCTGGAAAAATATCAATATACGCGATATAAGCCCGTGGAAGAGGGAAATTTAATTTCATTTGAATTCTTGGTTGATTTTGAAAAATTTCGTTAAAACGGCATTCAAAGCTCGAACGTTCGCTTTTTAAAACTGTTCGAACAATATGGTTTCGACAAGCGCGCAGTAGAATCAATCCGTGTAGAGTCAGACAAGCGGAACCGCGAACTACTACGGTATTCCCAATGGTGTTACCTATTTATTTTCACGTTAATTCTGATTAGTTTGCCTAGCCGCAATTTTATTTTTGGGACGCAGAAGTTTACAAATCAATTCGAAAATATAACGTTTCCAAATTATTTTTTTTTTGCAGTTGCAGCAGATTTTGGAGAGTTATTCGCCTTGGGGTAAACCAGGCGGTGGTGCTCCCTGTGCCGCTACTCTCAGAAAGAAAAACGTCCCTCTAGAACCGCCGGAGCTATCCAAGTGTCACAATTTCGGACAGGTAGAGTTTCAAACAATTTATGTACCTATCATTTAAACATCCGAGTGTGCCCGAATATTTTTCACCATTTTTCCGTAGAAAAATTGAACTTGAACAAGGAGATTCCGCCGTAATTCTCACTACGTTTGACGTAAATTCGATAACCATTGACATATCTTTATGTGATATGTGATTATTCCCTGTGTTGCTTTTTGCTGTCTTTGTTACCATTTTTATGTTGTTGCATTGTCGATTGACCAATGATTGATTTGCGTCAATCAATGGCATGCACTGGTAAAAAGGACGTCGCGTAATAATGTATAATATTTACTGCATGGTTACTTGGATTACCAATTTAATGTTTTTAAAATTATACGGAGTAATTAAAAAAATTTTCAAACTTCAAAGACGAATTGAAACATTTGCTATTTACAGAAATCAAAATCCTGAAGAAATAGCGAATATTACAAACGTACGAAGCACGTGCATTTCTCTTTTTAATTAATTAATTACATATTTAAACTTCGTCGATTGATTTTTTTTAGCCACTTGATTTTTGCATTAAAGAATTAAAGAATTTAATCAACCGTCCGCTTGATTCGTTTTTCTTTCCGACAACGTTCTCTGCTTTGTCATTAGATAATTTAATATTGACGCAAGAAATGTGCCAGCAATTTGCGAAGGCATGAATTAATCATTCTTAATCCGAAGTCTTAATCCGATCTTGGGCAGCTTTTTAAATAGATGAATTAATAATTCAAGTTATTATCCCCGATTTTACTCTCCATGAATAAATATCAAATCCAAAATTTCAAAATCGAAATATCAAAATTTCAAAGTTGGTTCTGTAATTTTCTAATTCAATAATTAATTCCATTCTTATTCCTGCGTTATCTTACCTTCCATTTTACGTGCTCTACTTTTTGTAAGTGTAACGTTTCTAAGCTTCTCCTTTCGTTGAAGAAAAATTATAATACGCAGTATAATACGTATGTGAAAATTGGAGCGTCGTTTTTAAATTTTAATTAAAAGGCAATGTTAGTTCAATCTAAACATTGTAACTCGCTGCGTAACGAGAAATCTTGAATGAAATTTATTTCACTCGCCTGAAAAGCAACTGTGTTATCTATGCCAACAAGCTATCCTTGGTAGAAGCCATGCGAAAAAGCAAGAACGGTGAGTTGGCAAAATTCCGGGCACGAAAATCTGCGAATAATATTATTCCACGACGTGACGTTATATACAAAAGGCGGGCGGTGGGAAAAGTAAGACGGGATCGAAGGTTGTTTGGAAAATTAGGGCAGCCGCTAGCTAGTTTGCAGAAAACAGCGAGCAATTCGCGTTGAAGGATGTCGTTCTAACCCTTATTATCCTGCCAATTACGAGAGCCATTATCATCGTAAAGATGCATTTCGCCGCTGCTCGATAATAACCGTGCAAATGTTTGCCTCCGATATGTTTTCAGTGACGCAACTAGCCGGCGCGGCGATCGTTCGTGATCGTGATTCGGAATCTAGTCCACAAGGATTATTTGCAATTCAAAGTTATGATAAAAAAAGACACTCAGCGGCTTTCGTTACGTCTTACATAACTGTTTGCTATTTTACGTTGAAAGCGTGTGATTGCCTTGAGAAGAAAAGGCCTTGCTTCGTAGCCTTTCTTCCATTAATTTTCTTTATTTTAAAAATACTATAGAGGAAGAATGTAATAAGTAGATAATTGCGTAATTTTATGTTCAGCTTCATATCTTTGTGAACATAGTTAAGGAGCTCAAGTAGGAATTTTTTCCTCTGTTTTCTCCCCTCTGTTTTTTTTTTGCTATTTTTAACAGTCCTATAATTTTAACTTTCTTTTCTAACGTCGAGCGAAGTTTCTGCTCTTTCATCAACCACACGATGTCATTAAATATTTTTCTCTTCCCTCTTATTCGCTCGTTTTATTAAATTTATTTTCTCACGTTTGAAAGTCGAATGAATTTTCTAAAAATCATTCTCATTACGACTAATACCACAAAGACGAACATCACAATGGAAAAAATATGATTGATAGGAAAGATTCGTCGATGACGAGATGGTGGAAAGATTGGAGAGTAGTTCCTGTTGTCGTTATCGCAGTTGTATCGATAAAATCAAGCGATATCACCTCGGTGACGCTGCCTTTCATTAACATATCAAGCTACCTCGTGCACGAAACCATCCCCCCATCTTGTTCACGACTTATCGATTGGAACTCATCGATGTTCTTTACCTGCTCAACAACAGTTTGTTCACGAATCTCGAGTAGATCTTTCTTCACGCATAATTTTTGACCATCGAGTTAATTTGCTCGTTCCATTATTTTAGATCGGTATTAGCTCGATAAAAATTGAGTGTCTTTTCCCTTTGGATTTTTTTTTTATGATTGAAATTTTATCCGGTTGAAGGTTGAAGTAAACCAATAGTTAGTTTTAAACAACAGTGATCAACGTTTCGCAATTAACGACATTTCGTTTTCTCCGATCTATCAAAAATTCAGGGAACAGTTCGGCTTTCACGAAAATGAAAAGTTCCCCACAATAACAAGCCAACGCCATAACGGATTGGAAACGAGGAAAGTTTGATCATGGTAGGGTAGTTTACGTAAGAGGAATTTCGTAATGGGCTTTCCTTGTACGATAAACGTGAAACACCTTTTTCGCAATAACGTCGATAAAGAGGAGAACGTCGACATAGCTGGGTATTCAGCCTGTTTTCGGTCAGATCGCAGACGTATCGTTCTCCGATCACGTAAAGTTGGAAACGTTTCTACTAGCCTTACCTCTGGAAAGAAAGTCGATTTCTCTTCGCGGGGCGACGCGAGAAACTTTACGTCAAGAGAATTTCAACGAATAAATAGATGTCGCCCCTTTGTTTCAACTGCTGCTCATTCCAATTCGACTATCGAACTTCCCCCTGGGAAAGTTAAATTACATGAATAAGAATAGAAAATTTTATGGCATCGCGGAGATGAATTCAACACTCCGGCGTTCGTATTTTCTTCGCGAACGATTTCCAGCGAGATTTCTATCGAGTTAGATCAGATGTCTAACAGCGTAATACAGAGGTGTCTAGAAGCGTAACAGGTAAGTCCGTCTGTTGAAAGTTTGTGACGCAGCTGTCACGGAGTGGGTGAATTCATCCCTGCAATTCATTGAGATGGCAATCAGCAATGTAATGATTTTGCGCACGTGCTTGAACGCAAATCAGGAAACGAACCTTGGAAACTGCTTAATACGCTATGACGCCGTGTGCTTAGCTGGCACCGCTCTGGCCCTGGGGTCGACCTGGTCCGGGTGGAGTTCCTTGGAGGGATCCCAAGTTGCTGGGTGTGCGCTTCCTCGAGTCTTTGGTACGCATACTTTTCGATGCGTTCAGGTTCAGGTATCTAGGGTTCACCGACATTCGCTTCTTAATCAGACTTTGTTTCTCGAAAACCTATTTGTCTAAAACCTGTTTGTAAACTGAGGCAGTTTGAGTTTCTTTCTTTCTTTCTTTTTTTTTTTTTACGTTTGCGTTTGTTTCATTTCCATTTATAGCCGAGAGTCACTTTAGCGTAGTCACTGATCGTGATTTCTCACTTGTTCACAAGTTCTTCTTGCCTGATTCAAACTGGTTGGCTGAAAACTTGTACATAGGCTTTGATCGTACATCTTCGATCGTAAGTATTAGGAAATTTACGGTGAGCTACATGAAGAGTGAATTGTTGTCACGAAGTTGTGTTAATCTCAACGATTATACAACTGAATTAAATTTCTCTCCATCTGTATTTGTTGCATCGACATCGTTAGTTCTCATATAATATTTATTGTTTCTCTGTCCCGCGAAGGCAATTAATCTCAATTGTTTTTAATCAAATTTCGGCCGAGAAAAGGAAATTATTCATTCGTTACTCTTCTACAATTCCTCTACAAAATAATTTCAGCTAATTTTGTCTCGTATAAAAAAATTCAAAGTCTCGTTAAATTTAAATCAATTACTACGTGCTTTAACAGACCAACAACAAGTGTCCTAATACTTATGAAACATGTAGCGCTTTTAGATCGGGATGCATGACCCGCTCAGCAAAGGGAGATTGAATCGTTGAAACCGCAACGAGACGCAATCAAGCCCTCGCTTGGGTTTTCCATCTGGATTTCTGCGACTTGGTACACACGCAAGTTAATGTGCCGTGTGATAGAAACGGATGTAACGACGCGTGCCGTGTCGGCGCAAGAACGTAGGCTTTTTTCTATTGGGCTGGAATATCGTCGTACACTTAGTAGCTGTTGGTAAACAACGTTTGAAGTGGAAATTAGCCCTTATATTAACGTGCTTTCGAGACACGGAGGTCGCGTTTCCTTTCGGGCTTTCGTCTCGGTTTCTGTCTCTCTCTCTCTCTCTCTTTGTCTCTCTCGGCAGGACCAACCATCCCCGGAGGACGAAACTCTTAATTTTTAATTAACCGCCGTAGCATCCCCGAATAGCAAACACATAACCGTGCCGCGTTACTGCGTAATTGAACGATCCTCAGTCCAGCGTCTGCGGCACCGAAAGTTTAAACTAAAATTTATTAGCGCGTTCCACTTCAGCCGAGTTTACTTCTTCCTGCACGTAAACTCGTCCCCTAGCAGGAAGAGTGCCTCCTCTTCCCTGTTTTTCTTCACGCTTTTCCATCAGGCGTTCTTCGGCTCGTGAATCTTCCCCGCCCGGTCTCTTCAAAACCGTTAACGTTGTCTCGGGGCGTGAACCCTGCTCGCTCCCTGGCATGGATTTATGGGGAAGTTTTCTGTTTTTCTTCATAATAAACCGCACGGTTTGCCTTGCTGCAACTAACTAGCAGCTAACTAGAATGACGTTGATGAATGAACGATGCAAACGCGTTAAGTCGAGCTTGCAGCTAAGCGATTACTGATTATCTTATGATAGATTTTTCCTGTCAGCTCTATTGCCCTCCTTCGTGATTCACTCTTTCATTTATCCTTCTCTGAATTATCCTCCTCCTCGCTTGTGTTTTCATTTGCGCGATGATTCGTTTCTTTCGGCTGAGTTTTCAACTTCAAGAGCAACAATGTTTTCGTTTCTTTTCGTTCCTTTCACATACAAGCGACGATCTCGGTGGTTAAGTTAACAGAAAATCAAGATACCGTTTTAATATCAATTTCGTCGAAGTACGACGACTGACTGGCACTTTTATCGAGATATTTCGTCTCAACTCGTTTCGGACTATGTCTCGATGGTTCTCAAAATCTAGAGATACTCGGTAGAAAATAGAAAAAGTTTGAAAGATCGTGTATAAAAGAGTTAGACAATGGCGCATATTGGATAGAACACCGCTCTACGTCTTGCTAGATCTTAGAAGGCGATGAACGCGAGTCCAAGATGTGAATATCAATGAGCTTTGTGTCCCACTTAACTCGATTCGGTTTGCACTGCGCAAGCTGCATCGCAACTGCAGCCAGTTATCACTTTGAATCCTTGCAGGGTTGGACGAGCAATTCCACCATCGAAAGGTTACACAGAAGGAGTATTAACCCTTTGCCCGTCACGGATATGAACAAGTTCTTTGATGATAAAGCAGAACCAGGTAAACGGACAGAAATTCCCGGTGTCGGGCGTTGGAAGGTCAGCATCCGGTTTCTAGGTCAGTCTATTTCCTAGGTATCGCCACAGATACGCGGCTGGTACGGGATTCAAAAAATCCCTACAACGAGGAAATTCAGGTGTACGAATTGACTGGCGGCGTGGAATTGGTCCCGCTTTTGACCAGCAGACGTTATTACTCGCAATCACAAAATATCCGTCACGTCGCCACTGACGCCACTCGTCCTGGGTACACGATAGATTCGTACGTATTGCGTTTTGCAAGTGAATCTCGCAGTCGCTTCTTAGTGTTTATTTTCCTGCATTTTCATTCTTTTTTCTTTTTTTTTTTTACATTTCATTTTTCGTTGCAAATGATCCTGTCTTTGCCATCTAGCCTGTCTGCTTTACGCGGATCGTTTTCGTTTCTGATAGTCGACTTTTGGACTCACGCTCTCTCGTGTCTATTCGCACGTTTTAACAGTTTCAGCTTTTCCTCTTGTTACGAATAATCTTCAGCCTCCTCGCTCCTCCAGCAATTGTCCGATGTTTCATTATCGCGTCAGCTCGAAGCAAGCTTCCAGAGGTGCACGATTCCATTCCGTTGCATCGAATGTGTTCTCCCTTGTCGTTCGGGCGCAATCCCGACGTGTCGAAAGACACACTATATCAAAATGCGACGAACCATGAGCCTACAATGCAGGTCTGGTTAGCGTTGTTACGCTATTCGGGAGGGGAGGGGAGATGTAACTGCATTACAGGTAATCAACCCATTGACCTGAACTCTCTCGACCTCGACAAGTTCAGCTGACGGCCTCTCCGCAGCGTTCCTCTTCCTCTCGAATGTTTGTCAACGTTACAGTCTGTCGCTCTGCGTGCTCGTCAACAGTTTTCCTCGCAACATCTTCATCCGGCCCTTCCTCTGATTTTCCTCCAGTTTCAAAGTGTTTCAAAGTGTTTCAACTGAGCGCTGAAAAATCACTCGAGACGGCTGCCTCGACGAGTGTATTGTCGCTCGTCGCCAGTCATCTCTCCTTTTACTTTCTTCTTACACTTTGAAACACGTTGCTTCTCTGCCTTTAAGATTTGAAAACGAAATGAGCCTGAGCGCGCGACTAATTTTACTTGCTCCGAGAAAAATTATTCGACAGAGAGAATCTAAATTTCTCACATGCTTGAGAATTGTGACAGTCCTTTCAACTTAGAATTTCTCTTTCAAAACGTTTCTGAATTCCTCAATTATTTTACACAATTCCACAATTACTTTACAATTGACACTCATTCTACGCCGAGGAAATACCTTTGTTACTGTTAAATCATATTAATTTGATTAAATTATTCAAGATTCAACATTTTCAAGAATAAAATTTTGCCGCTCTTTGACATTTCTTAATTTCATCAATCTTCAAAAGTTCTAATGGTTGTCGGGTTCAACGGTTCTCTTTCTTCAACATTACATTACATGTTCCATAAGTTTATAATTTAATTTGAATCGTTAAAGTTATTACTGTCGCGATTGAATTGTTTAAGCTTCGTTTCAAAAGTAAAATCCTTTGACATTTCGCAATTTCATTATTGATTGCTATGGGTTTCTGCTACCGTCGAAAGCAAATATTTATTTTTGAATCAGCTACAACTCGCGGCGGCGAAATTTGCGCACGAAGTTTTAGAAATTAAATCATCTCGCATCTCTGTCGCGATATTTCACGCATCGTTGTACGATTCTATTTTCATTGAAATAATATTGTTTTATCATGACATCGTTATACCGATTACAGATGGGAACACTTGAGAGACTAATGTATAACGAAGCACTTTGATAGCGTTTAATGGAATTTTGTATGAAGCAGCCGCCAGGGGTGTTACGTTGTTTATAATACGGTTGGACATCAGTGGAACATCGCGGCAATTAATCATCGTTGATTATCGACTGTCTTATACGGGAAAAGGCAAAGGAATCAACGCGAATCGATTATTCTTAACCCGTAGCGACCTTCTCTCGTTTCACTAAATAAGGAAAAAGAGAGAAAAGAGGCTGTGTAGACACGGCAAACTCCACAAACGGACGTTCTAATTCGCTTGTTGTGTCCGTTAATGAAGGGACCCTTATCTCGCAGAATGATTGTTGACGAAAGAAAGAAACACCGGAAACAATGCCGCGCTCCTATTTCCACTGTCATCGCATTCTGTTAGTTCAGCGACTAAATAAAATTCCATGTTACTCGGAAAAGACACTCGGTCAGCAAACTTTTCCAACAATTTCTACCTGAATCTTTCGAAGTTCTTCTTTACGAAGTTACAAGTTCGAAGGAAGTACTTCTGAGAGAGAGAGAGAGAGAGAGAGAGAGAGAGAGAGAGAGATAAGGAAATTCTTTTCCATTCGGCCAGTCTGTGTGCACGTGCGCGCGCGCATGTTTGTGTGTGCGTGTCTGTTTACTTTTAATTAGCGGTTCGTGTTGCATTTCAGTTATGCAGATTCTAAATACTTGGAAACTCGAGAGTTGACGTTTTGCAACAACCCGGTGAAACTTCAATTTATTCCGAAAGTTTTCTGATCGCTGCAACCTCGTTGTTTTCGGAACGCTGTTCCATTCTCGATTCATTCCTTGCCGTCTTCTTCATCGAGATATGGAGGAAGGTCTCCTCGCCCGGCTAGAAAATACCATTCTTTAGAAAGAGGGATTAGCCCCGCGAAGAGTAAAAAAAAAAAAAAAAAAATTGCATCCTCATCAGAGTTTCTAGCGCTTTATCTGCATAATGTCTCGTACACCGGTGGCTATTAAAAAGTAAATACCCTTGGCGGACTGCTGGGTGTCTCGTAAGGTGACATCGCGCTTATCTTTTCTTTGGAACGTTGCTTAAACCTTCCTGGGGGTTTACAGCGAGACAAGGAATTATTTCGACTCTTTGGAATTGGATCTTTACGATTATTTATAGCGTTTTATTTATCTCGCGAAGACGAGGGGCAAAGCTGTTTCACTATATTTTATTCATTTAAACCTTGCGTCATCCCTTTCACAAGCTAACTTCAGTTTTTATCAATTTTTCAATTTTATTACGAAAGTGTGGGATTTATGCTCAATTTTCAAGGAACAAACGACTTACTTCCACGAGTTCATCTATTACCAGAAAATGATATAAATAACAGCGAATTCCACGCTGAATTTTTAAAAAATAGCACTTGTAGCGTTCGTCACTAGATTATTTTAGAATTTTTATGCAAATTCATAGTTTCCTTTTTTTTTTGTTTTGGGGAAGTAAATTATAACGGATACTCAATTTTTGATATTTTACGTATTTTTCTGTACTGTGTGCGTTCCACGCATTTTTGTTGCTTTAAATCTCCCATAAATGCATAAAAGTACTGCTTTCAGCTTATGAAATTGATCCGCGTGAATTTTAAACGGCTCGTAACGCATCATTTTTACATTGTTGCGCGAAATTTATCTGCTCGCGAGAAAACATTGATAAAAGGTGTATTAAACTACGGGTACCCGGGATAATATTCGCGTAAAATGCCGAGAAACCGCTCGGAAACAATATTGCGATAGTTCTCCGAGAGCAATAGAAGTTTGTATTGCGGCAGGCTGGTCTCTCTCGTAAGTGGAAACGCGGTAGCAAGTAGTTGGCGAGCATGTTTGCTTCATACATTATCGTTTAAAAAAAAAAAAAAAAAAGGGCTGATATCGTTCATCTGTTTTGCAAACACTCTCCTTCTTTGCTTCTTACAATTCGCTTAACCTCCTTTCACATTTCATTCTCGAGCTTTTAAACGCGACTCGACGCAACGTTTTATGGATTGCGGCGACGTTTATTGGAGAAGTAGAGAAGAATCTGTTTTCTTTTTTTCCCCCTAGAAAACGAGAAGGTTGTTTCAACAGCACGCGTAGTTCGTTTTTCCTTTTTTTTTTTTTCGGCTTTTGATTTCTACTTTATTTCATCGAAATATCAGTTTCCCCTGCACGTTGGTTTTTCAAATCGTTCCGCTGGATTAAAAGCAATTTTCGTGATTGAAAGCAGCGTTCAAGAATAGTCGGCGGTCGTTTCACAAAGCGAAACAGTTTCACAATATCAGCGTTATCGTAAGTTTTTATAGAAATCGTAATGAGCCTCGCGGCCATTATCCGAATCAGCGAAATCGCAAGTTATTGTCGGATTATTTATAACGGCGTTTCCACTTTGTTTGCCCGGCGGAAGCTTCGCCTGCCACTAGCCGCAATTTCAGCCGGAATTTCCAATATGCGCGAAGCAATTACAGACCACAGTTTTAATCGTTCGTTTTCATCGAAAATTTCATTATTTTCGGCTAAACGGTTTTTGGGGAAAGATGTTGTCCGCGTATGAACGAGCTTCTTTGAACGCGAAAAATCGCGGCCACGGTCTCTATGAGCGCGTGATTCCATTCGTTTGGAACGAAATTGCAATTTGTCGTGTTACATGAAACGCGTCCGCCATGCGAGAGCGAAACAACGCGCGACTTCCACGTTATATTTTCTTTTTTCCTTTTTTTTTTTTTTTTCATTTATCGAAATCATCTGGACCAGCGTGCACGAAAAGCGAAATGACGTAAATCGAACGTTATTGAAAATATCGGAATTTACAAAGTTGATCTGCGTCGCTTTTGTCGTTAGATTGCGATCGTTGGGAGTTGGGGATCGTGAATACATTGCCGAACTAGCTGAGCAAATGCGACGAAAACGGGAGAAGGCATTGGTAAGCGTATATTAAGAGTTAGATCAATTTGATCAACCGTGATGGATCTTCCTCACGTTTCACATGATGGACTTTTATGCAAACTCTGCATTATTTACTTGCACGCTTGATAAACGCCAGTAATAGCATGCTGGTGTTTCAAATGAATGCTTGAATTATAATACCAATGCCACGTCAGAATGAAATGCATGTATTCTGGTATTTCGATTTGTTACTCTCGAGAAAGAAAAGAAAAAAATACAAAATATAAATAACAGGAACGTAGAATTAGTCAAGGACAGTTCTGATGTAAAGTTTATCGAAAATCTCTGGAAAAATTTGAGACGAAAATTGATAAAACATCCAAATTCATCAACTAACAGAAAAAAGAACATAAGGGTGAAACAAGATTGGAACACTTTGGAACACTTTGGATCAAGAACTCATTCAAAATTCAATATTCAAAGTTCAATTTTCTTTAGTAGTTCTCAATTTTGTTCTAGAAATTTTTTTTTTAGAAAGCGCAAATTTTTTTCTAGTTGGACAAAACTAGTGGCACCGCATGTTAGATGTTTTGAAATTTCAAGCGAGGTTCGACTTAGGCGATCGCTTAGTCGGATCGGATACGATGATAAAGAGAGTCTCGCGTGCAGCTTGTGTAAAGGGATGATTTTCGTTCCAGGAGGAACGAAAGATGGAGTTGGAAAGCTGTCGAAGACATTTCGATACCTGGAGAAAGTTGTGGGGCCGGCCGGGTCACGGTGCACCCATAGATCATGCCCACCGTAACAATCTTTACAACATTCTCTACCGTCCGGCCATCTATTGAATTTCCACTTGCCGTTGCCGTGAAAAATCAGGACTGCATCCTCCGTTTTCTTTTCGTGCAATGGGAGGAACTTCTGCGAAATCTCTTTATGTTATGGAGAGAATTACTACAGGGCGAGCAACTGGCTATAAAAGATAATAAGTTCGCTAGTCTACGATACAATATGACGACAGAGGTCGATGGAGATACAAGTTTCTTTCCTAGGAGGGTAGATTTAGAAAGAATAGAATTTTCTAAGTTTCCAAGTGGATGGATATGTGATGGCTCGTTACGAAATAGTTTACAAGTCCTGTACAACAGCGTAGAAAGGAAACTGATAGAAAATTGTCAGAAATGTTTGAATGAAAATGTAGAAACGGCGAGAACGACGATACGAGAAGCAGTGATTTTTTAGTAGCATCTTGCGTAGAAAGTACATGAGAACCGTAGAATCAAATAGTTAGCGAGACTTTCGTCGTGCTTTTGAAAAGTTTGAGGAGTTTTCGATAATCAAGTTTCACGAGTATCCGCTGTTATTTCGTTATTACGAAGCACTTAAAGTAGAGCGCGTTTTAACATTTTACATACATGTTAGATGCACAGTTACTCACTCTAAATGTACGTCGATCTAGTTTGCGTGTTTGTACATGTACAGGTTAGATCAAATACCTACAGATGTTAAATGTTAAATGTTAATGGAAACGTCTCCCTCTTTCTTTGAAAAAAAAACATCACGAAAAAAAAAAAAAAGAAAAAATATCTATAATATCGATTCACTACGGGCCCTCTCTCCCGAGAGAGACGATTAAAGTTTGAAGGATGATTTCGTCCATCCACAGATATATGGAAGAGGAAATCAGTACGAATGGCTTTCGCGAGGTAATACACGTCGAACCGAGTGAAGGAACGTGTCGGGTGAGCTATTAAATTTCATGAAAACCCTCGAAGAGTACGGGCGAGACGTTTGATAAGGTACAGGCGTGCTACGATTGACCAGATCTCAAAGGAGCAATCTCGAGAGAACGTGGCTACCTTTCGAACCGATGATTTTTAAATTTCATGAACACACCGAGGAGCACGGATTTGAATATATCCGTATGCGTGTGTTTGTAGCTTTTTTTCCGCGCGCACGCGCACGCGTGCGTGAATCGCAGAGATTCGAAGATAGTCAGAAGAAATGAATTGCTGTCGATACTGCTGTTCTCGAAAAATCTTTATTGGTTGCTTCGGGTTCACGAGCAACGTCAAAGAACGATGGCCAACAGACGAGCGAAGAAAGGAAAGAGAAACAGCCCGGGCTCGTAAAACAGTTTGCAATATCGCATGCCATGCTAAATGGAGCGAGATGGGCTGTGCGTTTGAACACGAATCGCTCAAAGATCTCCCGTGCACTATAATATTTCGAGGAAATACTCGATACAGGTTGAGCCCGGAATACTTTCACTATTTGCCCGTCGTTGCATCGAAATTAAATGAAATTGCATTTAAGGGAGCTGTTTAAAAAACTGTTCCTTTTGTTTCACAAACAGAACGTAAAGTAGGAGAAGCAATATCATGTGAAGTGTACCTCTCTTGTTTCCGTGAAGATGATTCCTCTTTGCTCCAATATTTATTGCTCGTATATTGTATGTTACTCGAAAGAAAACAATTTGGCAAAACAAAATACATATATGGAGATTACGTATTATGAGTTTCGTCGCCGAAACTTTCTCGTTTCTCCCTCGAAGACGATTTTTTTATATTTGAATGTACATCGACAAAGTATCATATATATTCGAACGAAAGTAGTTTACTAATAGTAAAAAAAAAAAAAAGAAAATGTATATCAAGACCAGTCCTGTATTAGAAACGTTGAATATTTTTTACGGATATAAGTACGTGTAAACTACATGGCAACTTTCATCTCTTCGTTTCCATTTTCTTGCGAAGACTTTTTTGTACTCGATAAAATGTAACGGGGTGACGGTGCAAAGTACGTATGGGTAGAAAATTATTACGAAGAGTTTACCTAAGAGTGAGAAAGTTCTCTGAAAAACGTGCACACATTCTGTCCGTCGGATGTTGATTCAATAATGTGCTAATTAGACGTCAATTAGCCAGTTAGAGTGGAGGTAGTTTGACGATCCTCAGCTCTAATGGACGTCTCCAATTTAATTTGGATGTTGTTTCGGGGCAGCACGATTGCAGTTTGTATTCCTAAACGTGCACCTTTGTTCCGTCGCTGGACATAGAGAACGCTAGTTTCATCCCTTCGCTGGGTACGTTTTCCTCCCCCTGGAAAGCCACGGAATCCAGCACTGTCGCGCATCTCTCTGGTTACGATCCCTCCGTCCGAGCCGCAGCCACCGCCGGCCGAAAGCTACGCTCTACCCATTGTCTGACTATTGTATTCCGTTACCACTGTGTGTCCGTTCGTTTGTATAAGAGTGATTCATTTTCCGCGAAATATCAGTTCCTGCGCCGCATGAATTGCAACTCGCACAGCCGCGTAAAACCGCCGCGCATTGCAACCCTTGCATCGTTCAACACATCCACCCCTGTATTCGACCTTTTCTCTTTCCCTCTCTCCCTCTCTCTCTCTCTCTCCCTTGTTGTCCTCTTCTTCCTTATCGTTTATTCATTTCTATCTCTTTCGTAGAGAGTGCGGCGCATTGTCGCGAAATTGGGTCGGTCGCTCGTTTGAAATGAGATAGGCGGCTAGCGCCGGTATCGGTGAAAATTGGTCATTCCTATCTCGTTTTCACCTACGTTTTTTCCCTGACCCCTTCCACCTCCTTTTTTTACTCTCTGTCGACCCTTTTTCTTTGGCGTGCCTTGTTTGACGCGTATTTAGGGAGCCACGCAGAACAGAAAAACATCGCCGTCTCTTCCGGTCGGTCGTTTGTGCAAGACTCTTTAATTTCCGGCTTCGCTTTCGAGAATAGCCTCGAATCGCAACCTCGAATCGCATAACCGAAATATACTCGCGGCACCGTACGCTTAAACAGGGTTCGTGAAGCTATCGGGCGATTTCATTCTTCTGAAATTAACGAATGTACCGCGATCCTGAGGTAACAGTTTAAATATATCTCTATTTATATATGAAAAAATTCTACATACGGAATTGATTCAAGACTCTACCGTATTAGAGCGTTATTATATTTGTATTGTAGGTTTTATAAAATTGATACATCTTCCAATCATAAATAAATACGTTCTTGTAGAAAAAAATCTCTACATGCCCGTATACAGAAAAAAATAATTATGTCGGATTATAATCCCTCGAAGCCATTTATTTTCATTTGAATTATTTTTCGTACGACAGTAATTTCCAGCAATTTCGTATATTTGTATGTAAATTTAACATTACTATCCTTACTATTTTCAAGCGAAATTTAAAAAATACTTTTCTTTGATGATCACGCAGGTGAAGGTGGCGATAATAACAGCGGAAATAATTTGGCAGTTCTCCTTTCACTCGTCTCAGAAACGTCATCGCTTTTCCCATGCTCTCCTCTTCCTGGGCCCATGTACCATCCTGCCTTCCATATTTCTTGGATTGTGAGCGCGACATCGATAACAAGTTGACAGTTCCGTGTATAGATATGAATACACGCGCTTGTGACACCATCCGCGCATAGAAAACGCACGTGAATAGTATATCGATATAGTACGGTGTATATGGAATACCGTTCCCGCGTGTGCGTTTCAACTTTTTTCCCTTTTATCCGCCAACGAAGTGAAAATCAGGACCAAAGGGACGCCTCTTGAATCTGCATCGCTGCACGATCTACGAACGGTGAGTCGCAAGTTTTATTCATTGTATCTTGGTATCTCTCGTAAATAATTATTCATTACGGAATTTGTCGGAATATTGTCTAAAAACTGTGCGTGGTTCGATTTTGTTGAAATTTTGAATTTCATCATCTTCGTCTTAAGTTTTCAAAGATTTTAGCCAAAGTCGACGTACGAATTGTTTTCGGGCGAGTATACATAGTTGAAGGAGAACCGTGAAACTAATGCGATTTTCTTGTTAGGCATTGCCAACAAAAGTATTAGGGAATTTCACCTCTTGGTGAGAAGATACGTGACCGTGCAAGCGGCGGAAAAATTTCAGTCGTAACGACGATGAGTCCGATGATTAACAGCTCGACCATAACGAGCGAGCTTCGGTTCTGCTTAATTAGAGATCGGGTTAATTTATACGGCGGACGCGTTCCACGTTCGCCGGCGACACTCCTTTATTCCTTTGTAGCAGCCGTTTCCTCCTCCTCGCTCTTCCACTTTTATTTTTCGCCGTTCACTGTCTCGCAGAAAGCAACGGCCTTAAAGGAGTGCAATAAATTCCCATCTCGCGAATCTTTCCCACACGCCGCGATCAATTATCTCTCACTATTTTATGTACAGAACGAATGGTGCCTGTTCTAGTTCGCGTGGCAGACTCGAATGCTGCTTTATCAACACCGAAACAATGAGGAAAGAAAATACGAAACGGTCGTAACGGCGAGGCGAATATCAAACGTTATCTCTCTTTTGTATTAGAACTTTTAGTTTAATTAAACGCGCTGCTTTTCATCGAGATTCATCGAGCCAGTAATTTTTGTGAGAGCTATCCGGTAATGAATTTATCCGATGAAAGGCGGCATCGTCTTAGCCGCCGGTGGCGTTGCACGCCGTGAAATTTATTAGCTTTTAGAAAACGATATAGGAGATTCCCTTATTGTATCGTCGATAAGCCTGTTCGACGGAATTAGCTGCCCCGTCGAGAATATTGCCGCGATAAACAAGTGCACGCGCGTATCAATTTTTCGTTTTCGGCCAGGGATTTTTATTGCGTCAGAAGTGAATTACCGGGCGTTGAATGAAGTTAAACGAGTTTCTCATTGTTTCTCACTTTGACCGAGCGCAAACAAACTTAGGGGCGAAGTTTTTCCCCCGTAAATACGTGAGAACTGTCTTAAAGGCCTGGGTGAATTTCAACTCGGCCGGAACGCGAGCCGAAAATAAGTGGATCGATTCGCAATTCCACTCGTCTCTGCTGGCTTTCTTCCGCCGGCTGCCAGCCAGCCGTAGATCGATCTTCGTCTTCGCCGCGATTTACGTCGAGATCGCTTTCACCGGAGGTTCACCGCGAAACGCCGATAATTGATTTTACAAGTTTCAGCCGGCGAAGCGTTTTCCGTCTGTTTGTAAATCGTCAGTGCCCGCGAGTGTAAGCGATGGATCGCGAAATCGCGAAACTTTCCGCCGGTGAAACGGTGCCGATATCGACCGAACGGTTTCTCAGGTTCTTCGAACGATCACGGAACGTGGTACGTGATATTTGTTCTATCGGGATTTCATAGTTGCTTAGAACTCGCGTTGCCATGACCGATCGCTCTTCTTTGGAAAACTGCGATTCAGATTGAACACGAAGGTACTTGCGAAGAGTGGAGTTTGATTGCAAGTAGACTGCGGAGTTTTCGTGCAGTTGCAGGAATTTCAATACTCTCAGTATTTCATCAAACTTGAGTTACATTAAATTTAATTCAAACGTATAAAACATTGAAAGTACGGTCGTTTTGGTCTTTTCGAATGGAGTATCACAAGTATTAGCTAATTAGAAATCACTCAGATTCTAATTGAACGTGTAGAATACCTGTTGCAAAATAAAACAAGCATTATAAATCAATATTTGTTAGTACTTGTTAAAATTTTCGGCTTGTAATTGCCGAGTAAAAAAAAAATATCAAAACTGGATAAAGACAATCTAGTCACAAGGTATCGGAGATCTCCCGATTCGAATCCGGTGCTCTTTATTTGCCTTGTGATTTACAAGCTTCGACGATAATCAAGAATAACGCGGACGGAATAAAAGTGGATATTACTTTACGATAGTAAATTCTAATTTCGCGGCTGTTCCACTCGCGCGACAAACGCAATAATTATAAATTATATCGGTGACGATCGTTGGCAAGGAATTGTACACGTACGCGGTACTAGAAGAGTTCTCGTTCACGTCACGGTGAACGTGCCCGGTGAATTTAAATTTCGACACGGCCCTGATTCTGATTCTCATCTCTGCTCTCATCTTCGGCTTCACGTCCGTCCATTTGTCTTCGTATCCACGT
Source organism: Tetragonula carbonaria (assembly GCA_032399595.1). Lineage (NCBI taxonomy): Eukaryota > Metazoa > Arthropoda > Insecta > Hymenoptera > Apidae > Tetragonula > Tetragonula carbonaria. The sequence continues at coordinate 7,371,362 of JAUCRC010000013.1, forward strand.
TTGTTCGCCACAGCCGCCATTTTTATCGTGTTCACCGGTGCAACTAGAATTCGAGTAAACACGAGGCTATGGCTACCGTTCAATTGAATTTCAACCGAGAGTCGCGCGAGTTCCGTGAGATCAACGTCGTACGTCTTTCGCGGCCAACACGCCGTTAATTCTTTTGTAATTCGATTAATTCCCAAGGAAATTGCAGAAAGTCGCTCCATTACATTCCCTTTTTCATTCTCTCTATTTCCGAGCAATTTCGTTATCGCGTTTCATTCGGCCAATGAATTAATTTAGCGCATTGGGTACTCTATGTATTTGGACTTTCAAATTCGCTGCTTGTTTTCCCGAATCGTGTCTTGGACTTCAGTACAGTTAATCTGAAAATGATCGAACGATAATCTGACTTGACGCGGAGGAAGGTTAACAGATTTTGCTTTTCCCGTGTATTTTATGTTTCACGCTGATCTATGAAATCCGTGATATACCCTTGGCGGAAAGTTCTCGATCAAATGAAAGTATTCGAAAGTATTAAAAAGCAGTGAAACTTGTAGGATTCGAATGTTTTTGAATATTTTCGAGTACTTGTGTTGGGTCAAGAACTTTTTTCTACAAGGGATAACAGCTCGATCGACATTTTTTTTCCTGAATCGAGATTTATTCGTATTCAGTTGTATTAGATGTATTTGAGAGATCTCTCGTCTTATAAACGCAACGAAATAGATGCGCATTTAGAAACGCATTTCTATAATCGTTCGTCGAGAAATCTCGACGTCAAAGAGCGCGTAACGAACGCTTCGATCGTCTATTTCATTCGCAGCATCCATTTTCTATCTGTTGTTTAACTCGAATTCTATAAGACATCGCGTTATCGGGAATCGGCAGGAGAAATACGAGGACGGAAACAAAAGGACGGTTGATAAACAGGGTGAGAAAATAGGGAGACTCGGAACGGTCTGGAAATTGTCGGTGTGGATCGCAACAATTTGCAAGCTATCAAACCGGTGAATCGATGCGATCCGATACTCGTATGACAGCTGCTATTGAGAGCGTTGATGACTGGAAGCTTGGTAAAGCGCTGGTATGTTGTCGAATAGGTGTTTTATCGTAAAAAATCGTGATTAAGCACCGAGATTGTAATATCGATCTGTCTTTTTTTTCTCTCTTTTTTTTTTTTTTGTTCGGCGTCTCGTTTTCTGTAATTTCACGTTTCTTCCATAGCCCGGGGGAGGGAGTGAGGGATGAAAGGGGGGGGATAACGGTTTACATATACCAATAATGAAAGCAGCGGACGTTGTCGAGCTTTTGGCTGACAACCGGTGAGAAAGTTGGTCAGTCGAAAATGCTTGCGACTGGGAAGGGAAGACCGAAGTATAACACGGGCATTTCACATCGGGTAAAACCGGTTGCCGGCAGCCAGCCTGTTATTTAACCACCACCATGGTTAAAACACTCGTTTAACGATTTTGCTAAAGTTACATTATGCTCGATGCGTTTGAGGCGCGAGTTACTCGCAGCCTCAATTTCGGCTAACGCGGTACGCTCGGCAATTAATTTATCTCGCTGGGAATTCGAAATTTCATTGCCGTTACATTCGGCGAGCCCAGATCGGCGAACAAACGTTCGCAAGAAAGAAATAGCACGTGCATTTTGCGAACGTTGCGAACCTTGTTTTTTAACGTGTGACGACGTGACAAAGAATGTAGAATGAAAAAGCTGAGTAATAATTGTCTCTTTATCGTCGAGATTTCTCATATTTTTAGGACATCGGTTATAACCTACTGTCCAAGGTATAATGCTCTTTACAATGTTTGACGTGTCAAACAATTTCCTATCGAGATTATGCTTTTTTTTTAACTGTATCCGAAAATACGAACTTGCACGACAGCCCGCGGTTTATTTATTAACAACTGGACGTGACACGAGAAAATGACGAGTCCATTTCTCTTTTTGTACATTTTACATTACTTTATGGATAGAGAGAAGCACTTTAGAACTTTCAATATAACTCGTCGTGTTTTTTCCCTGCGACGTTACACTTCGAAAGTAGATATCATGAGAATAATATCGTGGATATTGAGAACTGGTTAATCCCAATGTGCATCCAAATTATTACACATTTACATTATAAATCGATAAATCATTTTTGGACGTGAGAGAGTTAAAGAGTGTAAAAGATGCAAGAGGGTTGGATGTAAGAGACTCTTCTGTTACGTACAGTGGATTTTTTTTTTATTTTTAAAGAGGTTCGAAGTGAAATTCGTCGGGCCTACGTGCCTCGTCGTTGCGTCCCAATGCATACGACAGCACGAGTTTTCGTGCATCGTGAAATTTACTGGAAAATCCTGTTACCACGCCCGCGTGTATGAATAAAACATGGATGTTTTATCGAAACAACGGCGAGAGATGAAACGAGTGTTACTTTAGATACGACCGAGGCAGGCAGCTCTTCCACCGGCAGCCAAGAAAATTGTTAATTAAAATGATCCTCATTTTCTGATTGCAAAGACATGACCGATGTTTTGCAGCGGAGAAATCAAACGGGAAGATAATTAATTTCTTTGACACGTGTGTACGAACGGAAATAAGTGTTTTAAATGCGGGATTTGAATAAAACTACATAATTCTCACTCGAGGTATGATAGAAATCGCAAGAAATAAATATTCTATATCGCGATATCAGAATCGATGCTTTTCCAATTGAATTGAATTTAATGCGTTTTAATAAAGAAAGGGAAAAAGCGCGGTTGGGTTTTCGTTTCTGGAAGCCAGTATTTTAAAAGAAATAATTGATGAAACGCGGAGAAACAAGAAGCGTTATGCGCATTAACAGCCAAAAATACGTTCGCTTTTGACTGAAATAAAAATAATATATAATAATTTTCCACTTCGACAATGCTTCTGTTATACAAAAGATAGAAATTCATCGAAATACAGGAAATGTCCGAACGCGGTTAAAACGCAACAATAGGGATTAAAGCGTGTTTCACCGACCGTTTTCCGAAATGTACGTGAACAATGCGCATAAATTTTCTTCGGCTAAGAAGACGGCGAACGACGATCAAGAGAAATGGTATTTCATGTTAATCCGATTCCATCATCGTTATCATAATTCAGTAGTCATATAGTTGGATTTGGTTTGGCTCTGTTCTTACCTGCATTAGCTGCTGAGAAATCTCGTTTTAATCTTTTCGCAAACTTCGTGCGGCTGCTTTGGAACAGCATTACAGAAATATCTAATCTATCCGTCGCAATTACTATGAAAAAGAAGGTTGGGGAATGAAGGTGAGCAAAAGGAAAAAGAAAGGAGAAATGCAATTCTCCGCTTGACGATGCAAAGCCAACGATGTTATATTAAAAACTATTTTGGAGAAACATTTCACTCCGGGGATAATATTTAGTAGGCTATTACGCAAATGCACTGATTATACGCGTCGCCAAAGATATTGTTCCCGGGAGGAAATTAAACGAAATAAAACGCTCGGCAACCTCTCCTCGGATTGTTTCGCTCGAAATCCACCGCGAGAAAGAACAGCCCGATAATCGTGGCACGCTTTCGTGAATTATTGGATACGTTGTTTGTTCGCAAATGTACATTGCACGTAGATTCAACGTTGAATTCAAGGATTTTTAATTTTGGAAAAATTCAAATACAGTTAATGGGGATGTTAAGTCTGCGTAATGTTTTACACATCGAATTTTTTTATTGAACTTGAACGCGTATTCGAACGAATAAATATTTCATATGCACTAACAACTGATTGCACATTTTATTACGCTTGCATCGAGAAGAAGAAGTAGAAAAATATAGTGATAAAACTTCGTTCCAAGATTTTCATCAGCTATATATTTACCGTCCCTTAATCGAATGATTAAAAACGTTGCATTTTATACACGTCAATTACTTTATGTACAATTTTGTGACTACTAGAAATAATAATTGCGACGTTGATATAAATAAATTACGAGACCGCTAATTATCGAAGGTAATGCATAAACCGTGTATTGTTAACCTGTACATCTGACTGTTCCCATTTCAGCGGAAAATTAATTGAAAATACACTCGCCGGTTATCGTTCTCATTATCGTTTGACAAGCTGTCATAATTGCTACCCGTTATAAAGTTTATTGTTAGATGGAACGGAACGAGTCATATCTTTATTTATTAAATTTCGAGGGAAAATTGAAAATGCTGAAACTTTCCTAAATTCAGCTGGAATTCGTTCGTACCAAGATCCATTGGTATTTCCCAAGAGCTAATTTAATTGAGCGTGAATGACGGGTCGGTCGTTGAGCTATTGAACATTTCGTAGTTCAACTTTTGTTCGCCGACACTTTATTTAACTCGCCAGGATTAGCTTGCTGCAACGATTGAACATGTTATTTTCGGAATTTACGAGCCGAGTTGTTTCAGCTGAGTCGAACAGTGAATTGAATTTTCTGAGCTTGCTGCTCGGAGAAAAATCCGAGCGAAAGAATTCGAGACAGAAACGCTTCAGATTTATTTGATCCGAAATTATGATCGTACCTATCGAACATTCGCACACCTCTTATTATTTTGCTATTCACTTTTCAAAAGGAAAACCGCGTCGGAGAAAAAAAAAATTTTTTTTCACTATCGTGCTATCAACCATCAGGTGAAATTGCCGAGGGCCAGGGCGAAATTATTTTTTCCACTGTTATCGAGATTCCTCGATTTCTTTGTCCATTTGTCGTTCGGTAGGATTTTTACGAATTTTCGCGCCGAGCGATGTTTGCAAATTTTCCATCGTATTGTTGGACAGCTGGTATATGTATACCGAAAGCCGCTGGTTAAATTCCTTCAAAGGTTCATTGTTCGCCGTTTTGCACACTTCACAGGCAATACACCCTTTTTCAATGGCAGTAGTGAACCTAGCGTTTGTAAAATACAAGCCTAACTTTTAGGTTGTGCCATTCTGCCTGCCGATGATTGAATTCTGTTGTAACCCAATCTTTTTAACAAAAGCGAAAGATATTTAACGTTTTAAGAAATACCGTTTTAAGCATACAGGTAAGACGGGAAATTACAGTAGAACTCCGTTTCTATAAACTTCTCGCGAGACGAACAATTTACGTAATTGAAGTTAATGCAACTCTGCTGATTCTTCCCTCCACTAATGATTCTTAATAGAAGTTAATCGCGCTCAAGTAAGTGAGTTTTAAACAGAAAGATTCCGTTTAATCTGGCTTTTGAGATTTGATTTAAGTGAACCGAGTGAATACAAAGAGAGATTCTACCACGTTGATTCTTTAACTCATTGACTTAAGCTTGAGAAATAAAGAAAGGGAAAAACGATACTTTCAATTGAGACTAAATGATAGTCTCTGAAGAGCAGAGAATCAGCAGAGTTGCAACTAGGAAACACAAACGCAATATTGGACAATTAAACGCAATTGCAATTATTTGCAAACCATCGAACCGTGCGAATGCTTAGCTACGCGGTTTATTCTGAATCCTACTCGCGGTACATGACGCCTCGAAATGTTGGCTACGAATGCGCGCGTGTAACACCGTTTCTAACCAGGAACCTGGCGTTTCAACCAGGAGCGAATCGGTCTTACAGTGGAAGGGTAATTTCGTCGCCGAGACTTAATCGTGGCAAAGCACGTGTTGCGACCGAAACAACATCCATCTAGCCCGAATTTCAAGGCAACCAACCCTGTTCCTCCTCTCTCTCTCTCTCTCTACTCCGTCGAAAGGGAGGTCGGATCATCGATCAAATTCGTCGGTGACGAGTAACTTTGAAAGTCGGTAAATTCAAAGCTCTAAACCGAACTAATACACTTAATGGAGCAAAACTGGGGAAGATTGTTTGGCTTCTAGTGACGAACTAACGGCGGTAGCGGAAGTGTAATCAGTCTTCGTTTAACGCTGATTTCGCGGTTCTAATTTTCTGGCTGCTTGGCAGACTATTTCCACGAGTTACTTCGAGTATCGCAACTGATTGACTCTATCGATATTTTGTGCAGTTTCATATTCTCATTCTAAACATTCTTACACGTTTCGAAAATAAGCAGGAATTTTATATTATTCGAAGATAGCAGGAAACTTATTTATAAGAAAGTGAAAATTTACTTAGCAAAAATAAGTAGAGATTTGCAAAGACCTTGAGCAAGTAGAACCTTAACATAAGAGTTTTAGTTTAATTTAGTGATAATTGCCTCGGCAGAGTGTGAGTTCGTCTAGGAAGAATCTTGTTCGACTCACTCGTGTGCTTTCTAACAGTAAAAAAAAAAAAAAAAAAAAATAACAATAATAATAAAAGAAAAGAAGAAAAAAGGAAAAAAGAAAATCGTTCGGAAGAAGGTTAGAAACGGGAATGGGCTCGATCTGAAGCGAGCATCGAGATCATGATAGAGAAGCGAGGATATACGTGATTTTAGGGAGTTACGTAATCTCAGCCCGAGGCTTCTCAGTTAACCGGTCGGTGTCGAATTGGAAAAGTCTCGCACGTAATCGGAATTGTGAAGAAGAGAATAATGTGGGAAAGCGAACGAGTTATATCGATCCGCGAGTACTCCCAGTGGTTAACGCAATTCTGACGCACAAGGACAATCGGCCACTACATTAGCGCTCTGTCTGCGGTTCCCGCGGCTGTTTCCGAAAGAAGTTCCCGCTCCCAATAAAAACAAAGGACCTTTAAAAAGTTTCTCAAAGTTCGCTTCACTCCTCGAAGAAGAAGGGGGGAAAAAGAAGAGAAGAGTTGAGAGAGAATTAATTTAATCGGACGCGCGATTCGCGAAAACAAGTAGCCAACTTCGTAGATTATTTTCTCCGATTCGCAACAGAGGTAGTTATTTACGAGTTTAGTTACGTAATAAAGGACGTATCTGGCAATCTGTGAAATTCGTTTCAACGAGCTTTATTCTTTATAACGAAAACTACCGAGTATCGTGCGTTTTGCGAGTTTTATTTTGTTCTTTTTCTTTTTTTTTATAACGAAAGTCTCACGTGCGAGTATCGCGTGAGAAAGATCGATGTTATTTACGATGTTCGATATTTCTGATAAATAGCAATGAAGAGAGTGAGAGAGAGAGAGAGAGAGAGAGACAGAGAGAGAATTGCAAGAGATCGAAATTTCATCGATAGCGATCAATAATATGTGAGAATCGAACGCTCGAAGGTACCATTATTTTCAACGAGATGCCGAGATAGGCGTCGCGATTTCCACTATCAGAGAGACATTTCTATCAGTTCGTCCTGACCACGGCACGATAAACCGGCTTAAAATTAGTCCTGCTTCAGTCATTATTCCGCCTAAGTAATTAAAAACGATTTTAAACTAGGGTCGTTGTGTCGTTATTGGGATAATGGGTACTTTACATTTTTATCCAAGATTCATCCTCTGATAACGCAACAGAATAACGAAGGGTATGCTTATTTTGCATTTCTCTTGCAAATACCAACAAAAACCAACGTATTTTCAACTCTATAAATAATTGGATTACAAATAACGACGTTTAAGGCGCAGAATTTATAATTTTTCTTGGGTTTAGACTTTTCTCTCTCAGAAATTGCATACTTTTTTCCATATCAGCGGTATCCTTACTTTAACTAAAGTAAGGATATTTCATCCAACTCGTTTTGTCTGTCTTTCCAAATTTTTTCGTTAGAGCACGTAACGTTTCGAGATCTAATAATAATTTACTTTGATTTTCCATTATCAAACGTCGATATTTGATGCGGAACTAATGATTTTAAATTACATAGGTTTCCTTTCAAAACAAATTAAATACTATCGCGTTAGTTATAAACTGAACTTGGGCTATGAAATTAAATGAGCTGTTGAAACGCTTTGTGCATGATCGATTCTGGAGAAAATGTAATTAGACTTTCGAGTTTGTGTCAAGCAGTGACTTCAATTTAAACGTGTAGTTTCTCAAGAAGCAAACACTGCAAAGGGACACGTCCCGAGCATTGTCTTTAAACGTTCTGAAAAATTCGTTTATTGCCTCGCGGAGTAGCTATCTACTTCGAAGACACTTACTTAGAAAAGAAGCGCATGACGATTCAAACAATTTCAATTTGCGCCGAATGCGCCGGCTTAGAGATGTTTCCTTTGAAAGCGACTCCTTGTACTTTTACACGTTTTTACATTTCACCGTAAAAGACACGCTGTGTTTTTACTCGTTTCTACTCGTCTTTCCGTGCGACGCTTCTAAAGTGGCAAGGCTCGAGAGGGTTTTTGCCAAGGCTGTTTTCCCGATTCTCTTCGTGGCATCCTCCTCGTGCTAAATCCGTAGCTTGTCGGGCTTTCAAGTAAACTTCTCAACAGTAACAGCTGTATAAATAATCAAAATGGAACGCGCGATTCCATCGTGTTCGGTACATATATACCTTCTTTTTTTGTTATACAATTGAAAAATCATCAAGCTCGAACCAAAGACGTAAATTCATGAAACTCACAATTGTCGAAATTTAATCACGATATTTTGTACTAGTATTTATGACTCTGAGATCTTACAATGATTTGTTTCTTCCTCGAGTAAAAGAATTATTGGAAAAGTCGTCAAGTTTGACTCTTAAGACGGTAAAATATTGGTTAAATTCAAGATCGCGGAAATTACTTTTATATTTCTCTCCAGCTTTCGATACGCTATTAAAGAATCCTCAAGTTATTGACATTATTGAAGTTTAAATCCACTAGCGGAGATATTTTGCTGTTCAACGAATCGAGATTTCTAATTCTCGAGTTCAAAATGGAGGATCATTTCATTCGGTGTCTCAAACCGGCTGATTAAAAAAAATGCTGATATTCTTTTTTTTGTTTGTTTATAATAATAACGGAATTCGAGCAAACGAGCCGGCGACTTTTGACGCCGAGTATTTTTTTTCTCCGTGGCATTGGCGTATTTGAACGTAGCCGCGATTAATGATCTCCATTTAGAATGTAGCTGTAGGACGGCGAGGTGGCTGGTGAAGCGTGCATCAAACGGGATTAAAGAGCGAAACGAGAGACGTTTGGACAGCTCTATCAGCCGAGAAAAATGTGCACGCTGTGTGCATGACTTCCACTCTGCATTTTCGTCCCTTTTTTTTTTTTCACACAATTTCGTGTCCTCTGTTTCCACGAAAGCTCGCTGCCATGCTATTGCCTCGTTTACGCGACATCCTTTCACCTTTCGCCTTTCTTCTCGTCTTCCTCGCGTCTTCTGAGGACAATTTCGTACAGTTTTTCGTTGATAGAGAAAGAGAAGCAGAAATAATTTTTCATTTCATTTGTCGACTCGTAAAAGATCAATTACGATCAATTTACGAAATTTTACCGAGGCTAGAGTTGATTTTCAATCCTGCCAAAGGAAAAAAAAAAGAGAGAAGCAGAATTGATACGTAAAGATTAATCTTGTTTAATTTACAAATTGTTATTGGCGGGACAAAGGTTAGTTTTCAATTTACTCAAAATTGTCACTAGCGTTGCGTGGCACACAGTTTTTAATTGATAGAAAGAGAGAAGCAGAGGTAATTTTTTATTTCATTTACTGACTCGCAAAGATTGATTACCATCGAATCACGTGTTTCGATTGATGGTACAAGAGTCAGTTTTTAACTTTGGTGAAAAAAAAGAGAGAAGCGGAGTCGACGAAAGATTAATCTCAATTAATTTACAAATTGCTATTGGCAATGTATAAGGATTAGACGTCTCAATTAACGGCGAGGAAAGAAGAGGAAAATAGCAGAACGTAGAAACGTTTTCTCCGTATCAAAAGACGAATAAAATATACAGAATGTCTTCTCGCTGAAAATAGCATTAAGATGTCCGGGAAGGGTTAATTACAAGGAAATACGATAAAGCAGACGGGAAGCGTTTCGTCGAGACGCTGGAAAATTTATGCGGGCCGCAGAGAACCGCGTTGAAGCGCCGGAGAGAAGGATGCAAACCAAAATGGTCGTCAGCACGCCGTGTGTTTTAAGTATTTCGATTATCCAAGACGTTCCAGATATCTCTCGTTAATTCGTCTGTTTCGAATATTTCCGGAATTCTATTTTTCTCTCTGCTTATTTTTTCGGTTGGTTGCAAATTCGCCGATCCGCAGATTCGAGTAATTCGAGTACGGATTAAAAAATTGTTTAATTATCCTCGAAACATTCTCGCTCTTCGAAAGATGGATATCCTCGGATGGTAAGGGGAACGCGCAGTTCAACAAGTTGTTGGTTAAAAAAGAATTTGCATTTTTATTACAGTGACATATGTATATGTTACAGTACACAGCATGTGGTACATCTGAGATCTTTCACGATGCAATCGAACATTTACGATACACACTTATCGACCGTTTTCCGGTTCTATTCAACGCGACGAGCAACGCTTGCCTATCGCGACTTCACTCTCGTTAGAGACCAGCTTCTCTCCTTATCGGCTGAACTACGAATTCGCTGGATATTACGCGATCTAATTTTCAATGTATTTCTCCCACTTCCCATAACATCCGTGTTGTATAGCCTATGATACAGCAAAGAGGTGCGATTAGTCCCACGGTATCAGTTACTCGTTTCCTTCCACGTGTGCCACGTTTAAACGACGATACCGTGTCAAACCGATACACTCGAAAAGTCGCGAACTCGAAGAATCAACACCGACGCCTGACCGTGCTCCGCTTGATTCACCACGAGGCGCGTGAAAACGGGTTTCTTCGTTTTCGTTCTCTCTTTCTCTTTTAGCGCGAGTCGTTTGAATTTTAACCTCTACGTCGAGATAAGCGGAATCAATGCTCTCGTTCTAACTGAACTACATTTCGCTAAATGAAGAATCGTCGAAAATTGTTCGCCTAAATCGTTTGAATTCTCCTCGTCACCCGGATGTCGCTGCCCGTTTTTGCGACAACAATTCGAAACTGTCCACCTATGTACAAACTGCTTCACGAACGAGACGGTGTCTTCGCCGCGCGATTCATCATCGTCCGATAGGGTGACTGGCCCTCTTGGTGCGGTTGTAAGCGGTAATTCGAGAACGCACTTACTCGAAACGACGCGTCGCATTGTCCGTTGCCCAATCCCGCGAATCGGTTTTGCCGAGCCATTTGGAAAACACAATGCACTCGTGCTTCGCGCGAGTCCGAAACGGGTCCTTGCGTACCGCGTTTCGTACTCGTAAATCGTCCAACAAACGCGCGACGCGAGTAATGCGTAATGAAATTCTCCGATTCTACGATCCGTGCCACCGATTCACCGATCTCACACACACACACACACACACACACACACACACACTTGCCTCGCAGCGTCTCTTGCCTGTTACCGTCCACCGGGTCCATTGGGTAAAGTTACATCGACGTGAAAGTTAAGATTTCGTAGAAAATCACATATAAAATGCTCGGTTAACTAGATCGTTCACATTTGCACCGCACGCGCACAAACTTCTTTTGGCTCAAGTGCTGTCCGTCTCTCTTCGTCTTGAGAATCATTTTCATTTCATTTTCATTTTCGTTTCGTTTTGGTTGATTAGTCCTGGAATTTGAGGTGTTTCGCGAGATGAAAAAACTGCCGCGAGGAGTGGAAGTTTCCGCGTTTGACGAGAGTAGACTCTCGAGGAGCGAATGAAAATCCGTCCGAGTTTGCTCAAACGTTCGAAACCTCCACGCCTCGGGAGTTTTTCAGCTTGTCTCATACATTCAGGTTAGTGTTGCCCATACTGTTGATGAAATTCGAGTGTTGGCCGTCTTGGCTGGCTTGTCTGGCCGCGTGTCCAGCCTCGCCGCTCTGTATGCTGAAATGCCTGTAAGAGATGTACTCCGGAGGGATCGGCTGCTCCCTCTTCACCGTCTCCCTCTGTTTCTTCACCTTGAGATAGCCGAGGACGGAGACGAGCAGCAAGAACACAACGAATCCCATGCAGCAGCCGACTATCAGCCCTAAACGTCTCGTCAGGAAATTGCTGACACTACCGACGTCACCCATCGACGAACCGTCGCTGCTGATTACCGCGTCCGGTGCCTCCAGAGTCTTCACCTCGGTGCAACGGCTCGTAGACGAGTCTGTCATTTGCATATCCGACGACGACGACTCGAACGTCTCGTGGTTCGAGAAGTTAAATTGATCCATCGCGTCTTCTTCGAGACGTTGGCTCATCCAGTTGCCCAAGCCAAACACGCAGATCAAATACCGGGTGTTTGGAGAGAGCTTCGACAGTTTCGTCGAACGTGAATTCGGCTCCAGAATCTTTGCTCGGATCTGAAATTTTTCCGAAGCATTGGCGCGATTAGATATTTCCAGACCGGGAAATTTCCAAAATACACGCGTACAGCAACTAATAATTTCAATAGATCACGTATCTCCTCGTTTAAGTTTTTTAAGTTTTCGCGAGTGTAACGGAGTAAAAATTACAAAGAGGCAGGAGACGTACGAAATTAAATTACATAAAGAGATCCAGGATCCACGTGTTAATTGCTATGTTACTAAATGCAACGACGCGTTACCTCTTCGGTGTTTTCCATGGTGTGATATGCCACCTGGTAACCACGGATACCCGAGTGATTTCTACTTTGCCAAGATACCAGAACCGAGAACGGTTGAATGTCCTGAATGGCGAGCTTCAAGACAAGGGGCGCGGAACAGAAAGCGTGCGGGTCCAGCTCGAGGAACACCAGCCCACGTAATTCCGGCGGCTGTTGGCACCTGAGTAATCCGTTGTCCATGTCGTTCATTCGCAATCCACCTCCTCGATTTCGTGCTACGCCACCGCCCACCAGCTTCTGATGATCACGCAGCCACTCCCAGAGCTCTTGAGACTCGCAACCGCAGTGCAATGGGTTCTCTGGTAGCCGGAAAAACGTTTAATCTTGGTTAATTGCTGTTTCGTGAGAAATGCATGAATATTACCGCGTGGCGCGCGGACAGACGTTGCCCGACTAATGCCGCCGTAATTTTAATAACAATTAAACGCTTTTTCCACGTGAAATCGAAATTTTTCCCGGAAAAAGTTCTGAAAGTCGTAAAATCTTTTGAAAATTTATATTTAAAGTATAACGGGATTTCTGTCGTTCTGTCTACTTTATTTTCGAAAACGTTCGAAAGTTAGCCGTTTATATCATTGAGAAAATCGAACGAGATTGCGAGATCAACTTACGAGATTGAGAGAAAAATCGACGAAATTTCAGTTTCCAAGAGATTTCTTATTCAGTAGTCGATGTAATATCGACAAAACGTTGGAAGCCCGTTTCTCTCTGAAAAGTCTCGATTCCTCGAGAAATCCGTGAATTGCACTACCTCGAATCTCGAAAGCCTCGAATCTTTGAATAATTGTAGTTCGTTGGGATCGAAGGGAGAGAGAGGATGCTTGAGAGAGTAGATTACCTTCGGCACGAAGACTTCGTATTTGCGTCTCCAGCGGTCGGAAGGCATTCAGCGGCAGATTTTCTAAATAATTCCTACTCAGATCGAGAATTCTCAGTTTCTTCAATGGTTTGAACGCGTCCGGGGAAATGGATGATATCCAGTTGCCGTAGAGATGAAGTTCCGCGAGGTTCTCGAGATGCTGGAACGTGCTCTTCCCCACACCGCCGATCTGATTATACGACAGATCGAGCACTTGTAGGGCCTTCAGATCGGGCGGGAAATCCTCGAGTTCTTTCAGCCGGTTGTGCGTGAGATTAAGTATCCTGAGATGTTCCAGTCCCTTTAATCTCTCTTGAGGCAGCAGCTCCAGCTCGTTCATGCTCAGGTCCAAGGTCAATAGCTCGAGCAAACTGCGGAATGCGCTCGGCGATACCCGGGAAATCATGTTGTTGCCCATGAACAGGTGCATCAACGCCGGGAACGCCTCGAAGTCCTGGCTGGTAACGATCGTCAAGTTCGTTCCGGAGATGTGGATCTCTTGAAGCGCCGGGTACCTCGCTTTCGAACTAATCTCGTGTATCCTGACCAGTGGATTGGCCGTGACGTTCAACCAGGTTAGGTTGGGCACGTTGTGCGCCGACAGAGCGACCGCCGGGATCTGATGAAATTTATTGGCGGCTAGCTCGACCTTGCGAAGTAAGTTCGACCGGGCGAAGAAGTTGGCCGGCAGCGCGGCTAGGTGATTGTGACTCAGATCTACGGATATCAGCCGAGAGAGGTTCACGCCGGCGAATCCCGAAAGGGTCATGATGTAATTACCGCGCAAATCTAATTCCCGCAGACTGGCCAGACCGTTTAACTTGGACATGTCGACGTTCACGATCACGTTGTTGGCCAGCGATAGAAACTCGACGGTGGTTACGTTCGCCAACACCTCGTACGGGATCTCTTGAAATCTATTGCCGTCCAGCCTCACTTCTTTCAACGAGTCCAAGCCGAGGAGAAGCAGACTGGGTAGCATTCGGAGGAGGTTGTTGCTCAGCAGAAGTTTGCCCAGATTCTTGTTCTTCGAGAATATCTCCGGCGGCATCCTGTACAGTTGGGAAGAGTCCATGGCCAGATGTTGAAGCGACGGTAGTCCGTCCAAAGAGTTCCCGTTGATCTGACTGAAATTGTTGTAGGATATTCTCAACACTCGGAGCCCCGGTATGTCCAGGCGATCCAGCGTAGAGGCAGTGAGATGATTGTGCTCTAGGTTCAATTCGTAGAGGTTGTTCAACCCTCGGAAAGCTCCGTTCTCGATCACGCTGACGGTACAGTTCTTGAGGTTCAACGTTCTGATTGGCAAACCCTCTTGGAAGATCTTGTCGTGTAGCACGTTCAGATGATTGTTGGCCAGATCGAGCACGCGAAGCCGCTTCAAAGCGGTCAACGCGTAGGGATCCAGGCGACGCAGTCCGTTGTCCTGCAGATAAAGTTCTTCGAGCTCGTGTAACTCGGAGAACGTTCGTACGGTGACATGGCTCAAACGGTTCATACTCAGCTCGAGGAACTTGAGCGCCTGCATCGGTTGAAAGGCGGTGTCCTCGATCCGCGAGATGGAATTATTCGTCAGATATAATCGCTCGACCAGCAACAGGTCCCGGAATAAAGGAGCCTGCAGCCGGGTTAATCTGTTGTGACCGAGCCACATGATCCTCACCGACGCCTGCCCTCTCAGTGAGTCGTTGTGCAGAACGCCGAGGCCGTTGTTGTCCAACTGAATGGAGACCAACGAGCTGCCGCTGTTTCCATTTTGTCCGACGTCGTTCGACACTTGGAACACGTCGCCCAACACCGCCAGCAGATTACCTTGAAGATTCACGTGCTGGAGGCTGTGCAGCGACCTCAAAGCGCCCGTCTCCATGTCCGTTATCGCGTTATTCTGCAGATGCAGCTCCAACAGCGACGGCAGAGGCGCGAACACGCCTCGCTTCACCTCGGTAATTTGATTGTCCTGGAGTCGCAGCTCCCTTAACGACTTGGCTTTCGCGAAAGTTCCCACCTCCAGCTCGCGAATGTTGTTCCCGTCGAGGGACAGGGTCGAGAGGTTGTCGCAGTGCTCGAGAAAGTCTCGCGGCACTTTCTCGATGTAGTTGCCGCTCAGGTGCAGTTGCGTCAGTTGGCTCAGCGTTGCCAGTCCGCGCGCGTCGATCCTCCTTATCGCGTTCTGCTGAAGGTACACCACCGACAGACTCGTGCTCCCGGCGAACGTCTCGGCCGGTATCTCGAGAATGTTGTTCTCCGCCAGGAACAACTCCTTCAGTTCCGGTAGCTTGGAGAACACGCCGCGGATGTAATGTATGTGATTGTTGCTGAGATCGATCGATCTCAGCCTCTGGTTTGCCCTGAACGTCGACACGTCCAGAGACACGATCTTGTTGTGGCTGAGATCGATGGACTCGAGGTCGATCAGCGATATGAACGCGTCCTTGTCGACAAACTCGACGGCGTTGTAGTAGAGGGACAGTGTCTTCAGGGACGGACAACAGCGAAAACAGTTGAGCGGTATCTTTTTGAAATTGTTGCTGGTCAGATCGAGAAAGTTCAGAGCGTCCAATCTTGAGTATCCGTCTTCCGGTAGCTCGGACACCTCGTTCCACGCGAGCCTCAGCGACGTCAGGTGCTCCAGTCTTCTCAGTGACGTCATCGGGAACACTCGGATTTTATTCTCCGCTAGATTCAAATCCGTGAGAGTGTCTTCTAGGCCGGCGAACGCGTACTCCGATATCTTTATTATCTGATTGCCCTTCAGGTTCAATTTAATCAGGGAGAGTCCGTAGAAGCTGTAACTGGGCAGCTCGTGCACCAGATTCGCCTCCAAGTCGAGGGCTTTCAACGAGCTCAGCGTCGCCATCGCCTTCTGCGGCACGTGCGGAAGTCGGCCGGAGACCAGCGCTAACGATTCCAAACTCTTGCTCAGCCGGTTGAACGCGTCCTCGCTTATCTCGCGGATCGCCGAGTGCGATATCTGCAGATGCCTGATCTGAGAGCCGGCCGGGAACGCGACGGATCGAAGCTCCTCCACTCTTCTGTCTAGCTCGTAAACGCTCAGCGACTGAACTGTCGCTCCTGCAACAGTTATCGTTATCGTGATTCACTCGACCGTTCGCTTACGACCAAAACCACGCGTAATATCCTCGTACAATTCTACGAGCTACTCTCTCGCTGACGTGATATCCTTCGTTTGCGTGTAAAAATTGCGAACGCGCTCCGAGATAAACCGATAGAGTTACCCTTACCGAGATCCCTTAATTCCCGAGAACACGATCCGAAACGTATCCGTTTGGACAATTATTCGGAGCCGTTCCCGTTGAATGCGGGAGCTCGGTTAATCGAGTCCCGGGGCAAAGGAAAGGGGAGAGGGGAGGGAGGAGAATGCCGAGCCCGCGGCGGAAACGAAATCCCTTATTTATCCTAATATATTCCCCTGTCGTGGATGAAGTGGCTTCCGCGCACGTACGTACGTACCTTCGCCTTCGGTCGCGTGTATTACACCGGACAAGGCGGTCCTGAGGGATTCCTCGGTGGACCCGGCGCATTCCAGGAACAGTCCGTCCTCGAAATTGTAACAAGGGCAGCCAGGTATCGTGTCGGGCGGCGGACACTTTGCGCTCCTTGCTTCCTGCGCTGCCATGCAAGCCGCCAACACCACCGAATAGATGAAACGAAAACCGTCGCGGTTGCCACGAGGCTCGTGTCCGCCACGCGACGAGCTCGAGTCCCGCCACTTGCGCCTCGTCCGCGGCCAAGTCGTCCACATATTATTATTATCGCGCCGCTCCGGTCCCGGTTCGTCCCAATCCTCTCATCGTTTCTCACGACCACACTCGATCTTGCTCTGCCGTGCCCCTGCAAAACGCGTTGTTCAATTTAAGTAAGTTCGCTCACCACTTGTGTTAATTCTTCACGTTTGTTCAAGCTATCTGTGGAAACGGTTGAGACTTTTCAGTTTTCTCTAGCGCTGATAATACGAGAGAATCCACGATTTTTGTAGAAGATGGAATTATATTAGACACGGTGTTAGAAGCACACACACACACACACACACACACACACACACACACACACACACACACACACACACACACACACACATACACATATCACTAGTACCAATTATAAATTTTCTTTCGTTTGCTATAATTTTGCAAATTGACATCGTCGTTACTGGTCAGAAAGAAATCTACCTGTTGGGAAAATCTCCCTGTTTGCGGACCAATTAAAAGTTTCAAGACGTCTCTTATCTTCGATAAAACATAGATCGTGAACCTCAAATTCCGTGCATTCAGTAATCTCACTCTAGTCTCGCAAACAATCTTAAATCGATGGAGCCTGTCTTCCTGTTTACTATTCCCAACATCTCTCACGTTCAATAATCAAACCTTTGATGGCCGATAATTGCATAACTTGGAGTCACTAATCATCGTGGTTCATTTACATAATCTCGCGCACGCAGTCTGAGCACCAGCCATAAATCAAAAGCAGTAGTAAATCAATAGCTTCGAATTAATTGCGTTCCCTCTAAAAACACATTGCGATATGTGATAAGGAAGTGAATTACACGGGAAAAATTCAAGAGTTCAACAGCTCCTGAATTCCAAAATTCTAGGCAAATATCACTTAAACAAATTTCATAATGGGTTCACGACCTTAGACCTCGAGCCAAATTCTTGGGTGCGAAGCTTCCGTTTTTAACGTGTTCTCTCTCTCTCTCTCGCGTACACGGTAACAGCCAGTTCGAAACGTTACGTGGAGAGTTGATTGTTCTATAATGGTAGGTTAATAGCTCAGTGGCGTGCCACGTGTTATCAGATATTCTCTCCGACTCTGTTTCTTTTTTTTTTTTTCACTTACACTATATCTCGGCTCGATGTGTTTCTTTGCGTCGAAGTTGAGAGACGAGGAATTTGTAATACATTCAAATAGTGAGATTAGTACGAAACGAGTCGTGTTCGAAATGGAGTAATCGATTCCTCAACGGAATATACGATTTGTATGTTTCACACTATCGCACGACGTGTCATTCGTATGCAATTCGAAAGAGCACGTGTTGTGTATAGAATTTCACGTTTCGTGACAAAGTTAAATCTCTCTACTTTCACTTCCCCCGTACCCGAGACTTTTTTCTTGAAATCATAGTCCGTGTGTGCCAGAAAACGGAACGTGCTTGCATACGTTTTAAATGGATGGCCAATGTGCGTGAAAAATTCCACGAAAATGCTAAAATGCGTCGGTAATGTTGATAAAGGAGGTTATCCACGCACGCGAGCTTTTTTTTCGTGCGTAATTCCGGGCACTCGTTTCTCCCGCAGCTCGTTGGACGTAAATATTCTTGGAACATTTTTACGACGTTGCGTAGATTCTTTTAAAGAATCGTCAGTTCGATGATCGAGATAACTTATCAGCTTTATGAACCTCGGTGTGTAATTTCCACCTCTACACCGTGATAATCTTGCCGTGCCCGTCATTTGCATAACGAAGCGATGGAATATAATACGAGATAGAATCGTGCGTAACGCGGAAAGTAGAACGAGTCTGTTACCGGTCAGACGCGACGATGCGAATTTACTCGCGAAGGCGGAATAGGAGCTATCGCGCGGACAAATATTGATCATAACTCGATTAAAAGGTGACAGCGCGCGATTCGGTCAACGAAGTCTCGGGTTGTAAATGTACCTACAACTTGAATCATAGTGCACCGTCGGAATAGGTTCGTCAGCGGGCGAGTAAATACACGTCGGCTATGGGGAGGGGGGTATTTCAGCAAGTAGAATCGTACCGTTCTTGAATAGACAAATACAAGTGAGGCTGCACTTGACACAGCAAGTAGAACGAGACGGTCTTCTCGGACGAATACGGCTGCCAGCCAGCATAAACGGCCAGGTGAAGTATAACTGTTTGTCGTTAGGCAAATAGACTGCGACTGTACTCCGATTCAGCGAGTAAAGAAGACCTGTTTATGACTCTCCGAACTTATGCGGAAATTGTGGTCTGCCGTTGTAAAAACTATCTAAACACGCTGCAAGGAATCCCGAGAAATATTCAGTACTCCATTTCTTTTTTGGAAAAGATTTTAGCAACTTGCTTCTATTGCTAACTAAGAAAGTTCTCGGTCAGATGTCCGAAAGCATTCAGAAATCTTTGTAAAGTGTAGATCGATGTAAGTTACAAAGTAATTATAAATCTTTGTAAAATATAAAATATTGTTGTCTTTGAAATAAAACTAGCGATTTCAGTGTGATTTACGGGCAGGAAACTTTCGAATACCTGAGCTGTTCCAATCGACAACTTTCTGCCAGAAATGGCACAGGTATAAATACAATTATTCGTCGCAGCTAGTTATTTAATTATTTAGGATTAAACTAGGAAAACAAGTAAATAATTTACTCCTTTATAATTCTGGCAAATAGTTATCGCATGTCAGAATTTATTTATATATTTATAGAAATATTTCCCGACTCTCTTTCTTATAATTTAAATCGATCATTTTAGATGAGATAAATAAGTATCTTTAACATAAATCAGCAAATTTGTACATATTTCACAATAAATTTTACATCCAGAATCCATTAGCAAGTAAACCAGATTCGTTTACGAACCGAAACACATACATGTAGCAAAATTACGACACGCTATCTAAATACACCCTTAAAACATAAAATGCACACACGTTTTGCAATATATTCCCTCTCGGTGTCGTTATGCAAATATACGAAAGGGCGTATCATTCGATATCAAAAGTTTCATATATCAGCCACGGGTTTCCGCGTCTTGGCTTGCACTTCGGTTCGTACAAAGAGATTCCGTGATCCCCGAGATCAGTTGCTCGTAATTTAATGCCCGATGGTAAATCTTCCGGGGCTGGGACGCTGTCACGCGGCCGCGATGACCGCGCTACGTTTGGAAAAATACGGCCGGCTGTCGTTGGACAGGATTTTCAGAAAAAGTTCTCGATGGTAACCGCGCGGAAGGAGTCGTGTGTGCTCGGAAATGCGGGGAGCTTTGGCGCGCGCGCGCGTTCGCAAGTTCCCTTCAGGTTATGTTCTACACCGAGTTAAGGGGAACAAGTTTGTTAGAGGGCTGCCCTTACCGCAGGTTAGCTGCTCCGGAGAACCGGGCAGTGAAGTAGAAAAATCAATATTTCCTCCGACGTTACGAGTGCCTGGCGCTTTGAGCTTTTAATTAATGCACACGCGTAATGCGGGCTTTTAATCATTACCGCTGGCACGCGACTCGGTCCTAGCTTGATTACGCGTGGGCAACGCGCTGTTTATTAATATGATTTTTAGCGGGGGAGGGGGAGGAGGTGTTTCGTGCTGCTAATGTCCCGACGTTGCCGGCTTACGCGTGGATTTCATTCGCAATTAGAGTTAAGTGCTTCTTTGGAATTTCTGCTCGCGTGGGGCCGAAACAGGAAGTAGAAGGCTAGATTCGAGGTATTCCCCTCTCTTTATTCGCGTGCGTTCTATCTCGTGTAGTGCGTTCTCTCTCGTAAAGTTTATACGAGTTGCTGGCGGTGCAACCAGCTTGTTGGCAGGCATTCGAAATTGCGAATTCGAATTCTCGCTAGATAGAAGAGATCTCGGCCGGCGATAAATCGGCGCCCATTAATTTGTAATTGGGAGACGCTCGAGTAGAACAAGCAACCGAAGAAAGAGAGACAGAGACAGAAAGAGAGAAAGAGAGAGAGAGAGAGAGAGAAAATTTCGCAACTTTTCTGAAGAACGTAGCCTCTGGAGCATTTAAAGTTTAAGTCGGAGCCTTGACTCAGCCAGCCAGTTTTGAATAAAAATTTTCCAGCCAAAGTATCTTGAAAGAGGACTATTTAACTTTCCCGTTGCCAACGGCGTATCGCTTCAAACCAGATTTCCATAAAGCTCGTACTTCGTCGCGGATTCTGCGGTCGTTACCTGTTACGGCCGTTGTTTCACTTTCTTGGGATTGATCACGTTTTAACACATTCGTGACCGACGGATTTTGGAAAGATCGTTTCCCATAGATATTTTTCCACTTATTTGCGCCATCGGTCTTGAATCACGTCAGATCACTTCTTAAATAATCGATCCTTCAGAACGATCTTTCAGAACACGACAGATTTAATCGTGGCAGGAATTTTTCAACGTTTGCACAGACTTTTGAGTCTTTAAAATTTTCGACTTTTTCATCCACTGAACTATTTACTCACGTAAAAATATCTGCAAACTTTGCGCCATCGAATCGAGGCCAAGTGGATTGTTCTGTGATTTCGTTTCGTTGGTGCACTTTCGCTCTACAGTGAGAAGATTTCTTTTTTATTCATCGTCAAACCAATTACTGAGAAATTCAGTTTTTTGTAGGATGATCTTTAAAGATCGTGGTTGTCTTCGGGAAGTCGAACAAGGAACTTTGGGTGATATGTGATACGTAGCGTGCACGCGCGATAGTTACACACACGTGACTATCTTAATGATTGTGTCGTTGCATTCCACGTTTCGCCGGCTATTAATGCAATCAAAAGTGGGTACACAGGTGTCGTGGGCAGTGGGATGATACCGAAAATGGAGTCTCGCCGCTTGTTTCTCGTCCAGGGAACGCCTCGCATGAGGGAGGACCGAAATATGGCGGGGTTTAATAAAGGACATACTGGCTTCACCTGTGAGCCCAAGTACTACAGCTGCATTGCGAGAGACACTCGTGCCGTATTTAATTAAACGTCGCTGCGACGCTTAATCTCTAAACTGCATTCGCCAAGTCGAAACACGCCAGACAAAATTGAATTCTTTCCTCGGTGCGCCGTCTAGATTCCATCGCATCGGTCTAGTTTATCGTCGCATCTCGAAGAAACGGTTCGTCCAATTCGCCAACCTGACTTGCACTTACGTACGGTCTATTCTAAGGGTTCCACGTGTGGATTTCACAAGCAGGAGAGTCGATAAATATCGGCAGGGAATACCGGGAAACTCTCCACCGATGGCCGGAATTTTTGAAATGCAAATTTTAACATATCGTTTCTCTTCGTCTCGCTGACGTTATTTCGAAGCTGTATTTATCAATCTACGTCCAGATGGCGAGGGGAAATTTTTGCAGATGTCTCCCGTCGTCGGGAGAATTTTTTCGAGGTTGAAAATTTTCATCATATTTTATCAACCAATTTCACTTCTTTCTGAGATTTTGAGAAAAAAATACTCGATCTGAAATATACTCGTTTTTGAAAACGAGGAAATCAATTGTCGATGAAACGTAGATCAAAAAGAAGGAACGTTGACGAATGGTAAATAGCGCGTAAAATACAAATCTGAGACCGTGAAGCAAACTGTAATTTCTATTTCGACTCGTGAATCCCGAAAAGCTGAAATGTACTTGAGCTTCCATTACATGAGCTTGAGTTTCGCAAAGCAGAATTGACTTTGCGTTGTAAAAGCAAGTTCCAAACTGATCGGAATTAGGAAATAGAGAAAGATCCTTTACATTCATGAGAGCGGAATTCATTAGTCGAACTACATAGAATCGACTCGCTCGACTCATTGGGGCACAGGTGGATCGAAAAATGTCGCGAATTTTCACCAACTCGCTACACGCGCTGGGATAACTTTCAGCCAGCTGTGGAAAATTCGAAAAACTGGAAATACCGGAAGTTTATTTTACGTTGCACTCAGTTTGCTTGATCAAACGTCTTTCTCGTGAGACGTTACTAATCTATTTTTAACGCGTTTAACAACTGAAAAAATCCTTTTTTCCCCGCCTGTGTTTTATTGAAGTCGAACTTCTGTGCAATTTTATCGATAATTACAAAAGTTCTCCTACCATAGAAATTCTATCAAACTTTTTTACTACGGAAATTTCTAAATTTCTTTTTTTTTATGGAATGTTTCACTATGGAAATATATTCCCGTGCAATTTGGAACTTTTTTCTATCGCGGAAATTTACGTTTCAAACCAATCAAGTCACAGATATCTCGCCGATTTTACGAGATGTTCGCGAGAGAGAAGAGGATCGATGAAGTATTACAACAAATATTTTTCGTAATTCTTAAATCCTTGTACATTTGATGGATCGCTGCTTCTAATAAATAAATAAAGATTGCTCGATATTCTGTTACTTGGATCCTCTTACCATTCAACGTTTTATCCCCATATTGATCCTGCGCGGTTGAAATCCAGAGCGTTCTCCCACAATACACGCCGTTCATCTTTGCTACTTCAGCATCCAGAGTGCGTCGAGTGTCGTGCAAACTTCTCGGTTACTTCTCAATGCTCGGTGAACTAGTTTTCGAGCAACGATAGATTATTAGAATTCCGCTCTCGCGAAATAACTTACAGCGTCTACGTAATCGGGATAATGTTTGCGAACTGCGCACTGCGATTTCCGCATAGGATGCGATTATCAAAATTATCCCCTTGTAAGGAGATTATCTCTTTCCAGAAACACAACGCGCCGTAGAAACGTAACGTTATGATGGAAGATCAGAGCTTAAAGCGTTAAGAACATTCGACGTAACGTAGATCGTTTCATTGGAGCTTTAAGTTAACGATCGTAATTCAACAGTTTAAGAGTCTTCTGTGTTTTCGTTTCTATCAAAGTTCTCTTTCAATAACGCCGAAGCGTTTTCGCTTCTGCTTAAATATTCATTGCTGTTACATTTTTACGTTCAAAAGTAGAATATCGTAGCAATTCGTACGATTTTTCGAATTGATAGCAGAGGCACTTATTATCAAAATAGTATACCGCTTTTAGGAAGGGAAAACGAAACTTAAATAAAATATAAAACACTGTACTGCGATGGAACAAAGTTTAAACTAAAACCAAAATATCAAGAGAATTTTAAACGAATTTTAAAGTTCTATGGAGACTACTAACTCGCCGTCTGCTTGATATTCCAATTTTGCTACCTTGACTAGTAATTGGTGAAATTTAGACGCAATTCGTGTAATTACGATTTTAATTAGATACGATAGTCCGCCCTAACGATCCAAACGTCTCACGTTGGAATATTCCGATTAATCTATAAAACGTATTCGAGACAATTATACCTTTTGCCTTTCCTCGTTCCACCCCCCCTCTCTCTTTCTCTCTTCTCTGACTCTGTTCAAAGAGAAAGAGAGAGAGCAACGACGGAAATCGAAGATGGTATCGGTTATACGGAATCCTCAATCCTCTTTTCGGTGGACTCGCATGTCGGATGAATGGAGTTTCGTTCATTGTATCCGGTGGAACGTTTGACCGCAGACGTCCGCGTGTAAGCTTCTCAATTACTTTGCGATCAAACCTCGCGAGCCTCGGTGGCCCACTCGGCAAGATCCGATCCGTAATCTGAACAGAGTCCGTATACGATTCTCGTCGCTTCGGTCGCTGGAACGAACGAAGCGGTGGCCGGCGGAGTTCGCGGTCTGGAACGCGTTTTGGTCCATTAAGGCCGCAGGAAAATTGAATTCCGGCGCGACAGCGAGCGCGCAAGCTCGGATTAAATCGTTGCGGTGCACGGACGAAACCGCGTTCGCTAATGAAGCGCGCTGCGCTGAATATAAAAGGGATGCCACAGAACCCTTTCGACCTGGCCGCGCGACATCTTCGAGCCATCCTTCCCCTTCGTCCCTCTTTCGTTCCCTTTTTCGTCCCGCCGCCGCCGAAAGGAAGCGCAATTAACCCTGCCTCTGGCCCGTGCTTTCCAGCTTTCGAGCTTTGAACCTCTCGAACTCCTCGTCCGTGTCGGTGTAGGTGTAACCGTTGTCGCTTCGTGAGTGGAATATTTGAGAATTTGTCATCCCGTAATTGTTCCTGTAAGGCCGGCCGCCGTATTCCCCGCATTTGTCACATTAACGATTCCCTCTTTTCATTACCTCCTCCTCCTCCTCCTTCTTCTTCTCTTCCGCTCGAGTCGTCTCCGCTTCTCCCTCTCTCGAGCTGCTCTTGACTCTCCACAGTTCCTCCAATCTCCTCTAATCTCCGCAAAAACGCGGATATCTCTAGGCACTCTCGAAATTACTTCGTTATACACGTGCCACGCGCAAACGCTGCAAGTCGAAAGTTTAATTGCTCCGCCGGCGAGCATTTCTGCTCGACCGTCAGGCTGTTTCCTTCTCCTTGACGAAACGAACGCATGAAACTCGCCCTTTAACGACAAGATGTCCCTATACCGTGATGTGTTTCTCGTTCGGTCTCTCGTTGGATCGGCCAGCTCGCGCTCGTGCAAAGCGCCAGCGTTCTAATAAACGGCAGCGGAGCGGCTCGCAGTTGTTCACCTATTTAAATAAGACCAACGATGATGGTAATGAGAATGCAAATGGCCGGGGCCAGCTTTCCTGAACACGTAACGGAATAATAAAAGGGAAGCGGCTGCCTTTCCAAACGTTTCGCTGGCTGCTGCCACGTGTCCTCACGCTTCCCTCGTATATCGAGAATCTCGGTAGTAAAATATCAATGAAGACCTTGGAGTCTTCCGGCCTCCGTTCTCGATGGAATTGAATTCACGTATTCTTTGCTAGATCGAGAATATCAGAGAAATCCAAAATCGCAACAACGAAGATAGAATTTATGAAACTCTGTCGCGTCGTGTGCCACGCAGCAACGAGGATTTCTATCTCCTTTGAAATTCTTCAAAATTATTCTTCGATATCGTAATAACGAATACAGCGACAGCTGGAAGTTTCTTTAATTTCAGAAACGAAATCTCCAAACATTTTCACTAGAATTTAGCAAAATTAGTGATCAGACGGTAATTGGTAAACAAAGGAGAAAGAAGAAGAGATTTCCTTCGATATTTTCGGCTGTTCGTGAAAATTACAGTAACGAGTACGGTATACTAATTCGCCGGGATGAAATTTCGAAGATCGGCCGCGTCGTTGACAGGTGCTGCGGGCCAATATCACGGACACGCCGCTAAGCCGTGATGAAAAACGCTTTCCAGGCCACTGGACATGATTATCCTCTTAGGGCAACGACTTCTTATAACGCGAACGGAAAGCAGCTTCTACGCGAAGCTAGCAGCTTATACCAGCCGCCTGATTATTAAAAGTTAAACCTTACTTTCCGACGGAGGAGGGCGCAGGGTGCGAGAGAACAGTGATGAAAAGAGAGAGAGAGAGAGAGAGAAAAAAAGAGAGATTTGGCCGTGACGGGGAAAAATCGAGCTGCGGGGGTTGGTCTCTAACCCCCTTAACCTCTTTGCATAAAATTAAAGCTAATCATATTCATTTTGCCGGTGCAGTTCCTCGAAATCCTCGAAACGCCGCCGGAACATTACGACTCTGAATTTATAATGATGACAATGAAAATTTGTACCGCGCGAGTTTCAAGGGGGTTTCTTGCCGGGATTTCAGCCCTCGACGCCTCGGCGATAATTAGGTTGAAGTCTCTAGACACGACGATCGTCGAGAAGCCGCCGGCGTTTGTGACGGGGATTTCCAACAAGTAAACGTGCGTTATT
The DNA here is from genome assembly GCA_032399595.1 of Tetragonula carbonaria. Classification (NCBI taxonomy): domain Eukaryota; kingdom Metazoa; phylum Arthropoda; class Insecta; order Hymenoptera; family Apidae; genus Tetragonula; species Tetragonula carbonaria. The sequence continues at coordinate 7,398,089 of JAUCRC010000013.1, forward strand.
TCTCCATTCTGCTCGCATATTCCGGCGGAAACTTCGTTGTTTCGGCGCCGGGGCACGAATCACGGATTTCTAACAACACGGGTCGTTCTGCTGAAGTTGCAAGATATTCCACCGTATCCCATACTTACGGAGGATCTTTCTTGGGGAGGGCAAGTGACACAAGAGCATCGCATCAATTTTATGCTAATTATATTATCGTTGGGAACGATACACACCGCGGCACGTGAAGTTCGTTTAATACGTTCGTTTAATATGTTTCGGTGTACTTTCGCGAGTCGATGGAATCTCTCTGAAACTTCGATCAGTGTCGCAGATTTGTTTGGAAATAGCGTGACACGAAGTAAGTAAATCGCGAACTTTCGTGCATTCGTGGGAAACGTGAAAATACAAAAGTATACAAAAATACCGAAAAATGAATGCAAAAGTGTTCCTGTTACAACATCAATCCTGCTTAGCTTTCTAGTCTATCTAATCGTGTTCGTGTTCAAAATTCGAAGATTCCGTAAAGATTCCGTGGTCTAACAACGAATGTCGTGAATTGCGTTCCACGCATTCGCGAAGATTAACACTTTGACAACAAATTCAAGGATCGAAGGTTGGTCGGGGCGTCGGAAATTGAAAAGGAGCACACATGCTTTGAGGCCGGGTGGAAAGCTTCTTTGATACTCTTAGAGCGCGAGGCACGCGTCAGACGTTGCGAATTCCATCGGGAGGAAACGCCGCGCGGAATTATGGAAAATATTCCTTTCGTTAGCCATCCGTGGCGGTCGTGGTATTCATGGGAAAGCTGCTCGGGATTCTTCAAAGGGTCGTCGACGGCACCCCGAGTTGATGTACGAATCTCTCTAACGTATGGGGGAAGAAATTTGTGTATTCTGGTTAATAAGAAGAAGAAAACGAAATGAACGAAGGGGATAGGGAAGGTAGAAGACGGTTGTACGGGGGACGCGATCTTTTTCCAGGTTCGCGAGCTCTGTAACAGGCTCGAAATCGATCCAAGACCGAGACTAGGTAGAGGAAAGAGAGGGAGAGAGAGGGAGGGAGAGAGTAACGCCAACTTGTTCGTCCGTTCTGCGTTTCTTGAAAAATTAACATCGCGAGAGGTACGCTCGTCAGATAATTGGATGGAAAAGGGAATGTCGATTTCGGGAAGAGAGAGAGGCAAGAAATTTCTGTATGAATAATTTGAAGCGAGAGGAAAAAGAATAGAAAGAGGACCGATCGAATTGGAGAATTTTTCAAAGGTATCCCTCCGAACGTGCACGTTCCTCGTTAACGATGAAATTTACTTAAGAAATTACATTTAGCGTGGATTAATACTGTTAATTGAAAAATATCTTTTTTTTTGTTCCCATTTGGAAGAGAGAGAGAGAGAGAGAGAGAGAGAGAGAGAGAGGGAAAAAGCCAGTGGCCGTGGCAGAAAGGAAAAGAACGTTAAATTAATTGTTCCGAGTGGAACGCGCAAGGCAAGATGGGAACAGTTTCTTGATTCCTCTCGAGTCCGCTTCGTCGTGGCGGACGTCGTTAGCTAGGGATAAATAAAAAATCACTCTCCTCGGGGAGAGGGCCGGAACTCGTGCAACGGTGAATTAAAACTGTCGTCGGGAGAAACGTTTATCAGCATCCGAAGAAATGATTCGTATTTTACGGCGGCCACGTTCTCGATCGACCTCGTATTTTCTTCGGAGGCGGGGAGGTGAAAGGGAAGAACAAAAAGTTCGCAGCGTCCTCATCGTGTTTTATCGTGGAGCTACGGCCCCCTTCGGCTGCGATATCAACCCTTCCTCCCTCCCTCCCCCACTTATCCTTTTCCCCTCCTCGCTCTCTCGCAGTTTCGGAAAAAAAGTTGCCGAGACACGCAAAATCTTGCTCCCGCGCTGCCAGTAGTAAAACTGGTCATTAGTCAGACGTAGGCTTTTATTTACGTTGTTCGACGGATTATGGCTCTTAAAGTTTGCCACGAGTAAGAAGTAATACAGTCTTTTTCGAACGTTGAACCGCATGTACCACGTACTTTGTTAATGCTCCTTTTCTTCCACCTTTCTGCTCGATTGTTTCGCCGCGTAAAACGAGCAGCTAATATCCTGTTTTGCGAACTTTCGAGCTTTGTATCGACCACGGCCGGTACGGTACAGCGTGTACCTCCGCAAGACAAGAAAAGTGGGCCCGGCGTCGTCAAAGAACGTTTAACCCGGCTGATTTTATAAAAAGGCTCGTACCACGTTGTTGGCCCTGCCCGGAAACGAGGAAGAAAATTTCATTACCGATAATTAGGGAATTTTAAAGGCAATCAACAGATATAGTTGAAACGTCGTCTCCTCTGGCAAGGGCTCGGATCTTTCTCAGGGTGAAATTTTATTTCTCTGCCAGAGGGTCGTTAGCCATCCACGATGCCGTGTAACTTGAAAGTAATTTTAGAAATTTTCATTTCGTTATCGCGTTTTAATCTCTTGTAACTATTGTTATTCCCCAGACTTTTAATTGGAGCAAATAGCTACGATTAACTAATAATTCTGTTTCTCTTGCAAGCAAGCGAAGCTCTTTACATTCGGAGTTTACAGAGGATTAATTTACCTACAGAAAAGATATTTGAACAGCGGAGGAACAGGTCGCGCCGTGCAATTCTTTTCATTTTCATTTTTATTTTAATAGATATATTTAATATTTTCTCTGGTTTTCAACGAGAACACGGTCCACGGTAATGCGCGAAATCAAAAATTATGAAACGGGAATCGTGTAACTTTCGGTTCACGTGTTCCACGGGAATATTTTTACGCTGGTTAGAGAATAATGACGTCCGTTGACGATTTTCCCAGTTAATTTTTCGTCGCAATTGGAACAATTCTTTCGTTTCTCGTTCGCGAGTAACGGCATTACAGACGTTCGTTATTGTTCGTCAAAGTAGACATATTTCAGCGTTGAACGAGCCGGAGAATCGCGACTCGCAGTGACTTTGTCATAGTTTGTTCAATGGAACTTGGAATTTTCAACTAGTCCGGAGGAGTGCTTCTTCCACTTGCAGCCAGGTGAACGGTGGGTAACCAGCTGTATCGATTTTCCAACGTGTCTTCGGGTATATACTAATAGTGTAACCAGACTTGCGATATATCTTGCTCCTTAAAATATTCACCGAGCGTTCCGGCTTACATTTATTTGATACAATTTTAATCGGGTTGCGACGATGAAACTTTGAACGTACGTCGCCGAGAAATATTAATACGTGGATAGTACGAAGCCAAACTGACCACCTTCGCTCTTTATCAATCTCTCTGTTTCATTATTTAGTGATGCGCAATTAAATTCTCGAGAGTTCGAGTTGTTTGTTTTCTCGAATTCATTTATTAGAAGGAGATGATTTAAATGGTAGGAAATTCCGAGATAAATTTTAAAATATTTATCACTTCTGCCTTTTAATTTACGGAGTCGATCATTCGATCATTCGATCATCATTACGGAATAGATTAGACAGGCTCTACAAATTCTATAAAACTTGTAATCAGCATTTATGAATTTATTGCACGTTACACGTAGAACAGTTTAAAATTTCATTGGCACTGTTGTTTTAATTTTTGTCGAACATCGTTATTGATAACTTTTTATATTTGTACGTCTGTAGGAAATATCTTACGGATATAAAAATTTAACGAGCCAGTATCTGTCACACAAGAGAAGCAAGAGAGATGTTACTTTTTAGTGGACGTGATGATGACGGGTTAAACCAGGAAACGCGACGATAATGTTACGAGGTAGTTGCACAACCGATCTTGTGATTGTGACACGTTGATACTGCGTATCCTCCATGTTACGCTGAAAACAATCCTTGTCTGTGATGCGCTTTGAATAATGGCTGTCCTCGCGAGCACTCGACACAGGTTCTACACGATTAGATAATAGAATAATGTGGGATCATGAACACCTGTTACAGGAGCTGTAGGTACATGTGGAAAAAAGATGACGAAACCACGAAACCGGATGGCAGGGTGATTAGCGTGTTCACTTCCCACGTGAGCATCCAGAGTACGATTGTCGAAGACAAAAGATTTACTGACTCTGCGGTTTGCGTTTTTAGCAAAGCAAAAAATACAAAAGCGAAAGAAAAAACAGAAACACATACACTTGAAAGTTTGATACATGAAAATTCGAAATCTCGTTTAAACTATTGCGTTATAGTGGAAGAAATAAAAAAATATTGTACAAGGGGAGAAATGATAGACGAGGGAAAACAATATTTAAAAAAAAAAAAGCAAATATTCACGTAGTAACACAGTGTACAGAACATCGAGAAATAGGATACAAACGTTTGAATGTTTAATAATCGATTTTTTTTTATCAACGAGAAAAAACACGCAGTGAAATAATATTTAAAAAATAGGGAGTAATGTAGGTGAAAAAAAAAATAGTGACAGAGAAAAAATACACGGAACAGCGAGGTTTTGAGCAGAGATCGATCGGGGTTCCGGTAAAAGATCGTGGCTTTCAGCGAATGGATGTTTGAATAACAGCGATACACGTAGGGGATTGGAAGAAGTTGTCGGAATATCAGCGATAGGCAGATGGAAAGAGGGAGAGAGAGAGAGAGAGAGAGAGAGAAAGGATTCTGACTTACGGTATATCCGATTTCTCTCTGTGCACAATGCCTCTCACGTGGCTACCTTGGGAACCGATGCCAAATGCGGGAGTGTTCCAGCTACTGCGAGTAACGATTGCTATTCTCCCAGGCATTAAAGATGTATACATTCGTAATTCGTGCTATCGGTGTTTGATGAAAGCCTTAAGTAATCTTGCTGAATAGTCTCGTTGATTTACGGTGCAAGCAATTCCCTCCCAAAAGACGCTTTTGAAACAGTTTTTACAAAATTTGTTAGATATCGTGGAAACTGTACAGCGCGGCTGGAGCGTGGCTACTGGCTCGTGCTCGCTCGAATGAATGCATAATTTCATTGGGGATTCAAAGCTCGACTCCGCGTCATGTACGTGCAATAACTAATAAAATTAGCGGGCATTCTACCGTGATTCTTCCACGTTACACTGATGATTATTCTCGCTACCAACGAACGAAATCACACTTTGCTGGTAATTTGCAATTTATCGTCTTGGTCGATTCGAAAGTTTTACCAGTTACGTTTACGGATTATAGGAATTTGTGGAATTTTTACTTAAATTACTTGTCACGCCTTTGACTGCATTTCCTGTGTTAGGAAGATAATGGTATAATTTAACGAAATCTGATAAATACCTGCAATTTCAGTCACATTACGTCTCGAGTAATGTCGATAGATGAAAAAGACGCAAGATACACTTATGTTTTTCTGTTATTCCTTTCCCCGATCCATTTCCACGTCTCCCGGTTCTAATCACGAGAAAGATGTTAGCTCTCGGCGAAGAAACACAGTTCAACTCGGTAGTAGAACGTTTCATGAGCAACCAACCACGCGTTCGTTTCGCTCAGTTTTCCACGGGTTAACCGGTGCTTAGATGCAGTGGTCAGAAAAAAAAACAAAGGTTCAGCAAGTCTTTTCGAGTCGCGTCTTCGCGAACCGCCGATCCATTCTCGCCGTGATCAGGATGTATCCGTGGACTTTACGAGCAGCGAGGAAATTTTCTCAACTTTCAGCCCCGGAAGGTGATTCGCAACCCGGGGTGAAAGCTCGGGCTTAGCAAACAGGACTGGTAGCGTCTCGCGATCCTGACTAGGCAGGCGTGAAATCCTGGAAGGACTGGATCCAATCTGCTTGTAAAAGCAGCAACGCCACAGAGTGTAGAATCAGTCGCTCTTTCTCTCTCTCTCTCCACCTTTCTCTCTCTCTCTCTCTCTCTCTTACGCCCTTCCTCTCGTAAATCCGAGATGGACCCGCAATCTCGATGGATTACGTACACTCTGGCACGATTTTACAGTGCAACGGGGAACCAGAGGACTACAGATATCCCTCGAAACTTCCAAAGTCCGACGACGTTGAGTCCTTGTCCAGTAAATTTCCAAAGATCCGGTCGCGTTTCCATCGACCACTCCGACGCTACGAATAATCTTTTTCCGAAGTCGTTCGGCCAACCCTGCGACAAACACAGTTCGTGGAAGCTGTGTTTGTAATACTTGTTCGTGATGTAGGGATCGGATCGTCGCAGAGGATCCATGTGCGGAGACTCTTAACCTTTAACTTTAAAGACTGCGTATTGGGTAAGCTCTAACAGTTTGGAAATTTTTCAAATTTCTTGCAGACATCATTTGAGGATATTAGCTACCGAACAATTTTGTCTATCTGAACTCACTAGGAATAGTAATTCTAATTGGAATTCATATCGTGAGAAAATTGTTACTCTCTGTTACACTAAAATTTCGCCGTGAATGTAATTTCACTGCAGAAAGTTCGTTTCAATTGTTGTATTTTCTTCTGGCAGTGAAATTTTATTAAATTGCGTGGCACCGACTAAAAGAAAAAAAATCCATATAGTAAATTAATTAAAAAGCATTAATTAAAATTTCCTTCCAATAAATGTACTTCTGCTATACAAAATTCTGTTATACTTCCCTCCCGTGGGAATTAAATGATCAAATTACATAACACTAATTAAAAAGTTCGTTCACAAGTTCGGTTGATTAAACTTTCGTTTCGATAAATGTAGTTCCGCCATAGTGTTCGCTCTGATTGCTACATTTCCCTCCAAAGTTAAACCATCGAATTAATTTCGTCAGATGACGTTTCTGCCGACGTCTAGCTCGAAAACGAAGCGTGTGATTTTCATGCGATGGTATTTCGTGAAACTTGGCGCTTGTCTTTGTCGATTCCGCGCGGCGATCGTTCGATTTTGAAAGGCTGGAGGCTTGACTGCGCGCGCCATGGTCCAATTAATCCTCGCTTTTTTTTCCGGTCCGGAGGGATTTCGATAGTTCAGCCTGCTTCGTTATCCTCCGTCCTTTCTGTGCCTCCGTCGTTATAATTCGATAATTCTCGTGTTTGCCAGCCTCCCCGTCGCTAGTTGACGATCCAATAGTGAAGTTTCGCTGTATAATAGCAAGGACTTTGCTCACGGTGGAGAAAGAAATATCCCCGACGGCGAAGGATATTTCGAAAGACGTCGTTAGAAACGAACAGGATTGTTTCGCGACGAAGGGATTCTCGGTATCCCGGATTCCCCGGGTTAGATTGAAAGGGATTTTCGAAACAGAATGGCCTTCATCGGACTCTCTCTCTCTCTCTTTCTCTGTTTCTCTCTCTCTCTGCCTCGTTCATGATTCGATTTTGATCAGTCGTATGTCTGGCAATCGTATGTCGTCGTTTGAAATTGCCTCTCTCTTTCTCTCTCCCTTTATAAAATTCCTATGAAGTTATTTACACAGCGAGCGAGCTTCATCTGTATTCATCGATTCGGAAAGAATCGAGTACCGAAAGTACCGCGAGGAGAACTGCGTCGAAAATTGTCGGAGGTTTTTCTCCCTCTCTGGCGGGCCGGCGCGGGAGAAAAAGAAATAACGGCAGGGCGATAGAGTCGAAAACAGGAACGAGAAGGAGGTGTTCGCGCGGAATAAACGCGTTATCATAAAGCCGGTACATCTTTCAAAGAAATATTGAATCCAGCGAAGACTGGCGGAAAAGCGACTGGCGAAAGAGTGCCGAATAATTAACGCGATTACGCTGTAATTGTTTTGTAAGCACGAACTAATTTATAATATTTATAATATTTTGAATCCCCCCCGTGTAGGTGGCGTCGGTTTCACGCTCAAAAATTCATTTCGCGCGCGTTGTCGCGCAATTTAAGCGGGCTTTAATTAAAACTTCCAGCGGATGATTTGTAATTTAAACTTTTATATCTGGCGTGCGTCCGGCAAGAGTCCGGCGCCACCCATCGCTCGAAGAAAATTTCGGACGAGCGATCGTAAACGCGGAGACGAAGGCCGGAGAAACGTTCCCTTCGAAACAAAATTCCTTTCCTATCGTGCGTCGTTGAATCGTACGTTTTAATTCGCAGATTTGTTAATTACTTGCGGCTGCTTCCTGCTTGAACGTGCGTTTAACTTCCTCGCTTTCTACGGTAAAATTCATCTGAGAGGCACGCTGCCTGCTTTTTATTCGCACTCGTTTAGCGCTAATGACACGTCATTCCGCGTTGTTGTTGAAAAACTCACGCTCGTTAAAAGTTCGCCCGGTTTCTGTCCATGAAATTTCCTGCCCTGAATCGGAGTCGAAATCTCTATGGTACACTATGTTGATACTCGATTCTTTATCGTTTGCGAAGAAGCGTTTCTTCTTGTGCTAGACTCGTCGGTACGCACTGTCTCGGGTTTCAATGAAATTTAATTAAGAACAATTTGCCACGACTGTGGCGAATGGCATGAATTTTTAACTACGTTTTTCTCTACGCTCCGCGAACGTGATTCGAGTTATGGAGGTTAAAATTTCACACGGTGAACGTGATTCTCGAGTAGAAAATCCTAGAATTCTGCAGCGCGATTCATTTTCGAGATTAATCCAAAGAGAAATGAAAACTACTGCCGATAAGAGTTCTTTCGCGTGTTCTCGTCTCAGACGTTTTACGTTCTCGATAATTTCTCATGGTGCGTCTGCTGCGAAATAATTTTTGATCGACGTTTGCGCACAGATAGAGATACTAATCGCAAGTTTGTACAGCAGCAAGCGTAAATCAGATAGGATTAAATTGACAATCAGACGATTGTAATTACATAACATTACATATATACATAATTCGTAAGAACATTGAATTGAACGTCGGCACTTTAAAATCATTATTACATAGATTAAGAATTCTTCTATTATTTATGTACCATCAAGAACTATAATTTCTATAGACTAGCTTAACGAGATCTATTGTGACTTGAGGTCACTAAACTTAACCTAAAAATAGTGTAACAAACGAAGAGACGAGATCACCCTCTCGAAGATGCCAGAAATCTTCTTCAAGCTTCCAAACAATCTCGAAAAAGCGGTCCCTAAATGCACAGCCTTTCATTCTGTTCCTGGATGGCTGCGGATGGTCCGTCATAGTCTGTCATGACCAGAGAATCCGCTTCTATCAACGGGCGAGATCAGGCAGATCGCCCTTCTCCCACTAGTGTTCTCGCGGTGGCGAGTATTACCAACGAAAAAAAAAATGGCCGGTCTGTGTTTCCCCGAGTATCCAGCTCCATTTCAGATTTAGGTCGCGATAGACTCACGATGCTCGGACGTCTATCGCGAGGTTGGTTGTTTCCTTGCACGTTGCTTATCACCGCGGCAAACGATCTCCTCTTCAGCCGCACCGGGGGAAAGTTTCTTTCACGACAAAAAAGAAAAAGAAGAAAAATAAAGAAAAAGAAGAGTGAGAGAGGGAGAGAGAGAGGGGAGAAAAAAACCTGTCGAGGCCTCGGCTCACGGCTACCCTTTCGTTCCGCATGAAAAAATCCGTGAAACATCCGGCTCGAGTCTTTTCTATTCGCGTGGCGTAAGCACCGGCCCGGAAATCGTCCGATTTCCGTCGCGATAACGCGTTTACACTGAACACTCGCCAGATGATAGATCGATTGAAAACATCGAGATGAAAGTCGCTTAAAATCCGTGCAGTGTCACACGTTCCTTTTCTTTTTTTCTTTCTTTTTTTTTCTTTTTTTTTGTATTCGAGTCGATTCAGCTTAAAAAAAAAGGGACTCTCGATAGTGTACAATACGATTTTGTGCAATAAACTGAGCGAGCTTTTTAAGTGTATAAATAGGTGGATTTGTGTTTTGTTAAATTGAGTTTAATATTTGACTTACAATTAGATATCGCAAGGATTAAAGTTCATAAGTTCATCAAGTGGATGAAAATAATTTCGGTGATGTAGAGTTTCGTGAAATTGACTGCGAATTTTTTGAATTTAATGTTAGAATGTTTGGATCTTTTAATTTAAATCAAGTTCATGGAATTTTACTCAGATTTTATAATAATTACTGACAATTCAAGTTGATAAATTAATTTCGACTTTGGTTTAGACTTGTGACTGAAAACTACGATTACTGTTTGATTTAAATTTTTAGACTGTCGTACATAACGAGTTGAAAGTTTTCGAATTTTGAGCTCGATGTTCACCGTTAAGCAAGTGTTTCAGCTGTATGTTTACCTTTCCCCATTAAGAATTGGATTCGCCAGAGAAATGTTGTTCCTCGTCCGATAATAATTTCGGATCTTAGTGGAGGGTAGACTCGTTCCCTGATTCGTTCGTTGAATGGAAATTACAAAAAATTTTTATCGCAATCCTTTGATCTTGTTAATGAGACGCGGGTAAAAATGTGGCTGCTTGATGCTCGCACACACGAATTAATTTGAATCGCAGACGCGTTATCGATTCTTGCGTTTCGACGATGCTGCCAATTCCTCACTCTTGTCAAAAAAATATTTTTCCATTTCCGTTTCCTCTCTCAAATTTTGCCCCTCTTTTTCTTTTTTTTTTTCGCATCAAATCTAGGATTAATTTTCAATTTCTCTTTGTTTTTTCAATCCGAAATCGCAGACGTGGAAAACGAAATATTTTTATTTCCGAGGGAAGCCAAAATAATCAGACCACCGAGCTAAATAAAGATTTTCTCCGGAATTTCCGCGGAATTTCGAGGAACAATCTTCTGAAAGTTTTCTATTATTTTTGTACCTTCGCTGATAACGTTACGAATATAACCAAACTTAATATTGGAACTTTTCGTTTTCATCAGTGTTTATTAGAAGGCAAACGAGATAAAATTAAATGTCACCAGACCCCGAAAATTAAATTAATGAATTAATCATCCCAATGGTAGTGTTCGAGAAGGATAAGTTAGAAATCTTGCTCCAGGTGAGCGATTTCAGAAAATGCAAATCACGGTTACGTGCAACGAGCACGGGTAGGTGCTCGATGAAAGGTAGATTCAATCATCGTTAACCTTGACAGGATTTATTAATTAATCGTGCTGCTAAAAGCGGCTCGACTCTTATCGTGTAGTCTTCTATTAAGATCAACACCGTGATTAGGTAGTCGAACATTTAACCGAGCAATCGATCAATTTCACAGGTAGCTTTCATTATGGGGGTTGCGCGCGAATTTTCCGAATCCTGACAAAAATTCGATTTATTCTCGCAAATTGGACGGCGCATTTTCGTAGATTGGGCCAACGAATAAACGAACCTCGAGATATCCTTTGACTCCGACGATCGATTCGCCACGTCCGGCCCGCTTTAGTCACATGAAAATTTAAATATATACCGCGCGATACGTTATCCAATTCAATGCGACGCGCGTTATTATTCAATTAAAAAATGATCAATTAGAGTCATTAACGGTCGATCGTCTGATCACCGTGCTGCTCGCTGTTATTAGATTCATCATTCGAATCAGCGAAAAATTAACGAACGCGCGTTGCAGAGACCGCGTTAAATTGCAGAGATGCGCGTCGAATGTCAGAATTTTGTTTCCCTTTCTTTCGTATCGTTCGATTCTTTATTTTTCGAGTAATTTAATGTCTGAATTAGAATGGATCGTATCTATCATACAATAGAGCAATTAGGATACGCATCGAACTACGTTATTCGAAGCTCTGTTTTTCGAATACCTTAACATTATCGAAACAAAATGTCACAAATGGCAGAAGACGCAAATTTAAAGTGTATCTTACTGCACTTTAAAAAAAATTTGAACTTTTGACTTTGTCGAATTTGAACCTTCTAGACTCTCGTCAACTTTACTTCTTGTTCTTCATTTAACTATCAATTCAGATCAGAGATTCTTCGATTCTTTCACGACGAACGAACAAGTCATCACTGCCGATGTAAAGAGTGCTATGACGCGAAAATGTAAATTCCGAGGAGAGGGGGAGGGTTTCAGCGCGATACGCACCGGATGTCTTTAATTTATATGCGAGTCGCGGTCGCGAGATTTACGAGTGTCACCGGGGATCAAGCTCGCGAAAGCGGCCGCGAGGAAAAAGCTCTCTCAATCCAGTTGGAAAATTCATCTCCCCATCGGTCAATTAATTAATTAATTCTAACGAGAAAAGAACTCGCTCCATCTTTCTCTCTTTCTTCGTTTCGACGAAATACGAATTTCAGAGGAGGTCTTGCGAGACGTTGAAGAATACTTATTACGCGAATTAAAGATCGTTTCATCTTTGTCGATGTCTCGGTCGTCGCTAGGTCAGTCTGGATCTTTTCCACCACACGGTCATTCGGTTCTTGTCCAACTGTAATAGGTACGCTCTCGCTCTAAAAGTCTTGAAATACTTTTTATTGACAATATTCGGTGGATAAAGATAAAATAACACGCACACTCTCAGTTTACTAAAAAAGTGTTTAGAACGGTTATTATGCTTAATACTTGGAATTTATCGTACGTGATAAAACTTTTTAATTGCATTTGCATTTTATAATGCGATCGTTTCAAATAACTGGTCGCCTCGTTAAAGTTCGTTCGCTTCATTTGCCAGATGGATGGTTCTTTGATGGCGCGACTGATGAGATTCAATCGCGAGAAGACGAGCACACGTCGGGGTTTCATGCTCGAAGCCGTAAACCGGCTAATAAAGCTGCGCATACTGGTTATTCATTATTTTACAGCGCTCCAGATTTAGCGGTAGCTACGAAAGAGTGCTGGCACAGGCTGCGCGGATTATATAACCCCATAAACCCTTTGTAGAGGGTTACCAGAACGGTAGCTGGGTAATCAAAGTCTAATACGAACCAGCCATATATCACACGGAGGGATTATTTCGAATAAGGCGATGGAGCTGATGTTAGAGGATCCATAGGGATTTTAGAGAACAGCGGCTACGCCGGCTCTTCGTTTTCCACTTGTTCAAATAGAAACCGCTGTCCAATATTAATATTATAATTGAATTCAGCGGAAGTAGCGTAATTCATACGCGAGAAGGGGAATTAATTTGTCCGACGACGTGAACTGTTCTGTCGCTTTTCGAGATACAGCCTCGCTGAAAAATCTTAGAACAAGCGCTGCTACAGTTTGTTTCACAGCTGGAGAAAAGCGAAATACGAAAGTAAGTACGATCGTGAAAATGTCGAAACGATGACGGAAATTGAGGGAATAAATAAATTTGACAACCAGTTGGAGATCTTTCCTTGCAACACCTTCTCCAACACTTGGAACAGTTAAACTCGAATCTAGACGGCCACGGTGCAAAACCAGTACGCGCAAATATCTAACCGCGTTAGACGATCGCGTTGATCAAGTTTGGAAAAGTTCGGCAGCCGTAATTGGCCGGGAAACGCGGAGGAACCGTTGTCACCAGTGCGAAACGATTAGCGAAACAACGAAGGCGAACTGTACGCGAAGTATGAATCGCAATGTTGGATTAATAAAGGATGCTATAGCATCTTGGTGACTCGTCGGTTGGAATTAAATTTCCCCTCGTAAACTGTAGGTATAGTTTGCATAGCCATTACGAGCCTCCAGAGCCACTTTGCTGTTCTGCCTCGGCGTCGTGCTATCGCGATTCCACTCTGTCGTGTCTGTATTAAATTAGTAGCTATTGCTTTATAGCTTCTGTCGCTGCCCTCTGCCCGCTCGGCTGTTGTTCCTCATCCGAAAATATTTACCCGCGTCGGGGTGCAGCTTCCAATTCCAATTCCAATTCCAGCGTTAGGATGACAATTTCGCCGCGGCGAAAGTTGCCGCTCGAAAATTACCGCCATAATTGAAATTGTAATTCGCTCGCAATATCGCAAACTTATCGATCGGCTGGTCTATTTCGGCGGATTATTTTAAACGTTTAAACGCCGCGCGAATAGAGGATTAAAAAAAAAAAAGAGAAAAAAGGAAAAAGAAAGAAATTAAGCGGCGAACAACACGGTCAATATTTGCACGATGCTCGAATCTGTCACGGCCACGCGAACCGACCGTATTTCGCTCAGTCTCGGGAATTATTTTTGTAACTGTCACCGCTCGGCGAGTCTCATAAATCTCGGACCGCAGCCCTCCGATCTTTTGTTCGTCGTATTCACAGCTTGACAAAGCTGGCCGATGCGTTCGCAGAAAAATACGAGCCTCGACTCGCATAAAATATCGCGATGACGAACGATCCGCGATTTAAAGAATATATAGCGTTATTTCCTTGCAACAAAGGGCGAGTCATTTGCATAATATCTCGTTCTCGGTGACACAATAAACTTTAAACAATACCGTTCTCGTCCAACAGTATTTTTTATCGTTTCGCATCGAACTGGCGCGCGTCGATACGAAACGATATGCATTTGCATATTTATACCGAACGTTTGCCCCTCCCATTCGGACGCACGAACGTTCTCGGTGTAAGTTAGTCACGTTCGCGAGAATCCTATTAATTTTTAGTTAGAAAGTGCATGTACACGGTTAATCCGGCCAACACCTAGCAAACAAGCCTGGCGAATATTCAGAACGTGAGAATCCGGCAGTTTACGATCGTTGTTAAGCGAAACAGAGAATAAGAATGCGGATCTATTCAGCGGGAGGCGCCGGCTGGAGGAGGAGACCGAGGCTGTTTTGCATTCGAAATGTGCGGTTCCGGCTGGTCTAGCGACCCGAAGACTGTAACCTCGAGTTTGCTTCCTGTTATGAGCCCCACGGTTTCCCGAATTCAAAGCTTACACGGCCATTGTTTCGCGGTCGCAGTTTGCATATTCGAAATGTATTTGAACTCGTTAGTTTTCTACCACTTTCGAGCAAGTTGTATCCCCTCCCTCCTTTCGTTTTTATCTCGTGAAAAGGCAATTCCAGTTTCGCAAACGTCGCGGCGAAACAATTTCGTTTCGATCTTCGTCGAAGCGTGTCCAGTGACTTTCTGAGCTTCCAGGTTCCAATTTTTCGCGTGGAATTTAAAAACTTTTGCTCTGTTGACGATTCGCCGGTGAAAGTACCGTTTCCTCGCGTGGCTTACTCTTCGCGAAGCCAACAATCCCTGTGTGTGTACACGCGACTGCGATTCTTTGAGCAAACCCCCGAGGATCGAGGAAATAAACAGGTAGTCCGTGCGTTTTGTTTGCTTTTAAATTTCCACCGTAATCGGTGGTTGTGGTGTCGAAAGTTTTTTCTTTTTTTATCGCGTGAGATCCTCACGCGATCGATGTTGCGTTCACGTGAGTTTCAAGGACCGAAACAGCAGGGACTTCTTGGCGCAACTTTTGAAATCCTTGGGAGCGAGAAATTTGGTTGGATGCGAAGCACGATTTTCCTTTCGATAAAAATTCTTCCATTTCCGTGATGAATGGACTCTTCGTTATCATTCGTCGAGGGGCGAGAGCTTTCGCGATTCAAAGTTCCAATTTAAAGGTACTTTTAATTGAAAAGATTCTCGTCGGTGATTCGCGCGCGCGCGTTTACCACTCGCATAAATAACGCTTTCGAATGGCACGACTCTCGAATATGTATGTGTATGTACGTAGGTACGTGCTGTTCCCTGCGGCAGAAGTCGACACACGATCATTAAGAATTCCAGCGGTGTAAACGGAGATTAGCGCCTGGCCAGGCAGCGCGTTATTTAATATGCAAGCAAGAAAAATCCAACTATAAAGAAAAGAAGTTTATTGGGTCGAGCCACGCGCCTGCATTCGTATGTCTGCTCGTACATGGAATCGTCGTTCTTTCAAACGAACGTGCGTGCTGCTGGTTAACATCTTCGGTACAATCATTGGATCGAACAGACTAAAATCTATTAAACTATTTCGGTAGAATATGTTTCAATCGAATCGATAATACGATTCTTCGGTTTGTTGACCTTTGAGCTTTAAACATTGCTTTCTTCCGCTATACGTACACTGGGTACATTTTACACGATGCTATTTTATTCCACGTAAATATCGTACATCATAATATTTTATCACACATAACATTTTGTTATAAAACGGGCGTTACCCGAAAGTGTCTCGCGCTTTACTTGCTTTCGACCATAAAGCGACACTACATAGTTGACGAGCCTCGTAGCAAACAGGTTCCACGCAAATCCCGCAAAGTCAAATGTTTCCAGCCTAAGCTTTCAGCAGTCAAGTCGACGAACAATGTCCGACAATTCAACTCGACCGAGAAAAAGGAGTATAGGCTAAATGGAATACATACTATCATACACTGCGTCGATCATCGATCGAGTTGTCGATTAGCAACATCGCGTCACGATCTAGCCGCGGTGGCTAGAATCGTTCGCCGCTAAAAAATTGCGAATAATTCGTGGCCGTGCTATCGAATCGACTAGCTGGAAACATCAGGGGGCCGAGTACGAAACGAGCATTGTTCCCCGGTAGTCGACTATTTTCCGCTGCTATTTTCATCGCGTGCAATCTTCGTAATTATCGTACCGACGATGCATCGTCGATCGATCGATACCATCGACGTCGATTGTTGCCGTTAAAATTGGATGCGTGTACCGACGACCAATCGAGACTGCTGATCAAATCGATCATCGGCCAATCTCCCTCTCTCTCTCTCTCTCTTTCTCTTTTCCTTCTCCCTTTTTTCGTCGAGCTTTAACCGGTCTAGCCAGAGCTGAATTTCGCCATGTGCGAGTGTCACGCACCATCGGTATCGCTAATTGCACCAACCATTAAGGATTCTCCAACTTACACAATAAATGGTCGTTACGAGCCGCGCGCCGGTTATATAAAGCGCGCACTTCATCACGGAGAGGGCAGGCCTGCTCTCTCTTTTATCGCAAATTAATTAATCCGAGGCAGTTTTCATTAAAACTGCGGGAGATGCGAAGGCCTGCTTGCGGGATCCGCCTTGGAAACCCCTCGCCGTCTTTACGTTAATGTTTCCGTGGTATTCGATTAATTTCTTCGGTGCCTGCGGTTGACTCGCGGTGATCCCAACTCTGCCCTTACCTACGTGTTTCGTGTCGTTCTCCCGTGTTATCCGTCTTTTTCATCTCCTTCGTTTTATCGCGTGGTCGGCCGACTGCTTCATTTTTCACCGGCCGGCTCTTGATGACTCTTTTCGGTTATCTTTTCCGTCTTTTGCATTCCCCTCTTTACGTTTCTCGTTTTTTTTTTTTTTTTTTTTTTCGTGGCATTGAAAGCGAGTAATAGAATCCCGAAGAGTGTTGCGTAACGCACGAAAGTTTCCATTTGGTTGCTCGAGAAATTGAAAAAATATATTTACACAATTAACAAGCATTTTGGACAGGTTCTGCAGCATTTCTAACCGCGTTGACCCGAAGTCAATTAACAAGTCAAATTAAGAATTAATCTGAAAGTGAGTGTAGAAGTTACAGTTTGCAAACTATAAACGTTACTGTTGCTAGCTACATACATTGCAAATATAACTTAATCTCTGTGAAATGCGTACCAGCACTAAATACCAATATTGTATCACGTACCAATTAGTAATAGATATAATCACGGCAGTCGAGTCTCATTAGAGTGCTAATGAAATTTCAAAATGTTTCGCGTAACACGTGTAATATATATTCATAAAGCGCGCGGCGCGAGTGTTCACTGGAAAACAGTTCCAGTGAAAATGTTCCCCTTTCAAAATATTGCCAGCTCTGTGTTTTATTGGTCGGTTTGCCAATTTTGACATCGAACGTTTCATTAATAAGTTTGCCTCATAAATTTCGCAGATTTTGCTAGCGAATTAATTGGATATGTCCGGCAACGTATTGATAACGCGTTGCATATTTTATTAAACATTGTGCATGCATTTATATTTCCGCTTCATTCTCGGTATTAAACATGTAACATCCTATTTATCAAAGTTTACCCAGTATTTAATCAATATCGTGAATCAAATCGTAACAATGGCGAGCGGAATTGGTCCCGGCCGTAAAAACGAACGAAACGAAAAATAAATATATTCTCGGCGATAGTTAATTTTTGAACTTGCAACTGGTATCGTTAGTCGTCGAGAACGATTCGAGGTTAAATTATTCAGTCGCAGAATTTTTCATTCAATCGAATTTTATCACTAATTTCTGCATCATCACGGATAATTTAAATGAGAAAAATCGTTCTAAATTTTATTCGTATTTTAAATTGGTACTGGAATTATAGTATGACTAAGTATAGTCATCTATGATTCAACTGAATCGTATAATTGATTCTGTAGTAGATAGTGTTCTACGAATTTTTTATTTCCTATCACTAGCGTGTGATCTATATCGTTTCAACATTTCCTGATTTGAAAATAACTAACTATTATTACAACACGTCAAATTCTCGTTAGTCGACTGCCTATTACGCGAGAGAAACACTTTCTGAAAAATTCCATTTCGACAAGATTCTCAGTCGTTATCATTGAAACGCAGCTTCAGCAAGCAGCGGAGCATGCGTTTTCCCTCAAACTTGGGCAAAGCCAACAGACGAGTTTCATCGAGAAAAGAAAAAAAGAAAGAAAGAAAAAAAAAAGGACAAGTAGAGATAAAGGCGAAAGAAGAAGAACCTAATTCTCCGCTCGGATCGAGCTAAAGGAACGTTTGCGCGTTAACAACAACTACTTTTTCTGCTTTTTTTTTTATTAAACAACTTCATCTGTCTTCCGGCGGCCTCTGATCTTTGCTCTCGACGTAGTTGTTCGCCTTTGGAAACCGCTGGCTGGGACATGAAAGGATGGAAGAATGAAAATCGCGCGGCCAGCTTCTCCCGCCAATCCGATTTCGAACTTTGGACTCTCGAGAGGTTTCTGTTCAAACGGCCCCCGCGAAGACGAACGAATTGACGGAGGAAAAGAAAGACAGCCCAGGCTGAGAAGCACCTCGAGTATTTTTCCAACTCTTTCCCCTCTTCTGCTTCGCTAAAGATTGCGGCAGGAAATGCAGCCGGTGATGTTGCGCTCAACGTGGCTCGTGCTCGTTTCTCAAACGGTTGATCGAATTTCCTTTGATTTACTTAAGGGGGATCGCGAAGCATATTTGGCGAGGAAAATACACGGATATCTTGTAGTTGGATCGAGGAAATTCGCTCGCTAAAGTTATGATTAATAAGAATTAAGTTGGTTAATAGCTATGCTGAGATAAATGCTATTTTTAACTATTCCCTTTGGAACTTGCGATCATTCACGTTGTTTCTTCGTGACAAATAAAAATAGGTTTCTTTGGGAGATGTTAAATATTTATGTGGACAATTATATATATATATATTTGAAATTGAGAAGACAGAATCAATCAATTAATCATACCTGGACTTGAAAAATACACTAATATATTCATTTTTGTACTCTGTCTATTTGTTCTTGTTTGCTTGCTATTATTTTTATTTTACTTTCATCTCGTCAACTGAATCAGAGTTCTGAAAGAAACTTTCAAGAAATATTTTTAGCATAGACGTATAAGATATGTATTACAGAACGAAAACCGGAATAACAAGGATTTCACTAATATTCGTCAAAATTACTTAAATTTCAACGGACAAAGAGATTCTTAACGCTTTGGGAAATACACGCATGAAAAATTAATGAAAGAGGAATGAAATTAGTTAATAAAAAGAGGCACGAAAAGAATCCAACAGCGTCAAGTTTGTGATACCTACGATTCTTATTTTCATCTTCTTTGGTGCAAAACTAATTTTCTCTCATTTCCTTTTCGCTCGTTAAACTATCGCCCGTGTAACGACTCGTTCGGATGATCGATCGCGATTTTCTTTCTCGCGCGGAAACTTCAGCCGCGTCTGAACGTTTATGCAAATCGTCCACAGCCTTTAAAAGCCCGAAATTAGGTTAGCCTCGCGGTGATCTAACGATTCTGCCGTCACGAAACCCTCGCTCCTTATTTCTCTACGTCGTAAACTCATTCGGGTTAAACGGATTTTCATGACAGCCTCCTGCACATGCCTGTGATTTCCACCATTCTACCAAAGATTCTTACTTTTTTCAAACATTTGACGTATCACGTTCAGTCACGATAAATACGAAGATTACAGGGAACGAAGTTTGCTTTCCCTTGATATCTTTGCTCTCGATTGGCATTAAATTCGCATTTTTTTTTTTTTTAGGAATTTTAGGAACTTCCTCTGAACCCATACGTTATTCTCCCTTTAGCTATCGGAAGATTTTTGTCTATTTGTAGGAAATTTTCACGGAAGACACGTGCCATGAAAGTATACATACGAAACATAGTAAAGTAACGTGGAGTGTAAAATTTCTAAGAAACTAGAACCTCGGTGGAATATTATCTTACGTTATCAGAAATCATGTTGTACCACGATACAATGAAACACGTGTAGTAAAACGTACCGTGCTTGTACACTAACGTGTTTTATACAGTTACGTGACAGGTAACATAATTTCATTTCAAGCTCTTACTTTCTTGTTAAAAATATGAATTCACAGTAAAAATTGACAGTCTTTACGTCACGCTATACGCTCGAGATCGAACATTTGGAATTAGAATCGTCAATAACAACAGAATTATCATGTTCGTTCGACGGGGCGTTCGTGTGAAATCTAAGCGCTATGTAATCGTAACTCAGTCGAGATCGAACACGAGTGTTTGAGGTATGTGGACCCGGGAATGACAGTATCGAGGTTGGAACTTGCTCGTATTCCCAGCGGCGGTTGCAAACGGCATGCGAAACTGAAACTACGTACACGCTTTAGTTCCGTATTATAGCATTTGAAACTATGCCATGTTCGTGCAAGATATTTTCATATTAACGAGACGACTATTGCTGTTAGTATCCTAACTGGAGGCTAGTACGCCGTTGCCACAGGTTGCCAGTATCGTTCCAACGGTACGATAGCGTCTAATTACAACACTAACTTGCTTTATTACAGCTCGATCTCTAACGACGTAACCGTGGCTAAATGATCGCGCGATTTTATTGAAAGACGACGAGGAACGCGCATTGCATCGAAGACAACTTCGAATCGAGCAGAGAGAGAGAGAGAGAGAGAGAGAGAGAGAGCTTTTAAATTAACTACTTTTACGTCTGTATTACTGTTATAGCTATTGTACAGAACATACATTTAATAATTCATTAGCTCTGCATAATCGAGTAGTAGATGTTTATATCTCTGAGAGTGTAACGTTAGAAGCGCGTTAAATAGTCTTTTATTTTATTAATCCTCCGGTATCGGATTTTATCTTTCGATGCAAAACTTCGAAACACAAATTGCTTACTTATGTTGCTTTCAAATTGCAATTCCAATCTAATCGGAAACAGTGCCAACGAAATTCTAAAATAGTTTCCTAATACAAAATGTTTTGTCTCGGTGAGAGCCATTCTGTGTTGGGTAATTCTTCTCTGTGTGTTCACAGCGAAATCAAGCCCGGTATTTTTCATTTCAAAAGCAATGGTATATAATAGAGGTATGACGGAAAGAGAGACGAAACGACTAAATTAAAGCTGAACAAGAGAGTAGAAATAAAGAAGAAGCTTTAATTTTGGGTCGATAGAAAGGAGAGGAATAAAAAGAATAATTGTTAACGATCCACGTTTGGCTGGCTGTTAGCAAACGTTACTATGCGCTGTTTCTCGCAATCAACAGCATGGAGTATCGTGGATTAATGGCGTAAATCCAGCGCGTCTCGTTAAGCATTTTCGGTTTTTCCTTTCCAGCCAAATGAATCGGGCTGCATCGAGTCTTTCGGCGACGATGTCAACGACCTAGCCCGGCTATCCGGAATCAGCAGTCGAACGCTTCCTTCGAACTGCTCTGTTCTCTCTAATTGGCATTAACATCGCCTTGATGTTCGTCAATCCCATGGATGCACGGTAAATTCCGTTTGACGTATCTACACGTTGGAATTCGAGCTACCAACAGTCCGGAATCCGGCCATTTTACGCTACAATAGTAATCGTAAGCTGGATCGTGACATCGGCCGATCATCACAGCTTACCGGATCACGATCTCGACAGCTTAGGTTCGACGGTGCTTCCGATAAATTTGCTAATCGCGCGTGCAAATCGGAATGTGACTTGGATTCGATCAGAGAATCCGGAGACAGTCCGAAGAAAGTTCTTGTAATTGTTTAACCGTGAGCGTGATATTACGATGAATATTTTAATTTCCTTCTTCAAGGATCCATATTTTCGAGAGTGCAACGAAAAAATAAAACCCTTGGGTGGGGATAACCAAACGCTATATTTTGCATTTTTTTTTTCCCTACAAATGTATGAAAATCTGTAGTCTAATCATATCATAAATGCTTTGATCTCTAGAAATTTTACAAAGTTTAGGTGAAAAACAAATATCCGAGTCACTGTAAAATAATATATTTCATAATATGAGTTCGATCGAAGATAAGTAGAAATTAAATGTGTTAATTGGATCAATAGTTGCTTATCTGTTAAATTACATGGAATGTTTTGTTGCTTTGGAAATCAACTTTTCAAACTTTTTTTTTTGTATTGAATTGTGTAATTTTCTACTGTAGAGCTGATAAAGAGGTTTGTACGTATCTTTGGTATTATATAATTCGTACTATCAGTACATTTAAGCAATTGCTTCTGTTTTTGCTTCTTTTACAATTTATTTTTCAATCTGAAAGAAAGGGCGATATAATACTCTTCGGTAATAATTATCATTGTTCATTGTTATTTGCGATCGTTCCTCAGCTATCTGGCACTTCATCTTGTTGTCACATTCATTTTGTCACGTTATTTGTCATGATCTCAGAGCCACTTAAAAATTCTCAATATTACCGTCTTCTGTGAAAAATAAAAAAATCAAATCTCGACGGAGTTTCTCGATTGCGCGAACAAATGAAAATATCGTGAACGCTCGTGTTTACGCTCTTGTTCTAATATCATACACGTGAGCAACGTTTACGCCCCGCTAGATAAAGCTTAACTTCGTAAATAAGTAATCTCCGTAGCGCGAGATAGCCGGTAAAGCGTCGCATTTTTCTGCTAAATATCGCTCAAGGTGATTGCGACTCGAGTGAAGAGCCACGTTTCTCATTCGGCCGGTAGTATTTCCACGTCTGAAGGAGATAATCCAACGGGCCGAAGGTTCGACCCTTGGAATGCTCGAGCGAAACGATCGGTTAACCGGCGAACGGTCGATGTACGTATACACACACGAGTAAATGGTGATTGCAGGGAGATCGGTCGAAATGATCAGAAGAAACCGGTTCAGCCGCGACGAGTTTCACTCGACTGTGGTAAAAAATTTTTCTCCACGTGATAGAAGGGTGAAGAAAGAAGGGAGGAGAGAAGCGCTCAGTGGAGTTGCTAGGCGAGCATGTCGAGGCGGTACGAGTGCGTGAACAGCCCGCGTCCGCGTAGACTCGGATTCAAGTGGTACCAAAGCGCGGTGCGTTTTAATTATGGCCAGCCTGCTTTTCTAACCTTCCGTCAAGCACGTCGTGCTATTAGACCCGAGATTATTCTACTAATTATTTTAATTACGCGTGCACGGCGAACGGTACGGTTCAGCTGAAAGGCCGGCCGTGTATAATTTGGCAATTCTCGGCTGAATGCGAGCCAACGACACGGGATAAACACGTAATTTTTCTACACCGCCGACATTTTACATCGTCGAACGTAATAATAGCGGCGCGATTTGAACGAATTAGTCCGAGGTGTAATTAGAAAGTTGTCAATATGAAAACATTAAAAAATTATTATACGGCCTGAGAATATAGAAAGTAAAAGAAATGAATCAGGGAGATTCAAATTTTCTCGTTTATGTTCATCATGTTTCTCGATCATTGCTTCGACCCAAGCTGGCATTCGGTTTTCAGTAATTTCGTGCGTTGTACTTTGACGCGAGCTTCCCCGAGTTTCCTGTCATCTGATTCAATCTAATTTTTCTCGTAATTCTCGAACTTGTCGTTCCTCTGACTGAAATTTTGATCGCGTATTCTGAATAGAATATTCTACGACATAAACAAGTTGCATAATTCACAAATCGAGTTAATTGCGAATTCATGGTATTGATAGCAGTATTATTCTAGAATATTCTATAATAGAATATCTATAACTAAATCGCATAATTTACAAATTAAATTAATTGCGAATTCATAACGTTATCGGTGGAATTTAGAGTTTCCTTACCGTAGAGAACGAATTTCGATATACTATTTATTGTTTCGCTCATTCTACTACATACTAATGTATCAATTTGTAATACTCTTTTTTGAACGATTTCGGCTAATTGGCACGTCCGAGTACTTACGAACGCGGCTGTATCTTTTAATGAGAGAACGAAAGTTTCCAGAGGAGGAGCGATACGTCCTGATTTATTTCATATTTCACTAGCCGTAAGTCATGTAAAACGACACGGGGTGAAAGTTTCGACGTTGAGTTACAAGCTACTAAGCTCGTGAACGGCAAGATTTTACCCCGATATTACTTTTCGCGTATTATAGCGGCGCCGCAATGCAAGAAGTTTCTTAATTACGCGTTTCTCGGACCCCGGCGTGATCTATTCACGGCTCGAAGATATTTTAACGCGGCATGGTATATTGCCTCTCCGCCTCTCCGGAGAGATTTTCACGTTGAATGGCCGCGCTGTCGATGTTTAATTGAACGTTGGCCAAAGTGGATTAAATTTATTGCGTATCGCTTCATATCCCGCCTTTCGTTATTCGCGTTTCATTAATTTCGATAGAAAAATATTCGCAGCTGGACTGGAGAGTTCCGAATACCAATCTTTCTCCGCCCCCTCGGGCTTTATGCTCGAAATTAAACTGCTTTGAACGTGAAAGTAATGCGCAGGTACCGCGTTAAAATTCTTCGATATTAACGGGTTTTCCGGCCGAATGGTTGCCGAAGCGTCGAATAAACGACGAATAAAAATATCTTGGCCTATTGGCGAAGCCGAACTTCGATCCGAACGATCGTCCGAACCACGTCGCCAGCGAATTCCTTCGCGGAAAATCGATCAATCGTCGACGATCGAGCTGCCGTGAACGTGAATCTCGACGAGCGAACAACGTTTCATCTCGCAGAATGTTTCACGCCGGCTTGCGGCGGAGCGATCATGCACGCCATTCAGACGCACTTCCGCCCCTTTGAATAAGCTGTAGATCGCGTTCCGGTAATCCTTCGAGCATCGTGCTGCATTTTCCATCGGTAGTTTGAAGGTAGATGATGAATCTTTGTGCAATTTTCGCATCTTTACTATCGTATACTTGTGCTTCTCTGCGTTTCTGCATCTTTTCATTTCCCGTGGACATACATAACAATCGGCAGTCTAATAATTTGCGCTGCAATAAAATTTATTAATAAATTCAGACGTATTGAAATTTTCTTTAAAAGAGATGTAATCGCCAGAGCTGCAGTTACTGGACCACGATAACGCGAAATTACATTTTCACGAACGTAATATAATTGATTCGTAATCCTCCTCCTGTTAAATTTTTCTTTCCTTCACTCAAAGTTCTGTTATGTCAATGTAAAAAAATTCCTTCTTAAGTATGTAACAAAAACATATAACAAATACCAATTTTTATCGGAAACTTTAGGCTTGACTCTATATTACCGTTTAAACTTATTTTAAACATACCGTTTAATCTTATTTTAAAGATTACGTCGGTTACGGGTTAAGAAACATTCAGTTTTCCCACAAATGCATAAAGGGCAGCATTCTATTTAAATCTTTGTTTGTCTGTATTTTCCTTCTTTCTCTCAGGCTTGTTTACCTAATGGCGAAATTGACGTCCAAGATGAAGCTCTCTGTTCCAATCCCCGGCGAGACCATTTTGATGCTTGCAAAGTGCTTTCAATCGCGACGATTGTGCCACTTCTGTTCGTCAAAAGTTGTGAATTCAGGCACACAGCTCACAGTGTGAATTTAAAGTTTAATTTCTCTCGGGTGTTTTATTATGAAGGGGCGGAAAGCGTCAAGAGAAACCATGTCTTCAACTTTCATTTTAACGAGCTGGCGGGAAATAAATACGCGCGATGCTTTTTTTCATCTTGCCCGGTGAAACGAGCGTGTTTAGCAAAATAATTATTCGCGGAGTCACCCAATTTTCACGGTTGTCGACTATTTAAAGAAAACGACATCTACGTGTATTTACTCGACTGCCTGGCCTGGATACATTTTTTTTAACGAACGATCTTAATTGAAACAGGCATTTTCTTGTGCATCATTCGCCAACTGGTTGGCAAAGTCTGGCAAAGTCTCTTCACATTCGGCAATTATAGTTGAAACGATGAAAGTTCAAGCAAGAAACGAGTTGCAATGTCAGTTAATATACTGAAACTCACTGAAACTCGAGTTTCTATTATTCGAGGTAATTCTTTTCCTATCGGTTCGAAACGAATTAGTCTCCCAGTAAAATCGAATAAATCGAGTTTTAACGTACCTCTGATTGTACGATCAGAAATCGCTTCAATTTGGTGATTCGCACCGGAAATTCTCAACGGCAGAACTACCAAAGTGATGATGAAAGGATTGCAATTGATTATCTTCTTTGTAGAAATTTTACAGATTTACAGAATCGCGTTTTCAGAGATTCGAGTATAATGTTTCAGCAAAAGTCTCGCGTTCTTCGTTATATTAAAGGCCCTTTCCCATTTCATGCGATCTAATTTCTCCGATGCAAGTTTTGCACTTTAATCGTTCGACTAAAAGTTTTCTTAATACAAACGAGGCTCGGGCAGCGCCGGTCGTCGTTGCAATTGCGATCGGAACGGTCGAAGAGAAAGAGTTAGGAACAGAGCGCGGCAATTTCGCTCGATTTTGTTATTAGAACGATCTGCCCGTTCGAACGCTTTCGGTAACTACCGATCAATTTTTAGCACCGTTGACATTTCCATTGCCGGCCCGCGCGAGATTTTATCACGGTCGTATTTAATTTTATATCCAGCAGCTGTACGTAGCGGCAATTTCCATTTGAGAGGCGGCGCGGCCTTTAGAGACGGTTTTTAGTCGAAAATATGAATTGCAAAACTTATATACATACAGCAGGAACGCGGCTGGCGGGCTGCCGTGTGGAAATTGGACTTTTCGAGATTGCCGGTTCTCTTGCTCAAGGAATAATCGTCCGACGTAAATTCTTTTGGCACGCAGACATATCGAAAAATTGATTGATTCTTAATTCTCTCTCTCTTACTCTCGTGCACGCGCGATCTGTTGGTTTCTCTTTGAAAGCAGCGTTGCATTTGTGTTAATCTGCGTGATTGTTTTGTTTCTTGAAATTGTCGCAATTATTCAGCTTTGTGTTATTTGTCCATACCTGAAGAATATTTTCTGATTTCTAATGTCGGTTCCGATTTGGTCTGTTATAATATCTATTTATATTTTTATTTGCGCGCGATGGGTGTGTCATGTTTCTTGGAATCTTCTCTTATTTTATTTTTAAAATTGATTGACGATCGGTGGTAGTGGTACTCTCAGATGATAGCGCTGAAGCGAAGTGAAACACGTGAACTACGTAACGTTTATTACTAGAAGATAGAAACAAAATTTGGAAAATATTTTGCTTGTACTCCATAACCCGGGGCCACAAAGGATTAATTGAATTCAACGTTGAATGCGTTCAAGAACGGATTGACACCGTCACGTGTCACGACGCTGGCCCCACGTTCGAACCTCTCCTCTTTGTCGCCTTTTGCATTTCAATTTCCGTCAGCAGCGAGAAAAATTTTTCCCATTCTCGTCTAACTTCGGACAGCTTACGAAGTTTGTTCGCTGAAACATCGGGCAGCAAAAAATCCACGGGGGAAAGCGGCAGAGTGGGACCGGGAATTGAAACATACGAGAGAGCGATGGAGGATCCGGGACGAGGCGGGCGCATAAAGGGCTTGGCAATCTTCGCGGTTTCACCGGAGAAACCGCCAGCAACGTTATTCCGGAATTACAGTGGACGCGCGTTATTCCGACCGTAGCCACTTTCCTGGCACAATGTCACGTCTAAGCTAGACGACGCCTTTGTGCCGCGGCGAATTCTTCACGGCTAACGAAAACCCTTCAGCGCGCGACCGACCGTCGTGCTTTCGACTAGCTCGGGCCCGGTTCGCCCATCTCATTTTCCTCGCATGAAATTCACTCCTGTGGCCGACGACTCGCGGCACGACCCTCTCTCCCTCCTCCCCCTGGCATAATGAGCTGCCAGACATTACTTCAGACTCACTTAGAACCCGGCCTTGACGAAAGATCTCGGAACAACGACCGACCCGCCTGTCCCAGCCGGATACAGACACCTCGTCGGGCTGATCCTTTTCCTCTCGATGAAATGTAATTCGTGCTTCTTGCGTCGGATAAGATGAAAGTATTTTCCTTATCTTCGATCGTTTTTGGAATGAAGGGAAGCAAAAAAATTCCGAGTCACAGTTGGGACTGTAATTTATTGTGATTGTTGGCATCTCGTGAAACGTCTCGTTGTGATGTTTTCTTTTTTTTTTTATTAGAAATCAGAATATTTAGCAATAGAAAATGTTTTTTCCACCGGAATTTCAATGAAACGTAATTTCAAGACGAAATTGATCGATATTGATCCTTCGATATTGTTTCTTATTGTACTACGTATAAAAACATTCTCCCGATACATGAAACAATTCGAACTCGTCCAATGTTTCGAACAAACAACATTGCATAGGCATTAAGAGAATTAATTGTTAAAATTATTTTAATATAAATAACAAATTGCAGTAGTTCGCATTATCCAATTTCAGCATCGCGTCACTGTACACACACAGTGGGTCATACATATGAAATGAAGTTTCTACAATTTTCATGAAACGCGCGTATCGCATATTCGTTGATTATTATAACCGATAAATAATTGATACGTGGGGACAACAACGACGACTCCTTTGAATTTTACGTACGAATTTGGAGAATTCTCGCGCAAGACGCGGAAGCAGCGATCGCGACACGAACGCGAAATGAAGTTTTTCCATTTTCAGCCAGTAGAGACGATCTATATATACGTACATACATACATACATACATACATACATATATATCGCGTACTCGCGTACCGTCGCGGCAATTATTGGAAGAACGTGCTTTCATTTAATTTCATGGTATTCCAACTATGTTGATTTACCGGATGGACTGTTGCGTACTGAAAATTTAATTAGGATCGCATTGCCTGGTCGCGTGTTGTGCTTTCGATAATAATGCATGCGCGGGTTAATTAATTTGCAGTACCGAATGCACGACTGTTTAGCATTACGTGTGTAACGAGTCGGCCGGTTTTCCCTCTGCCCGAGTTCCGGCTATTCTCTTTCGTTCTCGGCAATTTGTTCAATGTCTATCGCAACGTACAATGCCGTTTTATGTGTTTTACGAGCCTTGAAAAACACGCTCCACTAAATAAATTTAACGCCGCTCGAAAAAAAAAGTATGCTTGCACCTTTGAACATGTATTTTTACGCAGTTATATCCTTCAAAGAATTCAGTATGGAGTTGGTTGAATTAATTTTCTAACTTTCTTTTTCTAACTTTCAGTCAGTAATAAATCAACGAAATTTCTGATCAGCCGCGAGTAAGATTCACACCCGCGTACAGGTGCTTGATTCTATGTTCGCTCGGACAATTTTGTCTAACGTTACGATCATTTATTCTGGACTCATTTGCTACAACATTCATCCTCCATCGCATGGATTATGCATTTTGAGAAATTGGTACACTGAAGGCTGGTGCCGCTTATCCGTCACGCGTCAGAATTATTACGCGTCAAATTGACAGACAGAGTCAGGTTTTTGTAACAAGTGTTATCTGCATCTCTCTGGACGCATCAGAAATACTAAAAAATGCACGTTGTATGTCACTGTATCTTAGATAAATGTACCTATCCATGACAAAGTATTAATACAAGATTTCACAAGAAGAATCGAACCAAATTTTTCACGGTAGGCCAATGAATACAACAGTGTACATATTTACACTGTTGCGATAGATAAAAATTGCTTGAAAAGAAGATAAATTTTAATTCGAATATAATTTTTCAAATACATCCGAGAGAGAAATGTGTTGCGTATGCGGTATACAACGTGTGGACGATACGTACGTTCATCGAAAAATGCTGGTCCGCGTTGGATGAAAGTCGAGCTGCAAAAAGAGGATGCAGAGAAAAGAAGGGGTGGATTATCCGCGGGAAGAGTCGTGAGACAAAGTCCTCTGGAGTAGCAAGGTACAACCGCGAACGAGGGCTAATAACCTAGGAAGTTAATTACGGCCGTAAACTGCGAGGGGGTTGTTTGACTATCCCTTGGTAGCAAGGGTGGCTGACATAACGTGGCCTCGTTATAACAGAGCCGCGCTAATCCCTCGTCTCGCATTGCCCTTTCGAAGCGATCGCACATCGTGAAAAACACCCTCTCGCACCCTGTGTGCCGCAAATCTACGGAAATTAACTCGAAACACCGAACTCAGCCTACGGCTAACCGCGCGCTAACGCCTGTGCAACTATATTCCCCATAATTATTTTTCACGTAGAAACTTTGCTTTGCCATTTGGTCTTTTCTTTAACGCGTTCATCCTTCGACGAGCTTCTCTATAGTTGATCATTTGTCAAGTTTTGGACCGAGGCAAGTAATTTGAATTTTTTGTTCCAATTCTTTCTTTGCAAAAGAAGATCGTGATCAAAGTAAAGATTTTTATTCAGTGATATTCTTATATATTTGGATAGATATTAAATTCAGTTTGTATACTAGTAAAGATTTTATTTGAGTAATTAGAAACTGGTAGGTAGAAATTCCTGAGTGCACTAAGACTTCGTAGAAATGGGCAGAATTCAAAGATTCGTATTTCTTAGCCTATTAGGAAGCAGGTAACAATGTATCATGATTTATCACGATATATCATATCATTTCAATTTCGTGAAATTTCATAAAATTCTAGAATCTACGTGAAAGAAATAACGACGAGAGAGTACCAAGCGCATTCCTTTTAAGGAATGTTTTTTAATATTAGAAAAATATAATTCGGTATAAATGATTGAAAAGCTTCTTCATTGCTTAAGTAAATTTGCAACCGATGAAATGATGAATCGAACTAATTTGACGTGGATTGGATCATATTTCATCTTTAAAAGAAATCAATATGGACGTCAAGAAATGACCGATTTGATGTAAAATAATTCATACTCTGTCTTAGATGTTTCTCCTTCATATTTTCCAATATATCAAGTGCATTCTTGTACACTGAAGTATCTTAAAAACTGTGTAATAACATCTGCCTCGCATTCTCGAGGCTTTGAACCGCGATGCGTCGTTAAACTATCAAGCGTAATTGAGATCGATATCAAAAGAACGACGCTAGTGCTCGTGAAATGCATACAACCCTCGCTGGCTCGGTTAGATCAATAGATGATTCTACTTAACCAAGCTTCAGTTTTCAACCTTGGTGTAAAGCCTCCGCCGCTGCATGCTACTTGCTGCAATTATTTTTCCCTCCGAGACTAATTGCAGACGGAGGGGGAAAAAATGGCCGCACAAAGTTCGGTATAGTTATTTCTATGCTAAAAAATGAAACGGCTCCGATTAAAACGCGGTCCGAAAAAAGAAGTGGAACAGTAGTACTGAAGAGACTGATAACTACGGAGTGGGGGAGAGAAAGAACGAATGTTTACAGTATGAATAATTCATTGTTTCGGTGAAATTGCCCCCGGCACCGGTATGAACAATGAATGAATGCAGTTCGCAATAAGCCGAGAAGAAAATTACACGCAGAAATAATGCTCTGGCTGAAACTTTGTTCCTGCAACCGCCGCGCCCGGTTCTGCACGAGTACCATGTTAGTCCTTGCTTCCTGCGAAATCTACGGACGCATACATCTTCCAACGTAAATCACCCGTACAAGTGTCGTTTCGCGCGACACATATATCCTCGTTTTATTGTATCTGAATGTTGCTACCGAGAATTTATTCTATTTGCGTTATTACGTTTATTAAACGACAGAGAGTTCGAAATATCGCGGTCTTCGGGATTGATTGGCTCGAGCTACGTAAAAGGCAGTTAATTTTATTTCTACCGGATATATTTTATTTCTCTTACCTGTTCTACAATATTTGTCAATTAGGTTTAATACTGAGTTACATTATTGCGAATTTTAATTGAATTGTTTCCCAAAAATTATCGTTCGATAATTCTATCCATATCAAAGCCAAGACTGTAGCTTCGAATTTTTAACGATCGTACAATGTACACGTTCTTCTACGATGAGAATCGTAAAATTATGAGATCTACACTGCATTTAAATTAATTTTTATCATTTTGAGAATTGACAGATTGCTGCGTAGTCTCGACCAATTTTCTATAAACTCGAACGAAAATTTTACTTAAATCGAGAAAATGCTTTTACGTATCAAGTATTTTTCGTTTCTCTTTCGTCTTCGACGTTTCGTCTGGAAGAAATCTACATACAGATGATCTCTGGATGATCAAAAAAGATCATTTCTCTGGCAAAGGTCGGATATTGAACCGTGGTTCCGCAATCGACGCGGGCCATGTTCTATTTCACTGGTATATATCGTTGCTCGCGTACCATCGAAACAATGCGTGTCAGAAAACATTTTTGCGACCGGTTTGAAAAACGTTTCCTTTATCCGTGGGCGCGTGAGCCGGATTGATCGATGAAAAAAATAGGCTGCAATTCTCTCTCTCTCTCTCTCTCTCTTTTCCTAGCTGGACAACGATATCATTCAAACTTGATGAATACTGACAGTCGGTAGGGAACACCGGTTGATTATCTTTATGCGCGGCTTGTTTTGCAAAAACCGCGTGTTTCTAATGGCGGCCGGTGCACACCGATTGAAAATTTTAGCGTTATCAAGGGTCGAAATTTTGATAAATCGTTACGAATTGCGTGGATTAAAAAAAAAAAAAAAAGAAAAAAAGGAAAATGAAAAATAGTCACGTTGTACTTTAACTGCCTTCCCGTCCGCCCCTCCGTCCCTCTAGAAAAAAATTGCCAAAGTCCTTTCAACTGCATAGGTTTCAAATATTTTTTGTTCGACTCTTTATTCCCGTATGAATAATACCGATCGAGTCGATTCAGTCGTTTTTCCTTTCACTTCAATTAGGGATTGTTATTGGTAATGCCGGTTATAAAAGCCTCGTTCCGAATACAATGTATAGAAATAGCTTCCGAACAGTGCTTTCAACCTATTGTGGCGTGCTGCATTTTATACGATGTTGTATCATTTTTTCTTTGTCCGGACTGTTCTTGTCGCTGAGTGTCTCTGTTTGAAATTGAAACTAACATTGTTCCCTAATAGATTGAACTTTTCTCGTTTCCATTGAAACAACGCAATTTCCATTATCTGTTTCGATGGACAGCCAAGGTGGTTCGTTATGCCGATGAATAATAAGACTCTCCGTCTGACGAAATTGATCATTTCGGAAGGGATAGCTCTTTATTTTGTACATGGATTTTGAAAATTTTCCTATACCTATTCTTGAAGTTAAGGTTTTTTTCACGATTCTGCTGCTAAAGTTTGCGAAACGATTTTGCAACATCGAATGTCTGTAGACACAATTGAACGTAAAAATTTTTTGTAAAAATTTGCAAATCATCGATATTAATAATAATATATATCTTCGAATAACAGTGATAACAAGTTTACTGCAAATATTATGACAATGACGTAAACAATTGATATTAATAATTATTAGTAATTGATTAATAATATATATTAATAAATGAATAATTCTATAAATAAACTTGTTCTGTTTATTGAGGAAAAGTTATTAAATCATAAAACAACAGAAATCTATAACACGTTCGTGTCAGCAACTTGTTACTTTATTAATGTAATCAGTTGATAAATTACTACGCGAGAAATTTGCAATTGATTGATTCGGAAAAGGAACAACGATGTTCCAATCTTCTGGGATTGGTCTTTTAGGACCATGAAGCTACTCAAAGTTGTCGAGTCTTGCGTTTGCGCGTCGATAATTGAATCCCTGCAGATGTAAGATTATAAAAACTTGTAACGATACTGATGAGCGATGAATTTAGTCGGCGAAAGAGTGATTTGCTGAAACGTAACTTGCCACGTAATTAGCCAACACAATTAAGCACGATGAAAATTATGGAACGTGCATGCACGTACACGCGCGGTTCTAAAAATTTATCGTATATCTCGAGTGGCTCTACATTTCAAAAAATTTTATCAGGAGACGATAATTGTATTCCATTTATGAAAAATGTAGGACTCTTTGCGAGTAATCAGTTTGTCCTCTTTACGTTAATTTTCACACGATGGTTACACTGCACTTATAAGGAGAAGATGCAATTTATATCATTGGAAACGAATCCTTCGACGAAATATGTTCTAATTGAAAAAAAAGCTGACATGCATTTACGCAAATGTTCTGTGAATATTACCGACTGTATTTATACGAGCATAATCTTGAACAAACCGACGATGATGACTCGTGAGAATGTAGCAAACAATTTTGCCATGGAAAGTTTTCCTACGAAAATCGTTCAATCGATATTTGTGATAGTATTCAAGTACGTGATTATCTTCTCCGTATCGTCATCAACTACACGAAACTTGAATTACTTTTTATCGATTGTACGAAAGAAACTCGATAAACAAGTAGTCACATCGTGCACTTAAATAGATTGCACAATTAGTCGGTTTATAAAGAGTCGAGTCAGTGTCTCCTCTGGCTCAGTAATTCACCATGCTTCGACTAACGATTCTAACGTGTTTCCTGTTCGCCGCGTTGAGCGCGGCGGCGAACCCCTGGTACAAAAATGCCATCGTGTACCAAATCTACCCAAGGAGCTTCAAAGACAGCAACGGAGACGGCATCGGCGACCTGAATGGTATCACGAGTCAGTTGGAACACGTGGCGGACATCGGCGCGGACGCTCTCTGGCTGTCGCCGATTTACAAGAGTCCGCAAGTGGATTTCGGCTACGACGTCTCCAACTTTACGGACATCGAGCCAACTTATGGAACGCTGGCGGATTTCGACCGACTGGTTAAAAAGGCCAAGTCCCTCGGCCTCAAGGTGATCCTGGACTTCGTGCCTAATCACACCTCTCATGAACATCCCTGGTTCAAGAAGAGTATCCAGAGGATCAAGCCGTACGACCAGTACTACGTTTGGCGCGACGCCAAGGTAGTCAATGGGACGACATACCCACCAAACAATTGGCTGAGCAACTTCCAAGGCTCTGCCTGGCAATGGAACAACGTCCGGAAGCAATACTATTTGCATCAGTTCGCCGCTGGTCAGCCGGACTTGAACTACCGGAACCAAGTCGTGAGGCAGGAGATGAGTAACGTGTTGACGTTCTGGATGAACCGCGGCGTCTCCGGTTTCCGCATCGACGCGATCAATCACATGTACGAGGACAGTCGTCTTCTGGACGAGCCGAGCGCAAATAGGCCCGACATCCCCAAAAACGATTACGACAGCTTGGTGCACATTTACACGAAGGATCAGAACGAGACGTACGAGGTGCTGAAGAATTGGAGAAAACTGATGGACGAGCACTCGAATCGTACGAAAACCGAACCGAAGATGATCCTCACCGAAGCGTACGCCACTTTCAATCTAACCGTCAAGTACTACAATTCTGGGTCCACCGTTCCCTTCAACTTCATGTTCATCACCGATCTGAACAACAACTCCAACGCGATGGACTTCAAAAGATTGATCGACAGGTGGGTGAAAGCCGTGCCGAGTGGCAAGGTAGCGAACTGGGTGGTAGGCAATCACGACAACCATCGGGTGGCCTCGAGATTCGGTAGACATCGAGCCGACGAGATGACCATGCTAGCGATGACTCTGCCTGGCATAGCGGTCGTTTACAACGGCGACGAGATCGGAATGGAGGACAGGAACTTCACATACGCCGAGACGGTTGATCCGGTTGGATGCAACTCCGGTCCCGCCAGATACTACTTGAGATCCAGAGATCCCGAGAGAACGCCCTACCAATGGGACAACACCACCAGCGCCGGTTTCTCCACCAACAAGACAACCTGGCTGCCCGTCCATTCGAATTACAAAACTCTGAACTTGAAACGACAGAAGGGAGAGTACTACTCTCACTATCAGATTTTCAAGAGTCTGATGAGCGTGAAAAAACGGCCGGTGATCGAACGGGGCACGTTGAAGGTCCAGGTGTACGATCAGAGAATTCTGAGTATCACTCGCACTTTAGGGAACGATACTGTTATTGTTATGACCAATCCTTCCAACAAAGCTGCCACTGTGAACATTTCTTCCAGAGACGTTCCTCCTGTCCTCATAGTTTACACGGCCGGCATTGGCTCGAATGTTCGCCGAGGTACTTTAGCTTTCTCGAATTCATTGTTTGTGCCCGAATACAGTAGCATTATGTTCACCAGTCTCAACATATATTGGTCAGATCAAAATGTTTGAGCGCCTGTACGATGTTACTGACATCGCACAGAATCGATGGAAGTAATTTTACTTTAATAAATTTTGTCCTATTTATCAATACTTTCATACTTGTAATTTCCTAATGTCTTTCGTTTATCCTCGAACGAATATATATATATATATATATTTTCTTGAAATTAAAAATTATATTATTATATTATTATTAAGAAGAATTCATTATCATTGGTAAAGTGGATCCATACGAAGGTTAAATTACAACGTAAAAAATACACGTTCACGAGTACTTTTTCCGTTTTCGAGTAGAATTGCGATCCACGTTGTTTCGAAGCTGCGTCCCGTCGCTGCTTCACTGAAAATTTAACGAATCTCCGGGAACACGGCGCGGACACCGAACTTTCATAATTATTCGCGCCAGAAACGGCGAAACTACGCGAATGCCTGTTAACAAGCCGCGAAAAGCCTGTTAACAAGATCGTTTAGAACAAAGTGGTTAATCGCGCGTTAGAATTTTTATCGCGACGTGCTGTTGGTTTGTCGATGCGATTAAAAAAAGACTGAATCTCTTCTCTCGTTTCGTGAAATATTAAGCCGCGCGAGTTTTCATCGGCGCGCTTGTGTCCCACAGTTATCACGCTTCTTCGATAAATAAATCAGCGTGCATGCCTTTGAAACGCGACGAATTACTTCGATCTTGTCTCGTTAGCGAGTTACCAATTTCGTCGCCAATTGTAAATCGTTGCTCTAAAGTAAATAGAACACACCGAAGAACACGTGGTTAAAGTATAAATTGACACACCGTGCGCAATCGATGAGAATAATTAATCGGAATAATTAACTAGAGACCTCTCAAAGTCGAATAAATTCGCTGATCGTGAATAAATTCGTCTCGTTTAAAATAGATCTGGCCGTCTTTACTTTCGATGTGCGATTCCCTTCTCGAAGGAAGCTGCTACCGATTCGTTGTTCATTAATTAACTGTCCATTTGTGAATTTAACTGAATTATTTAGCGCCGGTGGAGCCAATTCGCGAATCGAATATTCATAGAATAATTAGAGCGCTGCGTTCTTTAAGTCGGGTGTCCGAGGGAGGAGAGATTTCGTGTGGTAACGTACCGATTAAAATTACCGCGATACTTGAAATTTGCGAGGATTTCAACGAGAACCGAGAGAGAAGAAAAATTAGTTTGGCCAAGTTGGTCCGTTAATTCCACCATAATCCGAAGTTCCCTCGATTATTCCGGGAGAAGCAGTTTCTTCCATCTCTGGGGAAATCGTTATCTCCAAACGTTTCTCTTTTTGCGTACTTCAGACTTCGCGGTACGAATCCTTGACTCGTCAAACACGAAAGTCATATGTTTCGACCGCGAGGCAGAATAATTAATTTCAATTTTAATTATTACGTCACGATAAAAGCGAAACGGACGAGTATTTTTCATTTTACAGCAATGCCTAGTCGTTCGTGTCACTTGAACAACACATTTTTTTCGTTCCAAAATATTTATAACGGAAAGTCGAGCATATGTGGAAAAGATTTTTCCTTATCTCGAAAAGTTTTTGTTTTGCGAAATCGCTTATTTCACACTCCTTTCGTGTACATGAAAATTTAAAGTATTGACAATTTTGTGTAATAATTTTCTCGTAACCTTATGAGAAAATTTAAAGGAAAGACTTTAATTTTCAAGATAATGGCGAAAAAAATTTGTTTGATTTCGTAACATTTTCGAGAGAAAATTATCTTCACTTATCCCCTTTCGAAATGAAAAATATCATTTGTTATTCGTCGTCGAACAAATCGTCAATACGAATACCACTACACGTAACGGTTGTCAAATCTACTGGTCCACGTTTTGAAAAATTATTACGGAGTAGCCGAGAGTAGAATGCAGAGTTAATGTCACTGGCAGGTTGCTCGCGTCACGAATCGCAGGTAACAACATCGGGCAGTAACGGCTTGAATTCCACGAAATTTTCCGTGAAGCCGGTAGCCGGTAGAGAGAAAGTGGAGAGCATTGTTCGGTCGTTCTCCAGAAGACGCAGCGAGGTATGTAGATGGGACGGTGGTGGCGAGAGCTGGCGAGAGGTGGTGATGCCGTTGGAGGCCCCGTACGCATACGAGTGCCCGAGTGGAAATTCTCAAGTTTTCATGCAGACAGCCTCCAGTGTGCACCGCCACGCTGCTGCACCAATCACGTTGAGTGCACATTCTTCAACCTATCCTGCTGTCTCTTGTTCCCGTTATTTCTCTTCCTCTTTCAGACGTCGCCGAGACACTTGGAAGAGATGCGCGGCTCTCGCGCACACCATCGACTTCATTTGTGTACACATCGTGCATGTATTCGCAACGTGCTTTCGCATCCTCCCCGTCCCGTCGAGAATCGACGCAGACGTCTTTTTCTCTTCTCTGCCTCTCGCTGTCTCGTTCTTCTTGCGCGTGTTGTGTGGCGCCTTTGTTCTTCCGGCATTGTACATACGAGTTACGTTTTCTCCGCGATAGGATCAATCATGCCACGTCGCTGCATTGTGCATCCCCTCTGCCCTCTACCAGGATTTGGAGAACGGCTGTCGAACGATAAACGATAAACATTCGTGAGCGATTCTCCGATGTTCTTCGACTCGGTAAAGAGGATCTTTGCTATCCAATTTTACGTTCTTATCAGCGTACACTGACTGTATGGAGAATTATAGTGCACGTTACATTTGCGAATCTCCGGAACTCTCTTTGTTCCAACGAGAGAACGAAATTACCCCTCGACCGGAATCTTCTAACAAACATTGAAAGGTTAAAGAAATCAAACCTAAATGGAAATATGAATATAGATCGTTTAGAATCGACAATTAAAAGGGTACGAATATGTGGTTATTATTACTTGACGCATCATTTTGTCTCGTTGATCCTTTTTCTTTCAAGCTTGGTCGTCCAAGCAGTTACCTTTCGATATACGAAGGAATACTGATGACAAATTCATCATCCCTCGTTGACGGAGAGCACGGTAAATCACGAAATAAGAAAATCCTCGATTTTCACGAAGGCACGCGAGCTCTATATTAAAACACTTCTAGAAATTTCGTTCCTGGGCTAAGTAACATCGCACAGTCATCGCCGGCGTTCCAGCGTGAGCCCAGCAATCTGTACCAAATATTTTGACGGCGAACATCCTGCAACTCTCGTCTTATTTGCCGCGCGGTAACTCGCAAGCTCTTAATTAATTTGCGGCCTCCACTTGGGCCTTCTCCCCGCCTGCTGCTGGCTTCCGGCAGCTGCGTCTTTCTCCCTTTTCGCCGTTCGCTTTCGACGTCTGTTCCCTTCCTTTCATTCCGCGGACCGTGAATTTCCCGAGCCGGGCAAACTCGGAACTTTGCCATCGTTTTCAAAGGATTGCCGTGCGATGCAATTCTCCTTCGCTCCTTTTCTTTCTTCCTTTCTCCTTTATTCTTTTTCCTTTGCCTTTTCTGGTAATTTCATCGTTCAAAGGAGAAGAACCGGCTTGCGCGGCGAGCAAGCGGTTGCATAGGTTTCACGACACACAGAGGAGTGTGTGTTCCTTAATTAATCCGTTAGTAAAGAGAATTAAATTTCGAGGGCGATGTCGTAACACTTGGTTACGGGTTATCGGGGCGACGAGCGGTCGCCTCGTTAGCACGGGAGAGGCTGCATTATCATAAAATCGAAGCACGTAACCGGCCACACTAAAAATAGTCAAACTCACCCCTCGCTTGTCGCGTGAATCCTATTCGGGGCTGACTATCCTTGACTGGTCGAACGAACCTCGTTGCCCGATGCACACAGTCCACGTATACCTGCGTACGTAACAATACAAGTTAAAAATATTCTTCGCTCTTCGCAGAATCGGAGAAGAACGACCAAATAAATAACACGGCCGAAAATATTAAAATATTAAAACGTAACGTCTATCTAAACTACGGATAGACGAGTGGGAGTAAAAAAGTTGTTTCACATACTAATTATTGCAACAAGTATGCTATGTATCTTTACATTTTCAAAATTTTCCACAAGTCAACGAACTGTGCAGTTTAAATGGTCGTTTTCAACGGTCGTTATAGATATTTGTGATATTATTATATTATACAGTGATAGAGAGGGAAAAAAGTTTGGAATTGACGCGCGTGTGACGATTTTATACTAGACGCTTTTTCCATCTATTCCGAGATACACGTGATACATCGCTTTTATTATGCAAGCGATAAATGTATTTTCTCTCGATGAAACTGGTCCCCATTTCTTTCACACATTCCATCCAAAAACATTTACATACAATACTGTCGAACCGAATTTGAAATGGCGCGTTCGCAGTTTCCGAGAATTTATCGACGCTCTGCATAAACAGTTTTAGAGAAATTGTAAACAGGATTGAAGTTGGAAGTCAATTTCTTGGAATATGTTGAGAAATAGGTGGGGCGAAAAGACAACACGATTGATATTTCCGTAATAATTATTAGTCACCTTGGAGAGTTCTACGCAATAACGTGTTCAGTCGTGGCCAAGCCTGCCGCAGAATATTATCAAAGTATTGCTAGCCACGGGACGTGGAAGGAAGTTGTGCCAAGATAAAATTCTTTTCGCACAGTTCTTCTTTTTTACTTTAAAAGGATCGAAACTTTTCTATTTCGAAAATTGCTTCGGCTATCAAAAGAAGCAGGAAAGTTTATAATTTATTGAAAAATGTAGAGAAATTATGGACAAAAGAGGAGCACTGGTCGTCCATCTGCATTGACTATGCATGAAAAATGAGGAATTCTTCGTGCCGCTTCTCGTATTTCTCTCAAACAGCAAGACAAATTGCTCGAGAAGCAGGCGTCGAAACTAATGTCTGAAATGTGCGTCGTGTTATTCATACACGTGAACATCTTGTACAAAGGAAAATTCAGAAGAACCTGCAGCGAAGCACAAAATGGATCGTTTAAACTTTAGGAACGAGCACGTTTGGTTGAAAGAAATGGCCTGCAAAAAGTACGATACTTTTCGATGAGAAAAGATTTAGTTTGGACGACCCTGGTGGCTTTAATTACTACTTCCACGACGTTAGAAAAGAACAGTCGTCAAAAATTTGTCGACAAATGGATGCAATGAGTTATGAGCTGCAATTGGTTATAATGAACGAACAGATGCACAGTTCATTGATTACCGAACGACTGCTGTGATGTACAAAAATTTAATTGAAGTGTTGAAATTAGAGATCACGCAATTCGTGTTGGAGGTCAGAATTTCATATTTCAACAGAACAATGCATCCGTCGATAAAGCAGCAATTGTGACAGATTTTTTTGTACCTCAAAATATACCTGTTCTCTTCTGGGCTGCAATGTCCCGCGATTTAAATATTACCGTAATCTGTTTATCTGCTGGTAATCGACGATTTAATACATTCCAGGAGTTAAAACGCTCATTCCAGAGTGGTAAGTAAAAATAGAAAATAGTTTTATAAATCATTCGTACGGTGGAAGTTATACAGAAGAATGGAGGTTCAATTGCTCATTACTAGGTATATAAACTATATCAATTTAGTTGTCACTGATTTGAAAAATCATTTCATTATTTTCGACTGTTTAATTTTAAATATGTTATCTTTTATTTTATAATAAATAAAATGCCGCCGTTATATTTAATAATTATGATAAAGAATACGAATGACATTAATTACTTACACGTTCAATCGTTCACTGTGTTATACACGCGATAAACACTATTGAATATATAATCTATACCATATTAAACGTTCGTGAAACACCGAGTATAAACGTAAAATTTCCTGAAAAAAAATCGCTCTTTCGTATGATTCTCAATCAGTATTCCATCATTCGGCGAATCTATCAGCACGCAACGCATCGGGATGATCACGGAGCGGAGAGCACGTGCTCCGCAGCGTTTCCAAGGATTCAAGGGCGCCTTGCTCACGGTTCGGTGATAAGCTATCGTTCGATCGGTAAATAGTAAACATCGGATCCCGATTGTTCTGTCGTGTTTGCCAGTGCGGTGTGAAACGTCCCCCCGGAGAGCGTCGATCGAGTGTATTGGTTTTCGCGATCGGCCGGCCCCGGAGGCAGGTCATTCTGTATTGACCGGCGGATTTTATACCTCGGGTCGAATCCAATTATCCTGAATAATTTATCGGCGAATCACAAACGTTAATGACATCGGGCCGAATTAAGCGGAGCTTTGGAAAAGTGCGCCGGCCACAGCCATTGCCGCGGCGGAATACGCTCCTGTCGCCAATTAGTATTCATGTCGCGGATAAAGTTCGCATTTTTACCTGGACGCGGACGCCGGTGGCCAGTTCGATTATCCGCACCGTACGTTCGTCCGCGCGCATTTCCAACGCCGACGCCCTCGATAACTGGCCTAGCCGTTCTCGCGTTTTTGATTGCTTTTCGATCGTTCACCATCGTCGCAGCTACCTCTCTTTCTCTCTCCCGCGACGAATCATCCGCGTTTTCACGATCATGCGTTTTTTCTATCGAATGTTCCGCCTCGGTGCCGGTTTTTTTCATCCATAATTGACTTCTAGCACTATCCCCTTTGAACTCTGTCGACCAAACGTCCGCCATTAGCGATCACCGTTGCTATTCAATCAATATCGCCGATATGACTACGCGCGACGTTTAGTCCAGGGAATCCCTCCCCCGAATCGAACGAGGCACAGCTGTTTGACGATTTTTGATACACGTTAGAGGCATTTTACTTCGACGAGAAGAGTGTTTCTGTTCGTCTGCAAGCGATTGTCGACACTACGTGAAATGGGAGAAAATACCCCGGATCGAAGAGGTATGTTTTGCGGGGGTCCATCAATTCTCCGAAACGTCATCCCGGACGTATTAGGGCGAGCAGTCTGGTAGGAATCATTAAAACTTCTCGAACCTCGAAAGCTACGGTGTCAAACGAAAGAAGTCCAAAGATATATCTCCGTTGGAACGGTAAAGTTTCCTCTCGAGCTCGATTCTTAGCTTCCCCCCCCCCCGTATACCTACCCTCGAATTTCTGTTCTCCAGCCACAACCCCTAGCTTCGAGTCCTGACTAAGCGATATTTTCGAGGAGGTGTCGACCAGAACGGAAAGTTAACTGATAAATAGCGGCTAATACTTCAGGCGCATCGGCGTCTTCTAGAATTTCGGAGCCACTTAGACTCGAGCCGCTCGCTCTTCAGGAGGCAAGCCAGGTTTCCCCGAATTCCGTTGAAATGTTTCACCGTTTAACGCTCTCTCTCTCTCTCTCTCTCTCTCGCTGCATTTCTCGTCGCGCAGTTTTTGCACGCCCTCCCTGTCAACGACGTTGAACGATCGTTTCCTCGCCCCGGGAAGAAGCTTCTTGCTCCGTTGGTGGAAAGGGTTTCCAAGATGATGAGCGGTTCCGAATGAATGAGTCCGGATCGAGAAGAAGGGTTCTCGCGATTTCGCGATAACTGAACAAAGCTTCGGCGCTGATACGGTGGATAGTGATGACCTTCGATTAATTTGATAAACCAAAGTGCACAATCACAATCGAGTCGTACCGAACTCGAGAGTTTAGGTACTTTAGATATCAATTATTGATTTGACTTAATACTATTAAAAGATGAAGAAAGAAATTTTAATTTATTTTTCGCTAAGTTTTGACATTTATTCGCGTCACGTGTACGAAAATCTAATTCTCAATTCTCGTGTCTAGACTGTTTCATAAATCTATATTATTGCAAGGTAGAATGAAATTATACTTTGACAGGTAGAATGAAATTATACTTTGTACTTTAACTCGGAACTGTTTTTGATAATTCGTAATTCAACATTGTGTGTCACGTGTTTTGCTGTTAGCCAGCTCTGTTTCAACTCGCGAAATAAAGTCGTTCGTAATAAACAATTACAATTAAATTCAAGCTTTTACCGTT
This sequence comes from Tetragonula carbonaria, assembly GCA_032399595.1. NCBI lineage: Eukaryota > Metazoa > Arthropoda > Insecta > Hymenoptera > Apidae > Tetragonula > Tetragonula carbonaria. Next base: position 7,442,109 of record JAUCRC010000013.1, read on the forward strand.
TAAACGATTTAAATTAACGTGTCTCCTTGTAACGTAACGTAAATGCGTAATGCGCTTTTTCCAAGTATTTTGTTTATACGTAAATAGCGATCTCGGTGAGATATAAATTAGCCGAGAATTCGACCGTGGCGAATATAACAGCTTTTTTTTCCGTCTGCGTTGAAAGTACCCGGGGGAATCGAAATCTCCGGTGGATATGCGATAACTAATAAAACGCGTCAGTGATTTCTGGCGATTTCGCCACGCGCGAACGTTTTTCATTAATGAAATTCAATTTTCCCCCTGTCGCCTACTTCGTTCCCTTCTTTTTTCCGCGCGCCAACTTCCCCGTTCGCGCGCTTTGATTCGTCGAATAGCGATAGATAAGAGTCGACGCGCGAATCGTGTTCGATTCGTTTGCATCATCGTTAGGCTCTTGTTCGCTCCGACAAAAAATACCGACGTATTAGGACACTTTTTATTTCCAATTATTGCGTTCATCATCGATGGCCAAGTTTTTAGATTTATAATTCTCTCTAAATTTATTGTTCGTGTGTTCATACGTTGCATAAATTTATATATGCATACAAATAGACATAAAGTTTATAGTAATACATCAATAGTTATTAATACATTACACCTTCGTTGCACAATTTATTATTTCCCTCGATCCTGAAACGAATATATTTGTTTCGGAACGAGAATCCCGAATACGTGGCACGCACCAATTTTCAAAAAAATTATTATCATCGTTCCAACGAGTTATTATATCGACGCGTTACATTTATCGACTTGGTTATTGTCGCCGAGCGTTGTTGGAAACAACAAAACTTCCGAACAAAGTCGGAACCGCCTCGTTAATCAATATGAGCGCGTGCAGCGTGCTAATTAGCCAGCTAATTAAAAATATTCAGCGGTCTCCTCGGTCGAACATGGCAAGGAAACAAGAGGAAAGGCGAAAGGGGAAAAAACGGGGCAACGATCGTTTCGAGCGTCATTTCTAATTTGTCAGCCGGCGCTGTTCCGCTTTGTTCTTCCGGGCGATGTTAAACGAACTTCCCTATCGCGTTAAAATATCATCAGTCGAAAGGCACCGGCTCGTTGTAACGTCGCGTCGTAAAGTAACTTAGGGGGCGGCCGTTTCGTCGTGCGCGCGTATATTGTCGCTGCGATGCTTTTATGGTTAATAGCGTGTCATTTAATTATCATAAACGGGACCGGGCCAGTGAGTTTCCAGCGCGGGGCTGGAACTTTTGTTTCAAACGCTCTCTGTAACGATGTTAAGACCGTTCATTGAAACGTCTCTCTTTGAGCATTGTCGAGTGTCTCGTTCGGGACGCGAACAAGCAACTTCCGACGAATTCGCCTCGCGCAGTTCTCCGCGTCTATTCGTCCTGTTGCTTTCAATCGCGAATCGATGGGTAACGCGCGTAACTTCGAGGCGTGCTAAGAAAGTAATTCCTTCGATTAAACAGGTGATTCACTCAACAGTATATTATAGATTCTTTCATCAGTTGCGATGCACAATGTCGCCTTGAGAATCTACTCAACGTCACGTAGACAATTTTACATCTTCGTAAACGTAATTTCGAAAATCGGTTTTACAGAGGAGAAAAACAAGCGTCCTACTTTCACTGTGTTACACGCGTTTTCGAGACTCTTGAAAATCTTAATTCTCGCAAAGATGCGCAAACACCCGCGAACTAAATCCCATTCGTGGATGTACACGAATGGTAGAAAATCCGCTGCTACTCGTTGCTATAAATTTGATAAACCCGAACGAGTGTCTCGCCGTACTCGATTCACGTTACACACAGTCCCGTATGAACTTTCGCGGACAACGGATCCAGTTGCGGCGGTTTCAAAAAGCCATCAACAGGGCGTGCGGGTTGTTTGCGCAGTCGGGTACAAAAAAAAAAAAAAGAAAAAAGTGGCATTGTAACAAGAGCTTCGAGACGACGAATTCACGTACACGTCCGATCTAGACGTGTCTGATCTGGGGAGAGAGTGTGTAACTGGACGCAGACGTGGCTAACTGCATTAGCTCCGTTCCCGTGGACCGGAGGGTCCTTTGAGGGTGGTGTGGCAGCCGAATACCAATCAGTTATGTCAATTGGCCCCAACAAAGTAATGAATGGTAATTGCGAGCCGCCATCCGGTCGCACGTCCATCCATTCGTCTCGCGCCGTGGCGTTTCCACCCCTTTGCCCGATTCCATCAGCCCCCTTCCAACCGTCACGACTTCACTCTCTCATCGATTTTAAATCGTCTAATCGGATTCTATCGCGAACCAGCCGGGCCAAAGGGTTCGATAATCACCCGCTGGTCCGGCTAAACGATCGTCCGGCCTTCGAAACGGCTTACCGCCGCGCTATCGGCGCCCAGATCCTCGGACAATCCTACAAACTGCTCCCTCCTTCCATCGCCGTTTCTCTCCGCTCTCTTTTCCCTCTGATCCCGCATTATATTCCGATGGAAATTCGCTTAAATATCGGTTGAGGCGGTGACTTGCACCGACAGATTGCGAGTTTCCCGCTGCCAGCACAGAGGCACGTGTTGCGAAACTTTGTGACAACGTGGAAATTAAGGTTGTCGAACGTATATGCGTATCAACGAGATCCGTTTCTGATCCTTCCCGAGGGTTCATAACGACAGTAGAAAATGAAAGTCGCGCGGGAGATGGTTCCAGTTTGATGATGACAAATACTCGTGCACGTCTTTGCAAACCATCGTAACTTTCACACTAAAACCGTGTGTTAGTAATTGCAAGCACACATGAAGCCAAAAATCTTTGGACTTTTGTGAAAAAAGAAGAAGAAGAAGAAGAAACTAATAGAGCCAGTAACGATAAGACACTGTAATTTCCAAGAGATATTCACCAGGCGTGTTTTGGGTTACGACGAGTTAAAATCTTACTGTAATAATTTTTAGAAAGAAACGGAGCCAGTCGTGTCATTTTTACACCAAATCTCGCGACGCAAAGCTGGCTTGGACGCAGTCTCCACGCAACAAACACGCGAGAGAAGGCGAGGCTGTTATTCTGTTATCTGCTAATTACGCAAGGTAATTACGTATCTTGTTCAGAACCAGTGGTCGCGTGGCACGAAAAATGAGATTCCACCCGGATGATTACTCTGATTGCACCTATATGCAGCAGCAGCTCGTGCGTTTTATTGCTGGCAGCGAGATATTTTTTGATTCTTCAGTGTCAAGCTAACGCGCGTTCCTCTCTAGCAAACTCGTTATTCCCTGCTTTCATATAATCCGCTCGTTTCTTTCAGCCGATCGTCGGAATAAACAATATATTTGAAAATATTTCGATCATTTGCCAGCTTCTTGCGTCTTCGTCGTTGGAAGCTGGCCATGTAATTACGCGGACAGAAATTTACGCTTTAATTCGAGGTAATTAATACTCGTAGGATAATGGGCTAATAATTGTTTAGCAACCATCTGCGCGAGCGGCACGCACGCCGCCGGCATCGTTAATTTTAAACAACAGTTCCATTGCGGCGTGCGTACGGTTTTTCTCCAGGGAGTTTTTGACCCGGTGTTCGAACGCGTCGGTGATTGCGTCCCGGCAACCGATTTTCTATACGCCGAAAAAAAAGAGGAAAAAAGAAAAAAAATGATGGATTTCTTTTTTCCAACGAGATGACGGAATGGAATTTAGTTGTCCTAAAAGCTAAAAGCGCGGTTTGCCGCACATCGCCGACAGTGTAACGAGCATGGGAAGAAAAATGTCAAAACCGTGTCTCTTGTCAAAATGTGTACGTAGTAGCTTGTTGCAGATGAAATGAATTTGCAATATAAATTTCAACGTTTACAGCTCTCTTGAATTTCAATCGGTGCAATTGGCGCGATTCGTTCGTTGTGAATAACTTTATGATTATTGCAATTGAAATCTTTGGTCGAGCGATAACTTTAGTGATTAATTTCCATTGATCGTGACTTGTTAATTTCGAAATTTCGTTACGTCAAAATTTCAAGTTTCACACAGGAAATACACTCGTGTTTGGCGATCAGTCGTGGTTCGTTTGCCGTGACTTTTTGTAACTTTTATAAATGACTTTTTGAAAAATCAGATATTGTTTCAAACGTACTGTAAATTTCGCGCCAATTGACTTTCACCTGGTGTCAATCCCTTTTGACAGGAAATGAAAGGAAATATTTCTTTTAACGAAATTTAGACTCCGAACCCTTCGATCGACAAAACAGAGATCACGTCGCATTTGGCCAGTTTTAAGCTTTAAATCGACACTTTAAGCTTTGCTCATTCGACACCGCGTTCTTAGTCACGAAATTCCGAACAATTTGCGAAATACATCGGTGTAGCGTGATCACAATTAAAAAGAAAAAAAAAAGACAAGTTTCTTACTTCCTTTGGTAATTTTGCGCGTCAAAATTTTCAAGAGAAAATCTATCAGAGGAGCGGACAATTGCATCGTGCAACACGATTCCGATTAAGCGGATGCGCGACACAGGGACCGGCGGAGGGGGGAGTTACCAATTAATCCAGCCGATCGTAGCCGTGAAAATTACAGAATCAAATTAAATCGTTGTTTACACGGAGATTTCTTCCAGCTGCACGCTCTGTTTATGATCGAGTTCGATTCAATGGCGTTCATATCGAATACCGAGCGATAAACCAGGAACGACGCGCGGTTGTGCTCGAGACATCGGCAAACATTGCCTTCACCCCCCCCCCCCCCCCGATTGTTGGCTCCGGATTGAAATTCTCCGGTACAATTCCGATGTTTACACGTCGCAGGCGTTCGTTTTCGCCTAAGTTTCTTGCGCGTTCTTTCTCGTAAACGCCGTTCTTCTCGGCTCGCACGGCCGTCTTACGAGCCCCACTTTCCATCGAGAGCCTGATGTCTTGCCTCGTTTACCGACACTTTGAAAGGCATCGACGCCAAAATAATGCGCCACCTGAGCCTCTGCCAGACTCGAGTGGTTGCTACTCGCGTCGCTTGATTTATTGATAAACGTTTCCTATCTCCCTCCTACATCGCGCTAATCCATATTCGGTTTAGCCTGCAATCAACTCGGTTTTCTGCTAAATTTTGATCTTTTTTTTTTTTTTTTTGTTTTGGTAGAAGAATGATAGATATCGAGTCGATCGTGATGAGATCTTTAAGAAAAATTTGAAGGCTGTGTGTATTTTGGTAAGAATAAGTTAGAGTTTGCTTTCTTTGAGGCCTCTCAGGAAATTTCGCACAGAGAACTGCTTGTATCGATTGCTCGAAAAATTAATTACGCACATCTAGATACTCTAACGGAAGGAACAAGAGAGAAACTAATAAGAAGGAACTGCTTCATCTTAAAGTGAAATTTATTTTCAATCTCAGCATTATTTCGATAGAATGCTGCTCAGTTCTGTAAAAATACGTAGCATTTAAATTTTTCGCAAATCTCTTCTTAGAAACAAGTCACAGTGTGTTGAAATTTAATTTTTATTTATTCCGAACCGATAGAAGACCATTCGATATCGTCTCTCACTGAAAAAAACAACACCTTATTGATTAATCGTCCCAACATCGTATTTTAATATTCGAAAAGTGCACGAATTCGTCCTAATTAATTCTATCCCTGGTGAATCTTAATCTTGTCGTCGCTGTTAGAAACATCGTAAATTCCAAATCACTTAATGCAGTGAACATTTGAATCGAGTGTGTTTTATTCATCCGTTCAGCGAGGAAACGCGGCGCGATTGTATCGAGAGAGAGAGAGAGAGAAAGAGAGAGAGAGGCGTGCTATTGGGCTAAAGCCTTATCGTTTCTTGCAAATGTCAAACATGGTAGGCGAGCTTGCAGCTTTATGCAAACAGCAGTCGACTACCACGACAAAGCATCGTGGACCCACAGAGTTCTGCAATTAATTCTTCATTCATATCGGGTAAGCACTCGTCGGCTCTGCTGCTCGGCGAAATTTTAATGATAAACGACGTTGGACACTCTCGCGTTGGATACGCAAAAGGGAAAACGCGACGTTTCTAACGAAGAAACGTCGCGTCTACTCTCAATTTACCTGACGATCGTTCGGAGTGTGCCGTTGAAAAATATTTTAGAATCTGTCGCTCGCTACACTGACTCGGATCGAGATTTATCGGGCTTTAAGTGCTATCCCTAGTCGTTGGAATTTCTCCGACTGCAACTTTTCTAACGTTCAGTTGTAAATCAAATTGTAAACAATAACGAATTGAGATATAGCTTTGGAAAAGCTGCACCTATTTTCAAAGATAATGTACAATTAACTGTGAGCATCCGTAGTAACGTTTGTGAGTTCGCAGAACTTTCGTTCTAACGTTAATTATCAACAGTATAATTTTAACCAAATTATGTAATAATTTAATGATCTCGAAATGATATCAATTCCGTTTAAACTGCAATTGGACTAGTTCGATGATCGTTGATTTGTATCGAAACGATTGACTACAAACACAGCGAAGTGCATCAAAGAAGGGATTAATAACTGCGATTATCGTACTATTTGCGGGTTCAATAGGAAAATTCTCCGAATACGCACTTTGTTCCGGTGAATTTCACAGTGCTCTCCTCGCACGCTATTGCAACGTAATTACGCAATGGCGCGTATTGTTCGAATATTTTCCCTCGCGAACGAAAAAACAGGAATTAACAGGACGCGTTTGCAGGATTTTTCTTTTTTTCATTTTTTTTTTATCTCGTCCTTTTATTTTCGCTGATCGGCCATTTCGTTGATAACGACGCGTCATCGAAAAACACGTGATACGCGAGAATCAGGCCGCGTTGTCGATAACAAACACGCCGCTTATGTAACAGCAGCGCGACGAGTATCGGGTCCGTTTGTCGTTCGACTGAATAAACAATACAGCGGAAAGATCACCGCGATAGCGTTTCCATTATATAGTCGATATAGTATCACGAAAAGATCTTACACTGCGGTAATACCGATCCGCTGTACGGTATCAATTAAAGCGAATTTCAAACAATTTCCTTCACTCGATCATTAACTCGGATCCTCTCCATTGAAATCCAAAGGAAATATTGACAGTTGAGTTGTTTGGACTTAGGAGTTATTTTTGTATAATGTATGTAGATTTCGAGCACTACAATGTTGATCTCTTGATTCCGGTGTGTACTCTGACCCTCGGAGTGTTTATTAAAATTATCAAGAATGTAAAACTTTAACACCAGGTGAGGAGCATGTAGTAAATTCAGAGTGCAGTCATCTCTGAACGTATTGTATTTATTCAACATATCGTAGTTTCATTCTCTTTAAAGTCTAACAAGTAGACCAATTCTCTTTAGATCTGATAAGTAGACCAATTGCTTTAAACGTATCAGATTATTTGTGCGATACGGATTAAAGATTCCAAAGGTTAATACACAGACCGCGAATTTTTATATGTATTTGAAATCGAAAAGATGTGGAAGATGTCTAAGGCATAGCGCTTCCCATAACATCTGGCACGTAAAAGAATTTAATTTGCTACTAAAGTTCTAGTTTCTCTATTTTTTTTCAAGTTACATCTTCGAAAATGTGAATTTGCAAAAAATTTATTAAATATAACACATTTGTTGAAAAGGAGGAACAATATTTTTCGAATAGATATTTCTTGAGAGAGCCGATATCAGTATCTATCAAGGGAACATTATAATAAAATTTAGTACAAAAATAGCTTTGTCTCTTTCTCAAAAAAAGATGTCGATCAACATTTTGATAATTCTGATAATTTTTATCAGGCAAGAGTACGCAATTAATATTTAATTTTCCAGAAACAAGTGACTTTACTCGTTTCATAATAATTAAAAAATTTCAAATTAAAAAAAAAATTACTCGCAAGATATCGTCACTTTTGCGTAATTTTTAATTCACGAAATTGATCGATATAAATTGATTTGCGAGACAAGATGTTGAGTGTAGATGGGAATTTGTGGTAAAAAGGAAAATGCGACTTATTTGTAGCTTCCCTCTGCGGTGGCCCTCATATCGCGCGATGTTTGAAATTTATATCTCGACGACATAAATTTTGACAATTACGCCGGGGTGGTTCTACAACGTTAATACAAATAATCCCAGATAATTGAAATGCTGGCTGACTTTCACATATACGTGCGATATTTCTAATATGTACGCGTGACCGCGTCGTATCGATTGCTGGTTTTGCACCGGTGAAAATGCAACATCGACTTCCTATTAAATGCACGAAAAGCATTATACGTCGCGAAATGGATCGTCGGATTTTCAGTCATATCTGTAACATTATGGTCGGCTACGTGTTACCACTGTTGGGATATGTGAAATTGCGCCGCGATAATCCATTTAAAATCGGACCTAATTCGTGGTCATTTTTGAATGAAAGCAAATAAATGAACGGCAGGGACGGTCGTATCGATGTTTCATCGATTTTTGCATTGCTCGCGGTCGCGATTGAACATCGCGTAGTCAACGAACGGAGAGATATACTTCGCCAGTTCCTCCTATTTGTAGCAAACATTCTGATATCAACGATAGAACTGTGAATTTTTATCTCTGTGATACGCGAATGTCTCTATTCGTTTACTCGATTAGAACGTACGGTTGTAACGTATTCTCGTTCCAGAAATTGAAAAGTTTTCGGAAGAAAACTAGGTCGATGCTACTGCTGAAGTAATTCAAATAATTGAAATATTATGAAATTTTTATTCACTTTGTAAATACGAAACGTAACTGATAGTTAAAGAAAGAAAAATCATTTTGCTTTATGAAGTCTTTTTTTACAGAAAATTTTCGAAATTTTATTTATACTTCGATACTTTGAAAATACGGTACGACGTTGAATCCTGTGCGTAAAAAAAAAGGAAAACTTATGAAATTTTTATTTATTTCGTAAAACGTAGCTAATGTTAAAAAAGCATTTTGCTTGGCAAAATATTTTATACGGGTTTATATGGAAAATTCATTTGTACCGGATATTTTTAAAGCGTGGCGTTGGATTGAAGCTTGTACGTGAAATTATTGTAGTAGCGTTAACGTCATTCCGATCGTTTATTTCCTTAAGAGGGAAATAATGAAGAAAAATACTGTAAGCTGCTTGACAGGAACCGCGTTGCTCTGTTGCAAACATTTCAAAATCCGACCACAATGGATTTCACTGGATGGAGATTCCGCCTGTTTGAAATCGTAGTTCCCTTTTACGCGTGCCGTTTCCACCGGGCTGATTCTCATAGCTGGAACTCGCCCGCGCCTATAAACATTGATTTTATTGATCATCGTTGCGAGAAGTAATGTACAGAAACGCGCGCGCCGGTTTAAAATTGCGCACGAACAGTATATCGATATTTGTTTGGTTGAAAAAGGGAAATTTCAATCGTTGTGATTCAAAAAATTCTTCCATAGCTGCTCGACAACCAGTCAATGTGAAACATCGTTTTTCCTTAACATTCTCTGCGAGTTCTAACGTCTGTGTCGAAATTTCGCAAAATTTCTTTATTACTGCATATCGTTTCCTTTCTTTCCTATCTTGTCCCTTTTGGGCAAGTTCGTTTCAGTTTCAACGATTATTTAAAAAATTTAATTTTGGTAATTTGCTTTCTTATCGAACAACGTTATTAGTTAACTGTCATTATCATTTATTCCAATTGGAAATCTGTATTGGTAAGAACAGTATGCGTAGAGATGTAAAATTTACAAAAATTAATTGCACTGGTATTATTCGTTTCTGTTTTTTTTTTTTTTTATTTTTAAAGGAATGCCCACTTCATCAAGATACTTCCTTCTTTAATTATTCCACATTCAAGTGACACGTTCGAAAAATCAGTTAAATCAAACTTACTTTTGTCGGAACGCACAGACTCAAACTAATTGCACCGACAGAACCATTCGGATAATTTAATCGAAGCAAGATATTTAATTAAATTCCTACCTCCAAGATTAAACCTCTTTGTGACGATCCACTGTTCGTATCATCATGCTCGCTTGGCAGAGTTAGCAATAATAACAATAATAATAGTAATAATAAAAGAGAAGGAAAGAGAAATAGAAGAAAAGAGAAAGGGGAAAGAGAGAAAAAGATTCCCTCTAGAATAGTGAACTGGCTTGTTCGACAGAGGCGTGTATGTGTGGGTGGCACGCATACGTGACACCTGGGGCACTCGGAGGGGTGAAACCGTGGAAAGAGCGACGAGACTGGTGATAAGTGCAGCCGTTCGCCGGCAATCCCCCCATTCGAGTAGCGGGGTTCGTGTAAAGTGCTCGCAAATCAGACCCGATAAAATGGTAATCGCGGCCTTGGAAGGAGCGGCGTGTTAGTTGATGCTGGCGAGAGAAAAGAAAGCGAGGGTGCCGAGGTCCTCGCCCGTCGACAATTTCTTCCGACACGCTGCCAATCAATGCTGCGGCGGAAAGTTCCTGCTTTTAAGAACACGCCACACTCTGCACGAACTGCATGGGAAACGTACGAACGCTTCCCGCCGTTCCTTTCCTTTCCTTTCTCTTTTTTCATCACTTCGTTCTTCTCTCTTCTCCTCGAACGAAGGGAAACGATGGAAATGGTGATTATGATGGCCATGATGGATGCGTGTTCCACGTCTGTGTTTATCCATTTGGAATTACAGACGATACGCCACGAAACACGAGAACGAATAAGACCGCGGGAAATCCAAAGGTCGAAGAGGAACGAGTCGAGGAAGAAAGTCGACGGAAATGTAGAGGTCCGGTTAAGTAGCCTCCCGTTACAAATCGTAACCGGTATAGAGGCCGCGATAATGGATACTTTCCCGTTTGCTCGAGAACCTCCACCGTCGAATGAAATATCGCGTATAAGGGTAATGAAACATGAGCAAGGATTACGGAAGATTTTGTCGAGAAAACGGACAATGCACACGAAGCAACTCGAAATTTTTTATAGTTGCCTCGTGTATCTTACTTCGAGATGGACTCTCGAGGAACTTCGTGCAAATACTTGGCTTTTGCTTTGAAACGCAACTTTTACTAAGTGTTGCGAACTGAAACGCAAATATAATCCCTATTGAATTATTATCGTTAATCCTGATCAAGTGTGCGTATATTTATTTACGTCGCCGATATTAAATTTTAACGAACGTGTGTAATTTATTCACGCGCAGAAGTGAAAAATAGAATTTCGAAATAAAAGTAGAAAATGTCAGAATCTTCGATCGTAAAGGAAACAATTTTTTTAAAAAAGCGTAATTGTCTACATTGAATAAATCTGCAATACACCGTAAATGTAGTAAACAATATTGTCAAGTACTCGATATAGAAAACTACACATCTGCAATGAACAAATATTTTTGAAGATTTGATTTTTATACATTGTTACAAACTAACATACATCACTTCATTCATAATGATTGACTCATTTATAATAATTCCCCAATAAAATTTTCAATTGGAGTAAATAGCTTACAATTGACCAACAATCTTTTTCTCTTACGAGTGAACGACTTTTCGAATCACTTTCACACACGAACACTCGCAATTCATTAATACCAAATTTACGTATACGTACTGCGAATGAAACGCGTCTCGAGAGAGAGAGAGAGAGAGAGAGAGAGAGAGAGAGTATTCGCTGCATTAGCGAAAATTCAGTAACCGACGAACGGCAAATTCTGTTTCCATCTGGAGGCTGTAAATTTCGCCGGTTAATCTTGAGGCACGCGGATCGAACGATGGAAAGTTCTAGGGTGGCAACTATTCCGCTGAATCCAATGCGAAATTCGAACTGCCGGGTACACGTAAGGAACAGGATGGGTAACGGCAACATCGGTGCAGCCGAAGTTGGACAAGTTCTATCGGTAGTCAGGTTAACGCGTGCATCTATATGCAGCGTGCATGCAACGCGTTGCAACGTTGCCTAGGCGAGGAGCTAGCGGTGCACGCGCGTGTCGAGCCCGCAGATCGGCCAGGCTATGACAATCACCGTCAAATTGCGCGCGACGCGAAACAGGCGTGGTCCCGCTCAGTTAACTATAACTAATTCCTTGATAATTGTCGGGGCTTTGATCTGCACGTCAACACCCAGTTTCCAGTTCGGCGAGATCGCTATTTAACCAACGCGCGGTACAGGTTCGTTCGTGACAGCTCGCCGCCGAAATTTTCCACCGAGTTTTTCAAGCCAACCCACTTTGTTCGCTGTTTCTAGAACCGTTCCGGCTCCATTTTTTGATTTTTATAACAATACCCGGCGAAATAATCGAACGCGCGCGAAAATAGAAGAAAACTATTGCTAAATATTGCGCCGCGAGAAAAGATCCCAACGGGATTTTAGGGATCATTCTGTACCTGATTCGAAAATAAAAATACTTCATTATCGTTTGAGACGATGGATAATGCTTTCTCGATGAATTATCGCGCTATGCTGGGAATTGAACGGAATAGAATTTTTATGTATTTGTAAAACGTTTTAAAATGCATAAATTACGCACGTACAATGTGCATCGCGCGATAAATGAGTATCCGCGTAAAGTAATTTTCTACCGAGGTTCCATTTTTTAAGTTATATTCTGAGAGATATAAACCACAAAGCCTGTCAAAAGAAAAAAACATTGTAATTGTGAATGCTATAATTTATGACATTTTTACAATATAACTCTCGCACTTCGTTTATGGTCGTCGGCATTTGAAATGAAAAAGTAATATTTGAGATCGTGATTGATTGATTCTCAGCTAATCTCAGTATTTGTTTGTTACAGATATTTGTCTGTCGAGTGAAATCCTTATCTACTTTGAATTGCCTCGCTCGATGAAGTGTGCTCTATCTTCGCGACTGTGTTGGTGAAGGTGAGTTTATTATATTCAGTTGTTGGAAAAGTTCATGGAAAATTTCCAAAGTTCCACTTTTTTATACGAAGGTCTTTTTTCTGTCTTGAAAATTGATCGATCGACGTCAGATTTCTTTCTATAATCGTTTATTCTATAATTTCATTTCTACGGTATTTGATGTATGGAAGAATTTTCATCGTGCAGTCTAATACAGGAATTAAAATCTTGACGAACAATCCTGTATTATTTCTATCTTCTCTTATGTTTATGTTGTTTTCTAATATTTTCAAAATAATGATGGATATTTTGGGAAATAACAGATTCACGACGGTAGATTGAAGCAACACACGAACCGATATTTATGTTTTTCGCGCGGCGTGGAAGCCGTGCGAGGAAATTGAATGAAAATATCAATTTCGCCGGAAGCCACTTGCCTCGATCATTAGGCCAGGGAACGAACCGTTTCGCCCGATATTCTTATCGACCTTCTTAATTCGATAGTGCTCAATTCTTTCCCGATGGACTTCTGACCTGAATTTTCTGCGATAAATTCGTTTCAACCTCCCTCCGGTTCGTAGCAGGTTCGAAGACTTCATTTGTTCGAAATTTCATTCTTCGGGCGCGGAAGATCGAGGTGTCAGTGAGAAAGAAAGAGAGAGAAAGAGAGAGACCAAGCGAAATTGATTTATTGGGAGCAACTCGGGTAACCAGAATCTAGACTTATGGAGCACATTTTTCATTTTCAATTACTTTCCTCTCCGTTCGAGAACTGAGTTTCGCTCCTTTTTAATAATTGCACTTTAATAGAATACCGATCGTTAATGAAATTCGAAATTTTATAAATCTCAAATCAATCGTATATTTCTGCACTTCGACGAGGAAATAATCGAATAATCATTCACTGACCGGGAGGGTTTTTTGTTTCTTTGCTGAAGATTCCATTGAAACGTTATAAAAATTCGAGATCTATGAAAACGTCTCTACGAAATATTCTTTCTGAAATATTTCAAGATTTTAGCTTCTTGAACACTCGCAGACAGCAACGTAAATTCTAGCTTCGAGTTTACAATCACGGAATATTAATTACACTCGAACGTTGAGAAGTACACCATGTTATCTATTACCGGGAGCCAGCGAACCGTCGACTTATCGTTCTCTATTCTCATCAATGAAGAACTGCTTTTTAAACGTGCTCCACGAGAAACGAGTTCTGTCCCGGCGTAACCCGATCAGAGGCAATCGGAAGAGGCGTTTATCAAGGCGAATTGCCTTCAATTGGGACGGAACGGGTCTCGGCAGAGAGAAACAGGGACTCCTCCTTATCTAAGCGAGAATTTCCGAATGACTTGATACAAATGGGGGGGCCGTGGCTTCTGTCACAGTTTCACGCAAAAGGGATGGGAGTCCTCTCTAGTCCACGGAGAATTTATGTATACGAGATAGAGATCGCGGTTTTGAACGTGTGTAACAACGTGTATACCTGTAGCATACATGGAATGCTTATTAAGGATTTAATTAAATTACAAGTCTTTTTATATTATCCTACGTGTCTTTGTTGTAGTACATCCTTTAGTAGCTTATTGTTTAGCATAGTATGTATGTATATATATAGTATATATAGTATAGACAAGTCTTGAATATTACAGATTTTTGAGTCTGCGAACTCGCCTGATGCGAATATTTAAAAATCAATGTACAAGAAAAGAATTAGGTTCTAAGAAATGTTACCTCAATCTTGTTTCTGAACAAAAAAGTTTCACAAGCTCGACGGCTAAGCTTGAAAGTCTCAGAACATTTTTACTTTTGATATTCAATATTCATCGTGGATAATAAAAATTTTCATGTTGCACGTGTATTTTGTACAATTTACAAAATACAATTTACGCGTGCTTTCTTGTACGAACAATGTTCATACAATGTTCCCCATTTTGTAAAGTATTTTTCAACGAACGTGAACACGTACATTTGCATACGCGTGAAATAGAGACCAGTCTCGTCGAATGAGCCTCATGGATCGGCAGGAAGCGTTCATCGACGAGATCAGGCTAATGTGTTCGTTGCATGTGTGTAACACAGTTTATAGGCTGCGCATAAGTTTCATACGTGCGTGGCGCTCGTACGAAAATTTCGCGGCGAAGGTTTACGAGCGAACATCCACACCATGCGAGTGCCGGTGAAAATTCTATATGCCATCTTCTTCCGTTCCAGAAACTGAGTATTATCGCATTGTAATTTCCCTTCCTAGGCTAATTGAATCCAGCGAATTGAATTGAAATGAGAACATTTTCACGGCGAAAGAAATATCAGATAAAGTCGTGGATTCAGCAATCAACTTTGCGAAATTGAAAATAATATCGAATGTTATCGCAATTGATATGCCTAGCATTTGAAATCGAGAATCTCACAAAGAGTAAAAAGTTAAAATTAGCCTGGTTTCTCTGAGAGTTTAACGATTCACTGATCTGCTATTTTTGATTCCTGATTTACAAATTGATTGAAATCTTAATTATTTAGAGTGAAGGCAGAATTGGTGTGACGAAGAATTTTCAATCATTTCCTTTTATTTAATAAACGATCGATCGGTCGTGACGGGATGTTCGTTAAATTTATTAACATCGATCTTCTATGTTACTTTCTATATTAATTTCTAATATTTTAAATCGTCAACCGGCAAATCTCGAGAATCGTCGATCCGAGTATAATTTTAGAAAATTCGAAACGTTATTAGCGAACGACAGATTTACAAACTGGTATGCAATTAATTCACGAAGCAGTTGTTATACACCTAAATCGTTAACAACTCGGGAATATATTGGATTATTAATGTAAGAGACAGCTTGAAATAATTGCGAAATTATTTCGTTGATCGATCATCGGATTCTAGCGAAGTTGTTGCTTTGTCGCGATTTAGGTCACTTCTCGGCTGCAACATTTCTGGCCATTTCGGATCATTTTGTTCGGTGTGCCGCATGTTTCAGCAGATGCACACTACCAAGTCGATGAAATGTCTGTAATTTCCGGCCAGTATCGATCCTTATGTTTCTGCCGAAGGTATGTTTACAAGAATGGTGGAAACCTGAATGGAGAATCTCGCTAGTTCTCCCGAAATGCTCCCGAAGTTCAACGATTGCTTTGTCGATTCGACGTCGAGGATCAATATGTTGCTAACTGTATCGATTCTTTCCCTCTTCGATTTTAGCGCGAACCGATTTGCATAAGCAAAAGACAAACAAACGGTTAAACATAATGTATAAACGCTGCGACAAAATGATCCGCCTTGAGATTAATTAACATTGTTGTCTTTCTTGTCGATTGAAAGTTTCCTTCGTATAAATTTAAAAAATTTAAAGAATTGTTGTGAATAAATCATTTGGTATTTTCTCGAATGCATCGAGTAAAGTGCAACGGCAAAGTAACGAGGGAAAATTTACAAATGGGATGTATAAACTCGTAATTTTGAAATTACGTGAATGCGCTGGCTAGTCGAAGGATTTGACGAGAATCAAGATGAACGTATGATCGGTGTTCGGATTATCGAAGTTAAAACGAACAGAACGAGAGGGATTATCGATGTACCGGAACTGGTTCCCGATTGATCGCATCCGAATGCAATTCACTATTGGGAAATGCGTAGTCAGCCCTAATGCAATAACTAGGCACGGCGATCAAATAATACGTTCCCTATTAAGTTTCCGTTTAAAACGTGCGAACGCAGCGTTTATATTGTATTTTCAGCAGGAACGCGAGAATATTCATAACTCTTGGAGGCTTCGATCGATCCAGAAATTATTTACCGACCAAATTGCCTGGCTATCCGCTTCTGTGATATTATCTCGCGGCCAAATTGGTCGTCATGGGAATGGTGTTTAAGGGGCATCGAGAGAACCTCGAGGGTTCTTGTTCTCCTCGTGGGAGACGGTCGCTTTCGCCGAGCGAAATTACGCGCCGTGTAAACAGGCCACGGTATTGTCAGATGCACTGTTACCTCGTTTATGCTTTTGGGACGTCAATTACTACAACTATTCGTCCGAGTTCTCATTATCCCTGGCCGTGAAAAGTTCAATCACTGACACGCACGTGTCTATTCTCAAATAGTAAAACACTGTTTTCAGTGTTGCGTTCGGTTGTTCATTCCCGACGAAAAATCTTAGGGCAGTTGCTAGTTGTTTGTTTCGAGGGTGATTGAAAAATTCAATATGTACAACAAAAGACTGCAAACTGTTAATATATCAGGCACAATTATGCTTTTGTATGAAAAATAAAACGAGCCGTGAGACTTGAAACGGAGTAGCTACGTTTCTTCAGACACTTTGAACAAAACAAACTTCTTTCTATTATATTTTTCGGTGAGATAATT
Source organism: Tetragonula carbonaria (assembly GCA_032399595.1). Taxonomy (NCBI): domain Eukaryota; kingdom Metazoa; phylum Arthropoda; class Insecta; order Hymenoptera; family Apidae; genus Tetragonula; species Tetragonula carbonaria. The sequence goes on from JAUCRC010000013.1 coordinate 7,459,189, forward strand.
TTCCTACGAGGATATAATATTGGAAGCAAGATACTTGTTTTCTTGAAGAAACTGTCGTTATTTCTCTTGAAATTTATTCAATTCCTCGAGCGGGAATTTTTTCTCAGCTACTGTTTGCTTTTAGTTCGTATATTTCTGGAAACACGCTTCGTAAATATGTACTCACATACACGCTGTGATTCATACACGAGACACCATCGTCTTTGAGAATGAATTTCGACAAACAAAGCAGCCCTGTTCGAACTTAACACGAAACGGTTAACGATTCGTTGGCGACAGAATCGATGAACTTTCGCAGTTTATTTCAGCCTTCGTTTCTTAAATATTTTTTTTTCAATTTTCTGCCGTTGGGAAACCTGTCAGACACGTCCTCGGCTCGTTTGTCGGGACGACAAGAAATAGCCAAGCAAGCTGAAATTTGTTTGCGAGCGAAATCAATAAAGCGGCCGCGTAAAATTAATCGTAGCCCTCCTGTTCCGCTCGATTCCGGAAATTCAATTACGCGATTGATACTTCAAATAATCGGCCGTACGGAGGACAAAATCAATCATAGCGTTGCGTTAGCATTCGGAAATCGTTGTACCGTTCCAAATTAAATTCAATTGTTTCGTCGTAAATTAAATCCGATTCTCTCTTCTTGTTTCATTCAAGCTCGTATCTTTTCATCTTCGAAGAAAACGGTATTCCCTTTTTCGTTCCGAGGTAATTGAGACGAGAATTTCGCAGTTTCTATTATTGGCAAACTTTATTATATATTCCAGAATGTCAAAAAATTTCCAGCTCGTTCGATCGTTCAGACAGTTCTATTGGATTTCGATGACGGATTGGATTTAGGTAATCATAGATCTTCTATGAAACAGACAGTTCACTAATTTATTTATGTCATTTTTACACGAGAAATTATTTTTAGATCTATACAAAATCAGTTGAAATCGTTATAATAAAAACCATAAAGAGAATTGCATAAGAAAACACGTGTAATATAAAATTATGTCTCAAACCAATTAAATTCATGAACGCCTGTTTCACATTTCGAAATGTTTTCATCCTTGATGAAGTTATTCAAACTTTTAAATAAATCACAATCTACGAATGAAAAATGAATGCCGCAGAACTTTCTGTTTCGATCTTGTAGTTCAGTCTTTAATCTATCAACTATAATTACTGATACGTGCGATTAAACGTCATCGTCCAAGGTTTCTTCCTATCGATCAATGCATCACCAGTTCAGAGTTATTTAAAGGAAAACTAAAGACTTGAAACTCAAAGGGAATTCAAACGTCAAACTCCGACTGAACTTTTCGGAACGACCTAATACTAAATAAATAGACCATCTATACTTTGACGAGAACTGGTTTCCTTCGTTCGTGACAGACTGGCGCACGAAAAGAATTTCTTTATCAGGTCAGATTGCCATATCTTCCATGGAGAAATGGTCTCTCGATTCCCACGAACAATCCACGGCGAAATCCGATTTTTGCATAGAACGCGGCACGATAGAGAGTAATTTACGCGATATGACATTCGCGGGGGTCAAGACAACAGAAAAAACTTTTTTGCATGTGCCCCCTTCCACGACCCCGCGATCTATGAATAATGCATCGATTTGGAATGTAATTCATGAAATTCAGATGTGTTTATGTAACGAAATTACGTATTAAATTTCGCTTATTCCATTATTAATATTCCGCGGCAGGCGGAATCCAGCGGCACCAACCGGATAAAGTAGCTCGCATGATTTGAATAATTTCAGAATTCCATCGATCAAGCACAACTGCCGGCATACTTTTCGATCAAATTGACATTCCGCGGAAGTTCGTCGTATAAGTAGCTACGCTGGCGAATGTGTTTCATCATGCACGTGAAATTCTTTTGGCAATGTGGAATCACGATCGGCCTCGCTTTGGCAAAAACGTTCCTGCAGCTTGTTCTAGAAACTAATTTGATAATTGTTTCTCGTTTCCAAATAACTAACTGAGAGATATAAACAAGAAAAGAAGAAAGAAAAAGAGTACTGTTAATTGTTCTTTCGAAAGTATCCGAACGCTCATCGCAAATTTCAGTACTTTAATATTCGGTAGTATCCAGTGGAACATGCTCAAAAAATTGTTCAGCAAAATGTAAGCACGTCCAGTTGAAATTCTTCAAGTTCGTTCAAAAAAATTGATGCATTTTTTCTTTTTCTTTTTTTTTTTTTTTGTTTCTAACTAACTTGCAAGCGAATTCGTTCACGTAAAGCAATAGCTTTCGAAAGTATTCGACCGCTTACCACAAAGCTTCAATATTTTATCACTTTGCGGTATTTGCACGAACGAATTTGTGTGTATCATATTCGCGACTCGATCGATAGAACTCGTTTAAACGAATCTCTCCCCTCGATCGAACGTATTCGGTGACTACAACCAATCACGTGATCCGATCCCCTTGATAAAACGCATAATACTTCATTTACTCTCGCGAATCTCTCTCTCTTTCTCTTTTTACATTGCAATCAAACTGTCGACAAGCAATCGAGAACAATAATCGCGGCTGTCAGAGCCGTTTCCGCGCAAGAAAACGACGCCGATCTCGCTTAAACAAATCAGCGAACGAACGAGCGAAAGAAGAGTATCGAGGACCTCGAATTGCCATTAAATGGCGAAGGACGAAGGGGACGGGCGACGATGACGAGAGCAGGCCGATCGTCGTTAACGAAGCGCAAACGAGTCGAGCAAACAGTTCGGGATCGAGAAGGAGGTGACGCGCCCCTGAAAACAATGACTGCAGGCTGCTTGCTCGCTCGCTTGCTGGCTGCTTACTTTTCAGCCAATTCGAGCGCGCCGTTTCACCGTCGTCTCTCCCCATGAGACTCGGCAACTTCCGGATAAATGAAATGCGCAGCAGAAACACGATGGCCGTGAAAAGGGGGCGAGCTCGATTGTTTCTAAACAAGTATGTTGGCAAACTCTGTCGCGAGACGCGTCTACGCCTCGGGAGAGCCCGGTGAAACGCGATAACGTCCCGTGTAATTAATTCGACAGGGTTTGTGTCACGTTCTCGCTGATCGAGGGCGGCTCGGATCGATCCTGTTACACTTCTTGCACGGGTTTGCGAAATATGGATTTGGAATTTCGTGGTGCTGGCACGACGAGCGGCGTTGCTTTGATAATGGTGCTTATTAAGCCTGATCGAGTTATGGTTGATCGGAAAGACCTTCCGCACCCTTGTGCAACCCTTGCGCACGAGTAGGGCGAGCGTAGAACTCGGGTACGACGTTCGTCGTGCTTGTGTTTGATCCATAAATTATCCATGGAAATGAGTCTGTTCTCTGGTCATACGTTGTTCGTGAAATTTAAGAAACCTTAATCCTTGTTGTCGAGTATCTCTTCAATGATAAATTCGACCAATTAAAAATTGAATAGCTTGAAGGAAAATTCTCAAATTGATCCCCTTGTGAAAAACAGATATTAACGATTGCTTAAATACGATAATATTTATTATATGAAAAAAAACGTGAATTTAACAGTATTGCACGTCAAATGTTGGCGTTGGAGTACTCTCTGCCGTCTCTTTGTATTTCTGACGTTGCAATGAAAAATTTACAAGCTGAACAGAAATTTAAAGTAAAATTGTAACTTCGCTCGAGAACAATTAAACACGAGATGTTTCAAACGTAAATTTCCCAGAGCTTAAAGCACGACGATAATTTTAACGAGATAGCGAGAAACTGTGAGGGATACTATTTGTCTTATATTGTTGGATAAAGAAAAACAAGAAGAAGAAGAAGAAGAAGAAGAAAAAAAAGGAAACGATTCATACGACAGCACATGCCGTCGTATACGCATTTTTCTCCAGTTTACGAACGATTCTCCTCTTACACGGACCAGACAGTGTCGGCTTCGAGCTTCCCTACGACGAGCAACCCTGATATCGTGACTCTTTCGCCTCCGTACACATCGTCATTTGCGATATTACAGTTCACAAACTGTCCGGCAGCGAGGTCCTTTGAGATGTCATTGTTCCAAAGCAGTTCCGTGCAGAATCGTGTGAACAAAAGGGGGTCGTGTTCCCTGCACGCTGTTTGCGATAACAGTATCCGTCTATGCCGCGTTACTTCGCCGCTTCTGTATTTCACTGCAACGGATCAGTTGCCAAGGGAAGAAAACAAAAAAGGTGGAAAAAGGGTGGGAAACCTTGAGTCGCTTGGGTATTGAGCCTGCTCCAATGCTGCAGATGTTAAGGGACTTTTGATTCCCCGAATCAGTGACGGGAAATTTAGTCTCTTTCGCGCATCGATCGTAAGATGCAAAGACATCTCCTCCATGTTAGAAGATTACAGGGGAGTAATATTGTAAGTCATATTTTTTTTTTATCTCTTTCACGAAATCTACATTGTTTCATAATTTTTTGGGGAGTATAAAATGAAATACTTTGAAATAATTTTGATAATCCAACACAAATTATCGTATTCGTCTAACGATATTATTTGGAGAGTGCACTATCCAGTTCACTTAAATTGCGTTTCGTCTGATTTCAAAATTTATCTATTTATTTTTGAATATTTAAAAAGTTAGTCGGTGAATTTCATGCGAAATTTTTTGGTTTCGTCCTTTGTTTTTTAAACTCAATATATTTTTGCATGTACCATTGCAAAAAAAAAAGAGGAGACCGTTTAAATTCTAGCTGAAAATTTTAATGTCTAAAGTTTTTTCCAAACCAATCGATCCGTATATCCGAAACGTTACACAAATTTTTCTCGGGATTCTCTGACGAAACTACTCTCGAACCAAAGATTAAATCGCCGTGAGCGCGATTTCGAGGAAAAATGAAAAAAAAAATAGCAAGATGTATCGTGTAACGTTGGATAGTATTAACTGGAAAATCCGATATTCTTCTTGAAAATAAAAATAACAAAAAAAAAAAAAGGGAATTATTGCGTATATCCGATACAGGGTAAAAAGGGACACAAGCACCCGAACGAGGATTATCCGAACAAAGAACCCTGACAACACCGAAATTCGATTTCCTCGTGGAAACGAGAATAAAAATTTTGCTAAAATTTAGTTGAAGCTAACGTGTCGACTCGTAGTTTCCGTTTCAACAAACAAAACCGCTTGCTTTTGAATCTAAATATTTCAATTTTGCCGTCGACATTTTGCAAAAGTATTCGTTCATTTGTCATGAAATATTTTTGTGATATTACCGTGCGTATTCACGAGCAACAATGAATATAGATGCATACATACATGCAAATATAATGTATTTATTAGTAAAAATATCAGTATTTTATACAGATTCATAAACTTTTATAAACGAAATATTTTGTCATTATATACTCTTAGAATAGTTGCACGATAGTTGCAGCACACAACTACAACACATAATATTCGTAAAAGTGTACGAATACATTTGCAAAATGTTACTTGTCAATTATACCGTACTTACGCTGACTATAGCTCACAATTACATACGACAATTTGCTACTGTCGTTGCTTGGTCGAATTTTCAGTCAAATACGGTGTACTAGAAATTACACGAGAAATCTTACGCGAGATCCTCGTAAACTCGATCGTTTACAAGGGGCGGCACAAACGACCCGATTTCCCAGCACGTATTTTTCGTACTGTGTTGTAACCCGGAGGGACGGGGATGGAGGGGAGAGGGAGAAAAAAAGCGGTCGCAGCGCGGATTACACGAAAAACCACGAACCCGAACCCCGTGAAATCCGAGCATTGCCCGACGATATCTCTCGAAAGCAATTTTACGAGATTTTCCAAATTCTTCGTGCCTCGGCTCTCCCCTTCCGGCTACGCTTCTAAGCCTGGAAGTTGTTAAAGTTTTTGCAAAAAGCAATTACCGTCCGACTAATTTTTGTTGGTACTGTCGGTCGGTGCTCGAAACGCGCCGCGGTGGTACTAGCGCGATAAAGAATTGTTCCTTCTGCGAGAAGCAGAAGCAGAAGAAGAAGAAGAAGAAGAAGCAGAAGAAGAAGAGGAAGAAGAGGAAAAGGAAAAAGAAGCTTGGAAATTGTTTCTTCGTGAACTTTTAATGGAGGATAATTACGCCGCCTATTCCCGGAACCTCTTCCGCGGGATATTTCTATTTCGAGAACGTTAATCCGATTAAAAATTAGATCTAGCCAATTTGTGAATCGTTTCTTTCTTCTTTCTTCTTGGCTGGGTGCAAATATTCAAATGAAATGCGCGACTACTTGTGTAGTTTACGAACGGCATTTAGGAAGTTTTATAAGGAAGTTTCGTCACTCTCCGGCTTGATTAGAAGACTCGAGAAGCTCGACTCGTTACGCCGAAGGTTTCTTTTTTTTTTCCCCCTCAATTTTTACTGAAATATTACGAGAAAGATCGTGTTAGACGAGATAGAGTGGCTACATTATTTCCCTTGCAGGCGCACGCTTTAATAATTACTACTGGGACGAGACAGTCTTCGTGAATTACACGAGACATCGCAGATTGCGCTGTAATTTATTGCATTTACGTCTCCAAGACGTTAAACAAAAAAAGAAAAAATAAAGAAAAAGCGACAGGGCCCGTATCTTGAAAGTCGATTAAATACACGTGTATCGATTAAATAATTGCACGAGGCGGTCAACTGACGGAAGATAAAGTAACACGGTACGACGGTGTGATCGACGTGTATATTTTAAAAAGGTTGAGAGAACTTGTAGTAGTCGGTTTGCAAATTTTTGCAAAATTTCATTTTCACTTAACACATTAAAATTATTAAATTCATGTCAAAGTCTTATTTTCACTTAACACATTAGAATTATCAAATTCGTGTCAAAGTGATGAATTGCAGTTGATTTCCTCTTGTACTTGTGAAATTGAAACGCTATTATATAGTATCCTTTTTAAATTGTAATTCGTTGCAATTTATAAACAATCTTAGAATTCAATTACACGTCATATTAAGTATGAATATTTACTAGTCTATTGGACGTTTCAAAAACGATTCTTTACTTGCCTCATTTTACAAATTCGTCTTCAAAAAATGGACGAGAAATGGATCGCACAGTTTTCTTCGTGTAACGTATATTCAAGCGTACTTTCCAGTATCAAATTCAGTATTAAATGCAGCACATAAATTTCTAATATTAGCACGTAAATTTCTAACATTAAAATATCTAATCACTGTGTCAAATATGACATAAGATGTCGTATACGCTTTCACTCGTCTAGACGTAACGTATTTTTGCAGCTGATTTCTTCGCAAGGTGTGCAAAAATTTTCACGAGTGGCTGTATATCTTAAATATTTACCTCCCCGTGAATTCCACGGAGTGTTGGAGCCGTCGAGATGGAAAGATTAAAAGAAAGATGAAGCGTTTTACTACGATGCAACGAATGCAAACACAACGTAACTCCTTTTTCATTCTCCTGTCTATTATTTACTGCGAAATCGCAATATTCCAGAGTGACCGATTAGAGCAAGTAATTCGCTCGAGCCGTTGTTGGCCAGTGAAAAGATCCGTGTAATGATACATCTAAATATTCGAGTAACCCGTGGGTTCCTTAATTACTCACCAAAGCTCCTTAGCGCAAGTTTTATCGAAATGAAGTCATTATACAAACACCGGCGACGGAATCGCGGGAAATGCTGTTGAGCTTGATAAATTCGTCTCTCCTTTAATCACACGCCACCGGTTTGCGTGTTATGCCACCCTCTGATCGATAATCCGAAACATGGCAGACGCACCTCCCAAGATGTTCTGCGAAAATTATTAATTTCGAAACAATGGAAAAGGAGGTAAAGAAATAACAGAGGATCCTCTGTCACTCGAACGTCCAGGCAACGTTTAATATTGGAGTACTTTGTTATTTGAACAAAATACCCGTCAAACGATTGATTTTTCCTTTTCAACTACTAAATTACTATTAATTTCATTGGAAATTCTATTTCATTGTTCGATCGATATTTTTTTTCGATCATTTGTAGCATAATTCATTTTATTTGCGAAGAACGAATCTATTGATATCTCAGCAAATTTTATGCTGGCAAATTTCGTTTGTTTGAAAAGAAACAAGTAAATATAAAATATAGGATGCCGAAATATCGAAATAAATTTGAATATTTTTTTTATCTCCTTTTGAACAAATGAAATTTAATATCTGTTGGGTGATTATTTTATCATCGGTGGATTTCATTTCTGTCTGTCAATTAATTCGGATAGAGGATGCTCTGTCGTATGAAATATTGATACAGTTAATTACAGTGATAGGAGAATGATATCGAGCCACGCCGATTTTTGATATGTTATTAATTCACAAATCTTATTAAGAGCAAAATGTGCTCCGAGTTGCTCCGCGGTCTGTCCGATATAAGTATAGCTCGGGCATCGCGGAATTTTTCTCGAGTTAACGAGACGATCATTAATCACTGTACTAAGCGGACGCCAGAAGAGCCACCTGAAACGTATCAGATCGCGGAAGCGTTAGCGTCTTAACATTTAGGCCAACGAAACGTAGAGTGACAAACTGTCGAGGATCGTTCTTTATTCATTAACTCGTCTGGTTCTATTTAATCACCGATGAGCTCCATTCACGTCGAACGAGACTGGAAATCCTTTAACGAGAGAACCGGAAGATAACTAACTGACAGCTCAATTAAATCTACGAGCCATCGAATTATAACGTAGCTTAGACCCGACGTCAAACGAAACATCTCGAGTCTTTCGGTTCGAAAAATTGTTATCCCGCCAATTTGCATTCTTCCCGATCGAATGAATTTGCGGATTTTTATGCAGATTTATACTTTCGCTTGGGGTAAAAAATTATTTCACGGAAAATTATAAGAAGCACAATTCATTGGATATTTTATATATTGCTTTATATTATTATACGAATTACGTGTGACTTTAAAGTTTCGAATGCATAAGAATCTATTTGAAAATGTTCGTTTAAATTCACTTACTGGTCTGATCGACGTGAAAGGATAACATTTATGAATTAAGCAATTATATAGTAAAAGTTGGAAATTTGAGTTAACTCGCTCTCTTAGCCTTGGAGCAATTACGTCCTACCTCATATATTATTCCGATAGTTTCAAAGGCCTTTCTAAGAAAAGGAATAAAGGAAAATACATGATCATCCATACGAAAGACTGCAAAACTCAACCATTCAACAAATTGTCGTGGAGCCAGACAACTGGGGCGTGAGACACTCGCAGAATCGCTAATCGTTCTCGCAGACGATTTCTAAGCTGGTCAGTCAACCGAGACGACGCGAGAACGCAGTTTCGTTTCGTTCGCATGGCGAACATTTTGCTGTTTGATTTCGTTGAACGACCGGTTGAAAACGCGAACGCGCAGGGTCCTCGTGTGTACGGGTACGCGTTGCTGTTTCCCGGTGAAACGCAAGTAGCTCGCCGGGAAGCCGTTGGTACGCGGAAAGAGAGCGTGGCCGCCTGCAACGGGGCGCGATCCGTCTAAAGACGTCAAAGTTCCTGCCGACTAATTACCACGCCTCTTGCCCCTCTGACAGCCAGACAGCCGGTACTAATGCGACGGAGTGGCTCTCGGAGCGCCGGGACATCCGTCAAATCTCATTTGCCTGCCTCTTACGGAGCCAGTGTTTCGCCGACTGTCGAGATTTCAGCTCGATTCCGGCTCGCGCGACCAGCAACGAGACTCGTTTAGGTCCGTAGACGGAGCAACACGGCCAATAATAACCGGCTCGGCGGGCGTAAAATTAGTTTCTGATTGGATTAACCCGACCTAGTCGACCGACGGCTGTTACTCTCAGGCTTTTTCGCCAGGCCGACTATTTTCGCGACGCCAGACAAGCTTGTCAGTCGGCGACTGACAGTCTCCTCCTGCGTATTTATACGTGTACGTACGTATGCTTCGCAGCACGTGGTAACTCTAACTTCTCAGCTTGTTAGAACCTTGTACGAATCGAGCGATATGAGAGAGCAATGACTCGGGAAAGAGTGAAGATGGTATATACGTTAGTAGTCGATATAAATTGTGTAACTTGACCGCTTTTAAAGTATTGCAATTAATTGTTGATCACGTGTCTAGAGCATTAGAATGTTTAAAGCGTTCTACTGTCTGAAATTTCAGCCATGAATTAACGTAGACATCCGAAATCAAGTGATCTCAACTGCCCCACAAAGAGGTCAAGATAAATTATTAGATAGATTATCTTGGAGGTCTCTATGCCGGGGTTATTCAATTCACTCGTATTTCCTGCTCACTTGTAACTCTGATCTAATCTTCGGGGGAAAATATCTGCAACTGAAAACATCAATTGTCGTAAACGATCGCATAAACGATGAAACGATAAAGGGAAAAAAGAAAAAAAACGCGTGTCAGAAGAGTATCTAAATACGAATCTGAACAAAAATCATCGACATGTTAAACACGTAATTTGAATCTAACGATATTCAATTTCGATTCGATATTTCATTCGACGTTTCAATATTCAAATTGGAACGAAATTCCACGTCGAAATAAATATTCCACTGGCAGCGCCAATAGCGGAGTCGACCGCAGTCTGTAACGCTATTTGATTCGAACGCCACGAGTCAGGATGTGAAAATCCAGTCCAGCTGGCGTCGAATCGTCAAATTTTCGATTCCCCTTCGGCCTTCTTTCCCTCCGTTCTCTCTCGATTTTCGTTCGGTAGTTCGCTCGGGTGTTAACTTGTCCTGTAAGTTACGGTTTAACACGCGAGATACTACACGGACGCCGGGATTTAGGAAGTGTGTAATTCTGGCAACTCAGGTAGGAATACGTTATCCTCTTCATTCCTGACTAATCCTCATTGCGGTTGAACCGTTCCAGTTCTGAGATACAGCCGGCCGTTTTGCTAAAAGGCTCGCGCGTCCGACAGGCAAGAAAACGTGACTCGCTTTGTCATCGGGCGCCGGCGACGAAATCATGCAAAGTGGACGGTCGATGGTTCGGAAGTTTAGGTAAAAATGTCCGCGGCCTTCGTCGATATTATAATTCGGCCGGCAGTGTTTCTCAAATCACGGATATCGTATCGTGAATCCGACGGTCTATAATTTGTCGTGCTGAATTATGCATGTAGGCACGAGCGGCGCAATTTCAATATTTGCCAGCGAATCGATACACACACACACACACACACACACACACACATAAAACGCTTTTCGTTGACTTTTACGACGTTTAATCGCGCGACGAGGCGTGCGAAAAGAATATTTGCATAATGACGATACGAGGAACCGTAAAGTCAAGTTCGTGTGCACGTTTTCTCACGTGCGATCCTCGTTTAATCGACCCTTATGCGACCAAATTGGCTGGCTAATCGAAAAGCGTATATTAATTATCGTTCATAACATCGATTATAACGCTGAATTCATATACCTATTTTTAATGTGTGACTTGCGAAAGTGTTCGAACACTGAAATTTCATTTCAATTTTGCGTATACGCAAATGAAAGTTGCGAGATGTTTGTCGTAGTAGAAAGAAAAAAAGAGATAACGTCAACGTTTGAATATTTTTGTGATGCGTCTGTGAGCTATGCTTTCGCGATGCGAATTTTTGAATCTCATTTTCCAAGATATTGATAGATGAACCTTCCCCTCTATTATTCCTCATTCGGATAATCTCCATCCTGTCATTGCAAATATCGTAAGATATGCACAGGATATTTCGCTTGTTATAATATTCTGTTTCTAATATTTTATGCGAAATTAACTTTACTTATTTCAAAATCACTTATTTATGTTGTAAAAAAATATCAATCGATGATTAGAATACGCTCACGGTATATCGGTGAATCATATCGTTAGAACGTAAAATCGACTAGTTTGCTGTCTTCCGAATTAAAACCAATTATAGGATAGAGCGGAATTCCGTTAAGAAAACTGTCAGAGGTTGTCGGAAGGAACGAAACTGCATCGTTTGCCCTCCGAGCGGTTTCGCGTTTGACCAGCAGCTTTGTCTATTACGAAATTTCCCGCACGACCAGTGCAATTTCTATCATCGCATGAATATGCAAAATGTACGTTCAAACAGCTCGATGGCGAGGGCCGGCTGAAGGGGAATTGCAATTCTAACGGGAACATTTTCGAAAACGGGACGCGAGGCGAGGCGAGGCGATGCGATGCGACGCGACCAAAACTATGGCACCGTTGCAAACTATGTTTTTATTGTGGGCAAATCCCACGAACGACGGCCGCGGCGCGAATAAATCGCTCGCAGGGTGTGTTGATAAATGATATTTTGATTTGCAAATTTCCGTTACGTCGACTCGGTTATTTTTCGATAGTTTGCACCGTGAAAATCATGAAAATCGTAGCTCAAGGGAAAATAAGCCGAGTCATTTGCCCCGTCGTTCGTCAAATTCGATTACCGGCGATTTACATTTCGAGCGATTACATTTGAAAACCGGGGTTATTTAACTGGCAGCTGAACGATCGTAGCTCTCTGCGAAAACACAACGATTGAAATTCGCTCGATTCGATAATTCTTGTGTATTATTTGCAGTCGCAGATTTCCACGAGGGTACAACTCGTCGGAGAGAATAAAATATTTGTCCGATTCAGGCGCTTTCGTGCGTCTGGGCTTCTTATTTCTCCTCGCTTGATCTGAAATCTCGTTATAACGGAAGATTGATATACAACAAGTTCGACCAATCTTGTGCAAAAATTAGAGATTGAATTTCAATAAGTGTTGAAGCTCAGACGTAGCAAATACACGCTTTGCAAGCTTTGACAAAGGAAGAAAGAAAAGTGGGATACTTTCGAGTTCCTTCTTTGAACGAGTTGCACGCGTTAAGCGACATTCGCCACACCCTGTATATCCGCCTATTGTCGCAAACTTCCCGGGAAATCGAGGTCTCCGGCGAAAACTTTCTTAATTATCGACGGATGAGTTACAAAAGCAGGCATTAATTTCGGAAATACTGACTGCACGCGCCGGATCGAGGGTGAATCCGGCGAGTTGACCATACGCGATATTCCTTCGGCTCTAGCTAGCCACGAAATTAAAAGAGGGGGAAGGGGGCGAAAGAAAAGCCCCGACGAAGAAACGAGCGGAACAGAGGGGAGGCGAAATCTCGTGGCAGTCAGCATCCGTGAGGAATAGATCGGCGTGGGTAGGGGTACATTATAATGAAATCGGTTTTCGCTTAGCGCGTTTTCAAGCAGCCTTTATTAAATCTGTGATTCCGGCATTTTCCTTTCTCTCTTTCGTTTTTCATTTCCCTCCATCTTTCCGCAGGCCGCGTCCTCCTCTCTTTTCTCTGTCTCGTCGTCTTCTTGCGTCTTTTTTTCTTTGCCCCTCCCCTTCTCCCTCTCCGCCTCACGCTCTCTTTCTTTATTATTCCCGACTTCATTCTCGATAGACGGCGAGAGAGAGAGAGAGAGAGAGAGAGAAGTGAGCAGAGGTCTTTCGAACTGTCTTTCATCCTCCCTGCCCCGTAGCCGGGCCCTGCTCGTCTTCCAGAGGATCTTGCCCGGATTTACAATAGGAATTCGTATTATAGTTCCCTGCCTTTCGCCTGTTTCCCCGGTGGATTGTCGTCGCGGAACGACGAACAGAGCCGCGAATATACGACTCGCCGAGAGATTGTGCCTGACTTGCGATTTTTATGGTCTTCCGGCTCGAAAAGAGAGGGGAAAAATATAAGCACCTTGCTTCGGAGAATATTCCACGGGCCAGGCCCGGTTGCAATAACTTATTAAAAGCTCGGCGAACTCGACACGAAAAGAAGCTTTCCACCTTTTATCGGCTGAAACAATCCTCTTTTTCAGCCGCGAACTAACCTTTCGCCGACACGGCTCCAGAATAGCTTTCACCGGCTGGAAAGAACGAGAGAGAGAGAGAGAGAGTTACCCGTTCGCGAATTACCTAATTTTTACGTTACGTTGACGTTCTGCCCTCACGTTCGTCTGGCATAATTTCAGAAAATCGTGCAGGGTGTTTCGTTGTGCGTGGCAAAGTGTCCTGCTCTCGATGGCTCGTCGTCATGTTCCTACATGATCTTATTTTTATACGCTTACTTTTACAAGGTCCAAGAGAGGCCAGATTGCGGTTTGCTTTCATTGAACGAATTCAGGAAATCAACTATAGTTACATCCCGAGGTAATATAGGGCCGTACATTTCGACGTTTCGCGCAATTTTATGGGTTTAGGTTATCCCTCAAGGATAGCGGATTCTCTCGAGCGTTGATTCTTGAAGAGAGATAGTCCTCGTTGAATCGAAGTTTCCAGCTTCGTAAGAAATCCACCCGATTCCAATGACTATGCACGGCTTACTTTCTCTCGAGGTAAGAGACTCGCTACTCAAACATGGATTACCGAAGTAAGAAAAAAGTAAAGTTGGACGTAGAGAAAAGTCTGCTGAACGTGACTTCGTTCTTGTATCTCATGTAAGAAGTCCCGTGATCCTATAAATCAAGCAAGATTAGCGTAAACGAGATTTCCCTTTGACTCGGAAGGTTAATTTGCTTTTCATTGAGTTACGAGCCGAAATTCCCCAGACAGAAAGCAGCAAACAATTCGAAGCAGCTAAGTGTTGACGGGACAATGAGTTCGCTTATTGAATCCGGCCGTGATTTATGCATATCAGACCGCCGTTTGTCGCTTTCCAATTTGCGCGTTCAAACGGGCGGCCAGCCGAGCACGGTCGGAACGTGCAAATCATTTCCAGACGACGTGGAAAAACACAGTACGGGAAATCTGCAGCTCGGGCTCCAGACGGTGGCCGCGCAACCTGTCGAAGGATATGAAAACGATCGGAGCCTGGATATCAAACGGCGGTTTAACAAACTTTTATTAAAATCCAATGAAACCTGTACAGTTCTTTTTTTTCTTTTTTTTCTCTCTCTCTCTTTCTCTCTAACGCGCGCGTGATTGTCGGGATGGACAATGCGAGATCAAATTAGTTTTCTCGTCGAGGGCGTCGTTGCTTTTTAAATTCGATCGGGGCACGCGAACGAATACATAAATCACAAAGCTTGAACGTGCTCGTTATCGCCAAGTGACGTGACTATCGGACATGATTTTTCCATTTAATTCCTTTTTCCAGAGGTCGAATTTTCGCAACATGAAATTTTGTTTCGTTCGGCGTATTTCTTCTTTGGTTTTTGTATATGTATATATATATATATATATATATATATACTTTTTTTTTACTTTAGTAGGATCGAAGACAAAATAATAGGAACAAGCTTCAGTAGAATATATTTTTGGTTGTGTTTCTGATTTAAACGTAATCTACGTCTTTAACTAACGGGAAATTCGTGATAATAAACATTTTTTCTAGTTTCTCTACATTTTTCTTTTACAATGCAATATGTTTCTCAATTTTTGGAATGTTATAAAAATTTTCTAGATTTTTTTTTTTTCTATGTTTCCTGAATCTAATCTAAATCTGACCGACGTTTGACAAATTCATAATATTTTTTCATTCGGTCTAACCCTTCCCTCTAGTTTTCTCTGTATTTTTCACAATAAACGTAGGATTGGATGACAAATATTTTTTTACCTTCCGAAGCGTTGTAAAGTTTTCGAAATTCGTTCCCTTCTTTTTGCACAATTTTATCGGCAGCGGAGTTTAGATGAATATATGTCTGCAACATTCATCAGTATCGCCTCGCATCGACAAAGTTTGCACATTTTTTTCTTAACTCGGTATTTTCGAAGGATTTACAGCGTCAAAGGACGCTTTTTCTTTTCCTTTTTCAAAGTCCGGCAGTATACTTTCTATGGAAAATTGTTCAATAACTTATTTTTTATCAGAGTTCACGTTTCCAAAAATACTCGCTGGTTGCAGCGAGGACAACACTCGTGAGAAAAAAACTCGATTGAAACTCGTTTTTTTTTCTCTCTCGCGAAGCACCCCGGGATTCGAAATTCTGATCGATGGAGGTTATGAAGCAACCACTTTACTCACTTCGGGCATTCCCGTTGCCATATCTCGTCTGTCAATTTGGCCACATTTGTCAAATATATGGATGGCAATCCACTGCAACTGCAAATTAACAATTACCCCTATTTCGCCGTAAATGCAGTAGCTTCTGTCGCTCCAGACATCATCTCCGTAACTAGTACCACAACGTAATAACGTACGTTACTCTCCATAATAATCATTGACTCTTATTTACCGAGCAAAAATACTTAGAGATTTATTGCAATTCGATTACAATATTTATATTTTTGTTACGTTTTTAATACGTTGTGCGATGCAGAATATTTACCTACTATTAATTCTTCCATCTGTCGTCGTAGCTAGGATCAAATACAATTGGTCGATCCGATGAAAATTTCTTTTTTCTTTCGTTGTACTTTCTCACGACAGAGAAATATTTCTCCACTATATAGTAAATTCGTTGTCTCGTTATAGCTCGGATTAATATCTCCGTTGTATTTGTACAGAAAATTCAAATGTGACAATACCGTCGTTTTATTTGATATTGAGGATAAACGTATATCCTTCTGCCTTATCATAGATATCATTCGTTATTACATTGAAGTATCGAAGCTATGAAAATATTGCCTCTCCTAAAATATCTCATAAATATATCACCAAATTCATACATTCTCATGTTCGTAACAACGTGAACATGTCTAAATACAAGCAACGATGTACCACTTGACGCGTGATCTCACAATTCTCAAAATGTGTGCCGTACTGTCAAAATTCCCAGATCGTGTATCCACCTTCGTTGATAAATTCTTCCAAGGATCCCGACGTTCAAGGTTAATCGAGCACGATGCGTTGCGTCACAGACCGCGGAATACGGTTAACAGCGACCACGGCGCAACTCGTGCATTCGTGTACGCTATTAAACGGTTAGTCGCTTGCTCGTTGAAGCCAGCCGTGTATTCGGTATAGCTCCGGTGATTTAATGAAAAGCGAAGCAATCTCCAAGTTTACCTTTGTCCTCGTCATCGCACCTGTTTCAAGCTCTGTCTTCCCCTTTCTTCTCGGTATTTTTTTGCCCTCTCCTCTTCGCTTCATCCATCTTCTCGCCTCCTCCCTCCCTCGTCCTTGATTCGACGCGAGTGTTGCTTTCTGGCAAATGCAACAGCCTACGAGCTCGCTAGATTAGTTCTGAATATAGTTGGCTCGAGTCTGCTCGAGGCTCCGCAGATTGCTATGAATATTTGACAGTGTACGACCCCGAAGGTGTGCTTTCCAAGTTGAGAGGGAAAGACGCCGTCGCAGGCGAATTCTGTCTAACTATCGTAAAACCGACCTCGCTTCGATCCTTTCTCGGGCCAACTTCGGGCTGCGATCTTGCCTCGTTAGAGCCACGAACACTCCATCCAGCAAGCCACGTGTTTCTTTGTAGCAACGTGCTTCTAAATCGACCATCGAAACCTCAAATTTCAATGGTGCAAGCAAAGTGTAACGCTAATTGTCGTCTCGGAGATCTCGGATCTTTCTCAGTCTTTGAACGTCAAAGTACGCAACGGAATGGAATCATCGATCCGTGATGCCGCATGATGATTTCGTACTGTAAACGGTACTGCTACAAAGCAGGCGGAATACTTCTTTCAAAACGCGTTTGCCACTTGGCGATGATTCTTGCCACGTAAGAGCGCGTTGTATGTTCGACGTACATTAGGTTTAATGAACGCGTTAACGCGGGAAGCGAGCTCGGCGCAATATGCAGGACATAGACCTACCATCTGGCATTCCTGCGGATGCGGATGTCGTCGTTTCGCCCTCTCGAGCTTTTAATTACGCACGAATAAATCAACGACTCGGAAGATAATTAATTTTTAGGGTGAATTCAGTTCAACGGTTTCTTTCCTCCCTCCGCGGCCCCTTGATTTCATTTGGATTGTCGGCAGCCACATTCCCGCTAAATTTGACGACGAAGTAAAGAAATTCGAATAAATAGAGCGAAACAATTTGAATGAATAAAAGAAGACTAGAAGTAAAAATGAAATTTGACAGTGGCTGAGGTGAAATCTTTGGGAGATTGATATACTCATAAGCGTTTGCACAATGCATCGCAAGAGGTCAACGAATCCATCAAAATGATAGATAGATATAATTATCATACTATGATCTTTATGAAAAATTTGAAGATACGAAGAAACATGTGAAATAACAACGATATAATACAACAATGTTGCAACAATATTTGATAGGTAAATAAATTTTCTATCCAACTTTCCAACTTTTTAATTATCTTTATTTCACATTATGGAAATAATGTGAAATTCTCTAAACCAATAGAAAGAACTGACGCGTGAAAAAGTACGAAGCTCGAGAGGTTAATCTTTCTGTATTTCTACGGAATAAGTCGCCGGTGGTCTCTAGCCGGCTCTATTCTTCAACGTCTTACCCCCAGAACCGCTTAAATATCGCGTAACAATGCTGAAACTCTCGCCTCGTCCATTCTAAGTACATTTTAATCTCCAGTTATCCGCGAATATACGTCAAACCCGATATTTCCTTTTTTTTCCCCCAGCCGAAAGAATTTCAAAACGAATTTAGGAGCTTAGCTGGTGGCGTTAAAAGGAATTCGCGATTCTCGCGCGCAACGTCTCTGGGGCTTGGCCGAAAGTTATAATATGTTAATGCGTGGAAATTTCCCTAACTTTTATAACCCGGCCGGCGTATAACGTTACACTTACTTCGAGGCTACCCAACGTCTTTCGAATGGAAGACTTCAATTTATTTATTTACTGGATCGTCGGAAATTTCGTCAACGCGCATTAAACGAGTTTCACAATAGTTTCACTCCGTTGGAAACTTCGAAGGTAAAGTAACCAAATCCTTTTTGATAACGGTCACTGAAATTTTAAGATTTCGTTAGTTAATACGATCATCGAGGGAGGGGGGACTCTGGAGCCGAACAACGATGCAGGCGAGACTCATTTCAATGTTATCGTCGTTAATTTTATAAATCTACGTTACGTGAATTAATGTACATTTACGAGGATTTCAGAACGCAGAATTACGCAAAAAAAAAATTTAGCAATTGAAAATGTTTTCTACTTTTTTTAATTACATTCGTAAATGTGTGAATTTACGTAAATATTGACAGTCTACAGCAATAATGTTACAAGTATTAAAATATCACTATAAAACAGTTGCATAATCATATTTCTACTACAAATAATTGTGTTCACACCGTGCCACTTGGTAAATTTAATAAGAAGGAAGCTACAGTACAGTTATAAAAAAATCCACGGAAATATCTCTTGACAAGTCTGTCCACGTTTCAGAGTATTTAATTTGGTCACTGTGTGCGTCGACTTGAAATGTCTTTTCTCGTTCCTTTTTACATTGTGGTAATTAATAATGGCGCGTCACGACAAGTCGCATCCATAACGATGTCGTGCCGCATCTGGTGACGTTTCGAGATCATTTTCGTTCCTTCGTACACGTGTACGCGCGTGTACGGCGCAAACGGTAGAAGCACATACTCGATCGAATCGTTAGAAAGCAGGATGGCTGTAACTCGAGGCTCTTCCCATCGATTTTCAATAATTTTTGTCTTTTTCCTCTTCTGTATCGAACAGCAAAGTTGCGTTCCTCTCTCTTTCTCTCGACGTGGTATTAAAACATTATCGAAACGTCGCCGGTGTCTCTCTTTCCTATCTTCTCCACCGCGAATCACGTCAATCAATTTCAATGGGTTTTCCCTCGTTTTTTCTTTTAATATCGAACATCCACGGCCGAGTTGCGCAGTTTATACGAGTCGAGTGCAAAAAACGTGAAAGCGGATGAAAATTTCGTTGTAAAATCATGCGGCTGACGTGAATCGCGAAAAGTCGAGTGCGCGAGGCCAGCATTCTGTTTTATGAATTGTTTTATGAATTTCACCAAGTGTCGTCGATCGCGCCGTTTCAACCTCTCCGTGTGGATTAATTTTTTACTTTCTTGCCGTTTTTTTATTTCACCTTGCACGATTGTTCCAATGGAAAATATCGACGGTTCTTCTTTTCAAGCACTCTCGTTGCGCAGTTAGTGACACGGATCGATCGATCGCTATTTCTGATAATATTTGGCCAATATTTGGACGAAAACGTCTTCAATTCTTCTTTTGGAACGCGAGTGTACTTTCAGTTGTACATATGGCTAGATAAGAATCATAGATGTCCAAGTTCGTCTCTGTTTTTCATAAAGTAGCGAAATTCAGTTACATATTCTCAATTTTTTCAGTCTTTATAATGACAATTTTATTTGTCCAAAAAACCTGATTTTATTCAAGACTGATTCCTAGCTTTTAGACAGCAGTATGTGACATAATAATACGTGGAATTTCGTGAAAATCTTAATAGCAAAGTACAATGCGAAACAAAATTTGTTTTATTACAATCCCGAGCTCGAAATCGATGATTACAGCCTCTGAAGATATTAATCAGCACGTACGTATGCAGATTCCAAACTCGATCAGTTGCGATGAACCACGGGTCGTAATAAGTCAGCAAACGACCCGTCCCCGCATTAGAAATTGTTCTTTGACAGTGAATAAAGCAGGAGGGAACTGGCCGCAGAAGAGCAAATTAATCAGTTAGTTAGAAACTCGGTCGACATTAAAACCCCATCGCGTTCGCGGAGCAAGTTACTAGGGCAACTGAAACTACCTCCCTTTAATAACTATCCCATGGCTGAAAGCCCTCCCCCCCCTCTCTCTCTCTCGTCACACAACTCGAAGCGTTGTCAATGTGAAAGGGCTTCGTTGCAGTTTGATCTCTCATTTGATCTTTCATTTTTTTTTCTTTCTCTTCTTTTTCTTCTTTTCTCTCTGTTTCAGCTATCCTTCGATCGCGAAAATGGTCTCCGGTTGTTTAACGATTTCAGATTCTTGGCGACAGCCCCGAGGCTCAGTTACCTCGACGTCGCGACAGCCGTATCGACAATATCGCATCGACGGTTGACGTCGAGTGAGGCAACGTCGCCGTTGTCTCGCTCATCGTTCATACGGAAATCTCCCGGTTTTGTCGAATATTTTTCGTCCCAGTACGTTATCGAAAAGACATCTCGAGTAACTGATCGCATCGGTCCCGAATATCAACTACGATCGTCTCAAGCCATTGCTGCTCTAACGAAGAAACGCGAACCGAGAGAGGATTCAGTCTCGGATTCAGCATTGCCGCCTGCTAAACCGTCGGATCTGTAAGAGAAAAAAAAGTTCCTTCTCTCCTCCTCGAATCAATTTCGAATGCGTGCGGCACGTTCGAAGAAACTGTGAGGAAATTCGTCATAAAAATTTGCTCTATTCGCAAAATAATACCTTGGCTGCCTCGATATCGTCGTGAATGTCCGGCAACGAGCGGAGCACGGTGAACAACAACCTGACAGGAGCGCGGTTCGCCAGAAAAGAATCGTCTGAAGTGGTGTAATTAAGAAATTCCAGGCGGAGACGCGACGTCGAGCGACCATTTTAAGTTGTGCGCGTAAAGCAGAAACCAACGAGCGAAACCTATTTATTCGCGACCTCGCCGGTGCAAATTCTCGTGTCTGAGATTTTCGTCGCAACTGAGAGAGAGAGAGAGAGAGAACCTTCTCTGTAAACAGGGGACCGAATCGCTTAAAGCGGAGCTTTTCTACCGGTTGGAAACACAACGGAGAGCACGGTTTAACGAATTTCCTCGTACCCAATGGAAACGAGTCGATTGTCTGTCGACGGAATTTGTCGTGACGCTTTTCGCCGCGCCACTCTCGTTCGTCTCGTGACTCTCCTTCGCGGAGATGGTGTCTACATCAACTAAGCTCCTTATAATTTTCACCGTAGAAAGAAAATAAACGTCTTCACGACCGATAAATTCGGTCTTCATTGAGAATTTCCCATGGTTTCCGTAGCCGGTTTCCGCGACTCTCGTGTGGAAGAAGTGGTGGAAATTTCGCGTGGAACAACTGGTCGCATTAAAAATTTCCCGTGGAATCGCGACAGATGGCTCGTTGGGAACGTTGAGGAGGAAGAATCGATTTCTTTGAAGCGGTTGACGGAACGTTCTCGCTTTCGTTTGGTAACGGCGAGGCCGTTTTTCCGGCCGGCATTATCATCGAAATCGAGCACAGATCGCATACGGGGAACAAGATCACCGTCTTTCAAGGGATTATCATTTAAATTGGCAATCGATACTAGACCCGGAGTTATTCCTATCTCCTCCTCCTTCCCCCCACCTTCTCATTTTTCATTCTTCCGCGAGTCTTCTCTCTTCGTTCTACACGTCCGTTCTCATCGCGCGTCTGTTCAACGGTGTATAAGTACTTATTCTCCTCGTGATATCACCTTCAATTTGAATTTATCGCCGGTGGAAATTTGAAAAAATATATTCTTCTTTCTCTCTCTCTCTTTTTTTCTGTGGAATCGTTGACGAAATGGGATTGCGAATTTATCGCTAGTAGAAATAAATTCGTCTCTTTTCGCGCGAAACTGTTCTGACGAGTACATCAGATCAGAAAACAGTCAGTTTTTAGGTTTCTTAGGCACCAAAAATATTTGCAAGGTCTATAGATCCATAGAATTGTAAAACCACCGTCATTCGTCCTGAAACAAGATAACTATTAACCTCAAGCGACCACAGCTTTGTAACAAATGCATAAAATATTTCCTAGGTATACCTCGACATAAAGCAGTATCCATAGAAAGTGATAAATTGTGATAAATCATTGGTGCATCTGTTCGTAGCAGTATGTTACAAATATGTAATTCTTGTACTTCATGCATCGGTCATAAAGTTCTGATCATTTGAAGTTTACGACTTCCTAGTGCTCAACCGACCCAAAAATTCATTGTTTTCCGCCATTCTCTTCTGAGAACTTAAAATATAAATTCATTCCTTCTCGCAGAAACGGTTGACAAAAGGAAATCACGAATTTATCACTGTCCTCTTTTGAGAGCTAAAAAATAAATTTATCCCTTTTCACAGAATCGTCGCTGAAAAGAGGTCGCGAAACTCGCGTTCCGCTCGATGTTTCTTCTCTTTTAAATCCTTTTCTTTCTTCGGCGAACGAACTCGGCGAAACATTTCTCGACCAAGAAAGCCGATGTTGGCCGATGGCTTCTTGGATGTTTGCCTTCGTTCGCATCGCCGTACTACAACTACGAAATTCTTCGTCTTCGTCGATGAGGAAATTAACGAACGAGTATCGAGAAGGAATATTTCATTCTTATATTCGTGACTTCTTTTCTTTCCACTGCCGTTTGTTTTTCGAACCTTGCGAAGGATTAGTTTTCCAATTAACCGTGAAGAGCCGAGGTTCCATTGGCCCTGTCCAAGACGTGTACACGACAAATCCGCTGTTTCGTGCTTCTATGCACACGATACCGAGAGCAAACCTAAGCTTGAGTGGCTCCATCGAGAGTCGTAGCATTTGATCTGGTTATACAACCGCGCCGTTGAATTCTCCTATAACCCTCCTCACCCTCGCCATGCTGTAATTCCCTTACCGATACCAACCACCACGTCCGATTACCTTTCTTCGATGAACATTAATTTCGAGGTTCGCCGAGTCGGGCCTCCTTTGTTTCACCGATGCCTCCTCGTTTTTGCTCCGCGGCTTTATCAGTGTTTATCCAGCGCGAACATTGTCAAGCTACCTAATAAAACACTTTTTGTTGCTGAAAACTTTGTTGTTTTATCTTTAAAATCGGTCAGGTGATCACACTTACACTGATGGACAAAACAGAGGTCACAGTCTCAGAGGTCTGATTTTGTTTTGTTTGCCATATTCTCCGCGATATAGAGATTAGTGATAAAGTTTAATAACTTCTACTGCGTCGCTAATAGTAATCTCGCGTCTCGAACTTCAACTCGCCACTGTATCTAGGGCATCTGGCGAATTAATAATTTCGTTTATTCCAATATTTTCTCGCGCGTTTGTTTCACGTAGAACATCAAATATGCATTTCATTTCCAAAAAAAAAAAGAAAAAAAGAAAAAGAGAAAAAAAGAAAAAAAGTAACGCAATCACTGAACGCGCGTGCGTTATTACATTTACAAAACAGAAGTTCTGCAATTCAAATTGTTGAACACGTTTGCACCTGCAGAAAGAATTACGCGATTATTGAATTATTCATTGTTGCATTTATGAAAAAGGTTCGACAATAATCGGACGTGCCTTTGCACGTGTGAAAGGAAGTTGTACAATGAACGTTCATTATTGGAAGGAATAATACTCTTATAAAGAGTATCAATGAGTAGTGTTTCTTTATAATAATGCTCTTATAAAGAAAAACACTACTCAACACACTTCTTTCTTTCTTTTTTTTTTTTTTTTTTTAATTTTTGTTCGACTGAGAAAGAGCTGTGATAACTTTATACTGTAATGACTTGTAGCGTGAAACAGAATTTGTCTTCTGTTATCAAACCAAATTTTCGTTCGACGAAATCTGACAGAACGTGACATTTTCACGACGAGGTTCGCGATAAGAGACGTAAAGAACGTTGCAGAACGCTGGAAAAACGGAAAATTCCCAAAGAATAACATCTTTTACGGGTGGATAGAGGTAAAACGAGAGAGGTTAATGATATTTCGTTTATATAAATAATATATGCGGAACATTCTGCTTGAATTAATGGAGGGCACAGGCAAAACGTTTGAATATTTATAATCAGCGAGTAAATTATTGTCGTTTAAATAGTAGCATTTCATATTCGTAACGAATGTCTATGATTAATTTGCGATTGTAATTACCATTACCATTGGCTCGTTTGTTCATTAGCGTCGTAAATTCTTTCCATCGTAAATGATCAAGAGAGGAAAGAGAGAGAGAGAGAGAGAGAGAGAAAGAGAGAGAATGAATAACTATTTTAATTTCGCTTAAAAGAGAGTGTCATCGAACGAAATAATAATTTTGTTAAAAAAATCTCGCGTGAACGCGCTTGTTCGTGCACAGGTCGTCGGAGGCGGCGTAGAAATAAACGACGCAAGATTTGGAATTTATTATTATCGCGGAGGCGATATCGCGAAAAATTCGCGTTTCACGCATCGAGAATTTCCATCGAAAGAAGCGCGCGCGTTCGCAGGTGAAAATTACTCGTTACCGAGTGATATTCGCTGGCACGCTCGGCTGTTTTCACGATCTTTTGTCAATTAACAGCCCTGCGCAGGCAGTTTTGCCTTTTATTGTCATCGCGTGGAACACCAGATTTGTCACGCAATTTTTAAAGACAGCGATCCACCGTAAATCTCTCGGTACATCATTAATTTGCCACGAAATAGAACTCTGTCACATATACCATGGTTTGTACCATACCGTTCTCTCTTCTATTCTCTGCCCGCGAAACTTTGACTCCATTTCACGGTGGCGTCGTTGTGATTCTTTCTTTCTGTCCACGAATAATTCCCGAGCGAGAACCACCGAGAAGAAATCTGATCTCGCGCGTCAACTATCGATTCCTATTCTTTCGCAATTATTCCGATGATTCTATTATTTTTGAGCACGAATGGAAGTTCCGAGAACGCTCCCTGGTCGTACAGGTTATACGGAATGCTACGAACATTATCGAAGTTGAAACGACGAACTCGCCGCGATGAAGTCGAATTGTTTCGAGTTTTAATACCGGTATTATCGAAGTGCTCGACCCGACTAATTTGTAATTTTCCATACGGTGAACCATTATCATCTAGCTCGATGACCACTTGGGTCGCTGCAGCTCTACCTAATTTTAAACTAAAGTTTCTATCGTATATATCGATGTCACTACTTTAAACTTTAACATTGTAATCTACCTCAAAGTCTTACTATTTTAAAATCTTTTGTTATTTCATTACATCGGTGTAAATGAAACGAAAGTTAAAAATCTATTTAAGGGTTATTCATAGACCGATTGAAATAGCTTTTGTTTCAAATAATAGTGTTCGTAATCTTTAATACAATTGTAAAGAAAAAAGAAAGAAGAAATCATTTCAATCAGTCCATCAGCAATAAAATATGATATTTAAGTTAAGTGATTCACTTTGTGTAAATAAAGTCACTTGTGCTTTTTATTATATTGTAATCTTCTTTCTACTTCTTGCACTTTGATTCCTTTGACAGAAGTTACATAATTCAGTCTTAGTTTAGTTTTAGTGTCAAGTAATCGACTGGACGACCGTTTGATAATTAATAAATGACGATATTTTTCGAAATATCACCATCCGGACATTAGGACTCTTTCGCGCGAACGATTTACGAATTGCGAGCGCGACCGAATCAATAACGCCCTCGGTGCCATGAATCATGCGAAACATGACACCCGGCACACACCGAGTGTAACAAGCATTGATAAAGATATTTCATTACTCTATTTTTGGAGCAGACGTGTCGATAATCCGTGTCCCGTTTTGACCGCCTCTCGCTCACATGTATACTATGCTATATTTATCCATTTCTAAAATTAAACGAGTTCCAATGCTAAATCATTCAGCTGGATACACTCGGTGGGTTCTCTTTTGATAATTATAAAACGAAGGAATGAAACACGAGGATGCTAAAAATAGACTGGTTGTCTCTTTCAGAACAGCTCATCGTGTATATTGATCCACAGTTTTCGTGTTGCAGGTGACTATAACTTGAATTATTCTTACATTTAGAGTATATTTCTATTTTATTGCTAATCTCTTAATTATCCTCTAGTCGTCAGTTAAATAACGTTAAATATCAGACTCACGTACTAATTAATAAAATTACGTGATGTTAATTAATCCGCAGTCTAATCTGCGATGAGAACAGAAACTGTTTGAGGAAACAATGTCTTTCTAATTGTCCTCTGACAGATGGCAATCAAAAAAAAAAAAAAAAAAAAAAAGAAAGAAAGGAAAGACTGTCCCTGCTTCATTAAGCTTTATTCAAACTGAAAATGCTTTGTAAATTTCCCTTTTAGTATCGAACAAGACGTCAATATTTTTATCGACGGAGAAATACATCACCGTCTCGCGCTGGCTGCGATCGGGCAGCGCGATCGCTGCCAGTGATTTGTGTTTCTAATCTTGAGTAGGGATCCCGGGATGAACGCAAACGGCGAATAGACGTATCGACTGCGACGGAGAACGCAGAGGGGAGGAGGAGGAATCGTCGTCGATAGAATTGCAACGTCAACTTTTTGGTATCGGACGGGAGTCACCGACGGAGTTCCCTTCTATCGAGCGCGACTCGAAACTGGTCGCTCGGACCAGCCGATACTTTTAATTGCTCGGGCTTAGCCAGGCTAACCAATCTTCGCTCGATCGATACCCGGTTAGAATCGAAAGGCGAAGTCGATGACGAGAAGAAATGGGCAGCCGCCTGTTGGTCACGAGAATTGCGTTCTCGCGTGCGGATCCGTCCCAGGCACCGCGCGACAACAGCGACAAGCAATTCCTCTTTCCTCCGTTCTCGATGTACGAGACCGCGAATTCTGTGCTTGAGGAACGGCGAAGAAAAAGTCTCGCATATTCTGGAAAAAGTCCGTGGAAAAAGGTACGAAGAAGACCGGGAAACCTTCGGGGGAATACGGTCAAGAAAGTGTGTCAGTGTTGAGGGCACGACGGAATCGAAGGAACTGGAGGAATATTGCTCGCGGAATATTTTTACTGGTTGGCTGGCTGCGTTTAATAAGAGCTGATCACGCGACGTGATTATTTTCTGGTTGAAGCTAGAGAGACGGGAAAGAAACACGGAACGGTCAGTGACCAATTAAACTTCGATCGATCGAAACGATCGGATCGCTTCCTGACGTGTACCGGGTTCCCTCTCGAGGGAAAGAGCCGCGGCGATGATGAATTTTTATGGAGGAAGTTGATTTAAATAATAACTTAAACGGGGACAGAGTGGAAATTAGGCCGTTTAAGTAGTACGAGTCGACGACGGGCGGCAGCTGGCTGGTGTGAAACGTTACCGCCCGATAACGCGGCACACCGAATTGATTTCAGGGTACACTCGTGAAATACTCGCGTGCACGTACATACAATGGCGAACACAGTGGCGGAAGAAGTTTGAAAAAGCAGGCGCGCAAGTACGCTTAGACCGGTCGGAGAATCACCTAGGCAAGTAGTGCGACTCGACCATTTCGTCGAATCACGGGTCGCTTTGCTTTTTGCTATTCGTGCCATTTCCTTCCAGATCTCGGTTACGCTCTCGGTAAAAAAGGCCTTTAGCAGCGAGCCGCTAAGCGAGGGTATGAAATTATTCACAAAAGCGAAAGAAGGCGAAATTCCAACTGTAGGATTATATCCTCTTTAAAGTATAGAGAGAGAGAGAGAGAGAGAGAGAGAGAGAGAAGAGGAAAGAAGTAGCGAATTGAAACGCGTCGCGATACCGCAGACAGGATGACGCGTCGCGTCGCATCGGCACCTTCCCACTTTTTATCGAGGGTGAACGCGAGCCAAGTTGAAACGAAAACCGCGACAACACACGTCGGTACAACTCGGCTTTTCCAATCGAGAGCCGGAAATGGACCCGCAAATATCATTCGCGACACGCATTTCCCCTCAATCGCCGGATCTCTGGTCGGTTATGCTTAATGATAATGCTCGTCCTTGGATCCTTTCCGATCTAATCTCGCATCTAAATCGCTTCTAAGTCGCATAGCGCTTGCCTCTATTCTTGCTCGTCGCACAGCACGTGTCCTCGCTTAATCGAATCACGTTTATACGGATGATCCGTTATTCATCGATTTATTATTGTGTTTACCTCCTCGGCGATCCTTGGTTGGAGCGAACTCGCGTACACACGTTGACTAATCACAACAGCACCATCCACTCGGACGATCGATTCGTGATCGTCCAACTGAAGAGAGAGAGAGTGATAAAAAGAAAAGAGATAAAGAGAGAAACAAAAAGAGCAAGAGATGTTTGATTTGAAACGACGAAAAGTTCGATGATGAAAAGTTCCCGCGAATGAGTGTCAGCGTCGCGGACGTAACGGAAAACGAAACGACGACGGGGACGGGAGCAGCTTCGTCGATCGACGACGAAGAGGATCGACGACGCGAGAGTGCACGTGGTGCCGCGACGTGCGCCCACGCTAGACTGGCGCTCGGTCGGTCGCTCGGTCGGCCGCCTGACTCGTCGCTGACTCTCCCTACTGCGTGGTTGGCCGACCGGCTGGATGGCGGGGTGGTTCGCTGACTGCATGGTAGAACCGCTTGCCGGAACAACCCTTTCCCTTGTTGCTCGCCGCTCTTCTCGCGTCGCCCCTCTGTTCTCTGCGAGGCTAGCTGGAACAGAGATTCTCTGGATGTTGCAGTCACTTTCGTGTTTCGAGTCTGCCGGGGAAAAAGTTTTCGGTTCCATCTACCAGTCAGGGACTAGACACGTCGGTAGACTGGATTTATCCGAGAGAGAGAGAGAGAAAGTGTTCAATGGGGATTTTTCCAACGTTGCTGGTTTTTTGTCGGTCATTTTCTAGAACGACGAGTGCCTTCGAATGGAAGGAAGCTTCTTCTGAACGAAGGAGGACAGTCGAGTCACGTAGCTTCTTTCTTTCGATGCTCAAGCTTCCAAGATATCCTCCGTTCTGGATGGCAATTGGTTCCAGCTAGCTGCGCTGTTGAGACGCAGACGAAGAACGCGATTCATGGCACGGATGTAGTTATTCTCGAGAACGGAGAAACGTTTTGTTTCTTAATCGACGAATTAAAATTGAACTTGAAACTAAACCTGTGGAGAACGTTGCACAACACTTCGAACACCTGTAGCACGCGTAACTAAAAGAAACGCGAGCGACGAGTGTCTTGCAAATTTCGCGATCGAGACACCTTGGTATTCTTAGCACAGCAGTGGACGAACATTTTCGTTACGTGTACACGTTCTCGCGTTCTCCGACAAAGCGTTCCAACGTTCCCCATTAGTACGAATTTCGAGTTTCAATCTTCGCCTTCTCGTCAATCACACGATGCAACAGAAACCGACGTGCGAGAGAACATTCAGAGATTTCTACTCAAATGATACCTTTGTTCCATTGTTCACCACGATACGATCAGAAGTATTATTTTCGTCATCGTTCGCGTGTTGTCCAATTTCGATGCAACACGACGCGATACGACGCAACGGCAATGCAATAGGTAGTTTTGCAATATCACGAACTTCGGGTCGCGTACGTCCCGCGCTAAACATGCGCCGTCGGATTTAAGTTTCACCGTGAAGTTTCGGCAGCGGTGGCATTATCATTCAGATGATTATCCGCGGAGCGTGGCGGGATTTGTCGGAGACTGCTCGCGCGATGCGTGTTCCCCTCCCTCCCCCTCCCCCCACCACTCTGTCGTGCGATCGAATTGACTTAATGACACTTTGATCTCGGCGGCTGCTCGGAATTTAGTTTCGCGAAATTTCCACGATGTTGCGGGCGATGCTGAGTGCAGCTTCTATTACCGTAAGCACCAGCTATATTCAGACATGCTGTGGAAACTTGCCCTAGTGACAAGTGAACGCGGGCGGATTGCATCGAGTCTCGGCCCCTTCCCATCCCTCCCCCTCCCCCTTCCCTCAGACTTAAGTAGCATGCAAATTATTGCAAGCCGGAGTTTAATTAAACCCGCACACGGGATCGGCACAACGAGACGTCGAAACCCGACGCGGCCAGTTTATCCGCGACAGTTTGCCCGCCCCGCACGAGCAAAAAAAAAAAAAATTCCGATCAGTCGGCCTGTCGGAATCGACCGATCGTTGACACCGATTGCTGGGTGGGAGCTGGAAAACTATCCGGTGAAAAGGTTCTTTCGACTACATCTCCATCGAATTAACCGCGCAATGCCGGGGCAAAGAGGAAACAGGCAAGTCGGGCGGAACAGGAAGTCGTACTACAATAGAAACCCGGCCTGTCTCGCGCACCGGTTCTCCGTTCAGCTCCGCAATTCCGTTTTTACTTTGAAGTCTCTCGCGGAAGAATATTTGCCTGTCTGTCTGGCGTCAGTCAGTCTCTTTGTTATTCCGTTCGGTTCCTTAGCGCTTTTCCATCCCTCCCCGATGGATCGCCGATCGACCTGATCCATCGTCCTATTCATACTACCTTAAGCTGCTGCTGAAGTATACCACTTTGGAAGCTGAGTGCCTATTTCGCCGGAGATATACTCTCGGTTTAATACCTTGCCAGTGTGTTATCTATTCATGGGGAATTTGAATGCGCTTGATACGTGCAAAATATGTGAAATGTGTTCTAGGTGTTAGTTGTAATTAGACTGCGGAGTTTTATGCATTCGCGAGTAGTTTGAAAGCAGTTTTTTGATATGATATCAAAATTTTTTGAAGTATGGTATTACAGTTGCAATTATGTCGCGAATTTTTACGCATTTAGGCAAAATTCAAAAATCCATCGGATACTTTTCTACAATTCTAAAATATCCAACGTGACGATACGATTGTCATTTTTAACAGAGAATACGAATCTCTACTCAGCAGAAAGTTGTTCTGCTTATCCCTTCAGACGTATTCTCAGAAATCTGCTACGTGTCCAGTTGTAATTTCTGTTTAGGAAAACAATTTTTCTACAATATATCCAGCTGTAAGAACTGTGACTTAAATCGCACATTGATTCAAGAAGTTCTAACTGTTGCTGAACGTTTCTCTGACTTTGCTCGATTCGCTATCGGGACGATCTCCCTGCCCTTAATAGCGACTATTAGACGCAATCAGCCACACGATAACGTAAAATTAGAGAGAATCACGATTATGCAATTACTAACCTTTTTGGGTCTCGCGGAGACGAAAGAACGCCGCGTATCTTCCATATCACGAAGGTTTAAATTAACCGTGAGAAGACACGAAGACCCGGCTTGCTTGTCGACTGTACATTCTTGTCTGAGCTTCGGCCGAGCTAAATATATTCTATCCTAATTTTCTTTTTTCTCCGATCACTCTCCGACCTGTCGCCTAATGGAATTAGACCGTTGAATATAAATGTACCGTTGAAGTATTACGAACATCGGGATAATTTAGTATAATTTCCGTTCATTTTTCAATGTTGCCTTCAAAGATTTCAGAGGAAAAAAAATCACCTTTCTTTCTCTTTCCTCGAATCAATTCGTGAATTTTTTACACCTTCCGATTTTGAAAATGTAATTAATATTGAGCAAGAATTTGGAACTTTTCCTTCATTCTCTTTATTTATCCTTAGCTCAATAGATGCTTGGGACAAGTGTCGTGGCGAAATTGCACGCTAATTTGGACAATGAAAAAATCTTTTGCAATTGAAAATGAAAAGTGTCTCGAGACTTTCTCCGCGGGAGTGCGTGCTGAGTGATTTTTATCGTTTTAACTCGGAACCAACGCGGACACAAGTGAAAAATTTCTTTCGTTTTTTTTAAAAGCCGAAGGCTTTTTGCCGAAACTTTCACCCAGTCACGAAACACGTAGCGCTTTCAAACATTTGATGGCTAGCGTGTATCTTCATCAATCCAGAACACAATGAATTATAGCCCGTAGTATTGTAGAGCCTCGATATTTCACAGTCAATCAATCGAAACATTCACTTCCGCGTGTAGTAACATATTCCAAGGCTCGCGAACAGTGTATTCAACGGTTTTATCTATCGAATCCATTCACCATTGTTTACGCATCCGTGGCAAACCTGATTATATTAAAAAGTAATGAAAACATCTGTTCGCCGAATTTATTGTTATTTGTGCTTGCAGTTACAAGTAACAAGCAACAGCAGGCAAGTCGAGCGATGCAGACGAGCTTTTAAAATTCTCCCAAGTTATCGAAGATCGTGGAATCGCGACAGAGGGTCGTCCCAGCGTTAAACTGGAATTCCAGGGACGATAAAAAGCTCACGTAACAACGTTTTTACGCGTGAAACTCACGGTCGCGCGATCGAAATCAGGATAAACCCTATTCGTCCAGAGAAGGGAGTGAAAAAGAGAGAGAGAGAGAACACGAATTGGAAATTGTGTTGTTCTATTATCAATGGAAGGGATCGTGAAATATTCAGTGTGCAATTATTATGATACATCAATTCAGCAACGCGTACACGCACTTTTATCGATGCGAATGGATGCGTCGTGGTACGCTGATTAACATCGACATTACAGTCTCGTTCGTCAAGATGAGAGACTGCGCGCGTTTCACACTGACATTTCAATCGCGATTGCTCCCACTCGAATCGCTCTTTCTTTTTTTCTCTTTTTCTTTTTCTTTTTTTCTTTTTTTGACCGTATACCGCGCAATTTCGAGCGATCCATCAGAGGCTTTTGTTCATAACGTACTCGTTACACCGACGATAAAGTATCGACGATACGTCAAGTTCGATGACGGAGGAGCCTGGGTCTTGGGCCTAGGCATCGATTAGATCAGAGTTTTGGATACTTTGCTGACTTACACCATCGCGGTGAAGTATCTTGGTCGCGTGAAATTTGGAAATACCTTGGGAGAAAATTCTCGGCATATCGTGGCAACTATGGTGATCATTGGCTTCTTACGTATTTGAGACTTTCTTCTTGCGACAGCTAGGGCAACATTGTAAAATTGAATTATCGTTGAATGTATCGGCAATCTACTGATTGAAGTGTGTTTATTTTCACGAATACAATCTTCGTACAATTTCAAGTGTTCTTGATATTGTATTCTTATACTTCGACTGTCATATTTGTTTTCTAACTTATTGTGTTTTTTTTTTGCAGTGAGATACGCTACCATTGCCACGCAGAGGATGCGGGGAGGAGTCTTCGAAAGATAGTGGTAAGCGATTGACCATAGTTTGAAAAGTTTACGAAAGAGAAAAATAAATCGCGAGAGCAGTGTACAAAATTAAAGGGACGCGGACGGATAAAGTGATGATGTTGAAAATGTGCTGAAAATTTCTATGTCTCTGCGGAGTCGTTTGAATTTATAAAATTTCAAAGGAAAGGTAGCCGCTTCGCGTATACTCATGTCCTCACAAAAAAAAAGAAAAGAATCTTTTAAAAACATTTAATTGAAGCCTGTAAAAACAGAGGCTTCGTTCTTCGAAATACGATTTTTCCCTACAAAGTTACAGAATTTTGAAAGCTATTTATCGACTCTTCAATTCAATAAAAGGGAGCAACATGAAAGTTCCACGTCACGATATTTATTCGTTCACTATTCACGTTTCACTGAACGATTCATTCGTAGCGACTGCTGCATCTACCAGATTCTAAATTTAATTAAATTTAGGCAGCGATCAATTCAATTAAAGCTTTTACACGCAGGAGAGTGCCGTACCGCATTCGAGCGGAGCGATTGGACAACGCGTTGGAGAACACGTGGCAAAGTTATTTGGCAACGAGAAGATAGAAATGCTGAAAGATAGAAACTCGTCGGCGAGACGAGTTGCGCGAGGTGGTCGCGCGCGCGTACTAGTTTTTACGCGGAGGGAACATCGTAACACGGACGATAAATCGCGGACGATTTGCGAGCCGACGCGTTCGTTTTGCCCCGGCTTCCGGTCCCGGGGCAGAAGAAAGGTCGCGCGCGGTTTGACGCCTTGATTTTACAGCGGCTCGATGATCGCCGAGTGACAAATGTGCCAGCGTGACGCGGAGAGTGCCAGCTCGTGTGGCCCGGTCGCACGCATACGCCGGCACAATTAATGGGAATCCTTGGGGATCGGCGAGAGGTGGCCAGCCCCGGCGATCGAAAATATATATATATATATATATATATATATATATATATATCGCGGGCGAATACGAATCGGCAACGCGACCGCCACCAACCCCACTCCACGCGTGATTTACGATCGAACACTCTCGAGGAAAGGAGAATTCCAGTGTCAGCCTCTTCTGTTTCGAATCCGTCGCGTTCGCGCGAGTAATCGCGGATTAGGGATCGAACAGGATCCCTTGATTTACAGTTGCTAGCGGTAATATTCGAACACTTGTTAGAGAGATTTCATGGACACGCGCGTAATGGGGACGTAACGTAGCGTTGGAAAATAATGCAGATCCAAAGTGATTTACGACATTTGGATTGCGACGCAAACGCTCTACGGCTGCTCCGTTCCTAAATCTCAAGTAATATCACGTTACAGGGCAATTCACGTTAGATTAATGAAACTTTATATCGTTATGTTTCGTCCTGTTTCATTTGAAATTGAACGATTCGATTAATTAATTTTTAATTTAAAGTCTCACGTTACGTTCTTCACGATAGAGATTAATAACACAGTTTCAAAGTAGTGACTTCAAAGAAATAACAGTGTATAGCAGAAATAATCAAATTTCCAATCGTTCGATTATTCAGTAGAAACAACTTCAATGGCTCTAGAGAAGGAATGAATCATAATTTTGTTCAAATCACTGAGCTTCTAAATTATTCTATAGACGATTATAGATCATCGTGACTCGGTCTGTCTCGCTGTCTGACTATGGCGGAGGTATTCTACTTACGCGTACTTTACATTCTACCGTCAAAGAACGAAAACTTTCTTTCGTTGATATAACAATAAATTAATATGCAAATATGTAAATTCTGCTATTTAATATATAAATAGTTTAATCGAGGCTTGATATACAGGTTTGATATATTTATCAATCGTCGAAATGTTATATTCTAACTACGTTCGTAGATTGAAACTCCAGCAGGTGAGAAAGGATAAAGGATAGAAATAATATATTTAATCGAACAAGCCGAAGCTCGACTAGGCTTTCTGAACTAGCAAATTTCGTATTAAACGAACTATAATAAACGAGTAAAAACGAGATCGTTTCACGCGAAAAAAAAAAGAGTGGAAGAAAAAGGAAAAAGTACGTGTCGTTTATGAACGCTTTGAGCAACGATCAGAAACGAGCTCACGTCAATTAAAATTCACTTTTTCCCACTGTTCGATCTATAATCTGTTAATCAACTCTGCAAATTCCGCAGCGTGATTATGAACTTTTCTCTCCATTTATTAGCAAGAGATTTCCCGTTCGTTATTATTAATTCAACGTTGTTACGCTTATTCCAGCGAACAAGTATGCCATTGAATTGTGACAACGTTTCGCAAGAAATTGTGTGATTCGATACGCAAATTAATCGCGAACAAATTGAGCTTTCTTCGTAAGAAGAAAAATTATGAAATCCAGTCCAAACCCATTAACGAGGCGATTTGCGTTGTTATAATATGAACATAAAGAAGTACGATGTCAACAACTGATGACGATAAATTGGCACACTTCGCGAAGAAGAAGGGCAAATATTTGATACACCAAATGCTCACAGTGTTTGCGTGTTTTAACGAACTGTCATTCTGACGAGTGAAATATCTGGAAATTGAAATACTCGTAGGAATCTGCACACAGTGGCTGTTGAAATTTTTTCCTCCAGAGTACAATTTCTATAACGCGAAGATTAAAGTCGAACGTAAAGTTTTCATCAATGTACGAACATTTCAGATTGAAATGTAATTTTACTCTGATTTTCACAGCTATTGTACGTAGAGACGACGAGACCAAAGGTGTGAAACAT
Source organism: Tetragonula carbonaria (assembly GCA_032399595.1). Taxonomy (NCBI): domain Eukaryota; kingdom Metazoa; phylum Arthropoda; class Insecta; order Hymenoptera; family Apidae; genus Tetragonula; species Tetragonula carbonaria. Next base: position 7,495,443 of record JAUCRC010000013.1, read on the forward strand.
ATTTTTCGCCTTTCGCACAAAGTTCCACGAAGCTCCACGTTCTCTTCGTTTCGTCAATTCTGAAATCGAATTCAACTGTCGGAAGAAAAATCAATTAGCAAATGACTCGCGTTACGATCATGGTCGTTAACAAGTCGAAGTGATCGACACTCGACGATCGAGTGTTATTAACAGCTGGCGAATTAGCAGGCAGTTCGCTCTCTCTCACGGGGTCAAACGTTGTCCGTATGCGGACTAATCACGGCCGAAACATTGGATGCATCGGCGAGTCTAGGATTCATTGAGCGCGACAGGCAGACAGACGGACGGACAGAGAGGATAGTAAGAGGAGAAAATGGGAGAAAATGTGGGAAAGGATCGAGGTTCTCATCGGAGGCGTTCGATCGCAATGTGGCGTGTTAGAGGCGTGCCGGTGCAGTCAGCGCCGTTGAAGCGCTCTGTTTCTTTGCCAGCCGGCGTTCAAAGCAGCCTCCGCCTGTGAAAGCCGCGGGGAAAAACAAGTTGAAAGCGGTAAATGCATGGGCCGCATCGGGGATCATGATCAAACAGCTGCTCCTCGCATCTCGCTATTCACCGGCCAATGAATACGCTCGGCGAAACTTCGCGATAATCCTATGGCTTATATCGATTACCGTTCCACGGCGTCCCGGGCGACGCGGTTGTTTCTCAAGGCGTGAAACAACTGGCCTAAGAAGGATTTGTAACCGGAGAGCACGGGGTTTTAAAGCAATCTTCAGACCGCCTTTCCTTGATTAGTTCCGCCGCAGCAACTGGATCGCCGCGTACCGAGACTCGTTTAAAAGTTGATTCAGCCTAGTTTGCTTCCTTTTCTCTCTCTTCCTCTTCTATTTTCCTTGTCGCTTCTTTCCTTAAGAACTTGCCGTGCTTCCCGTTTGAATTACCATTGCAGGGGAGGTTGTATTGAAAAGAATGTCACGCCGTTCGTCGTTTGCGCGCTTGGCATCGCGCGCAGTTTTTCGTTTTCGAACCGACGCGGCGCGTTTCAAGGCTAATCAATTTAGCACCATTACCAATGGAAAAACCGACGCTACTTCGCGGTTTAATCAATATTTGAGGATTATTGGATATGAAATTGGACGTCGCACGCATTTATTTGGACGCCGGCGGCGAGCGATGAATATATTTACGAGGATTTTTTGTTGTTTTATCGTTACGCCCATCATGCGCGATACCGGTCGACCTTCGACTGGCTACGAGATCGAACTGTGAACTCCATTCCAACCTGCGTTCTTCTTTAACGTGAACAAATTCCAGAGGTTCAGACTAAATCGAATTCGAAATCGCAAGTTTCGTGGATTTTTCTGCTGTGTTAGAGAAAGTCGAGTTCCTTTAGTTAACGCAATAAGTGAGTAAATTTTTAGAATTTTTACACAGGACGTCGTAAGATTGAAACGTTATTTCAACAAACGGAAAATGTCCACAAGATTAGTCAGATAGAGTCAATCTATTAACGCTAGACTAACTACCAAAGTGGTAAAAATAACCAATTTGTAATTTTCTATGGAGATTTTATATATTTATAATAGTGTATTATTAGATACTCGAGTGATTTTTGATAAATATCACTATATTGATAGAAACTAGTGTTCTTTATTTATTATTAACTTTTTCTTGCACCTTACACTTTAATTTCTGTACCACAAATATTACATTTTCGGTAGTTCTAGTCTTTTTAAATTGAACTCGTAGGATTCAAGGATACGAGAAGATACGAAGTAAATCCTTGGAACCTCGCTTCCGTAACGCCAATGTTACGAAAATGGAATTCAATGATGCAAATCGATCGAAACAGAAATGAAATGTCACGTCAACGCAGTGGTCACGTTTATCCCGAATACCGATCGAACTCAAAGTCTAAGCGAAGAAGGTTTCCGCCCTAAAAAGGAAACTCTCCTTCGTCCAATTAACGAGCGAATTTTCTCGATGTTGATGCAAACAGCGTAAGTTGGCGTAACCTTGTTACACAGAACGCCACCAGACTCGAGCGCTAATTCTTAACAAACAGAGGGATCGTCTGCGTTCGCGTCTCCCCCCCGAAGCTTCGATTTAAATCTCCCAGGGTTTTCGTCTGATTATCTCGTGTCGCGGGACAACGAAATGGTTCTGATTTCGCATCACGTCGATACTCTGCCCGCGTTTCGTTTCATCGTCTATAAATCTCCGCGTTCGGACTTCGGTGAAATTTCGTTTTCAAACGCCGGCCGAAACTTTCTCAAAAGGGAACATCGTCGAGTTTCCTCACTTTCCACTTTCGGAATGTATGCTGATAAAGGACATTAAACGCGGCGTGCTTGTAGCCCTCGCTCGGATGAAGTTTAATTTTAATGCGCCGAATATTGGGAAACACGGATTGCGCCTTGCGAAATTTCGCCGTAACGGCAACGATTCGCCGAATAACTACGTGGAAAACACTTGGGAAATTTAGCTAACGGGCGGATTTCACGACTCGATCTGCTTGAGGATTCCTGTTTAATTTAGCATGCTCTCAGCAGACACGGCGAATCCTTTCCGGTTAAATTCGCCGCGACGTAAGGGAGCGGATCGTCGTCCTCTGTCGTCCAAGCGCAAGTAAAGTTTTGTTACGTTTTGTTCGCGATAACTCGCTAAACGACAAGTTGCCATTCTCTCGGAGTACGTAAATTGGTGACTTTCAATTGCGACAAGATGTTGCAGAATGACGAAGTCAAAGACAGATTCAAAATCTCATTTTAATTTTGCAAGTGAAGATCTACGTTTCTCTTTCACATATGTCTCAACTATTTATTTCGCTCGTTTACAAATTGTCGTTTTTGCAGTGATTGAAACTTTTCGAAAACTACGTTTCAAGCGGTACATTTTTATTTATAGATCAACGGGGACGACGTTTTGAAACTAGCGAATAACCACTGGCCATTTTTGTAACGTTTTTAATTTAAAAGCAAAAATTGAGATGTAAAGTTCAGAACACTCACGCACGCGTTACATATTTAAAAGAAACATTGGAATTTTTCATTTGGTAGTTAGCTATGAAAATGATTCTCAAAATTTTACCAAAATGTCTAAAATTTTCGGACACTTCAGATCAGTCCTTTCCCGTAAAGAAATTCGCCGTATGATAAAACGCGTATAGAGTAACAACAACTTCGATACCTGGTGAAAATTGTATTTTATCGTCCCATTTAGTTTCCTGTATAATTTTTTCCCCCCTATTTTTTCCCATTTTTTTTTTTACCTGCTATTTGTTCGATGTGGAAGTTTTCACGTCCATATAGAAGCGAGCGGTGGAAATTTTTCGGTTAAATCACATTTAGTGAAATCATGTGGCAATTTCGAGGATACAAAAACACGTAAAAAATATCTTTGGAACTGAGCGAAAAAAAGAGAAAGAGAGAGAGAGAGAGAGAGAGAGAGCGAGCGACAGGAAGAGAGAATATAAAATAGTCGAGAACGACATTTTAAATTTACCACGGCGCTGAATTCGCGAAATAGATGGATATTTTTGGTCGATGTAGTTTTTCTATTTGCGTTGCAGCGTTTGAACGCTGCGTATCGTTGGCGATGCATCGGTCCTCATGTCGGCCGCGTTCCAAAATTTTATTTATTTTTGCATAGTGCCGCCGGAATGAACGAATTTAGGAAAACATTTCGAAGATTACAATTTTTCAGCCCGATTGTCCTAAATGATATCGCTTCATTTCTCCCCTTTGGAAATCGTTTCCAATTTACGTCGTATCGTCAAATTCGTTCGGTTGGAAAAAAACGTCGAAACTGTTTCTGAAATCGTAATATTTTTGGAATCAAGCAGATTCCACGTGCAGAAATGAGCCGAAAAGAAAGAATTAAATGTTTTTATATTTACGAGAAGAAGTAAAATTTGAAAATTTGATGATATTTCGCGTACAGAAGTGAACGAAACATTACGATTTAACTAACGCAGTGACACCGATCTAATTTCATTTAGATTTTCAGAATTTCGGCGAAAGCTCGATGAAGCGTGGCTACCATTTTGAAGATGAGATTGCTTGATCAATTTAATCCCTCGTAACTGTTTCTCGAATGAACCCTTGTTCCGTGGAGTCACGCGGCACGTCGCGCCACTTTGACAACGTATGATGGATATTAGTTTGTCAGTAGACACCTTGATGAAACTCAACTATAGCGACGATGCCATCAACGATGCTACCGCATGGACAACGCCTTGAAATTATGTTGTTCTTGCTGGAAGCGTATAGTAGAACGTGATTGGAAATTCGGAGAAATATTTTGTCGTCTGGATTTTCTCGCGCATTTAATTAATAAAATTAACGAAATTGACGGATTTACAAGTTACAAGAGATCTTGCTTCGTTTCGTTTCGTACGTACAATTTTACGTCAAATATAATGTTTAGTTGTTTTCTAATTTGTAAAATTTACGAGATTGTTGCTGTTACACGAGAATTTGATTAATCTGTTAATGTAAAATCTAGTCAAGTGTTGCAGCGACTTTAAATTGAATTAACAGTTTCAAACGATGTATTACTATTAAAAGAACGTAGCTGCTTAATTTCATCTTATTACACTATGTTTCTATAACACTTTTATATCATTGTTCGCTCTGTTTCCTCTAAATGAATAACCATCTTTTTAAAAACTAGTTGGCAGTGATACAAAATTTAATAAAAGAGGAATAACATTTTTCGGCGAAAAATGGTATCTGAATTCACTTGAAACTACACCGATAGTTTGTCTAAAACACTTTGAAGTCTCGTGGGAGCCCTCAGAATGAACTTTCTAAGTCTTCCTAAGCAATCGACTATTACGCTGATGTACGAAAAGCTGGAAAATGGCATGTTGTAACAGGCAGGGAACCGCAGCTCCCTAATGCAAGAAACCCTAAATTTCATTCCAACACGCAAGAAACTGTACGCTTTAATCTATTTTATCCCGAGAAACTACGAAACTTTACTTCGCTGTTCTGGTTCGACGTAACTGCTAAATCCACTTTTCATATAATTCAATATGAAACTTTTTTTCAACCATGTTGTTTCAGTACTTTAAAAAATACTCAATCTTAAAACGCGTAGAGTCTTATGGAGCCTTGCAGTTACAATTTCTTCATTTGTGAATTGAAAAAACTACCTGGGAGGACTAACAAATTTCTGCCTTTTTTTTTGCCTTTAATCTTCGCCAGACATTGAATTTATCTGGAATCTTCGAAGCCTCGGAACTGTTTCTAAATTAAGCTTACACAAATATTTTCATCGTGATAAATTTCTCGTTCCTCGACACAACTGTCCATTGACCACAATGAAATGGACAAATTAATGGACAGTATTGGCGCATCAAAGTTAAACTGTTAACACGACCTGTCCTGCGAACCTTTCCGCTTTTTAAATAAATGTAGCAGCTGTTGTGCATGACTTTTGAGCGGTAGTGTGCTCGGAGGGGTATGTTGGGTGTCAAGGATACGCGCGAGGTTCACGCATACGTCATTGCAACAATCTAACGCGCATTCGGTGGCCGGATCATATATAATGGCGTTCCACGGCGCGGATATACAGGACGGGGGCCGGTAAACGACCGAAATCTGGGCGCCGATAACATACGTACACATGCACGCGCTGGCCATTGCATACGCATTTGCATCTGGCATCCGACGCAGACCTCTCTCTCTCTCTCTCTCTCGTGGATATGCATGAGGGTCCGAGGCGAAATTTTGGCTAGACTTGAAGTGCTCGCGAGTTACCGAGCTACAACGTCAAGGACACGTGTACGACCACCCTCGGGACTGCACCGGCGGTCTTACTTCCGTTCTCGATACTCCAAACTCTCTCTCTGTCTCCCCTATTCCCTTTTTTTTCTTTTTCTTCTTTTTTTTTCTTCTTCTATTTACAGAATAGTGGAACGTCGCGCGGAAAGAGAGCACACGTTGTTTCTCCCCGTTCGTGACTTTCGAACATTCCACGTCGAGCCACTTCGACTCGGAACTTGTTTCGGTAATCCGGCGGTGAGCCGCCTCGTCGTTTGCGTTTTTCATCGGTTTTTGCTCGTTCACGGTCCCGCGAACATGTCGTGGTTGGCGAAAATATTCGAACGCTTCGGCCATTGGAAACTTTCTTGCGAATATTTCGAGAATTGATATTGTGAGCGGAGCGACGAGTTGGCGAAGTTTCTTTTCTCCTCCAAATTTCGGTAAAATTGGCGACGAGCTAAGGAGTGATTTTATTCTGTAAATATTTGAAATTTCCGAATGTATATGGACCAGCTGCAAATGTACGTTTAATAAAAAATTACAAGAACCATACAATGAAATTGTATAGAATTGAACATACGATAAAATTACTCAAGTTGGTTCCATTGAATATTATTATATTTCTTAACATAAGGGGCGATTGATTGTGTCAATGTTTCTGTGTCTTCTAAAAAATATTTACAACAAATATCATAACTAAATTCTCTGTAATCTTTACGTAGTCTTCAGAAATCTCATTACAACGTTAAAGAAAAAAAAAAAAGATTCTTACAAACGTTTGAACACTTTCGCGAGCTACTGTGTGCACAAATTCAGGAGCCATGAATTTTTTTCGACGCGTCTTCTTTTATTTTTCGGTTGGGAAACGTTGAAAATAGATAAACGGCAAGGTGCACGCGATGGGGGAATAATTTAATATCTCCCAAGTCTAACGAGAAAAATTACCAGAAGGATACGATCGAAGAAACGATTACGACTATACGTAGCCAGCAATTAGGCTGTTTCGTGCTGGCTCTCCACCGGGGAGTCAGGTACCGTGTTTATTCAAAATAATCTTTTAAATTTCTGTCGATAAGCTGCACCACCATTTCACCGACAAATCCGTCGGTGACTTATTCATTTTTTGTAATATAAAACTCGCGAGCGTTCAAACACGTATATCGAGCAATATAATTGATACGTGCAGCCCAGCATTAGGACAATTTCTGGTTTCAGATAAGATGTTAGTAATCGAATGTAATTTCGTAGAAATTTCTAGAAATTATTTATAAAAATTGTTTGTTAAAATTCGGTGAAATTCATCCAACATAAATCAAAAATAAATGAAAACAAATATAATAGAAAAGTTACTAATATGAACATCGTGATTAAATACGTACGCAATATCACAATATTCTACACGTGAATTCTTCATTTGTCTCATTTTCTCCAAAAATGTTCTAATCTACGTGAATGAACGTCGTCATACTATGTATGGAGTGAATGACAAAAAAACAAAAAAACAAAAAAAAAAAAAGATGAGAGGCGAAATGAAACTCGGAATGAAAGAACGAAACGTGATGTCGTCACGAAAGTTCGCAGATCGTTGTTAAAGCGACGAGAGAGGACACTAATCAATTGAGACTGCAACGACCGTATGAGATAAAGCGGCGAACCTGGAAACAGGAAGTGACCGCGAGCAATCGTGGAATTGGTGGAACAGAAAAATTAAGCAAACGAACGGCTCGGCTTATTGCTCGCGTCGGCCGGATCGAAATACGAAGCTAGGGCAATAATTGAATTACACGGTGTAGAGTTGGAAACAAAAGCATTCGGCGAATTAAATGAACCAGCTGCTACACGAGCTTATGCTCGAGTCTCTCTCTTTCTTTCTCTCTCTTTCTCTGCTTCTGCCAATTGTAATCACAATTGTATCCCGCGCGTTTCTGATATTTCCTCGAGATCCGGTCGCCACGCTGCGATACTTTTGCATTTCGCCAGCCGTTTTGTTCGCGTCACGTTCACTTCGCGGTGATTCTCGTTCGAAAAGCGCAATCTTCGAATCTACTACTACGGTAGAGCTGGAGATGCTTCTCGAGTAGGGAGAACCGTGGTGGACTGATATTGTGTTTCTTGGCCGGGACGGGACGGGTAAATGTACCGTGTATTCTGTAAGAGTATTCTTCAAGAGTCCTGTAATGGTATATAAGTTTTATAGCCGAGAGAGCCCCGCAAATTCAATCGAGACACTGCTGTTACAGCCGAACAAGCGATGGAATTTTTTTATATTAGCGAGCAATCGCGGCGTTTTAAATGAATTTTGCCAAAGCTCTTACGAACTATTAGACATTGTTATACATTGTTAGACGTTGTTACGAACAGGTACTTGCCACAGTAATTTTGTTAATTCGCAAATATGAGAGAGGGGATTCGAGCGAATGCTGGATAAAATGATTTCATTTTCCTCGAGGGAAGAACTTCGTTTCAATTGTATTTCAAAGACTCTCCTCCGTGATTGTTAATAAAAACGAAATTCTGAGGACACGGAAATTCTAAGGCTATAATTTCAATCGTTCAATAGTTGCAAGACCATTGTAAAAGCTGCTCGCTTGTACTATCGATCTCAAGACGAAAAATGTACTTTTATTACTTCCGTTTCGTGATTCAATCGCAGAACGTCGAATATTTCACGTGCCGTTCTCAGCAATTTGATTATCGACGAAGCTCGCGCAGATTCGTCGCTCGTGCAGATTTGTCGCTCGCGAGATGAAGTGCTCCAAAAGCGCGCTCTCCATTTCGAATTTTTCAGTCGGACGTCTTCATCGCTGTTCGCAGTCAAAAATGATCAAAGTCACGTAGCGTCCGGCGTGAAAGCGAACGCGTGAATCGAACGAAGTTGAAGCGAATACTCGTACGCGCGATATCGTATTCTTTTTCATCGTCGCGATTCCGGGTACTCTGGCTGAAGTTGGAAGTTCCGTTGACTCGCTTACCGGCAGCGAAAGTTTTCGCTCGCGTCTGCAAAATGTATCCCGCGGAAAGAGGCTTGGCCACTGTCCGCCGGGATTTGATTTCCCAGCGTGTAGCACGGGTCAGGGTAAATTCGTGGCTGGCATTTTCAAGAAGTCGCCCGGACCTGTCTACCTCTGTCCTTCCAACTTCAGCGCTCTCTTTCCGCTCTAAAGATGCTCTCTGGAAGGAACAATCCGATATCTGCACTTTCCTTTATTTCTGTAACCTCTCGGTTCGCCTCTTGGATCGCCTTTGATCTGTCGCCACTCACTTCAATATCCCTCTTTCGTTTCTCCTGGACAATTCTTCAGGGAGGAATTGCGCGTGTAAACAGCTGATGGTCAGTGCAGTCGGAGCTTCATTAATACGGCGATTATCTTATCATTTGCGAGATCGGAACAAATTAGAATTGAGGTGCCTTCAAAATTTTGGAATTTCGTATCCCGTATCCCGTGGTAACTTTTGAGAAGATTGTGAACGTACAGACTTTACAAATTATTATCAACAGTCTACGTACACTGTTACATTGCATTGTTAGAAGAAAAATTTATCCAGAGGGAAAAAGTACGATCGAAGATGATCGGAGAAAACTGTTACTCGTATGCTCTATAGTATCTCTGGCAAGTTTTTCATTAAACCGAAGTAAGAGGCGCTGAGCAGCATCGATAACTGGACCAGTTACGTTATCAAGCCAGATGGTCCGTTGCAAAGCAGGTTGTTGAAAGAAGTGCCGCCTCATAGAGCCGAGAAGAGTCGCTTCTTGCGACTGGTTTCTTTTCAGCGGCACACAGTGCCGAGGCTCGTATATTTTCATTTGACACAGTTCGTCCCGCGATATCAAGTAATGGAAGTTCTTCCGCAATGGGCTTTCTAGCACATCTACCTAAACGATGTCGCTCGAGGGCCAACAACAAGCCGGCGATCCTGGAACATTCACTGGAAATGACAGCTATATAGCACACGCGTCCCACCGGGATTCCTCACAGTGTATTGGTGAAAAACAATGCGCGCCGCTTTTTTTCTTTTTTTTGTTTTTTTTTTTTTTTGTTTAGAAACGTTGCTCCATTGCTGCACTGGCGATTTCAATGGCAAAAATACCAGAGATCCGATATATTCCGGATAAAAACAAAACGAATGGCAAAATATCCGGTGCTTAAATATTTATGCACGTTGTGTAATTTATACCATGTAAATGTTATTTAACGTGTGGTATTTTATCGTGTAGCATCGTTCGTTTATCGATAACTGTAGTAACTTGCATCGGGTATTTGATCTTATCTCGTTAGTAATAAATATCCAGTTGGTCTTGGAAGCTCCACTTTTCGTGGAAGAGTGAAGACAGGAAACAAGAAATGTAATTTTAAGGAATTATGTAACTATTATACAATATTTAGAATCTGGCAATTGTGTGATCGACGCGAGTCCCATAACTTCCAAAAAAAAAAAAAAAAAAATCCATGCAATAAATGGCAGAACGTCGACGTGAAATAAAAACAAATCGGATCGGTACATATTCAAGTTTCGAATATCGTTCGACCTGCAATCTGCACAAGAGGAAAACGTCTGACGGTACGTGCCAGCGGCATCCAGCTGCCGACGTGCTCGCGTTTCCTCCGCGCTCTCGTGACCCTGAGGTTTACCCGGTGGCTGTCACCGTTCGGCGAGATACGAAATTTTACGAGGCAACGTCCTCGCGCACGTCCCCGTTTCCGCTGTGAGAGCCTGGAGTTGCGTTGCCGGATGACGTCGTGGCACGACTCAGCCGTCGCGATAAGGATACGCGCGTCCTGACCGCACGTTCCGCGGCGCGTGTTTACCTTGTTACGTACGAGCGTTGATGCTCTCCGCGAGACATCATTCCCACTGCTACGTGCATCGTGCACGGATGGAAATTCAGAGATGAAAATTACACGAGTGTTGCACCGATATCTTTCCTCGCGTGCATTAGCCGCTCTGCTTCCCCTTCCTTCCTGCCGTCGCCTTTTTCTCCTTCTCCATTTTCGCTCTGACAAATCATCCCCCTCCCCCCTCTCCCACCGGGTTTCCTCTCTTTCACTCCCGGGAATTTCATTTGCCCCGGAACGGATTGGATGCTCCCTTCCGCCGCAGATAAATGGTTCTTAATGCGTCACTTTCCGCGTTCGCACAGAGAATTGAAAAAATGGGACTGTCCTCAACGAAGCTTAATTAAAGTCTGATTAAAACGTCTATTCGCCTTGTAAAGCGACCCATCCTTTAGGGGAAGAATTGGCGAATAATTGTCGAGCTCGGGCTCTTGGTTGGCGAGATTCCTCTCGTAAACGGAATATTTTAGGCAATTAGCCGGGAGCACGGACGCGAGTAGGACGAGAGTAGTTTCATTCAGCTACGAATGAACCGTGGATATTTATGAATCAAACATCATTTATGTTCAAATAGTTTTGTGAACGCTGTTGGAGAAATGGAACTTGAGACAGGAGATTGGATACTTTTCATAAACTACTACTTGCGTGAAAATCTGCAGTCTTGTGAGTATGAATGTCGTCGAGCTCGAGATTCGGAGTTTCGGTATGCTTTAGTTTCCGAGATATTTGCAAAAAAACGTTGGCTAGATTCAGGTTAAGATTAGGCTACATTGTGACGTTGGCGGCCTCAATTTTTTTCTTTTTCTTTTTTCTTTTTCTTCGGCGCAACCTAAATTTAACTCGACGACGATTAATTTTAACGCAAGTAATCGATTGGCGAACGTGGCACTTTATTCTACTTTTCAGCTACTGAAAAGTACATATACATATACTGGAAAAATCCCAGTTGAATGAATATAATATATTATCACACGTTCAAATTTGGACATATTTATAAAAATTTCAATACAACGACGATTTAAAAAGTTTCGCGAGCCACTGTAAATAGTGTTCCACATCTAAAGCGAACTAAAACCCAATTACGATCATTCAGAATTTTTAGCTTTGACGACATATTCGGCGATCATGTAAATCAACTTTATCCTCAAACAATTGCCGCGACGGAAACCTCGAAGTACAAAAGAGTGTTAATTTTCCAAGAAGTAGCGTTGAACGAAGTTACAGGAAGGTTGAGGTAACGAAGAACGGTTTCGCATTGTCGTCTCTTCTTAAATTAAAGACAGCTTTAGGAAGACTGTCCTCGATAACAGGTGGAAATTTCGCAGGTTCGCTTCTACCGGCTAATTACAATTACATCGTTGTTCAAAGAGGCGACATCCTTTCGCAGAAACCTTTGACAATTATTTTACTCAATGCGTGATATCACCTGTGAAATCGTTTCTTAATAATGCACGCGCTTCCTATCGAGTTTAACTGTAACGATAACGATAATTAATGTTTGCAGACGTGCAATCCCGACGATCGAGAATTTGCGCAATGTGTACGTGCTTAATGCATCGAAGAAGTATTTAAGAACAGATGCTTTGCGCGCTTTGAATCATTTCACGCACAGTCGATTTCCTGCTACAATACGCTTTATCGGCGTGGAAAGTTGGTTTCGTTATCTTTTGTTTTCTGTTTGATCGAAGTGCTAAAGTCGTAATGTAAATTATATCATTCGATTGTAGATCGAAAATATAATTACCGCTATTAGAGCTGCTATTTCTTTTCTGATAATATATTCGATTTACGTAATGTTGCCAGTTCATTTGGAGGCAAATACGTTATTACCTCCCCCTGCTGGCTGTGAATTGAAAATATTCGATTCGAATTTTATTAATCTCACGTACTCAGACGGATCTAAATATATAATACCTCTACGGGAAAGAAATTCAAATGGAGTTTGACGTTAAGTTTGGAACAACTTACCTACATTTTGATATATCTGTATTAACACGCCGCCCGAATTTTATATTCGCTCCTGCGTTTGAAAGAAGAGAAATGTCCTTTTTTGTCATTAATAATTTCTCTTAAAAGCTAAAGCGGAATTAATTAAATTTTGAATCACAATCGTGAGAAACAGAATGAGATATAAGAAATTTAGATGCAACGATGCACCAAATGCAAACTTAGCGTTCCAGAATATATGAAATATCCAAGACGAGGTACGCGTTTTAACTTTTAATGGGCGAAGCTGCACAGATCCATTTATGAAAATACGAATCTGCATAAAAATCTGCTGCCTATGAAGGAAATTGATGTCTACGTGTATTATTCCAGTTTCTGCAAAGTTCCCATCAGTACCAGATAAAAGAAATAATCATATAGCAATAAATTTCTGTTTCAATCAAAATTTCACCGAAAGCAGCTCCGTAGTTTTTATAATTGTTTACATTAACAAATTCGAGCCTTGTCAAATATGATACGTACATCTTTGAACGCAAGAAACTTCTTTTGTCTATCGTAAAAAATATTCTAAATATTCTATAAATACTTGATAACAGTATCCTGTGATATTATTAGAGAGAAATATATTCTGAATATTCTAAATATTCTAAATACATTTCTCTTCCAGATATTCATCCAAATATTCTACCGATATTATTTCCACGAACTGAGAAAAAAATTGAAAGTCGGGACGACGCGACGCGACGTATCGAAGGGAGTAGTCATCGCAGGCCTCGTCAGGTATATATCTTGACGCGTGTATATTAGGGAGAGTCGGCCGGCAGATCTGACTTTCAGATCTTCTCCGGTCGAGGGGAGGCAGCGAACGCGAAGGGGTTAATCGCCCCGCTATAAATTACCAGGCTTGATGCATTGCTACGTGGTTGGTTGGTCGACTGAGCTGCACGCTGGTCTTTGATATATGCATATATGCCTTCCATGCACACACGGGCCGAATTGCACACACGTACGTACACTCGGCACGCGTGACCATGTAAGACGTGTTCCGCGCGTCTACGTGTCTCTCTATTCTGATGCAAGCTTAGGTGCAAGGTTGACCGACATCTTACGTTATATATGCACTCCACTACGCGAATATGTGTGACCACACGTCACTGGATTAGGCCATTCTTGCGTCCATTCCGTCGTTAATCCCGTTCTTATATGGAGAAACGCGTGCGAGCAACTCTGCTGAAACAACACGATAAGAATATTCTTAGAAGAAGGAAATTGTAAAATTCCAAACACACGCAATGTTATGTTGATTTTATTTGAGTTTTACATTGCTGAATATATGGTTTCGTGTTCTTTAAAGTTTTCTAAGTATTGAAGTATCGGAGATATTAAAAAGTAAATTCTCTTGACGATGCGTTTGTCTTCCATAAAACTTGGTTAAGTTATTATTTATTTTTAAAAGACTTACATCCTTGATAAGTTCGTTCGCAGTTAATATATTAAGACATTACTTAAATCGTCCTAATATCACTTAAATCAAGAAATCAAAAAGATTCTTTTATTATAGTTATTTAATCATGTCGTTAAAATCTTTCTAATGCTAAAAATTAAATGTATCTCTCATAGTTTCTCTCTCTTTTAATCTTCGTACCGATTGTGGAATAAATTTGGTGCTTTGGAAATTTTAACCCTAATTCGAACAACATTTATATAATTTTAGTGCACTTAACGAGTGATTGTTCTAGCGGAATTTTCTACGAGAACGAGATTTAAAAGTTCTCTCTTCGTTTTAACGAACTCGGAGCAAGTGTTTCATTCGCCGATTCACCGTCTTCTTTCTCCGTCAAAGGAAACTCTTTATATATTACATTTTCTTAAACGCATACATTTCATTCGAATTAAAATTCGTCTCTATATTCGTCGGTGCAATAAGTCTCTACGATATAATTCTTCTCCCTGTTTCCTCGATTCTATTCCAGCTCATCAGACTCTGTGTGTTTGCCGCGTAGAAGCTGTTGCTCTACAGGAAGCTATTTCGATCTTACACATACCACCGCATTTTTCTCTCTGTGGGAAGCTCGAAATTTCGCGGCCGCGCCGCGTTAAGTATAAAATTATTCAGAAAACTCGATACGATCTCGCCGGGCGTGTACCTCCGTAAGATTGCATTCCGAACAGTGGGTGCGTGATATAGGTGAATCTACGATTGCTTTTGCACGGAGACCGGGGAAACTCGATGTCTCCCTCGGCGCTTTCGCTGTATTACAGGAAGCAATTATGACTGCATGTACTTTCCGGTCGTAGATAACGACGATTCGCTCGTAACGTGAAGAATGGTTGTCGTTTTTGGCCATTTAAGCCCGAAGTCCACATAGCGTCGAGCGTTTCAGCTTCTGACAAACAATATTTCGGGGATTACAATTTTCGATTCGACAGAATTTCCTACAAATTTCATTAATGATTCGGAATTTTCTTTTATTTTATACGCTGCGTTAACACAGTATCTTTGTACCGAGTGTATATTATATATATATTTTGTATATTTCCTTTACGTCAATTTTCTTTATTTGTCTAATAATGTCTCTGACGCGAAGATTTTCAAGCCAATGAAGATAATAATTTTGGATTATGTCACTCAATTTTCAAGGAGGTCTTCTTAACTTAAAATCACCTCCGGGTTGAAGTATAACAGAATCTTAATCCTTTGACAGTGTGAGACAAGCTTATAGCACAAGCGATTTCGAAATTTCGTTGTTCCGCAAAGTTTAAAAGTAACTGCAAACGGATTAAGTTACCCGGTTTTTACGGAGCTCGTGCCGCAAACATTCGACCGACAGCGTATATATGCACAAAGCAGTACTTAATAATTGCTTCAAATTTATGTTTTACTTTGATTACGACGAGGCGAAGCGTCTCTCCTCAGCTTTGTTTCAATATTATCTCGGAGGCGCAGCACCGTGTTTACCGTAAGTACACCCGTCATCGCGTTATCTCCTCTCTCTTCCCTTTTACCATATTTTTCCACTGCGGACCTTAATCCAGATTTCTGTCTGGCCGGTTTTTGTTTATAATTAACGTAACGAGTAAACTTTTTCGTGCAATGTCCTATCTCCATTTGCCAGAAAGCAAACCAATCGCCATTAACATCGTAACATTTCTCTCTCTGTCTCTCTGTCTCTCTCTCGTTCACAGAATTTCATTCTCACGGCAAATAAAAATCCTACCGCGATTTGCAATCGGCCCTTGACACGCTGCAGATCTCGATGAAACATCGAGCGAGAGGAGCGAGGAATCTCTCCTCCTCGTGAAATTTCCTCGTGAAATTTCCTCGCGAAATTAACGGCTTATTTCAGCCACGATCCATCGTAAAGATTGCATTTAGATAACTAATAGGAGCGGAGTAATTTTTACGACGCTGTTCTGGATATCTAGTCGGCGCGATCTATGTCGTTAACGCGATCCACGACTCGGTAAAAACTTGCGAGTAGAGGAAGGGAGATGGGGTCGTTCATCGTGTTCGTGTAGCTTGGCCAGACTCTCAAAAGCTGCGGTGAAATGCTTGGAAACGCGTGAATCGCTGTATAACGATTGCATGATATCTGTTCCGTCGAATGAATTCTCCTAACCGGAAGACTCCTAACGTATCGCGTGACACGTGTCACGAAGGTGCACGGTGCTTGGTTCGCTTGGTGTCTTTTTGCTACGTGCTGCGGCTCTGTCGCGTTCCTGGGACTCGTCCAACATTTATTCCTCGGGAAACGAGGCGGAAATATTATTCTCTGCTCTGTGTTTAGCTGCCCGAAGAGATGGTAAATGAAATTTTTGTGTAATGACGCGCAATTCGACGTTTCATGGATCTAATTAATTATTACGCGAATGCTATGATAAATAGAACGACGCGCAAATGCATTTTGCAGCCTCTGTGTTACCGTTTTATAATAATAAACGTTTAATAATAATAAACCGTTTAATAATAATAAACGAATCGTAGATGAACCCGAAGGCGTTAAATAAATTTTTAGCAGATGACACGTTGATAACGGACAGAGAATTGTACGATATTTAATGTAACAATTTATCCGTCTTTTGGCGCGCGAAAGATTAGAAAATTATCGCTTCTTAAAATTTATCGGAGCGCTGCGCTACGCGGCAGCCTTTTCATTAATTACGTCACTTTAATATGTCGCGTTTGTTATACACGCTCTCATGGTTAGAAACACCATGAAAAATTCGCCCGATCCCGAACGACGGGACGTGACGGGCGAATCCTGTCGACGTGCATGCGGCAGTGGTAGTTTTCGAGCGATGATGCTTCAACCGGTTTTAAATTTCCGCGAAAGAACGCGGTGCTCCCATAAAAATATATTCCATTCCAAAGCCCCTTTCTCCCTCACTTCCCCCCTCCCCCTCCCCTCCCCCGTCTAAACAGCTCTGAATCCTGCTAACTTCTCGTTTGCACAGCTATTCATGAAATGCTCTCGCCTCTGCATTTTTTACACTTGGCGTCTCTGTACGCTATTTACACGTTTTTTACGCTTTGTAAACCGGACGCGATCCTGCAGCCCCCAGAACGCTGTCTGAACGTCAGATTCCAACATGCTCGACCTCTCTTCACGCTAGACACCGTGTGCACGCGCGCGCTTTCGTAAACGTTTCTACAAATTATTTGCTCGTACTGATGGCATTTTAAATTTACCCGACGAGTTAAAAGCGGAATTTCTTTGAAAATCTCCCCGTCGCTTTGAGTCTGCGATGAATTGAAATACAGCGGACTGTTGATTGTTCGGTCTTGCTTTAATCTATCGAGTCTAATCGGTCTATTTTTTTCGACTTTTTCACCGTGACTATTCTTACTTTTCTTTTTTTTTCTTTGATTAAACGATTTTCTTTGATAGAAGAGAGTTTAAAAGAGATAAACAATGTTTAAACGAGGTTTGTAATTTTATGAAACTCGAATTAGAAGCTCAAGATTTTACTGTAATGTCAATCACTGCATGTGTTTTAACATATGTTAATCTCTACATATGTTATACTGTATAATGACAGACAAGTTCATACACACTTAATGTACAAATGTACAAAGATACTCTAGACAAGAAATATCGCTACTGATATTAAAAATGTAGCAATATTGAAAAATCTGTGTATTTCGCGTATAAAATGCTTGTTAAATTCATTGAACGTTGATGAAAATGTATCACGTATAAAATTGTGTAATACGTTTATACAAATACATTTTCATACATACCAACACCATATAGACACAAGTCTCGCAAAATGTTGTACGTGATACTTTTATTATTAATTCTAGACGTTAATTCTACACGTTAATTTAGACAAAAATAAAAAGGAAAGGAAAGAAAAAATGAAAAAAGTTTCGTTCCAAGCTCAGTTCTCGAGTTATGAATAATTTTAATTCGGTGCAAGTGGTGCAAGTCGACGAATCAGCTCACGCGGTGCGAACTGAAACAAATGACGCAGAACACGGATAGAATTTCGGCTGGTACGCGAGAGTGGGAGATAATAAAATGTAAGCGAGATAGAGAGAAGATTCGCCGGCTAATATATATTTCCGGATTAACCGGCCATTCGTTTGTCCGATCAGAGGTCCGATCCCATAAGGGGCCGGTTAAGTGGGAGTTTACTCGTGAAAGAAAAACGAAGAGAGAACGTAAGCTATCGATTCTACAAACGAGAAAAGATATAATATCGGGAAAGCGAGAGAGAGAGAGAGACGAGAGGGGAAGAGAAAACGAGAGGAGACTGAAATGTCGTCTAGAAACAAGGTCGAAACTTGTCCGGTCCGTCATCCGTCAAATCCCATTTTCAATGTCCAGAAGCTTTACGATTCGAATCCGTATTCACCGGACTTCTACATAACTTCGAAGCACACTCGAGGCTCGTGTATGGAAAACGATATAGCCGGAGGCACGGACACAAGGCTAAAGGGCCGGGATACGCCGGCTGTGAGGGGACCGCTCACACGAACGCGAATTTCCATCTGGACGATTCAATTTCTCGACGTCGCGACGCGTCTGCTCGCACCCCGGAAAAAAGGAAATCTCGTCTCGTTGCGCGTGCTCGCGGACACGGTTCTACGCCGCGAGTTCTTGGGAATCGAACAGCACGTTCGACACGCGATAGCTTTAGGGAAAATGTGGTTTCTGAGAGAGAGAGAGAAAAAGAGAGAGAGAGAGAGATAAAAGGAGGATCGGGCGACCGTTAGTCGCTTTTATGCGAGGAAATTGAAACGTTAAGATGCCTGTGGAAATCCACTGTAAGAGAATGCAATTCCAGTGCTCCACTTTCCCGAATATCGTATCTCTTTCCTTATCAGGCCGGTTCCTTTATAACCATCCCGCATCCGCCTTTGTGAACGAGACCCTGCTTCTTTTATTAATTTTTAACCGCGTACGTTGCGCGTAACAAAGAAAAACCGGCGAGTCTCTCGGATCGGATACGATGATCCATTGTTGAGTTTCGTTTCGTGCCAGCCGATACATTTTTCGCTGGCTGTCGATAGGCCAAGAGAACGCGAGATTGCGAAAACGGGGGCAGAAAAGTAGGAGGGGAAGTACCGATAAAACGCGTGCTTTCGACGCGGCGCATTATGCTGTTTCCGTTGACGCGCACTGCGTCGATATCGATCATCCCTCGTCAAATTACGTCGTTGCGTCGATTGCCAGCCGAGACGCTATTAATTAAATCCAGACATCCTTTAACCGTGACCGTCGAGATTTATGGCTCTCCTGACAGAATCGTGTGTGATTTCGCGCACCGGTCAATCGACCAGATTTTTACTTTCCGTTTCTCAAATCGTCGAATTGATATTTTCAAGCCGCTTTACCAAATATAAAAATCGTGGTGAACGTCGAGCACGAATTTTAGTTTTGTGTTAGAAAGTTTATAGCTTTTTTTAAAGGAAGAGATTAGTAAAGTATGTGTTTTTCAATACGAATCTGTTCTCGGTGAAACGTTTTTACGGTTTCAGATTACGGGAAACGAATTTTAGAATTTTGCACTTTATAATCTTTCTATCATCAACTGAGAATTCACTAATAATTCTAACAATGCATTGTGAATTTTAATCTTTGTAACAAGACGAGAAAATTCGTAGAATTCATTCGATAAAGTCGAAGTTTCTTCGAGATTTCTCGAAGCAATTTGTGAGAAACGGAATTGTCATTAGCCTCGATTAGCCAGCCAAGTAAAATCACAGCTATTTCAAGGTATTTCGAACGTTCTGCTTTCCCAGATGGAATTCTAATCAAGCCTTAATCACGAGCTGTCGCTTAAGCGACAAATCGTTAACAGAGAATGTAATGAAGCCGAGAATACTTTCGCGACGAATTACGAGTCACTTGATACTCTTTTTTGCGACCAATCATTACCATTATACATCTCTTTAAACCCTCTTCTCTTCTCTTCTCTTCTCTTCTCTTCTCTTCTCTTCTCTTCCCTTCTCTTCCCTTCTCTTCTCTTCTCTTCTCCTCTCGTTTCATAATATTCGAATAACATTCCTAGGTTTTTTCTACTCCTAAATTTGAACGTCGATGTGATCGTGTTTGAGAGCAGAGTCTGCTTGCCTTCTGCTTTGCAGAGAAACTTTCGAGATAAAATTAAAGGGGAAACAAGGCCCGTCCGTGCGCCAAGTACAAATTCAAGGTTTCACGAGGAACGTCGATGAACGACAGCAGATGTCGGGGCGAATTTCTGGAAACTGAAACTCGCTGTCTAATGCGCGAACTAATGCGCGCGAAACACGGCGAGACGTTGGAAATTTGCAACGGAATGGGATAAAACGCGACGTGAACGTAAAAAGAGGTTTATGACGGGCGAAACGTTTACCGAAAGATGCGACGAAAGGCTTTCTCTATCATGGAGAAAAATTTCAAAAAAAAAAAAAAAAAAAAAAAAATAGGAAAGCGCGGAGAGCTTTTCGATAAAATCTAACGAGAGAAACACTAATCTTTACCGCGAAATGTTTCAAAGGACGATTATAATCGCGCGTTATGCGAAACTTCTTGAAATTTCATTAGCACCGTGTAACGAGATACAGGTATCGTCATTATAGTTTCGAACAAATTCTGATGTGCCTGTATATTAGCATGCTAACGAGACACGATTACGTTGATTAAATTCAAAACGAATAGAGAAATGATGTAGTGAATATAGAAATATACGATCTTTAAATGTAACTGTGTGTGATACACGCAATTGTGAAAGTCTCTCTCTCTCTCTCTCTCTCTCTATATATATATATATATATATATATATATTCAACACATTTGAAAAGTTTTGTAATTTCTACATACATTAAAAAACGATACATTTTATACGATGCCAGTATAAAATGTATATCTTTGCAAATTCGTTTCTTTAATTAAAAAAATGTTTCGTTAATTAAAAAAATAGAGGTTAGGTAAATTATTATCGTATTCATTAATTATAACGAACAACGTACTTTTGGTATTCGATGCATATTTATATATTACATGCTTATTTCAAATTTCTTATAAATGGCTAAAGACACATTCTACGCATTTTGCAGTGTGCTTTCGAACAGTTTCGACGACTATTTCAATATTCCTTGGCAAATCGAACCTTTTCTCATGCTAATTTCTAACGTACTTTCTCATGCGGAAGGAATCTGCAAGCACGTCGGCATCTGAACGAGGAAATCAGGCAATCGAACAAACGCAATTGAGCATGCAATGGAAATTACGCAAGGACGAACAGGTTGCGCGATATTCTAAATGTGGAATGCTTTCGGTATTGGCTTTCGTGGCAGGGATCGTTCGTGAACGATATAATCGCAGAATTTCGCCAGAAACGATGAAACTCCTCTTCTTATTTCTCCTTTCTGTCTACTTACCACCTAGCCTCTATACTCCCCATGGGTCGTCGCCGCTTCCACGCTAACCCCCTTTGTTCCACCCCTTCTGTACGTTCTGTACGTTCGTCCGGCTTTGTTTTTCCCTTTATCAAGTCGCTTCCTTCCCTCCGAATCGCGCCGGCAATTTCACTGTCTCGACTTGGGTCGACCAAAGGAATTCCGTGAGTCGGACTTTTATATCCCTTAAAAAGATTTTCTGTACTTTAATGAAAAAAGCTTTTCCATAGGGCCGCCGCTACTCGAGACACCATCTTCTCTTCCGTGACCTTTGCCTCTCGCTCTCTCTCTCTCTCTCTCTCTTTCTTTTCTCTTTCCCCCACCTTTTGAATTCTTTTTATTTTCTTTCTCTTACGCCGATCTTACGCGTTCCTTTTCGTCGATCTCTCCTTCCTCGCCCCCCGTTTCTCTCTGTAAATATCAACTCGACTTTGTCTCTTTGTATCCTCTGTATCGTCCCTCTACTTTCTTTCGTTTTACAATTTCTTCCCCTTCTTTCTGTCTCATTTCTTACGTTCCACTTTTGACCTTTTCCTTCCCCCCTCTCTCACCCCTTTCTCTCTCTCTCTCTCTCTCTGTGTTTTTACAGTGAAAATCAAGGAAGGGAAGAATCCTCCTTGACGTTGCGTTCCCCGTGTCTTCGTCCCTTTTATATCCTCCGTCGATAGTTCCCTTCGTTTCTTTATTTGCAACTCTCCCTCAAGGCTTCCTCTTTGTTCCCCTTTGCTCTTTTGCTTCCCGCGCCTCGCCTCTTTCTATTTATACATCCTCCTTCAGGTGAAATAAACCCGTTTCGCCTCTATTCTTATCGCTCGTTCCATCCCCGTTCGCTCTTTCTTTTCTTATGTCACCTTGCTGCGTTCTCCACCTTCTTTCCTTTCGCCGTCGCTGATGAATGTATTCAGATACTCTGATACGCCGTAGCCGCAGCTGAAAAGGAACCAACGCCTAACAACATTCTCGTGATTTTTCTCCCGAGATTCGTCTTCAGAAATCAGTGTCCCGGCATCTTTTGATATCCTTGGTAATGCTCGGCTACCAAGGATAAATTCAGCTCAGCGGCTATCGGCCATCGGCTACGTTTTGTTAAACTTTGTTTTCACCTTTCATCTTTCTGCGTGCTCGCCAGTGAATTCAAAGTATCCCACCGATGATTGGACGAGAAACAATGAGACAGTTGTTTCGAGGAAACTTGTCGCAGATGACGCGAGAATTTTTCGATAATAAATTTCCAACGTGGTAAAAATGCTTTCGAATGGTAGTGTGTTTCCTCCTGCAGGGAAGGTTTAGTAAGTTGAAAGTAATCAGACCTGATCGTACCGAGTACAAATTGCTTGTCACGACCACACGGCGTGCTACGATGATCAAAGGAATGTTTGATAATGCGACGTGTCAAAGATAGTCGAGCTTTTCAGACGTTGTTCGATCACCGACCTCGTGCCTTTCTGTTCCACACGTGCTAAATAAATCTTTAATATAAAATCCGTAAGTATTTGGATACGTTTCTGAATGTATAAATAATATATATTTCATGTGGGACCCTCTGATCAACCACATACACTTTAAATGATTAATAACAATTTATATTTCAATCATAGATCTCAAAAGAATATCTACTAAATATCTGTTGAATCATCATCTCGATGAATACAAAATTCTGTATGAATAAAATTTTCAAGGATACATGACTTACGATATTATATATAATAGTTGTAAAATAATTAACTAAGAACCTTAGTGTATACGTGTACATATGATACGTGTGAATTATTTTGCACACGTATCGTACTAATCGGAATTAATTTTCATTGATAATTAAAACACATCGATAATACAATACAAGATTAATTTTCTTCTTTCAATTGTACGAGCTCAACCACAGAAATTCGCGCACTGTCCCGTACGAATTCACGGTATCGATCAGGAAGGATTGATCTATGAGTAGGAAAATTTCCGGCAACTTGCCCGTTGATACGGATAATCGTTGTCGATATCTGACCTGAGTGTAGTAATTCGTACGAACGGAGTCCGTCTTGGTCGAAGGAAGACGTATGGCGTTCGAGCTTCTTGGCTAGCTGGCCAGACTATTATGTCGAACGGTGCTGTGCTAATGACGAATGTGCTTCAACAACCGTTTACTATGGCCCGTAGCGCCATTACAGAAATTGCTTTCGGTCTCTTTCGTGATCGTCTGGAATTCATGGCAATTTTTGCAGTCGAAACTATGAAGGAGCTATCCGCAGTAAGCCATCGCTTGGAATTCTAGAACTTTCTTTAGACTTTTGCTTTGCTGATCGTTCTTCCTCAATTGTTCCCAAATCTTGCATCGTGTATTAAGATATTATGCTCCAAGAATGCTCAAGTATTTTTGAAGAGAAAAATTTGAAGATCTTCAAGATGTCAGTACGTGTCTTGGTAAAATTTCGCTATGGGATGTTGTGCAATTTCTTCAATTTCACTTGATTCTGATAAGGAAATCTGGGATATTGTTTTTGGAAAATTTCTGGGAAATCTCTGCGAGTGGATATGTTTGACAGAGGCATAACGTGGATCATCTTCAACTTCGTTTACATCCTACGAACTTCGTTTACATCCTGACTGACGATTCACACGATTTTACGAGAACAAATGTCTTGTTAATATCGTCGTATTTAATATTTCAGCAGCGATTCTCCCTTTCGACTCGTGAAATCCCTCCTAGCAGGATAACATTATTCAATTTTTCTGGTTGACTGTCCGACTTCTCTCTGCTATTAGAGTATTTCACTTTTGAAGCACAATATGCACATCGTGCATCAAAGGACGCCATTTAAGCCCTCGCCTATTGAAGTCAATCTTCCTTCTGACTGCTCGGACGATCGTACTGGCTGTCAAGGTAATATACAAGTCGGTCAATCGTTGGTGATTTGTCACGGATTCTACGAGCGGACGCGGGCTTCCAGTATTCGAGATGTATTTCAGACGATATCGTCGAGGATAGGTTATGCAATCCTGACAGATACGCTATCGGCAGTGGCCGGAATGGCATAAACGGCGCCGAGGCTAGAGATACTGGTTGCATAAGCAGCAGTCACGGTAAAGACGAGCCAGGGAGCCAGGTTAGCGTGAGAGTGGGGTCGAGGATCTGGCCGGTTGTCACAAACCAACCTCGAGTGATCTATGGCTCTAATTAATGGCAATCTCCGGAGGCACCCCTAGCTTTCCGCGTGGATTTCAATTATCTACCATCAGTTTACCTCGTGGCCTGTTCGGTAAACCGATTAAAGTTTTTGCAATCTGAACGCAAAAGCCCTTCTCCGAGTTTAACCGACGTGGATTTGTCTCACGGTAACCGATGCTTCCCATCTCTGCTTGTCATCGTGCCGCCGAGATCTGACCAATTGCACGTATAGCGAACCATCGACCGGTCGTCCCTTTGTCTACGTAACCACCCGGTTCTAAGAAACTTGCTCCTCCTCTTCTGGGGAGAATGTGTCTCTCTGTGTGCTCTATTAACTTTGGACGCGTGCGTAAGTTCGGCGCAAGTTCGCCAAATGTTCGAGTTTCACTTGGAGATATCCCAGAGCTCGAAAGTGTTCGGATACTTTCTAATCCCTTTCGATTTTCATCTTTTTCACTTTAAACGTTCGACGTTTGTTGTAGAAGACAACAAAATTTGGAAATTTGGAAATTTCGCGAACATCTCGTACAATATAATTAATTTATTAATTTGTTCTAGTCTTGAGAGAGATATCATATGTGCAAAAATGTATATCTTCTTAATTAGAATACTACGTCATAAGCACAACAAGATGCATTATGTAGATGATTAAACGTTTCTGATTCGTTCTGAAAATTCTTGGACTAGCGCGTTCGGATTTCGATGTTTCAGGTTCTAAATTTCATGTGATTGTGGCATGCGAACGTGTACGTTTCTCGAATCTGAGAAAAATTCTTAGACTTTGAAGGATCTACTCCGAGTTGCACGATAATCCACGATAATGTCGATCGTTAGAGACTGGCATGACTAAGAGTTGCCATCTCGAGCTTCGCGATCGCTATCGTCTTGCGCTATTCCAGCCAAACAAAAGTGTTCCGAAATGTATACAGCTCTCGGATCTTGCGGGCAAAAGCAGCATTCCTTCTTCCCTCAAAAGCAGCATTATCCTCTCAACTCGTCGTCAATCCAGTCAATTTCACCGTGTATCCCCAACACGTACAGTACACAATTGAAATTTCCAGCTTGCCGATGCAACACACTTCGACTGGTCGTCGAAGTTTTCGCGTATCGGTTGCACCGCATGGGAGCGCGGTTTCTCCCGATTATGGTCGCGCGCCTTCATTGCCGAGAGCGGCGGCAAATTACGTTCGCACGTGTTAACTTCGGTGATTGGGATAGTAGACGTTGGAACGGACTTGAACGGACTCAAGGTGAAATATTCATGAGATATGGATATAACATGCTACCGGCGTACGTAACCCGTGAGTTCGATGTAATTAGCATGTAACGCGTCTGCACGACGTCTCCTTGTATCCGTTCGATCGTTTAGTATCGTAAGCCGGGCGCTAAGTACTCACGCAAGTACTTGAACATCTGTCATAGAAAATTTTTATATATTGTGTCCAAGAAAATGACGGAAGGATGGGTAGTACTGGGATTCAATTTGCTCGATAAATTCCCACGAACAATATATAGATGTACAAAGAAAATAATTACATCGACACCTGTTCTCGTCATATATTCTCCCACTCATTCCGTAGCACATACATCCATTCTCTAGCTCGCGCACTCTCACGTATATTTCCACGACTTGAAACTTAACCTCTCAGCTTAAAAGACAATTTATATAAATCATGTCCGAATATGTGGTATTGCAATAAACGCCAGGCTCTCTCTTATTTTCGAAATTAATTGTGCTAGATTGCTGTAATAGAAACTAGTGGAAACTAGAACTAGTTTCGGCGAAACTGCCTCGAGGTTATCGCGTAACTCTTTCGGGAGCAGCGGACACTAATACACGCGTGTTGGAAAAAAAGACACGGCCACAATACTAGCGGCTATAAAAGTAATTCACTTTCCCGCGTGCATCATCCAATATCGGTTCCAGCATCGAAACGCGGCTGGAATCAGAATGCGAGTTAAGCTTTCAAGCTGTTCCCTTTTTCTTCTTCGCGTGCGTATCGCTTCTGTCTGCTTCGTGAAACATTCCTCGCAGGAATGGGGGCGCAGGACCCCGTGCTATTCTCCCTTTCTACACACGCTCAGTCACATCAGTCCAACTTGGTTTCTTTTTGAAACCGTGCAGCTCGAAAGACACGATAAAGACCCATTTTATCTTTATTTTTACCTTTGTTTTTACCCTTTTATTTTTACCCTCAGACTCGGTCTGTTTGATGCGACATTTTAGCTCCTTGGAATTGCTCGACAAAGTTTAAACTTGTTGGCAATTTCCATTGTCAAGCGAAAGCAATTTTTGAATTTGGATCACAGTCGTGCTGACTGTTTGCATCTGTCGATTTTTCGTTCTGACGAAACGCAATTAGTAGACCAAGGATTTGTGCGAAATATAAAATGCTTGGCATACCTGAAATGAAGCGAGAAAATAGAATATGCGATAAATATTCAAACAGGATACCCATTATAGTTTGTGCTGGATGAAATTTAGATTTCTTTTCTTTAGTCATCGGAAATTATCAAACAACTGTAAAAGAATATTTGCAACTACGAATCGATCGAATGTTCAAAAAATGCAGTTGTCTTCGACAACAGTGGATAAGAATTTTACATTTTTACAAGTCGAAACACGTAGTAGTACATCAATCACCAGCGATTAGCCAAGTCTCCAGGTGTCTTTAAAGTTTGGAAGAAACTCGGAACGTCGAAGTAGATAAATCTCGAAGTTACGTGGAATTCTTCTTTAGAGACACTTGGTGGAAACAGAGGAAATGGTTAATCAACCCCCCCCTCTCTCTCTCTCTCTCTCGGTCGGACGTTGTCACAGTTCATCTGGGCTGGATTTTCATCATTCACTCGACAGGTCCCCAGCGAGTCGGTAACGATCCTCCTATGTGGATCGAGCGTTACAACTGCGTAGCTCCTCTGCGAATTCCCCTATTTACCCTTTACCCTGGCGTATAACAGTGCCTCCGTGAAATTCAGGGACTAATGACACCAAAAAGAGATTTGAGTAATTAAAAGCAACACGGACCACGAGTCCGTCTCTTCAGCCTTGTGTATAATGCTGTACACGGTGGTACAGTGAAATTAATGAGTCTAAAATTCTATTCCAGTAACGTACACATATTCGTAGCTGTTCACGTGGACTCACGTCATTTCAAATTCTGTTTCTGCTCGCTGTTGCCGTGAATTCGTTTCGTGAGTTTTTTTTATCTTTTCTTTTTTTTTTTCTCAATCTTAATCGCTGTCGCTGAATTATAGCATATTGTCTGTTCAAGAACAAATCGCTAGATAACGGGAGAGAAAGTGGAAATTGAAATAACTTTATAATCTTTGTATTTTATAAAGCGGAAAAGGTAGCCTGGCTGCGAGCCACGTGTCAAGAATGATGTGAGCAATGGAAAAAGGGAGATTAGTTGAAATAACATTAGAGCGAAAGGAAAATTGAAGTTTCCATTAGCGGATAAATGAAACACGCAGATTCTGACGAAATTCACATAATAAAAAACCGTCGAGATAAAATGGCATAATAAGATGGCGCAGTATTAGTTGAAATAACATTACAGCGAAAGGAAAATTTTCAGGGGAAATTTCCATTTCAGTGAACGAATGAAACACGAAACAGAATTTCAACGGAATTCACGTCGAGATAAAACAAGGTAGAAAAAAAGATATTTCGGTTGAAGTGTAATATTAAATTTGAATATTATGATATTTTAACGTTGGTTAAGATGATATTTTAAAAGCACGGGAAATTCAAGTTTTCGTTGATAAACGAACGTCAATGTAAGCGCACGTCAGGTTCCAACGAAGCTGACAGAATAAGAAAAGCTGCCGAGCTAAAATAGTAGTACGATAGTACTACTATGGCACGGTCGGCTTAGCATATTTGGTTTCGATCCAAACATTCAATCCGGAACATCGATAGCTTAGAATTATTCGGATATTCACGGATGTTTTCGCGTCTCTCGTACGCCTGACCAATCCTTGCCACGGAAAGATTTGCGTCGGCGGCGGAGAGAGGCTTTGGCAAGATGCCCGGTCACCAGAAGCCCTGGTCCACGTTCTATTTACTTGAGAAATTCTAGTGATTATCGGCAAAGGATTTACAGAGGGCCGTCTCTCTCATCGTCATTTCTGTGACGTTGCTGATTAGAAGTTTACATTCGACGAGCCAGCGGCACGCGGACCGTGTCAAAGAAATGTCCAATTATGGCAGTTCGCAAGGCTCGTTCGAAAAACTTTGACTTATATTACGAGACGTGGACGCGATAAATTCACACCTTTCTTAATTAAATGGGAAAACGAATGAAAACGTAGTTTGGAGAATTACGCGCACTGGATAGTAGGCTTTAAAAACGATCAGAATCACTCAGACTTCCAAACGTCCGGAGAATTTCAAAAGACTTTCGAACCTGGAACGTGCGGTTTCGATCGCTCGTATATTTCGGAATAATTAAAATAAAATAAATATCGTGGACAGAAGAACAATCTGGACAGTGTTTCATTGTGACGTAACATTTTCTAAAAGTCGAACGTTTCGCCTCGTAAGGAAAACATGTTATCTTGGTGGTCAACGTGTTCAAAAACTTGCAACATTTTCAATTATTAAATACTCGAGTTTCCTTTTCTTTT
This sequence comes from Tetragonula carbonaria, assembly GCA_032399595.1. Lineage (NCBI taxonomy): Eukaryota > Metazoa > Arthropoda > Insecta > Hymenoptera > Apidae > Tetragonula > Tetragonula carbonaria. The sequence goes on from JAUCRC010000013.1 coordinate 7,524,636, forward strand.
CAATTTTTCAAGGTACAGCGAGAAATTAGAAAGGTACGTAAGAAATTAGAATCGTGTGCTTCTGTCGCGTTATTTATCTGCGTTTCCCCCCTGTTGCAAGTAACCTCAATCTTTCATGCAATTCCTTTCTTCTCAGCTCGTGTACACACGTATACACGTTTTTGTACACACTTGGCCGATTGTTCCTGGGGACTTCTGTTTTACGCCATGTTCCATCGGACGTGGATTATTTATAGGATTTTTTAAAACGCATTGCCGCGCAGATTTTTTCCCCCTCTCTCTCTTTTTTTATTTCGAATGTATATAAATTGCGAACGCAAATGGGCAATGAATAAACAAGGGGAAAAAATGCGCTCTCTTGGATGCAGAAATACACGATATATTTCATTGTTCCGTATACACGAAGTAGGCTTTAAATAAACGTTTCCGATATTTATTGCCACAGGCCACGATTTCCGTGCACGTCACGCGAATATCAGAACACTTTATAATTGAAAATATAGAAAGCAAGGAAAAACGAAATTCCTCTCTGTATAATTTGCAATTATATTCGAAAGGAAAACAACAATATATTTGATGAAACGCGTTGCATGTATGAACAGTGAGACAGTTACGCTGAACATCTTGTAAAATATTGTACAACAATACTGTAATGATACACTGTCGTAATCACGTTCATTTATAACGTCATAATCATCAATGGCATCACAATCATCGGTGTATAAAAATTTCGTGCAAATAATCACGTTGAATATACAATTAATGCAGAAGGTGATTTTCACCAAATATTGTAGCTTATTAAATATTGTACAATGAATAATTAGTTGTGCACGTTTCTGGGTGTGTACAGTTGTAATAAATGTTTCATACAAAATCTATTTTATATATAATTGTAATGTAATTGTAATTGCAGTGTTAACAAAATTCATATAGTCAGACAGATCACTGTGAAATAATCAAATTTCCAGCAAGAATGTCAAGTAGAAATTTCATAAACAAAAAAAAAAAAATTCGATCGTGTCATTTCGAACGATCTAATATTTCTATCTCGGCAGTTCTCACTCGACACGTTTAATTAACGGCAAACAAGAGCATGGCCGTGGAAATACGGATTGGTTTACATGGAAGACCATTCATACTACCGGTCATAAATTAACAAAGTTACGCAGTGAATTACTCATCGCGCGGTTTTCGCCCCCTACCAGGGTCGATGAGTGCACCCTAATATTCGTGCGTCATTCGCATGATCGAAACGCTATTAAATGTAATTATCGGTATTGGCTGCGCGATCTGCAAATTTGAACTGGCCACGATTTATGCAACGCGTTCGCCGCTATGAAAGGTTGCTCCGAATGACAACAAAAGCCACCCCTATTTCGTTCAATTCTCATACTGTTCCGCGCATAATCTCGTTGTATCAACCACATTCGTCGCGCAGATTAATTAATTGGGCTCGTTCTCAATCGTCCTTTTTCAGTTCTTTTGATACATTCTTTTTATGTAATATACTATTTCGCGAGGTGTATTTTTCTAATTCACGTATATTTTCGACACTTCTGATATAAAGAAACACGCTCCCCATTATTCTTTTTCATTTCTTGACATTTTTTTTTAATTATTATATCAGAATTATGCATTCAATGCATCACTTTCTCGAAGATATAGATATCTACAATTCTAACAAAATGGTTTGAAAAGTGGATATCTATATGCTGAAGTTTATTCACAATTTAATATTTATTGTTAAAAGAGACTGTAGATTGCAACTATTTATCTCTTCATTACGTATCACCAATTTAACTTTAAGGGACAAATTAAGTCAGAGAAACGAGGGATTTAATAATGTGTCGTCTTTAGATCGCCAAAGTTCCCAACGAAATATCGAAAACTGATTTTCTTCGAATTTGCATTCGCATTCAACACGAGGCAGAGAGGAGTTGTTCGAGCGAATACCGGAAGTTCCGTCATCAATTTCCGCTCAATAGTTTTAAGAACTACTTGCTGCCGTAGTTCGGTTAACTGTTGATTAATAATCAACAACTATGCTTAGAACGCAACCAGACCAGCACTCTGTTTATACTTCTTATCGTGAAATCGGCTCGATGTGCAAATCGAAACTCGTCCACTTTGTACCAACTAGCGCGTAGCTGACATCCTCTTAAACTGCTTCCATTTCCGTGATAGAACAGCCATAGTTATTGTGAATACAGACTATAGATTGCTCGGCGTAATCGTGCAGGTAGTTCGTATGATCCTTGAACCATGCTGCGGCAACGAATTAACCGATTAAGGAGTAACGTTGCGTTAACGCAACATTTCATTTGCAGTTTCGCTGCCTCTCGCGAAGACGTTCAAAGCTCTGATTTGAAGCTGAGATTTTGAACGTGAGTTCTTTTCAGATAAAGATGATGATACGGCAGGGATTCTTGGCTTGACTCAAAATTTATAAAGTAGTACATAATTACATTACATTCGATCAGACAGATCGTTCAACGCAACGTTCCATTTGCAATTTATTCATTGAATCAAATTTTATTTTTCAATATTGGAGAGCTACGAATAATATCTTTTGCCTAGATCCTACAATTCCATCAGGCACAATATTAGTTCGATGAATTACAATATTACGTTACGTAGTAAATGACATTACAGCGTTGCGAGAAATTCGCTTTGACCTCAATGAATTAAAGAGGCAGCATCTGGCACGTGAGTTTCAACAACGAACAACGAACGTTTGACTTCCTCGATTCATCGACCGTACCTCGGTTCATCGGATCGTACGTTTGTCGAGGGAGCTCGTGCGGCGTAGCGCACGGTGTGCTAGCGTGGAAATCGAACCAGCCAAAAGACGAGTCGGGTATTGAAGGGCCGCAGGCGTCAGGTGGAAAAGTCGCGTACACAGAAACGGTGTCGTCTCGCATCAGCCACGAAACCGATCGTAGAAACCGCCCGACATTGGACGTAGCGAGCTCCGCTCCGTATTTATGGAGACGTCGCAATCAAGCGATCGTCGACGTGGCGACGATTACTTCGACCGAGGTCGACGAGATCTCTCGTCTGCCCCGCGGACATCTCGTGAATTAAACGCGCGTTCGTCTTTAGGCTCGGCCGGAGGCTGACCCACATACAGGAACACGCACGGATCCGTGTGGCTGCTGTCGGGCCGTTCTGTTTGAAGGGAGATGAACGTCGTCGTCGTCGTCGTTTAACGGGAAGCATTCAGGCAGAGGTTCGATGGTGTACTACAATCACGTTCGAATCGCATTCTCAGTTCCTTTCCGCGTCCTGTCTGTATTCGAGCAAACTTCTCACGAATACGAACAGTTTATAACGAACTATCACAAGTCTTTGTTGTTTGCTTTCCGATTCAAGTATGCGCTGCAATACTTCGCTTGACGATATTAACAATAAAGTTACAGGCGAGCGAGTTTTATTTGTCGATTGGACGAGAGCTATGCTGCTATTTTCCCACACGATTTTTAATGCATGTACTCGCGAATTATTACATTTGCGAAATCGTTCTAAATTTCTAAATTTCGTTTAGTCAAATAAATAAACGTGTTTTCTATGTGTTAGCGAGAAAGTAAATAAATAAACAAAACGTGCGATGAAATCAGAAACACACATTGAAATATACAGAGAATACATACCCGTTGATCGATGTAACATAGTTTTGCCAGAAACCGACAATTGAGAATACCTAGCGAAACAGATATTTCAACCTTGCCTTTGACGGAGCAGCGAACGAAATTGCGATTCGACGGTTTAATAGAATACGAAATTTCCGTGGCAACTGACCACTGATAAACTCAAATAACTGGTAACGTGCTGCGTGACTCGACGTTAACGTCGATACGGTGCGCGCGCTTGTTCGATCGCACGACACGGCTAAATCCCCCTCATGATCCAGGGTACCGATCGTCGGGTACACGATCGTGAATATTCTCCCAGTTCTAACCTGGCACCGCGGAACTCGCCCCGTTCGAATCGAATCGTTAACGAATTATCCAGCCGAGTCGATTCCGTTTAGTAGTTTCGAGCGTTTCGTCGTTCAGCTATTACCACGTTACAGAGCGAACTTCCATTTCGAACTTTGCTGCCTGCTATATTCCTCTAGAAGCTCTTCTAGAGATTTTCTCGCGAAGGGGGCGACGACGATGCCGACGACCCGTCGAAATTACCCGTCGTTCAAATTTAGCTCTTAGCCGAGCGAAGAAAATACGGGAACCCGAAAGCACGAAATCGGACACGAACGGGAGGAGGAAACGTCGTTCAGAATTGCCGCGCGGCGAGGGAATTTGCAAGTTTATTAGCCACTTTAAGAGGCAACGTTTCTCTCTCTCTTTCTTCGGCTGATTAATCGCGGCGGTCGTTGGACCAAGGCAACAAGGCAGGACGTTCAACAGGATCCCGCCGTGAAAAAAGAAAAAGAAAGAAAAAGAGAAAAAAAGATGGCACACCGTTTCGATGTATCGAATCATTTCGTTATCGACAAAGCGATAAAACTTACACAGCGAATAACTGTTATCATCAACGGGACCATTTACGGTCGCGCGCGACCGTTTCCGGAGTTAATTAACCAATTTGCATGATCGATCCCGCGATTCCGACCGACCGCGATTTTTCCCGCGCGTCAAACCGGAACGCTCGCGCCGAACGTCATTCCTGCCTTCTACAACCCTCTTTCGTATTCTTCGTTTCGTATTCTTCCCTCAGCTCGCGGCTGAACGAAATGGTCGAAGATTCGCGAATCGCGCCGTGAAATCTTTCTTTTAGCTCTTCGTTCTTTGCTTTTACGAGGAGGGATCGAGGAGGAAATTTTTACGAGGGAAGGTAGATCGAGCAGTTGAATTGGCAAACAGTGCACGGCACTGTTCGACGATCGAGATTGTTTGAAGGAAAATTAAGCAACGAACGACTGAGATTAATTCTCTCTAATTTTAAGAATATTTCTTTAAGGAAGGAAATCAATCACACGACGTAATTCCATATTTCTGTCGTCTTTGTTCGCGTGCAAGTAGATCAATTAAATTCTGCTTCTTTTCTCGTGCTACGTTTTGATTCGATGTTGCTTTTCTACGATTGAAATTTTCTCGTTAGATTCAAAGCAAATTGTAGAAGCAACTGTATTTATAGAAGGTAGAACGTAAAACTTTCAGGATTGCAGCAAGCTTGAGTAATCCGAAGCTTAAATAATTACGTTCCCACCATTTGTTTCTCTCTACAACTCTACAACTCTCTACAATTCTATTCGTACAACGAAGTATAATCTTCTTTATTTGTCAAAATAAGGACGAGATTACCAAACACAAGTTCTCCCTTCGCGACTTCTTCTCCCAGTAAATCACTGCAGGTTCACGACGTTCGAGTAACAAATAATATAAAATAATGAAATACACAGAAATTTCTTTCTCCTCGTCTCTGTTGTGAAACCATGGCCTCTGATACTCCATCGTTGTATTACATCGTTCGTTACAATTTTCTCGATTTTCGCAGCAGAACGTGCGCGATCCGTGAAAGACTTCTGTAAACACAGCGATACGTACGTACATAGGGCGTCTCGTTTCCACCAGCGACGATTCCATCATCTCTTGACCGTTTCGAATTTAACGAGATTAACGAAAGCGGTAACATCGTTGGAAAAGAGGAAATGCCCGACGTCTGTGTGTCTCACGGTATTTTCAGTTAAAGAGCGGACGGATGAAAGTGCGTCGGAGAGTAAAAATAGCACGGAAGAGAGATTGAAGTTAATCCGTGCGAATCTAAATTAAGGACGAAGGGTCAACTTGGTAGGATAGATAGCTCGGTAGTGGAAAGATGAGCTTCTAGTCTTCCGGTAGAATAGTTAACCGAGGAGAGTAAATCCGACATCCGCGGGGAAACGTAGCCCGTAGACCTTCGCCAATTTCAAATTATTCCGGCAGCTACAGCTGATTACTTGACGGAAAGGCCTGGGAGAAAGAGCATTCCTCTCCTCGGTGATTACCACCACAAGTCTCACTTCCGCGTGAACCTTGAATTTATTTTATTTCCTCGCGATCCCTCCTCGCGAGCCTCGTCGCGTGCCTCGCAAAGCCTCGCGAGATCTCACAAATAGAATTGTTTAGAGAGCTTCCGACGACCGGGCGGATCTCTCACTTTGCAGAGAATACTCGTATTTAAACGATCCTTAAACTCGAGAAGTTGGTACAGACGAAGGGTAAATATTTTGCAATTCGATGAGAAGCTCATCGCGTGGCGATTCACGCCAACTGCTGACGATTCCCTGACAAACGAGAGAATGGAGCTGGAAACTTTTCAATTTTTTAAAAGCCCATCTACATAATTTCCAGAGTTCTCTGACATGGACGAGATTATTCTTGGAAATTAGTATATTTTCACTTTACGATGCGACATTTATAACGATTAATAAGATAATATGATCTTCATAAAATATTGAATGAACTACAGTAACATTCGTATCCTTCCAATTATCCATTTTCAACGAATGGCATGGTTTCAAAATTCCTTTGCGTGACAATGTAAATGTTGAAATAATTAGCATTGTCGTTGATACGAATTTCGAAGAATTTTATCAAAAAAAAGGTATGAATTGTTCAGATTTGAGGATGCTACGTATATATACATTAATACACTGTACTCTTTAAAATAAATAATCATTATTAATGTTGATAAAAAAACTCTACGATAAAATGATCTTTGCGTGATCAACAAAGATATCACAATTTTCTTTCCAGAAATGAGAACTAGCTGCGACGAAGGCAACAGGATCGACACTTGTGGTAAGAACTTTAATCATTACTGTTAACCAGCGTACAGTCACGTCCAAGATTTCTCTTGAACTTTTCTTCACGAGGAAGAAAAACTTTCAGCGAAAAGTTTTCGAGCAGTTTATCGTACCGATGGGACGACTAAAGACAGAAACATGGATACCGACTGATACCTTGAAGACAGACATCGAAGCTACGAACGGTACAAAATTACAATCAATTACGTAAATTGGCGCATCGAGAGAATTTCTCATTGAATATTAAAGTTTGATTAAGCGTGGAGCGCGAACGTTGAATAGAAGGATTGTCGTCGAGGCGTATTACCTCCCTCTCGGAGGGTATGCGATTCTCATTTTGTGCTAATGCTCATCGTACGACGAGTTATTGAGCCCAGTATGTTTAACGATGCTTGCCTCATTCCCCCGAACTGAAGATATTACGTCGAACCATAAGTCCTCTTCAGGATGCAGTGGAACTCGTAACACAATTTCGCGAGCCGCGCCGTAAAACGAGTACGCAGGGGAATCATCGACGATAACGCTCGCGAGTGTAACTTCCTCGAAGCCCTTTCGAAACCCTTGCTCGTGGAAACGTTAGCTTGAATTTCAACCGTGCCACGTCCATAACGGTTCTATGATTGCAATTTTCAGATATCAACTGTTCAATCATTTTTTTTGCCAATAAGGATGTTGCAAAATATCCGGGGGGGGGGATACGTGCAGATAGAGTTGATGCGTGTTCAGGCATCGAAACGATAGGCAAAGTTCATTCGTGAAAGTAGATTTGGTTTTCGAATCGCGAACAAGTTTAATTTCGTAATAATTATCCAATATCAATGAGTCAGTTTTTGAACTGTAGACTGTTTCTGCAGAGTGTCATGCAATATGTAGGGCAAACATATTTATAGGATTGATTTTACAAATCAAAATGGTGACAAAAGTTCGTGGATAAAAATATCGTTTCAGGTACGAATAGTTTAATTTTCTAGTAGTGCGGGTCAGTGAATCCATAGACGGACCTTTCCTTCGAGATCTGACACAAAATGCTAGCTTATAGATTTTTACGTGCAACGTAGAGTAGTTGTTTTCGCTTGAATCACGTTTCTTTAATTGTGTTTATAAAGACATCAAATTGTATTAAATTTCTACGGTCTACGAATAAAATATAGATAGAGAATTAAAAATCACATTGATCGACTCAATAAACAACCTACAAATAGGTGCACAATGATATTGAAATATTGTAACAACTCAATCCTATTTATATGTTGGAGCTAGGGAGGCTCGTCAGCTGATTCATTGACTAGCATCACTGCACGATTAAATTGTCCATAACACGAACGTTTCACCACATAACGTTCCACCCAATGGTTCCAATGTCTAGAACCAATAATATCTTCGATGTCCCCCGTGTTTTCTAGCGATGAATTCGATTCTTGAGAACTTCTCGATGCCGGACCCCAACAAGAGGGAATTTATTCTAAAACGTGGCGAGTTTGCAGGAGCGCGGAGTCGCTCGAGGGCCGTACAGCGTGGTCCCAATTTCCCAAGGCGGCCGTACGCGCTGTGATGGTCCCAAAGTGGTTCGCAATAATAATGCGGAGTGGTTTCAGCCACATCGTCGATAGGGCACCGAGGGAAGCGTCATCAATCATGCGGGAGGCCGATGTTCGTATAAGTATACACGGGTCGCTGGTGCGTTGCACTCGACAAGATGAGCGGTGTTGCCCTTCTGTTGGTACAGCGTTCATCGGCAGCGACCAGAATGCTCGTTCCGTTCGGTGCGCCTAATCGCTATCGATCATTATTGTAGGCGGGCCAGTAACAAATTGGTGCCCGTTGCCTCGTATCCGTAACGCCGAGTTCGAGTTTCCCTTGTCGAAACGCACGCGACTAAGACAATAGGTTCCACACGGTCCGACAAAACCAATTCGACAATCTAATACTTTTAAATAAAAATCACAGAGCTCAGATTTCTATGCGATTTTATATTTTTACGAACTCGACAATGTTGAGATGTGAAAGTTAATTGTTTTCTTTTCTTGACTTTGAATATTTTTAGGATGTAAAATGTAGTTGTAAAATTTGCAAATTAGTCGGTGCTGAGGTTGTGTGCTCTCGTCTACGTAAAATGTTGTCTAACTTCAAGTAATTACACTTTCAGTTTCTGAGGAAGTTCGTCAATTTATCAGCTGTTCTCGACAGGTGGTTTTCAATAATGTGAAAATATTATGTAACTGTTACATGAAGATACTTGAAATTAACTTGAAGCAAGTTGAAAATATTAAAAATTCGCCTTGTCCAGTCGAAATAAAAAGAAAAAAAGTTAATAAAAGTTTCTGTCCTGTAATTTCGTACGCGTGCTGCAAGAGAATTTCTATTGATCTCGAGATAAAGAAAAAAAGGGGTGAACGATGTGGCTCTATTTTTCGCTTAGTGATCGATCTAACGATCCACCAAAGACAGACAAAGCAACGAAGTCATATTCAGATAATGTTTATGATTGTTTTTATAGTCGAAACACAATCGAAATGAAAATATCGACAAACTGGACAGCTCATCATCGAAACTGTTTCAATCTCTTCGCCGAAACGGGATCAATCCGGCACTGTCAATCGAATGCGAATAGAACGTTCATTAATTATCAATCGATATTAAGATAGACGCGGTGAATAGAAGCGGTAATTGGAAACAACGAATTAAGCCGGAACGCGTTCATGAATTGGCAAATTCGTCATTAAACGGAAACTTCCGGCGTAGCGAGCCGTGATTAATTATTCTTTGGCGTTTCCAGGCATCCATCTTCCGATCCTTAATTAGCATGCATGACTCTATATCGATCCTGTTTCGAACGAACAACCGAAAATTTTCCCTTCCCAATTTTCAACCTTGGTCGAACCATTGACGATATTAAACGTGACTAACCTCGATTATCGGCTAAAAGTTTCACTACATGTTCCTGTCAATCCTAATCCTTGGCGGTCTACTGACCAGTCCCTCTGGATAAATCTCATCCTCGTACGAAAAATTTTTGCTTGGGAAATCTATCTCGGAAATGAACTACTTGAAAATAGCGAAACACCAGTAACTTCTTGCGAAGATTGTATTCGTTCAGAGGTTTGGAAGAAATCAATTTTTCGAAAAATATAAATATTCCATACGCTGTGAAATATTTATATCCATCCTTAAAGAAGTCGTTCCTCAGCCTGTGTGTAATGCACGAAACGCAATCCAAACTTTCGACCGCTACTATGCATAAAGACAAACAACCCCCCCCCCCCCCGAAAAGTGTTAATCCTGATTTCGTACCAATATCCCCTCGATACCAAAATTATGGCTGTCGACATATTTTCTCATTTCGGTGGGAAACAAGGGGTCACGTGTATCCCGACCTTTATAATCGTTTGAATGTACAAACTTATCCTGTGATGGTGGTTTCAAGATATTCCACGAATCCGCAACGCTGAAGTGTTTTCCACGCGAATGTTGCAGCAGCGAGGGTGCAAGGACAAGAGGGATGCTGGCAGTAACGAGAGGCAGCCGAAAGCGCGATTATCCAGCCGCGAGATTGCCCGGAATGCCACTAGCTCGTGTCTCCTTCCACCTTCGTTGGTCACCGATCTACACCCTCGTTTGCCACCTTTCCCTTTTAACCGCGTCGCGAGACAACGAGTCGCTGCGAGTCGCCGTGAACGAGAACGCAAAAAGGAAAATGGAATGGAAAAAGGGTTGAAGAGGGGAGGGGATGGGCAGCCACTGACAGACAGCGAAAGGTTTCGCGAAACGGTACAAAGCTTGGCAAACAATGCGCGAGGATTTAGACAATTGGCGCGATCAAAATGGCCGCGCTAGCCTTGTCTCACGGGGGATGAAACCTGAATGCAACACGCTTTCGGTTTTATGGGCGCGAGTGGCCGGGAAAGCGATTTCGCCGTGATGATGGTGGTGGTGGTGGAACAGTGGAATAAAATAGAATGCACAGAAACATGGAGAAAGAGAAATTGTTCGTGTTGCGAATAAGGGGTGCAGAGAGGGCGGGTTCGTGGCCGCATCGCATCGACGCGTCCTGCTTCCCTCTACTTTCATTATTTTACCCTTTGACGACGAAAATCTCGGTTGACTGTCTCTTTTATTCGTCGCTTGCCAGTAGAATCGGGCTGGAACGGGGATTTAGTAACTGAAAGTTTAATATTGCGATTTATTTTCTACCACACAGACAAGGTTTTTTTAATGTTCTTTCTGTGACGGTGAGAAATTCCGAGAACGTACGGATAAATTATTACGTATAATTATAATTACAATATATAACGTCAACGTATTATTAGTAGCTTTTGGCATGTCAACCGTAGCTGCCTAATGTAAACTCTGGTTTAGAGATGGAATTTTGCAAGCGCCGCACGTGCGATAGACAAGACATTTTCAAGCATCGAAGTTACACCACTATTAAATATCGTTTCATTCATTTTCTTTTCTATTCAAATAAAAGAACGATATTCTGACAAGAGTATAGAGTATATTTAAATTCACCGGGGGTGAACGACCTCCGGCGCACTGCAAATTCAGCGACGCTGGTCGGTATTAGCCAACGAGCGCTAGACTCTCATTTTTTCCACCACCGTCGGGGATGCTCGTTTCACAAAACATCCAATTATAGACTTGCGAGATCATCGAGAAACACCAAATCACGATACTTTTCAATTACTGGTAATGAAATGAACCGAGGTCTCCTTTCGAACCACTTATCCCCAGCGCCCATTCGACTCGATTCTGAAGGGTTCTATGGAACTCATTACGTTCGGGTTCGTTGAAACTCGTACGATTTTCACGGTGGAGCGAGAGAGGGGAAAAGAATGCCGGCACCGCGGACCTGCTAATGACGAAATTAAAGTTGCTTGAACGACGTCGGCGAGAATTCTCGTTACTTGCGTCGCGAAGTTTCATTTACCCCCTTGCGACGCTATTTCTTTTTGTGCTCAGCGATTTCGTTCCATCCGTTTTCGAGGCCATTTCTGCCGTGTGACAGTAAACCAGCGTTTTGCTATAAAAGACAAGAATGCGGATAAATACGGCTCGAAACGTCTGAGGTTGAAGATCTATATATACAATACAGTTATTACCCATTCAGTTTACAATTATATACAATTGTGTGGTAAATTTTGAAATTCTCTCCCTCGATATATTTGTATTGTAGTATTTTAATTTGTTACAATAAATTGTAATTATATGAATATAAATTCTGAAAAGCGAAATAAATTTCAATTCTACTTAGTAAAATTGTACTCAGCATTCTTTAGAATATTAATTACACGATTACGAGATATAAATTATTCTTCAAGAATATCCAAATGCTTTCATATTCTTAATTGTGGAAAAAAATAACCTGATTTAAAAATTTGCTTCATTATTCTATCTATGTAAAAATTAATTATAGGTAATGCAGATGATGTGTTTTCATCCTCGTGTTTATAATTTTAAAATTATAATTCAGTTGAGACTATTGATTATACAATTATGAAGTACAGATGATTCTTCAAAAGTATCCGGACGCTTCATTTTAATTATGAAAAAGTTGATTTGATCTCAACCTCAACTTCATTAATCTAGTTACATAACAGCTGAGTATACATAATGCAGATAATATATTTTCGACCTCGCGTTCTTCATTTTCCTCGCCTGTGTATATTTAGATTAGATGCTGCCAGTGTTCTTTTTTTCATTTTTTTTTTAAATTTCCTACCTTTTAAGCAGAGTTAGAGAGCTCTACTTTCTAGCTTGCGAAAACTTCTACATCCGCAAAAATGTAGAAACAACTGAATTTGCAGTAGCGACGAAAAATATCTTTTTATCAAGTTCTCCTCTAATTAATACAAAATAATATTAATATAACATTTAATACACTTAGCTTCAACTAGTACTTCAATTAATACTTTGCTCAAAAATAGAGAGCACCTGTTACCTTTCGACGAAGCAAAACTGCTTCGTACTGGTCTCTGAAAAACAAAGATAATATGTAATAATTGCAACTCTGATCTTTAAATGCAATTAACTAAAATTCCAGTACTCCAAATGTATAATATTATAAATAAAATATTCTCACTGTTCCTTTTGAAATTTCAACGTGACAAGTTCTTCATCAAGAATATAAGAATATAAATATTAATATAAATGCTACGATGACATGCCAACAAACATTTCCGTTCGAACGAAAAATAGTGGTAAAATAATCCTTCAAAATAATGGGTTAACGCCAGAAAAAAAAGCCAAACAAAATTCTTACAAATTCAACCGGATCTTCGCCGGATCTTCCCCGACGGAAGTGGTTTTCCATCGGGGAAGTAAAAGGAGAATCGCGGGCGAAATTGCAGCGTGTTGGTGGCTCGGAGGAGATTCCGTTCCGCCCACTAATTTTCGCGCGAGTTTCTTAAAAGACGCGGGTTAGCGAGCTCGCCCCTGTTCAGCATCGATCCCCGTTACGGATAACGAGTCACGTTCGAGGGTTGCCGCTGTCTCGTTTCGCGGGCACCCGGTCTCTCTCTCTCTCTCTTTCTCTCTCTCGCCGAAAGCGGCGTGGATCGGCTTACGTGTCGTAACTTGGAAGCAGTTTAGTATCGCCAACCGCCGGGATAGGTGGATCGGCTATACTGCCGAGAAAAGACGTCACCGAGGACGTACAGCGAAGACACGTTCAGTTCGCCGCCGGTGTGGAAACTTTTCGCCGGGGAAACTATTACCCTCTGAATACAAAGTGTGTGCCGGAGGACGGCTGAAAACCTGGGTGAATGTCGCGCCTTCTAACACGACTGCCGCAACTTGCCCGGCGAAGTTCCTTATTCGTCAAACTATGGAACACCGAGTACACGCCGCCGTCGTTTCCGTCTAATCGGACTTAAACGTTATTTTCTTCCGTGTTCTCCAGGATGCTCCGCGCCGCAAGACGAAATTGAGCAGCATTTTCTTTCTCTCCCTTCTTTCTTTTTTTTTTTTAGAAATTTAACACTTCTCGAAGCGAACAAAATTAAATTTGTTACAAAAATGTCGAGCAATAATGTGAGAATGGAATGGATAACTGAATATCTTTAATACAAAGACAAAATATCTAATCTTCAAATAGGAGATATTTATGCAATGTATAATTTGAGTTTCACGTATAAAGAACGTATATAGTAATAATTGATTATTAAATTTAACGTACTCGTTAAATTATAATTTTGCTGGTAATTAATAATTTCTCCATAAAGAATGAACGTTGAGAAGGGACTAATTTATGAAACTATGAATAATTACGAGTGTTTCCCGTCGTCAGAGTTTATATCGAACGTTCGAAGTCCCCTTACGAAACGATAACAACCCTTCTCTCTCTTTCTCTCTCTCTATCGTAGAAATGCAATTGCACCCAGTGGTCACATTAAAAGCTAATGTTCTGCTACGTTCACGCTTCGTGTCCGGAACAAAATTAATTCTCACGCTCGTGTTTCCCTCTTCTTCTTCTTCTTTTTTTTCTTTTCATCCCCTCTGTCCTGGCTGTTTCCACCGGATCGAATAACACAGCAGGAAGAAGTTACCGCGTAACGAAAAATAAAAAAACAAAAAAAAAAGAGAAAAAAGAAGAAAAAAGAAAATAACGACAGCCAACGTTTCGGTGGCTCTCTTTTTCACGAACGAAGGGTTTAAGGTTTAAATTAATTCGAGCGACTCTCCAGCGGTGTTTCAGACCGCTCCACAACCGACCATCCACCATCCTCGCAAAGTGGTTTCGAGTGATTTGTAGCCGGTGTCGCGCTAATCTCGGCCACCGGGCTCATATTTTCGTTAAAATTAATCCGCGAGGAGAATTACACGTATCCGTTACATGGTTCTCGTCTGTCGACGCACGCCATGATATTTGGTTTGCCGCGGTGATGGACGAGCGATCGGGTTGCTGTATATCGGGCCCGGGGATAGTTGTCTGATCACGATCTAGGCTAAGCTGTTTTCGCTGTTTCGGGACGTGCCGAACGTGTGGCAGCGGACGAAATTGCACGTGGTATTAAAGCGTAACGAGGGTAAAGTAAGCGAGCGCTCGACAGCTCCTCTTTTCGAAAGAGGGAGCCAAGTGGAAGTTTTCAAGTGCGCGGCCCCCGGCTCGAATTTGTTGAGCGGTCGAAATAATTATTCGGTAATCGCTCGGCATGGCCGGATGATAATTTGGGTCAAGTTCTTCGTTCTCAAGTCCCACGGTAAACGATATTATCTCGCGTATTAAAAAAGTTACGGCCCGTCGTCCGTATCCGCGGTCTCTTCGATTCGCGGCCACGTTTTGACTAATAGGAAACATTTAACCGCGAAATAAATATTCAACTTTGTTCAGCTGAAGTTTCGATGGTACTACGGTTGAAACAATGACCAAAATGTTTTCTCTTTTTTTCTTTCTTTCTTTCTTCCTTTTTTTTTTTTATTCAAAAACTGCGTGGACTACGTAGTCAACTTCTTTAATCTCGGTAGAACAATCAGCTACAGGAGTGAAAATTCCGCGGCATTTCATGTGTCCATTTAAAACAATTATTTTTGAAATTCCACGGATCGTAGTGCCTGCAAAATGTTTTCAAAAATCCTTGTTTTCCTTTGACATGTTTGCAAGTGTATGCACTTCGATCGTACGCTTTAGACAAAGTTTCAAAGTATCGTTCTCTAGAATAGTGTACGATAGAATTGTGTTTAGTCGAAGTTCCAGTAGTGTACCGATACTTTGGATAATATCATCTTGAAATATTCATGATATCCTACATAGTTTCTCGCGTTCACGCGAATTTTTTTCAAACCGGTACTTGTTAACATTTTTGAAAAGAACACTTCGCGATCCAGTCATTTGTTTTGAGAAATTCAAAATAATTTTCGCATCGAGTCCGTGGCCTTTGCCTACGTTCACAGGTCGATCCTAATCACGCACGGCTGAACAGAATTCACGTTATTGCGAATCACGAGCCTCGATGCCTGTTCTACCTCCCAACTCTTCCAGATGCTAACCAGCCACCAGCTGCACCGTTCAAATTGAGTTCAATCCTTTTCGAACGTATACCGCAAATTGAACACCTCTCTAATGATTTCGCGTTCTCCCCTGACGGCGTTTACGTTGTATTTATGGCGATCACGTGTCTTTCGCCATATGTACACCATCCTTTCATAAGCTACCATTATTTCGATTGTTTTCCAATTCCAATCGCTTCCTTCTAGTGCTGTTGTATCGAAATAATGCATACAGAATAATTGTACATACATACGTACGTATACATACATACGAGTAAATTTCAAATATTTAAAGGTACAACGATGTTGTACCTTTTCTCTAATCAGCACATTTGAAATAACAAATTTCATTGTTTCATTGTTCATAGTGGAAACAAATAAGGCAGAATGTTACATCAATCACTCGGTATAATAGGTGTAATAATGTCAAGATTCGATCGACTCGATAAACGTAACGAGATTTTCCGCCGTGGCAACGTAATCTTTATATCTATAACGCGTGGGATGTATTCATACGCTCGTTATATCGATCAGCGTTAATTATAACTTCTTGCAGCCTCGTGGCACGAGGTTAAAAAAAAGAAGAGAAAAAAGAGAGAGAGCGAGGAGAGAGGGAAAAAGTTTTCGAACTTTAGCTGGAAAACGCAGCCCAGAGCTTTCTCCTCCTAAGGCAACTCGACTATGAAACTCTCCCTAACTCTGAACCCCTATTTTCCAACGTTGCACCCTCGATGCGCCTGGCGCATCGGAGGTGCGATTCATTTGTTGATCCTGCTCTTCCAAAATTACCCTCTACGCGTTCAGCCGTACTTGGAGTCTTAAGTGCAGGTCGTTTACCCCGCGAAGTGTAAATAAACAAATGAGAGACACCACGCGGGGAGATTTAAAACTTATTCAGTAATATTTTATTAATTAATTTCCGAGGAATGACTGTCATAAATGTCCACGTTGCAGACATTTACGTAAATGAATTTCAAATTTGAATTTTGAAATTCTGAATTTTTCAATAATATAAAAGTGTCATGATTCATGACATCTAACAAGATTTATTAATTTGTAGAATTTAAAAATTAATTCTACGATGACTGAGGAGAATTTTAAAATCGAGATTCAATTCTGTTTCAGTGTTTAAGAATTGAAGGAGAAATTGTGAATTTAAGATTTCTTTCTTTCGATAGTGAATTGATAAATTTTATTTTCCAAACTTTCTCCACTCTGAACCCATTACCCGACTAATGAAATCTAAAAGACTTCGTTGCTGAATAATAAATTAATGATTTCCTGCTGCGAGTTTCCTACGCTACCAAAATAAACTTCAAAAATCCCGAACAAACAATTGATTTTCCGTTTCTGGGCGAACTTCCAGCTAAATATACCAAATTAACGAGATTAATTTCGCAAATTTAAGAAAAGTGAGAACCCTTTCTATGGAAAGTTCCTTTATTCAGAAGTAAATAACACAAAAAATACTGGCTGTTGGCAACGGACGATCTGCCGAACGTTTTTCACGATGAAAAACCGTGATCGAGAGAGAAGGGGACCGAGGAGTCGGCGATTTCGTTGTGTTTCGTAATGCGGTAGTCTACCTGACGATCGATCGTCGAATGACAACGAGAGCAGTCGTCACGAAATTTTCGTGGTTCACGGTGAATATACCAACCGAGTTACACCGTCGAGAGAAAAATCAGCTTGTGGAAGGAAGTACGTTTCGTTTCTGTATCGATTGAAATCGCGATGTGTTATTGCATTATCTTACGTGTCCCGCGTGTTGAGAGACGCCTCGTTCTTTCTTCTGACAACAATTGAATCTTCACAGATGCACGTCGATTTTCCCCATCGTATGAATAAAATGTCGCGCGTCATTTACTCCTATAATTCCATCGCGTGGATCGCGAGTATTATTTCTCGTATTTTTGAACTGTGCAATCAATATCTGCAACGTGTCTATGATTCCCATTGCTGTTGCGAGGTGGGATCGGGTTAAATTTACTCTCGTATTGTTTATTTACGATGAATTATAATTGCGCGCGTAATGTAGATTATTGTTGGAATAATCGTTTGGCAAACCGCTGTTTGACGAGTGCTTCGAATGCCAGAACGATTGAAGATCGATTGGTTCCTTGATTGCGATGTGATCGTTGAAAGAATAAAATTAATAGTACAGAAAACATTTCGTAAATGAAAAACAAAATGGTACTACTTTAAATTCTAAATCCATTTTAATTTCACCTAGGAATTTACTTTCGGAACTGATAAACAATTCCATTATTCTGCGAAACTTTCACTTGAGGAAAGACTGACATATAATGTTGAAAGTCAAACTTCGAACTTTTCGCTTAGTAACCGTTGACCGTGGATTTTTACGCGTTCTTAAATTTTCCGCGAATGTAACGAAAAGAAAAAAAAATGGAAACTGAATGGAAACTCCGATCGAATCAAGTGGAAGAAATCGCGACGAAAGGTTTGTTGACTTCGCTCTTGTGTGACCACGTGATCGCGATCGAAAGATTTCTAAATTCTTCGTCTCGGGAAAGAAGGCTCCGAGAGAATCCGCAAGTAAAATATTTTCCGCGTTAACGCAGCGTTAAGCCTCTTGACAGATTAGGCCTTAGCGAGGAACCTTGTGTCTTTGACATCCGAGAACGAGAAAAGACGAAGGATCGTAGGTGCAATGCGGCACGGGCATCTTCGTTAGAGGCGGCAAGTGTCCGTCGACTTTGCCGGAGATGTTTCGCGTGCAGATATTCGGCCAAGACCAAGAGGGAAAAGTGGAACGAGCCAGAGCTGGAAATGTGTACATTGTACTTGCCACGGCGAAATGATATAGACAGACCGAGCCGGCTACGGCGACACAAGGGGTTGCTATAATGAGCGGCCCGACCTCGACATGTAGGCCAAGCTCTGACGCATACCTGCACTAGGGGCTGCATGCACACTACCTGGACTTTCCACGCTCGTAATACCCTCGGCTCGTTAAAGTGCGAACGACCAGGAAGCCACGACTCGAGGCGTCCGACGTTCCAGCCACTTCACACTCTATCGGGACTGTTCATCGGATAAGAAACGCCCGGTTGGAATCCGCTAGCCTTTGGCTCGACTCGCTTTGCGCGTCTACGCTATGTCGCTCCCTTTGTGTCGCTTCCCGATAACTAATTGTGTCGGCGCGAGAGTTGCTTCCCCGAATCGTACTAACCGCACGCTAACAGCGAGCAGAGGATTTTATCCGCTCTGACAGAGAGCGCTTTCCAATCGACGATTTTAGAAGTATTTGGACACGTTGGGCGTGTCGCGTTTGAAATGTCGAGAAGGCACGGCTTAAGTTCCAAAGTTTGAAGTTTTTAGAGTTCGAAAATTCGAAAATTCGAAAATTCCAACAGTTCCCTCTGAAACAGTCCGTTAACGGATAAGTAATTTTGACACGGTCTGCAAACAATATCATTCTCATCCTATTTGATAGTAATTAAATTCCGCTCGATAGTAATTAAATTCAGCGTTCTCTCTGTGAAGCAACCTGAAAGGGAACAGACGAAACGATCACACAATGCGCCGACACTACGAAAGAAACATTAACCTTTGACGGTACACTTTGTTTAAATGTTTAATTAATGACGCCTCTCCGCTTATTCTCCGAATCCTTCTCCTCTCCGGACAAAGAACGCTGCAGACGAAGACGAATATCTTCAACTTGACAATTACTACAATTATAGTATTGTCGCCGAGAAGGACGAAAACGTACCGTTTTGTCTTTCATCTTGAATAATTTCACGTTTTGCAGGAAACAGGAACAGTTCCAATGGCCGAGTCGATCGTCGTTCGTACAAGTACATTTTTCAGTTCGAATGATACTTGACTAATCTTGGCAAACGCGACATGTAGGATGCATTAACAGAACTGAAATTTATAATTGCTGTCAAACAACAAGGAAATGACATTTTCAGAATTCTACGATCACTGAATCTTGGATATTCAGAACATTGAAATATATAGATGGGTATTCGAACAAATATAATTTTCAACGCGAAGAAAGTTGATCTGCTTGTTTCTTGAATATCCTCGAATATTCCTGGACGAGGAGCAGCACCGAAGCGGAGAGCTCGATTCTCGAAAACGCGAAACGGATCGTCGTTGCGTTACGACGATGCATTAAGTCGCGAATTCCGTTAAAATATGAATGCTCAATTAGATTGTTCCGTGCCGGTGGGATTCTGTAGGACGAATTATTAAAAGAGAGGGGACGAAAGAGGAATTTAAATGATGGGAACGATGATACGCAAACTGTGGAGAAAGTTTCGTGGCGAAGGATCCACGGACGGGGGAGGGATCCTTATAATCGTAGTCTGAGGAATCGAGCAATTAAACGGAATTGTAACTTAGAATCTGTCCCGATCTCTGACGAGGGATCCTCCCGTCCCGCAAGCAACTTCTGAAAGTTGTAGCGGCAGTTAGATTACGGAGGAGAACGAACGAATGAACGAACGATGCATATCGACCGGATTTCCCACGGGGAAATGGCACATTTCTCGTTCGTCGCGAAAACGCATCAAAGACTTCTTTGAAAGGGACACTTCTCCCGCAGATGGCGAAGTATATAGCGCGTCGTTCGATTTTAAGTTCCGCCACTGTTTGACTTTGCTTGTGATTTCCTTGATTCCCAAACGCACAGATTCATCGCTCGTTCATCGAGCCTGGGATCGACGTACTTCGGAAAGATAGAACGCTGATGATTCGTCGCTGTTCAATGTTGGTAAGACGAGAATATCACGAGATGTTGGACTGCGAGAACATTTTCATCTGTTTTACAGGAAACGGGATAAATGCAACTGTGTTTAACACGTTTTAAACATTATCGATTTATTCGTACGAAGCTGTAGGATAATAAAATGCAGCAATAAAATTTTAATCGCCCAAATGAAACATCCATTGTCTATATGTACGATGGTAACTTAAAAGCGATAACTGAAAGTTCATTATAGAAGAATTTTTGCGTATATATTTTGTACGTATATATTGTGTGGATTACGAAATTTCATGATTTTGTATCGGTAGAATTATTGATAACATTTATCTTGGCTGAAGTGTGTACTTGTATTAAATATCTTGTCATTTCTGTATGCATGTTAGATTCGTTTCAAACTTGATCAATCGTGATCGTGGCAACTCTAATATTAATGAAACTTTAAAATGTTTTACACAATACAAACTACAGAAGTTCGTGATATTTATACTTTCGTGAATTTTTGACATAAAATTAATTAGTACTAAATGAAAGTAAATATTAATATCGCCAAAGAGGATACTCACGTGTAATAGGAAATTTGGCGCTAGATATTTTGACCCTTTCACTGGTTCTAGTATAAACGATAAATGATAGAAATGAAACAATGGTGACGATAACTTTCGCGGAAACTCGTGAAATTCTGCCGGGCTTGCAGATGCTTCTCTCGATCATACAAGGAATTCCCTACCTCCCGAGAATCTTATACACGTAGTAGACATTCTTGCCACGCGCAATCAAATTTCCACGTGGCACCATGCATCCAAATCTGCTCCGATCCATTCATCGAACCGCCTTTCACGCGCAATCCATACTTTAGCATAAACATTCGTCCCTCTCGCCGCTTCTCTATCGCCCGTCATTCGCAGGAATTCCCTCTGCTGCGATATTTCCTCCTCTTAAGGTTGTTCTCTGGTTTACTCTCTCTCTCTCTCTCTCTCTCTATATATATATATACATATATATATATATATATATACGATAAAAAGTTTCCCCTCTGATCAGGGATCGTGAGTTTTCCGCCAAGTTTTCTGGCACCATGCTGTCTTTGAGCAGCGATCGATGAAAACTCGCGAAAGCAGCAATAATACTTCGCCAACTCCGATACTGTCGTGATTATACTGGAATGCTGCAAGTTCGTTTGCTCGAGGCTGAAAATTAATCGATATTTATGCCTGCACGCTCGTGTCGACGTTTCATTGGCCGCTTAATGAAAATTTAAACGCGCCATTGGAAAAAAATTGGCTTCAACTTTTTATTTCATCGAATATGTATATATATAGTGTCTAACTTCAACTCGACCTGTAAATTATCTTTGCCAGTTGATTGCTGCTGAATTGAACGATTAATTATTTTCAATTAATTCAATTATAAAAAATAAGTTAGAAGAGTTCTCAGGATGAGTAGACAACAATTAGATTGAATTATCTCTGCAGCAAGGAAGCGAGTGAAAAGAGCTTTTTAACAAGAGTATCTAAGAGTATTTCTATATATGTATATATATAAAGAAATATAAAAATTGTACAATTACGGACAACAAGTAATCCTTCTTCTAGTTTCTTTTTCTTAATTATACTCACTAATTTATTTCTAAAATAATTCCATAATCATCGATACCTCTTTGCCCATCATTGTCTCGCAAAAAATGATTTAAACATTTCAAGCCACCCTGTATACGCGACATACCAGAGAAATAATTTATTCAATTAGAGGATGAATATCACTAGCCATATTTGTCGAAAATGAAATGATTTCGTCGACGGAAATTAAAACGATGATTTTTTTTCTTTTTTCTCTTTCGTTCGAATTCCTGTATTAGTCAGTAGTAGTACAGATCAAGCATTTTCTTCATCGATGAAAACGGGCCACGTTACACAAGAGCTCTACGTAGAAAATAGCGGGGATCACTTTCCGCGATATAATTGGTTCGGTAGAACGTCATATATGTATAAACTGTAAATAGTACAAGTCAATGGTTCGCTTTATTGACCCGTTCGCTGCATCGGTTGTACAATATTCGAGGTTTCCAAAGGAAAATTGCACACCCGGTGATCTATCAATATTTATAGAACTCTATAAACAGCGACAGTTGCTCAGAACATTGTATAAATATGGCAAGATGCGGGGACCGATATTTTCTTTTTATTCTTTTTTCTTTATTCATTTTGTGCCGGTGTCTGTTTGCACGCGACGCTGATCGACGTCGGGCCGATGATTTAAAATAATTTTTAAATCATCCCGAACGGTGGATCCCGAGGGGACGGGATAGAAGGGCGAGAGGGAATCGCAAAGGGTCGGCGTTTCATCGACAACGTGGTTTATTAATTTGCACACCTGGAACGTTTCTCTCGCCTCGATAAATATTTCGCGGGATGCATTTTAAAACGCGCGGAACGGCGACGGCGCGCGTGCTCGTCTCACGGCCGTCGTTTTTCCAACTAATTGAATTCGCTAAACAAATTTTAATATACGCGACCGAGATCCATCGGTCAACGTCCTCGCGCGACGCTGATTCCGCGGACGTCTCTCGATTAAGCTTGAATTTTGAAAGATCTCTCACATCTAGCGTGCACGTTTATCACGGTTTTTTTTCGCGCTTCGCACACTTGCTCGCGCGTTCCTTCGCATTTCCCTGCACATCGACGACGACGACGACGACGAGATGCTCGCACCGCCGGTATACGAACGTACATTCTCGTTACGCTTTTTCACGCTCGCGTAGACACCTCGTAAAAACTCCACGTTCTTATCATATTTTCTTTTTCTTTTTTTTTTTGCACTCGCGTATCTTCAACATCTTTCACGGTTCACACATTTCACTCATTTTCCGTGCTTTCACCCGTCGAGAATCTCGCGTGCTTCGT
Source organism: Tetragonula carbonaria (assembly GCA_032399595.1). Classification (NCBI taxonomy): domain Eukaryota; kingdom Metazoa; phylum Arthropoda; class Insecta; order Hymenoptera; family Apidae; genus Tetragonula; species Tetragonula carbonaria. Next base: position 7,548,046 of record JAUCRC010000013.1, read on the forward strand.
GGCTGTCTATAAAACCCATCCATCGTTCCACCTTTCCGGTCTCCGCTATTTGAAATTCGTTTTACGTCGCCGTCTGTAACTGCTCTTCTCGTCAGGGGCAGATCGATCTTGTCGCGTAACTGGCGAGCCACCGATGTTGCCCGATTGATAGTTCAAACAAGCGCCGATGAATCTCTTACACGCGAGGTACGTTCGTCTCGTTCGATCTCTCACTGCAGCGATTCGTAAGGGAATTTCATCGAGGGAATAAACGGTGCAGGGGGATTGTGGCAGGGAAAGTCGCACGTAGACGTTCGTCCGACCACAATTATTCCGCTATCACCGTGTAAACTGCGAAACCGAGTTTCGTTTGGTTTCGGTCCCCTCTCGCTCTCCTCCCCCCCTCTCTCTCTATCACTCCCTCTGTCGTCGCTCGCCACTCTCGCTCGGCCGCTGTCACATATGCCTGCAGCGAGTTATTATTCTGGTCATTTGCTTAACAGAGTTATGCAAAATCGCGCAACTTCGGAACCCCTTGTTGAACCGGCCTGGGGAGAGTCCCACGTCACGTGCGAACACAGCAATTTCGTGCTTCGTTATAAGTATTCATACGCATTAAAAAGCGCCGAATAAGCCCTTACTTGGCGTTGTTTGCCACCGGCTGCCGGGGCGGCGGCTGAATTCCGAATCACGCGAGCCGGCGGGAGCCGTTTGGGACCGGCACACACCGTCGGCCAAGAATAAAAATAAAACGAGGCGTAAAACGTGGCTAAAACGCCGGGGCTAAAACCGGGTAGAAATTGAGCGAATGAACAATTAACCGGTCCGGGCCATTAAATATACCAGGCGATTGAAAAACAGTTCTTGCCTTGTGGGAGTCGAGGCCGTGAAATATCCGACCGTGAATCGAGACCGGCCGGAAATTCTTCGCTGGCGCTGTGTCTTGTTCCTGGCGCGACGCCAACCGTTGGTTAACCGAAACCGGTGCCCCAAAGATCGTTGTTATCTTTCGGATAGATAGTGCATTCCCGAGGTTTACAACCGGTTAAACGGCCGGTGCATGCCTTGTCTCGTTTTCGCAAAGAGAAACGTGCACACAGAACCTGTATGTACAATTTGTCACAGAAGTCTGTGTGTATATATATATATATATATATATATATATATATATATGCATACATATGTATGTATGTATGTATGTATGTATGTATGTATGTATGCGTTCATCAACAATAGTTTTGGAACCATTTGTACCAAACAAGGAGAACGTTTTTTATATTTATCTGAAAAAAACATAGAATACGAATAAAACTCATTATAACTGCAACAATGACAGCAGATTTTATACACTTTACTGTATCGTGCAAATCATTTAAATACGTATCGCTCGACGTAGATGTTAATGCATGCATCAATGTATACTTAATCCGACGTTTAATTGCAATAATTGCAGTAATTGACTTTGCGATTGTTTGTTTCATTTCATTTATGCCTCCCGGTAAAACAAATGTAAGAACCGTCGTCACTCTCACGGGATCTGTTTAAACATTAACTGACAAATTCATCACTGTAATTCATCACTGTCGTTTCAAAACCTTGTTTTTCATTAAATACTCGAAGCTCGCGGATTTGCGCGCGTAGACTTTTGAAACTGTGACTGACAACTACGTGCAACTATGCACGTTCGTATTATCATATTTCCAATTTCCGTCGCCCTTTCGATAATTACACTGAAAAATGAGCCAAGCTTTCAGGGGCAGAAGTATCCTCCAATTTCATGAATATTCCACGACGTTTCCACTGTTTTCAAAAGTCATATTTCTCCTCGTGATATTTCCACCTCGAACTCGCTCGAACGTTTCAAGATTCATTCGAAAAACTTGCACGGGCGAGAAATTTGCCCGCCGTGGCGGAGTTCGAGCCCTCGCGGAAGGTGAAATGTAACGTAATAACCGGGTGTGACCTAAAATTCCCCCGTGGAATTCTTAATGCCGATGCAAGAATCTACGTTAGCCCGAACTACGCTAAGGAATTCATTTCGAAGATTACCGCGGCTCAAGTCAGCAGGTTATAGAGCGGATACGCGCAGAGAATCAGTCGGCGATGAACGTAGCTCGTAGCTTCCATGAATCATTCGATTAATCTTCCTTCTCCGCGACTCTATAATTCGATTACCGAAAATCTGATTTAGTCGTCGGATTATTACTATATCCGTGGCGTGCGGCGGATTCGCCCGAGACAGCGTAATCGGCCGAATTTTTGAACGAGCGAGCGTCGTATAATCGAGAGTCTCTCGGAGTAAGATTCGCGGTGAAAAGAAAGAATAGGAGGAAAGAGAGAGGAAAGTGGGGTACAAAATTGCAGCAGTGAAATTCGATGGGATGATAACGGATGGAGTTTCAAATCGCGTTATTGAATGAGGAACGAAACGCGCAAGAGAATTTCGCACAGTTCGTTCGAACTGAAACGGTTGTTCCGTTGATTTTGATGGGAATTTTTGTTTTCCCATTGGACGCTGTTGGCTTCCAATGGTCGTGAATTTATTAACGGATAAACCTAATTTTATTTACCGGCTGTATGCGACTAATAAAGCGCATCGCGCAGAAACGCGATCGATTAATCGAATTTTCAGTTTGATAAAAATTTCCAATTGAAAGGGGATGAGATTGATCATTTATACGAATTACTGTTTTCAATTTTCACAAAAGTATTCCCAGAGCAGCTGAAATAAATATTCCGCGTGTATCTTTTTTTTTTTTCATTTATCGGTGATCGTTCGCATTCAGAATTCCGTGAAAGTTCTCCTTGCGAAAAAGATCTTTGCCGATATTGATACTGATTTATTTGCATAGAGATTGAATTCAGAATTTCAACTCGTTGAAAATTTATGGAAAACATCCATTAAATATATTCTTCTCCACAGTACAATGGGAACCATTTTCAATGTAAAAATTTCCTAAATAGAAAAAGTATGAAGTTTAGAAATCGTTGTATACACCGTATTACGCGAACACGATCGAATACGATCGTTCGATCTCGCAAGGATCGATCGTAGGTGGTTATAAGATGGCGTCCATCACTTCATAAAGGATCGATTCTAACTACATCACACGGCGGTAAATAATGTCGATATTCTACTTACAGTAAAATTGGATGGTAACTCAAGCGTAGGCAAGTTCTCGATACTCGCACCAGACCAGCGAGAGCATCGACATTACGTTGCGCAGTATGGAATTCGGCAAATGATGCGGAACAAGCCATTCGTACAGACCAAAATTCATCGTCTCTGTAGTCGTCACTCCCTCTTGGTTCTCTTCGACTACTTCTTTGGGAATCGTGCAAGCAACTTTGTTACTTCGCTTTACATCAAAACAATTAGAACAAATCCTTTTCATACACAGTTTAGAATAAATGAACTTCCCCTTAAAGGCGTCAGTATATTCTTTAATTGTATAGACAACAGAATTTTTTTGAATTCAAATCGGGACGCAATTCGGGTCGGTTTCGAAACAAATTTTTAAATATTTCCCTCGGAAAAAAAGATTCTCCTGCTAAAAAGTAGCGAGGTAGAAAAATTGGAATGATGGACCGTCTGTATCAAAACAATTTTTATACCCTTCAAAACAAACCAAGTTTCGCTGTACTTTTCGAAATTAAAATTCTTTTTAGTTTTACTAATATAACAGTCGCGATCGTATTTCAACGAAAACAATTCGGAACAAACAAAACGAACCGACATTTAGAAACGATTTTTTAAATATCTCTCTTGGAAAAACATTCCATTACTTTTTACAAAAATAAATATTTCTCTGCGGTGACGCGACGATGTCTTTTATATCTTTCGAAACAAACAGATATTCAGTCCTCATTCGAAACTTGAAATTTCTTTTGATCCCATTAAAGTGCGGGAGAAACGTTTCGAATATTTCTTCTCGATTTCATTCTACACTTCTGAAATATCCAACGAAGAGAAAAATCGACAGAAAATTGGGTAATTAGCCGCATTCGATGGCCGCGAATCTGTCGTGGATGTGGTTGATCGCGTTCCGGGAAGTTGATTATTATACTCTCGAGACAAAGAGAACCGCAATGGAATGAGGCTCGCGGTCATCTATAGAGAGAAACACCTTTTGACCGGGACTTTCGGTAATTGGCGCGAGTTTGCAGCCGAGTTTCATGTTCCTTGAGGAAGGCTTGGAAGTTGAGAGCCGGTCAGATGAACGACAATTAACACGCATCCGTAACCCCGAGAACTTTGAACGTGTCGCTCTGGTCCGCGCGGCTCCGTGTACCCTCAAACTTTTAAGAAGGATTGTTATTGGCCTCTCCCTTTGTTTTCCCTTTCTGTCTCTCGCTCGTCGAAGCTAGACGACGATGGAAAACAAAGCTCCCGAACGTAAAGCTTGCACAGGCCTCGGCTCTATTGATGTTTCTCCTAACGATGAACGAAGTTTCCGTCGAAGGGAAGTTTGCGTCGCAATCACGGCACCGAGGGTTGCGTGCTTCGCGTCTGTGATTTCTTCGAATCGCGTGATTTTTATTGCGTACTGTCAAACTACCGCCAAACTATCCACCATCGAACATTTTACATTCCGCATCGATCCTCGCGACGCGTTGACGACGCATTTGTATTTCACTCGAAAGTAAAAATTTGTTTAGACCTTGTCCAATTAATAGTAACAATGTCAGTCCATAATTTCGAGTTTTTAGAACTGTTAATATTGTGATGATACGGAGGCCCTTGTTTTTGATTTCAGTTGTGCACCGAAAAAAGGAAAAAAAAAAGAAGAAGAAAAAAACGCTTAAAGACTATGAAGATATTCATACGTGCATCGTATGAAACACTTTAAAGTTTTAGTTTTGTGACGAAATTATTTAGAAGATATTTAATTCAAGTGCGTGTTGATAAAATCCATCACATCGGTGTTTCACAATAGTTTCGTGAAACTAGCTTCCAACGTTTGTTACATACTCTGGATGACTACTCGTGCTGTGCACTACTTTACTTCTTTATTAAATACATGCTCGCAATAACTGTATTCTCTACGTTCATCGTCAGATTGGATCAAATTGGATCAACGTAATCGTAGTAGTAGTTGTTGTTTCTCGTTGAAATTTCAAAACGTTCCCTGCATAACGCTTCTAACTGTTTGAATATATACTTTTTTCACGAACCACCAACGGAAAGATAGATGCAGATCAAAAGTTTGGCAGTAGAGGATGCACATGTATGTTGTTGTACAATACGGAATTAGTGTTAGTATTCTGTACAGTATGGATCGTGCGCCCACCCTCGTAAATTCCCACGAAAATTTTTAATTGAAAGCGACTAGTATTTGGATTATTCTACACCGTGGCGAATAGGTGCAACGAGCAACGAACAGAAGCACCGGTGATTATTGCGTTTCGCCTGGCCGCGTTCGCTCGCGCATCCGACCGTTTATTTATTACAAGCAGGTTGAAAAATTTATTTACCGTAACAAATGAAGCGCCGCTAATCCATTTATAGCGGCAGATTAAAATCGAACTCAATTAATTATCGTCCTTCGGTACAGCCGGCAGCGCGATAATGTAACACCCGCGCCACGAAGACAACTTCTACAATCATTTTAACGATCGAATAAATTATATCGACCCCGGAGAATGGTTTCATCCCGGGCTGAACTTCCCTTCTCTCCTCTCTTCGCCCGTTAGTGAAACGACTCCTCGCTGATTGCTTCGGAAATTATTTGAAAACCTCGCAAAATTGCCAATGAATATTCCTGTACACCTCTCGATTCGTTTTACTCCTTATTTCGATTCCCAGTACGAGGAGATCTTCGTCAAAAAAAAACTTTCAGTCCTCGACACAGGATTGAAACCACTGTGTACGCTACGTCAAAAAGGATCGGTAAAATATAATCAAAAAATTGTGCATTCTCACAGTTTTCGTTCAAAGTGCAACGCAGTCGGGCTAAAACATAGTAGGTCATTTCGAGAGAAACGTGGAAGAGAATTTTTCAAAGTTCACAGAGTCCTTTTCCTTTTTCGTATCGTATCTGCCTTCTATAGTACGACGGAACGAACGAATTTTTCAATTTGACATTCGATCGTAATCGATTTCCGTCGAATTTCACGACAGCAGCGGCAATCGAGTAATTTCTAATAAATATTCACCGCGATCCAGTAATTATCTTCGAGACGTCTAATCAATCGTTCACCTGGCGAATAATGGCCGGTCGGCGCGTCACCCGGTGAAAAGGTGGTTAATTAATAAAGTCGTGCGTGGAGCGGCGGCGTTCACACGTCAAAACTTTTGTCGTGGCTGCGCGGCCGGAGGGAAAAGGGAGGGAGGGCTTTAATATCGATAGCCGGGGCGTTCGGATCCGCGATCGCAAATTAACGAGGCCGTCGATTGAAATGAAAGTAGCTCGAGCTCATCTGGAAGAGCTTTGTACTCTGACCGAGCGAGCGCGCTCCCGTTCGAGCACGGAAGTCAAATAAATCAAGCGCGAACAAGCGACGCCGCGCTTCGTGCCGAACAATTACGCGACGCCAGTGTATTTACGCAGCTTCGTCGCTCCCGCGCGAATCCCAACGCGGCGTCGCCGCCTCGTCAGCGCCTGGAAAAACCTGTTTTCTTCCCGCCGATTCGTACATCCGAGCGAGCGCGCGATTGTAACGCGATGCGACAAAAGCCGATTTTCCAATTCCTCCGCGGCCGGCCTCAACGAGCCGCACGCGATGACTTCGATGACAGATGAAACGGCTCGTACGTTGACATCGCGCGGACACGTGTGTTCCGTTTGCACGACTTTTATTTTTTAATCTTTCATCGTTAAACGGATGTCAGAGTCCGACAAGACACAACGTTGTTTATTATATTGAGAATTGGATATTTCCTTTTTGATTGATGATGCGTTATCGCGAGAAAAGTTGAAATATTTCCTTATAGTCCTGCGATTCTGTGCGTGATTCAGAGAATGACTTCGTTGTCAGTGTAGTCTCTAATGTATGGTGAATTAATTAACAATTTCTAAAATGGTATGGACCATTGCTAATAATTTCAATTCACAGAACAGGTCCATGATACATATTAAGCAGAATTTATTTTTCAGAAAGCTAACTACTGATTTTTCAAATCAAATGTGACTTGGTAGATATTTATTGAATCTAATAATCAAATATTCGTCATTAATATTGCGAATATTCACGCATTTATAAAAAAAATACGCACATAATATGAAATGAAATATCTTTTATGTAATTTGATAAACGAAACAAATTTCTGTTTAACTGTTATTTCTACAATTAAACATTGTATACACGTCATATGTTCGAGATCACTATTCATGCTGCATATTTTAACATCCTTCGTTTGACACAAGTTCGCAGTGAATTTTTCCCAAGTTGTATATACAATACATTGCCGGATCGAGATATTTCGTGTACAAATTTTCACGAGCTCGACCGATTCGTGCATTTCCAGACGCCTTCTGTTTCGCTTTTAAATATTTACCTCGAATAAATATTTGACCGATTAAATTAGGCGGGTAAAAAGGATCGTCTGGCCCGAAAGGGAAATTTCGTACAGCTATAAATCCGGCGAGTGGGTAATTTCAAGGAAATGGCCTGTGAATATGCAGAAATTGGAATGTTCCGGTTATTCCGGCCCAGAGAATGAACGCTCGTAAAATTCGAGGCACTTCGTAGATAGCGACGAGTATGGAGAGGGGAAGTGAAACTCCTTGGAAAATATGGTACGGCCGTGCAACTGAACATTGATTGGAAAATGCGCAAAGAAGAAACCGAAGGGGGGGGAGGGAAATCGATCATCGGTTATTCGCATTCGCTCGTAATAATTCATGAGCGCAGGAAGATATTTTCAACCGCCGCATGGCCCAGGGAAATAAAGGGTGATTTTACGAAACAGAAATTTCAAGCTGTCGGAGGGGACAATTCCCCTGGAATGGAAAATATGGCGATCCATTATACCTGCGTGTGGCGAAGAATATATACGAGGAATTGAAACTTTTTCCCTCGCCGCCCGTCCGCGTGTGATATATCGTCGATACGTACTACTGAGATTCGATTGAGGAGAGCCGGCGCGCGTCGCGTTTCCTCCGGACTCTGCGGAGTTTTTCCCTCGCTTGTTTTCCGCTCGTTATCGAGCGATATGCGCGGAGAACGCGTCGGTGAAATCGGAGAATCAAACGAACGTATTAATGAAACGAACATTCGGCGAGGCTAGGACAAGGACTGCGTGGAAAGGATTGAAATTCGGAATGGCCATGTCCTTCCGCTACGCGTCGAACGACGAACAGGCCCGTCTAATGGCGAAAAATTGCTTTTCACCATAGAAGAGAACTGCCCGAAGAAAGAGGTCGGCTCGAGTGGCAGAAAGCATGTTTCATCGCGCCGCTAGCGGAGAAAAGAAGATGGCGCGGATAATGATACTCTTCGCGGAGCACGGGCGGAGACAATGGCGAAGGGAAAAAATTAATTGCTCGCAGCATTATTCCGAAGACCGGTAGAAGCGCGAGAGCGAGCACGATCACCGAGTGGAAGATATCTTTAACGTAATTGTTGTGCCGGCCATTACACGTAAACAATCGAACGAATTCAAGAGATCCGTGGCTGGGATTCCGCTCTCGCACTCACGCTCCGTCTTCCACGTTACCAATGAATATTAATTAACGCTCCGCCAATTTATTCCTTATTTGTTGCGACATCGAATTTCTCCCGCGGAGGAATTAATGAGCAGGCTCGGGACCTGTAATTGGTGTTCGATTTCTCTCTGCGAGCAGAAATTTCTGCAGGCCGTATTTTCGGCGTTACGAGCATGATGATTACGAGCGAAAATCTTTGTCGACGATAAAAAGAAGAAAAAAAAATGAAGAAAATAAATATTCCGCGGAAAAGTGCGATTCTTGATTCCTGATCGGTATCGTCGGACTACTGGGAATCGCAATAGTCACGATTTATGATTATAAATTCTCGAATAAACGAAGAAAGTTGATCGGTGAAAAACCAAGGAAAAAGAGGGAGCGATGAAGTTAATTTACACCAGGCTGGTGGGCCGCGCCCTGGGGAAACTTTTCACTTAATGATTCGCTAAAGCGACGCCTTAAACGATTCGCTCGCGAAGCGGAGCGATACTTTCGAAAATATCGTTCGGTATAGCGGCAACTTGGGATTATCAATTTTTTATGGTGCGATCACTGAAACTGATCTGAACTCGAGGGAGGTATTATGATGGAAGGGGGTGGTTTTTCACTGGCAGCCGTATGCGCTAACGTTTCTGATGATAAAAATTCCAGCATCGTTGCTGGCTTGCTATTGCCGGCCTTTAATAAACCATCGAATTTCAATTACCGTCCCTGTGAACGAGGACGCCGGACTCATGAAAGTAGATGAAGAAATAATTGCCTCGTTGCCTCCAGGAGAGATTAAACGCGTTAATCGACGTCTAGGGATTTCACTTCAATAATTTCTACGCGGAGAGCTTACGATTGCTCGCGAAAATGTTCGGACAAACGTCGTGGAAACCTTTCATCGATATATATCGTGCCGTATCGAGCGTTTGCACTTTTTAATACTTTATACTTCTCAAACACATGTTTCTCAAATAAATCTGCGTCTTGTAGCTTGCCCGTTTATCTTAACTCTGTTTTCAGTTAGACCGAAACTTCTGAGTTTGAGTTTCTGTAACGTAAAGTAAAGTAACACCAAGTATAATTAACATTCGGTTAATTCTACAAACTCTCATCGTCCGTCCAAATAAATATTTGTATCTACACTTTCAGATCAGTTTCAGAATTTCATTACGGCGCAAATAAAACTGCAAAGTGTCTCGCACAGGGCAGCATGTTCATAAAAGTTCTCCCGCGATAAGAGCATGAATACCTTGCCACGAGCCACTGTATTTTCATTTTCTCCGGGCAAAGCGTTCTCTCGACGATTCGCGACAATAATATCACGGCCCAAAGGGAACGTCGATCTCTCGAACTTTTCGCCACCGTCTCTCGCAACATCGTGTATTTTCGTCCCGTTACACATCCGTGTTGCGCATTCCGCGTTGCGTTTCAAGCAGCTGCACAAACCGAGCTACGTTCGCAGTTGAAGCACGTTCGAAGCACCGTCGCATGGAAATGAACGAGGAACGTTCGAAACGAAAGGAGGGAGCAGCAACCTTCGACCGTTAGCACTGTTAAAAACTTTACTGCCGTTTCGATTCCACACTGGCGATTTCGTTCGCGTCGATCTTTTGCAATTTTCGCGACGCTGTGGCGAACGTCGTGTTTGCCGTGTAGCGAACGCCGGTGCCACGTGCTCGCGAGTTGGATTAAGCTTCATTCATGCAAGTATTTGCAAACGGATTTACTCCGACGGCGAGACTTCGCGACGTTGTAGAGCGGAGCCTCGAGCTGCGTTTAAGAAACACGAAATTCCACAAATACGAAAATTCACCCTTGGGAATCCTCTTTGCCCGAACCGTGTTCCATCTGCCGTGTTCCATCGGCAGACTGCGAGGAGTTCGTAGATTTCTCGGATCTATCGGGCTACATTTTGGAGAATTTTCCGCGTAGAACTCTCCCTCTTCTCTCTCTCTCTCTCTCTCGTATATATTTAATTAAACGCGTGAAAAATATCTCGTTTTCTCGGTATAGGAAATATTTTTCGTGGGCAACGTAGGGTCCAAACGTGGAAGAGAGAAATGCAAATATTGTTTTTTGAAATTTCCACGTACGTGTGTTGGAAATTATTTATTTTTGCAAATATTTCACCGATTCCTTTTGCTGTTTTACAAAACCTACGTTGTGGAATATATTTTTGTTGGAATTCAATGATAATATTCGCGTATAGAAACGTGCTTTTATTGCAATTTCTCCCGGCTCTCTGTAGAATATAGAAAGCAGCTGCCAACAGCAGTCACATTCCACAGCAATACTGCTGTGTTTGATTTATCAGTCCGTCTATTACATTTTGTCATTACTGGACTGCGGATTTAAGCTCGATGGAAAATTGTTTCTCGTACTTTGAATATTTTATATACATATTATCCTGTGTAATTTTCTATTTTCAGTTCCCTATAAATTGAACCAGCGGTGCGTATTTCCGCTGAAACTATTTCAAATAAAACACCTAAACTAATAAATTAATAAATCATTACGGAGAAACCCAGTGGCTATTAGAATAACGGCAGTAGAATAGAGTTTCATGTTGGTTAATGCTCAATTAATTGGACTTTTACCAGTTGAATTTATTTTTCTTGAACCTGAGCTTGAATTGAACGAGGCAGGAAGGGGGAGGGGATTAAAAACGAGATATAAGAAAAAAATAATTGTTTCTCGACAACTTCGAACGAGTGAAATTCTACGAACTGAACAACAAAAATCAGAAACGCGACAGGTTTATCTGAAAAAAATTTGCAAAACCTCGAAAAATAAAAACAATTTCCGCTCTTACTCAAACAATATAAACAAAGAGAATTAAAAGTAATAACAATGGATCTACCGTTTTTCTCTATTTTTATCTCTGAATTTTGTAATATCAACAATGCCGCGTCTCACTTATAACACTGCAGATTATACGCACAAACGACTTCGTTGTGTATGCCTGGCGCGATAAACATCTCATAAATTTCAGGCTCCAATTTGCCTGCCCAAAAGTATCGATATCGTAATTATCATCAAACTACTATCTGTGTGCCAGGTTTCATCCCGATACGAAAAAAAGACAGGGTGTATCTAATATTGGATAAATTTGGAAACACGGACAATACGTGGTTTATCGTCAAAATATTAGACAGCTTCTGTTAACAATTTGTTTATTCAGTGAATTACTATCAATTTAGTTGCAGTAATATTCAGGTGCATCAATATTAATTACTATCTATATAATTACGATCGTCGGATATCTCGAATCCGCGACGTTAATTGAAATTTCCAAAATTACAACGTATCATCATTTACCGCGACCGGCATCAACGCCACGTTTCACAAAGTCGGATTAATAGAAATCATGCAGAGAAACGGGCAAAAGACGAATTTACGATTAGCGTATTTTATCTCCGATGGACAAATTAGAGAATATTGTTGAATAACTATAAATCATCGAGTTTGGCGAAAAAAATCTACAATGACGGACGAAAGAAAATTTGAGAGACATGCGCTGAGAAAAGAAAAGAATAAAGATCAATTAATCTTAATTATTTATTCAATTATGATTTATATTTATTCAAAATATAAACTGCACATTGTTTTAAGTAGAATCTAAAAATTGTCATTCTGGATCGTCGATTAAAACGTAGATAATATTGATTTATTCAACTTAATTCACCGTTTCATCTTACGAGCTCCCTTTTCCCAGAAAGGGTGCTCAATTGTGATTGAAGGCCTAGCAAAGATTAAATTTCCTGCTTAACAAACGCGTAATCTCCCACCCAGCGAAACTTCCGTCGTTATCTAACACCATCTCGATACCATAAATTTGCGTTTGTACAATTTGCAAGCTGCCGTAAATTCTAATAAGCTGGACGACTTACGATATTTATCTGTACTTGTCCGCTATACTCGTTGCAGGTCAACGAGAATCAGCGAAGTTACAGCAACTTTGATGGAAAAACTGTCCAATCAAAGCGTCATCGACAAATATTGGCCCCGTGGAAGGGAAACTTGTTTCATTGAAGAAACTTCGCCGCCAACTTTTTAGTGGTTTCGAACTTACAGCTACTCAAACGTCGACCATCCAAAAGGAAGCGAAGGTATAAGTCGAAAGCTACGCTTTGAAACGCTTAAACAAGCTGTTGAAAATTGCGGCTACCTCGAGACAATCGATAAAACCGGAACTTTATCCTCGTCTGTGGTTGAACTTTGACGAGAGAGGGACAAGATAATTTCTCCTTTCTACGCCGCCGAATTCTCAGATTCAACGAAACGAAATGAAACGAAACGGCGGCAGAAACCCGCGTGTTAAATCATGTAATTGGTTTTGTTTCGAAAATCACGCGAACCTCTTCTTCTCTGTTCCGGTTTTGCGGGTAAACGGTGGAAAACACAGTCTAGCCGCCTGTGCCACCACTCGTTCGAAAAGAACAAATAGAGGACAACGCTTTTTTTCCGCTCGACGAAAAATTATTCCGAACGTAGTTGAACATCGATTATTCAATATCGTGGAAAAAGAATCGCGTCACGGTGAGACCTATTTATTATATATTGGCTTTCGTTGCTCTTGGTTACAAATTAACGATACATTTGATCGGTATAAAATAAAGATTGATGGACGGGCGGATGACTTTTTTCGATTCGCCCTACTTTCCTAACGTTCGAGTTATGAGAAAAAAGAAAATAAGAGTTCTCTGGCAAAATTTGTATGAAATTATTAGAAAAGAGTTCTAGAATTAAATGGTACAAATGATCCTAACATTTGAATTAAAAAATTAATATTTTCAAAGTTACAATATATATATATATATTTTTTTTTTTTGCGTACACGTTCAATAATTTCTAGACGCATTCTAACTAATTCCGCTAAAATTTACATTTTCTGTGTTCATCTACGACATTAATTGCTGGAGACTATACTGTACCGCTGCACATTCCTTCAAAAATTCCCAGACGCGTCCGAACCGTTTCACAAGAATTTTAACGCAATTCATTCAAGATATATCGATCACTACGAAATACACCCTGTATTTCGTGCTTTCGTTCTTAATTAATATTCTCCACCGGTGCCGGTGCCATTTCATTTTTTCTTCCTTCTTCGTTTTAATTCTCCCGCTGGCTTCGCCCCCCTCCCACTTTCCGACGATTTCGCGCGTGTCCCTTTCATTACCTACCTTTTACAAGAGAGGTGTAATTTCTGCTTCTCAAATGACATTCCGCCATACACCAGGGGAAGAACACGTGCTAAACGTTTCGTTAAAACGTTGTTTGTTCTTATTAATGTTTCTACTCGAGCAAACTACCTCGGTTATTTGATGTACGATTGAAATTTGCTTTTCGTAATTGCACGCGCAGGTCGGATAATCGCGAGAATCTCGTTTTCGTTATTGAACATCAGCGCGTATGGTTTCTCCTGCGGTTCCAGTCGACGGACAGCCATTTCGTTTAGGGGCAGGGAGACGAAACGAATTGATTTTGCGCTCGAAATGCGATAAATTATCACCGCATCACCTTACAATGGCGGCCACCGTTGCGTCTGCCGCGGGGGCCGTGTCGTTCTGGCTACATACAAGTTCCAATTTTAGGGATGAGAGCACTGCAATGCGACACTCGCGTACCACCTTTAACCACTGAAATACACGCACCCGGGAGAAATGGCCGATCGAACGCGATGCTGCCTCTATCGAGACGCTTCCGCATCGTACCTAACATCGTCCAACGTGTTCCCTTCATTTCTTTTAATTTTTCTTTTCTCTTTTTGGTTTGAACGCGTCAAGTTGCTGTTCCTCAATCTTTTTGTTATTTAGACTTTTAAATTGTTAGATTCTTTCTTCAATCAGCTGTACTCTCCTGTCCTTTCTTAGCTCTTTTTTTTTAAATATTAATCGGTGGCTGAATCAGTATTCTCGTTTCTGGTATTTTCCTGTATGTAAGTGCCACATGTTCAAATGTAAAACAGACAAGCGTAAAATGTGCAATTACCTACGAAATGAAAAATTTACTTCTCAGTAAATTTTTTTTTTATTTTGCAGATAGAGAACAAAGTTCTTGGAAGGTCATTATAATTACTGGCTTTACCTATTATTATTATGTTATAATTAGCTAATTGCTACTGAAAAACCAGAGCTGAAGCTTTCAACGTAATTTGTCATTAACTATTTTCTCTTCTCTTTAAGAAGCTCTTAAAATGATCCTGAAATTAATAATTTACTTTCCGTGTTCATCGCACGATTAATCCGAAATTATTTTTTTCACGGGATGCAATTTAGATTCTCGTTACATCGAAGAACGCAACGAACGCGAAAGAGCAAAGAGCGACAGAGAGCCTCGCCGTGACAGTCACCTGTGAATTTGGCAAACGCTTCCGCTTTCAATGGAACGTAAACCAAACCGAACGACTGGTGTAAACCAAGAAAAAAATTGGACTCGATCGTCGGTCAAAATAAGGTCCTCGGTGATCGTAATCACGCGGTAATCAGGCGAGCGTGGTTCGCCTTTGGTTGCTTCGCGTCCGATCGATGAATCCGTAAAATACCGTAACGTCTCCGGAGATCGGTAAACGCGGAACAGATATTAACTCCGGCGAAGACTAACCGCATTTTCCTACGATTTCCGATTTAACTACCCGATAAAGTGAATCCCGGATAAGTTTGTCCTGTGATTCGCGGTGAATACGAGACGACGTGTTTGCTCTTCGAGTTGATCTCGAACCGAGGCGATTGTCATTGATTCCTTTGAACTCGCGATTTGCCAACGCGTAGTTTCGATCTCTTCGAATATTATTGGTGTCTCGGCACAGATCGCAGAATCGTATCACTCACAAATTCATAGTTTCAGTAGAATATTTTCAGTAGAAAGTTTTTTTTCTTTCGTCTTCGTTGTAACGACAATATTTCAACCTACAGTTGAAGAATCTCGTTCTCTGCGAGCTTTTCCAACACTTGCTGACAGATTTACGTGTTTCTTCCAATTTGCGTGCACCTGAAATTTCCATTTAATCCTTCGTGTACGTAGCACGCGCCTAGATACAATTCGCAGACACTCGAATTCCGCGCCAATTAATTCCAAGCATCCAGAAGACTCGGGACTCGAGAAACACGGCCCAATACCAGGCAAGAAAACAAACCGTGGAACGTTTACCGGGCACATGCGCCAGCTGCGAGAACTGGCAAAAGACACACGGACGTTTCAGCTCCCATTAAATACCGCGAACAGGTCGTAAACTTGAATACACATCTCGCCTACACGGCCACGGCGAAAAGAAGGAGGGGTTGGGGTGGGCAGGTGACGGTAACCGAGATTTCTTCGGCTCGCAACCACCCTCGCTGGCTTATAGATAACGTTCAGAAGCCGCTTGTCATCGGCATTGTCGAGATATTTTTCCAACGTCGTCTCTACCGCCGTGAGATACGGACCAACAATGTCGCGTCTCCCATTCTTATCGCGCTCTTGTGTCGCCTTAGGAAGCACTCCCCTACCGAAATCCGTTTAGCTGTACGTGTGTCTTCTCTTTTGTCCCGAACGACCATAAAATTTCGTGCGAGCTTCGATATCGAACAGTCTTTAAAAATTTCGGTCGATGGTCGAGAGTAACCGCTTGGGAGAAATATTAACATACACAGGGTGACTCTGAATATCGTTGGCTTACGTTCCTTAAATTTTTACATCTTCATATCACATTCAGTTGCGATCAAGTTAAAGACGAATATATGCATACTTGCAGTAAGAATTTCCTTTCATGTTTTGATTAAACTTGAGATGCTTTTTAGCTTTAACGAAGATTAACGGGGTTAAAATTCAACGAAATTTGGAATTTTGTTTGAGGAAATTTAAAAATGTAAAGTTGTGTATAATGTCTTGAAAGTGTAGTGTTTGATACCTAAGGCATTTTCTAGTGAGATTCTGCTTTTTTTTAATTACATTCTTAGAAACATGATTTTGCATAGAAATTCTATTTATTAGTACTTATCTTGTAATTCTCTCAATTTCTAATTAATTATTAATTTATTGATTCTTAGATGATCATCATAAATACATACTTCTGCTTGATTAATCGGTCTTTTGGTAATTTGAACCAATTATATAAATACAGAAATCAGAGAAGAGGATGATTAATATTTGATGGCCAGCATTGGTCAATTTTAGAATATCTTAAAATAAGAAAAATATTTTCCATATTTTCTACACACACACACACACACATTCTAGAGACTCCGTTAGTCATTCTAGAATTAATAATCTATTACTTTCTAACCTAAACTTCGATGGATATTTCACATTCAGACATAAATGTCTTACTAAGAACCTCATTCTCACAAACAGGAGTGTACGTCCCTTATCGAATACCAACTGGTTACAAAAGTCAACTATGGACACACATCGTGGCAGTTACCATGGTCTGGGCTATGCAACCAACGTTACTTATAGAAATTGCACAGTACACTCAATTATAGATGCATTATAATAAGTATACATCGACCTTGTAGCATATACTTTAGCCTCAGTGTCACGCAATGTTTGTATAAAAGAGCATATATCTTTGCATGTGTCGTTTCAAAGTCTTATCAGCACGTGTAAAATTAAAAAAAAAAATTAGCACTATTAACGATCCTCCGTCAGATTGTTTCGCGGAACCGATGGAATATTTCGTTCGCGTCCTCGAGCCAAATTTTCCCGCGAACGACCATGGCAATACTGCCACGCTCGGTGCATAGGCGCGCGTAAAATTACCTCGGGGGCCTGTTTTATCGCAAATTAGGTTTAATCGACGGACTTCGGTAACCTTGTTAATCTGCACGAGAATCCAGCCATCGACTGATCAATTTATTTCGCACGATCGCGCCCATTCGCACCTACCGTTCTCGCTATTTAATTATTACACCCGAGACAAGAAGCGCGGGGGCTGCGGATCTCCCGTTTCGTTGCGTGAAACCGCGTTTTCAACCGCATTTTCAACCGCCGTCCATCGCATCCCCGTTCCGCTTTGTTGCGTGTTGGTAAAAAAAGAAAAAGGCAGCAAAAATATATTACAGGTACGAATATTACAGGTGAAAATTCAGGTGTTGACATGGTAGACAATATATACCCGCGTTTGGGTGTGTTTTCTACGAGAGAAATAAAAATAGAAACAACACGATTTCTCTTTTCGCGAAAAGAAGTTTCAAGTGTTAAAGTAATTTATTTTTGAGACTGGATAGCATTGTAATTAAAAGTGGAGGAATTTCAATACTTTTCGTGAAAATAATAAAAGGAAAATAAAAATTGATACGCAAATTCCTGAAAAATAGGGTGAAGAGATTCATGAATTCCAGTATAATTTATTATTTTTAGATCTAGATAAAACAAGGAGTATTTCGTCAAAACAAACTTTCGTTTCGTCCTTTCAGAGAAAAGAATATCAAAAGAATTGTAATTTCCATTTCTGTATAAGTATAATTAATTGCAGCTTTAACATCTTTAGACTGTTTGCTTTGAAATCTGAAATTCACACAAACTTCTAGATGAGCCTGCACGGAAAATAAATGAATAAATAAATAAATTCGACTATTTCGTCGAACTTCGCTGGAAATTCCAAACGCTCCAAAAACCCTTAGTTTTTCCTCCAGCTGAAAATCCCCGTTTGCGACGTTTACCTTCTCGGTGTTCCGATTGTCGGCAAATCGCGCGAGAGTGACGACATTTATAAACGGAAAGTGATAAAATTTTAATTCGAGGAACTTTCGGGATGACTGTGAAAGCGCTTTAAAGAGCGTGCCTCGGGGCGGAACGATTCTTGGCGGCGGGAGAGGAGGGTGGTTTCCACGGTACGGCAAGTGTCACGGCCTCCGACGTATCGATCAGGTCGAGTGAATGCCGTGAAAGTAGCACGCCCTGCAGCCCTGTGGTGCTCGCGCCACTATTTTTTCGTGTCTGCGAATACAAACGAGCCCTGTGCACAATGTTGGCCGCAGAGAGAAAAAGAGAGAAAGCGCGCGAGAGAGAGAGAGAGAGAGAAAGAGAGAGCGAACAGTTGCAGGCGATACTGGATAAACACGATTTCGCGGAAACTTGGTCGTTGGCTAACTCGTTAATAGTACATGTGTCCCGATGCATGGCGACCTATTGTAAACGTCGGCTGGTTGCGCGACTACTTTTTTTTGGTAGCGGTTTGCTTTGTCGCGACCCGACGCATCTGATATTCATACGTTCTGCACGCGAGACTCCTGGTGAAATATACACCACCGTCCATTAGTATTTGGACACACGTTCAAATACGGAAAATATATTTCAAACAAGACGAATTGAAGACAATTTCCTTCTCTCTCTCTCTCTCTCTCAATGTCTCTGACATTGGCCACGGACAACGACGTGCAATAGTAATCGTAGGTACATATTTCAAAATGAAAGTGGAGACGTATTCAATTAAATGCTTTGATTCTAGACTTCTACAAGCAATATCTGCTAAGATGACGTCGATTAATAGAAAACGAGAGTGAAATAATCGAGGGTGGATGAAAACTTATCTCGCAAAGAGTCTGTCTGTATTGAAATTTTAGAAAGATCGAGATCGTAGAACTCGAACGTGCAGCTACATCTTCTTTATGTTTCAGTATCAATTTAGAGATCGTTTGTGCTCGGCTTTTTTTTTATATATTACAGAAGTTGAAAACGCAACGAAAATATTAATCTTTCGGTCGAATTGCTTACCTGCTTACGGATGATAATGAATGGATTTGCCATGGATGAGACTTGATATTTGGATTTTATCGCGCGTTTTTAAACAGGCTAAGGAGAGATAAACTGGAAGAAGAATCGGTGGCTGTCGGGTCAGGCCACGTTGTCGAGTAATTTATGATCGCCTGCGGTTCTAATTTCGCGGATAAGAAAAGTCTCTGGTGTACGACGGGCGGCTGTATTCGTAAGTGATTGATACCTTCCGAAGGTGGAACGAAACAATGAAACTGGACGCCATTTTTCGCCGGAAAAATTAATTTATAAGGGTCTCAGACGCAGAAGAGTCTCCGTCTCGTTACTCGATTTCTTCTCGCATTTGAAATGATTATATCTCTTCCCCCGTATAATTGTTAAAGTGGAACTCTCCAGTTGCTTTGTCACTGACGATCCACTAGTGCATCCTTCAGAAGTTGATGCTACGAACTCTATTCTTTATTCACTTTTTCTTTTATGTATTTCATCGTATAAATATTTAAGTTCTCAAAAAAAAAGGAAAAAAAATAGATTCTTCATTTTCACGAGTTCATTTGTTACAAAAAGTTGATGTACAGTCATGGACAAAAGAAAGTCCGAGAATTAAGTGATAAGAGAAACATACTACATTGTTAAAGACTGTAAAAGAATTGTACGTGGAAAAAGCAGTGGAAAATGTAAGATATCTGAGAATATAATATTTGGTTATTGACGATCAAAATTCAATTTAAAAAATTAGAGTCACGATATTTCGGAAAAAATTGCACGGGAACCTTAGGAAATTAGACTCCGAACCAAAAGTAAGGTTCTATTAAAAATCGACAAATAACGCCATTCAAGCAAGTGAAAAACGAGAGTCAGGGAATTTCACGGATGAATAAAAGCACCGTGACGATGCGATTTTCATACAGCGAAATCCATTGCCTTCCCTCGTCCCAGGAAACGAGACGTCGTTTCGTATTTTCGCGAATGTACGCCAATCGAAATGCGTATCTCCTGGTGTCGGAAGAGAAGCCGATCGATCAGGCTAGCACTCGATCAAGGTCTCCAGACACGAATACGTCTCGCAGTAGTAGCACGGCATTATAAGTGGAGAAAATTCTGCCTCATCTTGCCGTTCCGACGATCTATTTATCGAAACGTGTGTGTAACCGAGAACCTCTTGAACTCTCGCGAGACACAGCTATCTCCCCTTGCATTACGAACGCAGATACATTGGTGATAAGCAAACTGCGGATTTTTATCTGTAAAGTTGGACCTATTCGCGTCACACGATGGCTAATATCGACACGATCGTGTTTCAGAAAAGAATCTTCGTTGCTTCGTTTCGTTTTTTTTTTTTTGTACTATCGTGGAAAATCTGGAATCTATGTGTTAGATTCTCTGTTACGTTGTTGGAGTATTTCAGGTATTTAAACGTGATTCGTCACAACCAACCATTTGCGAAAATGAGAATGAATGTAACAGTATATAGTAGTGAAAACAAATTTCTACTTGTTAATTGCGTTACATAAAAATAATTTCATGAAATTATACGAAGATCTAGTGTAATAATAAGAGAGGGAGGGAAAGCGTGATGAAATGTGCGAGTTCGTGATTTCACTCGGGACAATGTGACGCTCTCTGTTGATTTTACTAAGTAGTTGCTTACTAAGAGTAAATGCAAGAATGTGCGAAAATTCTCCTAATGTGTCCTCTTCCTTTCCTTTTTCTCACACAAGGTGGAAAGTATACTGTTCTCCGAGTCTCGTTTTCCCAGGAAATTGAGTTTGACAACACGTTAATAGACCATGCACGTTTGCGTAAATTTCTATTTTCGTGACTACGCAAAGACCGGCGGCAAAAAAAAGACATTTTAGGAAGTGGTGTTACATCTAACGAAGAGTCGATAAGAGGTGAGAGCGCGGAATAAAACTCAGAGATTCTAGAATCCCACTTTCGAAATAGAAATCCGAATTAAAAATTCGTCGAGCACGCGAGCACTGGACCAACTGTAGATTAAATGTGTTCAAACTCGACTTTCCCTGCAGCGTGGTGGCAAAATTTTTATTTTACATTTTTTACCTCCTTTTTACATGTAGAAGAGGTCCCTGTATATGTTGTATATGTTGTAAAATCTCGCGCGAAACAGTGACGGTGAAACAATGACATCAACCCCTTGCCTTATTGATTTTCTTTTCAGTTTTCTCCATAACGATCTTTAATTTAAAGAATTTAAAATTAAGAATTTAAATGTAACAAAAAGAAATTAAATTTGGAAGAACGTGGAGGAACAGTTTGTTTGTTCCTTGAAAATCAGAACCGTGATTTGTACCTCCCTAACCCTAGCCTAATATTACTAATTCGTAATATTAGTAACTCGTAATATTACTAAGGATTAAGTCAACGTCGTTGGATCGTAACCAATCTTGAACGGTTATTCAGTCCGAAGGATAGCTTCTACGTAAAATTTACATAGCGATCGTACCTACGTGCAACACGATAATTAACGGGGCACGGCAATAAAATAATAGCGGCAAACGGAGTCTTATTTAACATTGAAACTGTTAGCCTAGTCGGCAATTAAGCAAATGCTTGTTACCGTTGAAACATTAACAGCAAGCATGCAATGGTAGAGAACAGTGTAGCGGTTGTTGTGTTGCGAGCAATTAACATCCGAATTAAAATTGATAGAGGGCCTGTTACAAAAGAAACGTTGAACGTCGATAGAAATTCCACCTCTCTAACGCTAACGAACGTTGAACGCGACTGGACTAGCGCGAATCCAGTCGATGCAATCGTAATTAGTTAATTAATTAATTAATGACGCGAGCGTGGCAATGAACAGGCAGAACAAATTCATCCGCGGGCGAAACAGCCTGCAGCGAACAGACTCGTACCATCAGGAAGCTACTCCGACAAACGTAAGCAGATTGCCAGTTTATCCGATAATAATGGGAACAGAGCTTTCAACCTCTTAAGCTACTTGTTTCATTGTTGTCGAATACCCTGATTCAACAGAATCATCGCTGTTCGCGACGAGCGTTTACAACGCGCGATTCCACCGTTCTCGAGCCACCGTTTCGCGTCCTTCGTTTTCCATGAATGTAGCCCCTAGACACGGCAGACGTTGTTAATTAACGCCGTACCTCTTCAACGTCAGACGTCTTTCTTCCACTGACGTCTGTCGATGAGGAAACCCGCGTAAAATCGCGAAATCGCGGCGCGTCACGACCCGACATTTCGACAGAGTTGAATCGTCGCCGACGATGAAACTCGAAAACCACCGGGACGATGAATTGAACGAAGTCCTTAATAGCCCTCTGCAACTCCTGTCCGCTTAATATCAAAGGTTCTCGGATACGGCGATGCAGCTGGATATCACGTGTTCCCGTGATCAGCATTTAACACGTTCCAACTGGAAGCTGGTCATGGAAAACCTATTGTGCACGTGTATCTCTCCAGAGAGATTCGGAGATAATAGAGAAACTCGGTTTCAGAACCAGCTCCTGGGAACTGTTGTTGGAATGTCGGATTGCTGCCAGGCTTATTGAATACCGGGATGAAATAACAAAAAATCGATGGGAGAGTTTCGATTCTTTCGAAACTCTTTCGTTCTTCCGAGAATTCTCGTGCGATTTTCTCTCCGATTTTTCAACGGGTGGGGGGAGGTGGGTTTGATTCTCACGGGAGTTGCTTTGGTTTGCTTGTTCTTTTTTTAGAGATTTCACAAGTGCAATACACATAATCTTGTTCGCGTGACGCAATCGGCTGGATGAATATTCGTCGAGGTACGTACAGTGACTCGCGAAAATATTCGAATACTTATCGTGGAAGAAGTTTTATTTGTGTAAGTCGCGTTGAAAAATTTGAAATTTCATTAACACCAAGGGACGACTGTCAAGATTATATCGACCAAGTTGTAGATCAATCTAAAAATATGTATATCAGTTAGATATTTAATACAAGTACGTGCTGGAATGATAATTTACATTTCTTTTGCTTAAAATAATTATTCATGCTGTATACTAATTTTCTGAGAGATATATTTTATCAATAAATTGGTTTCAAATTTTATCGATACAATCACGACAGTCATGTCTTATTACAGTTTACAGTACGTATCTAGATATTATAATATAACGACATAGAAAATCATTTACATAAATATAATTGTGAACTATGTGAAAGTTTTTCTTTCGGCGATTGTTCGAATAGTTACACGTGCAGAAGAATTTTCTCCCTATTATAGTTCGTTGACTCTTCGAACCAGTTGAGACAGGGCTTGGCATTATCAACGGTTTAATGCCGCTTTGCAGAATGCAGGTTTCACGGCGATTTCCAGCGGCGAGAGGGGGAAAAATATTTAACGAGAAGGAAGTTCGGCTAGCAAAATAGCGGCGCGGTTTTATCAGCCGGAACTGGACGCGCGCGTTTTACAACCAAAGGGCTGAACACGATGTTCAGCGAGCATTAATTTTCATTCCGGACAAGTTAAACTTCATTCCCAAGTAGACTAAAGGAATTTGCCAAGCGCGGCGAGGAATGCAAATCGTTAAAAGTCGCGCGGGGCTAATACCGAGTGCGGAAACTCACGCCGGCGACGATTGATAATGGTACTCACGTTTTCTCCCCACTTTTCACGATTACGTCGCTCGCGGTTGAAAATACACCGACCATTCCGGCGAGAGTGTCGGATATTAATTTAATAAATAATTCAATCACGCACTAGTATTAAGAATTTATTAAATCATTCAGTCGGGGAATCGTTCACGAAAGTATTGAAGAGTTGCTTGTTGCCACTCACCTTGAGTTTTATTAAAGATTAAAATTCGATTTTTAAAAGAAGATTCTAAGTAGAATATTTTATATCATCATCAAGTGAATGGTAGGCTTATCACGTTGAAATATTTGTATAGTATTCTTTTATACGTAGTTATATTTACGCAGTTCTTTGTCTTCTATAGGATATTCGAAACAAAGCATTTCTATAACGATTACTTTAGGCAATTTTAATGTTGTATAAATTCAATTTATCAGCCATCGTACATAGACTCGATTTCGAATTATCAACTAGTCCTTCTTCGAAAAGATCTCCAAATTTTCGTTCTCACAATCGATCCTAGGATTTCGTCGAACAGAATTCAAGCCACTGAGTTCGTGAACGTACATTACAGTTGAGGTTTGGCAAAAAGAAAAGGAAAAAAAAAGAAAAAGGAAATAGGAAAAGAAAAGGGCGTGCGTCGTGTCGCGTGGCAGTTTGGTCGGACGTAATTAGCCTGAGAGGAGAGTTCGATTCGCGAATTAACGCGATAAGGCGAACACGGTCGCGGCCTCGTTTCAACACGCCTAATAACAGCGCCGTGCCCCGACTTCTGATTATTGTTCCGGGTTACGCGCTCGATTTACGATCGTCCGGTGACCGTGTTATTTCACCGAACGGCTATCAAGTACACAGCTAACGCGACACGCGTGGGCGATCATTATTTCCGTCGTGATAACTCGATTCCTTATCGTTATCGCCGTAGCAGTTGCCAGAACGTGTTGGCTCGAATGCCGTTGCATATTTTTCTACATTCTTCTCCTCCTCTTTCTCGTTACAATTAACTCGGTCATTGAATTAGAGTTACTAGGCATTTTCAACGTTCTATGCGTTTCCATTAGTTTAAAGTTTAGTTTGAAGTATGCTTGAAGTGAGATAATGCTGGATGCGAATTAATGTAAGAGAATCTGTGCGGATTCTTTCCTCACCTGTTCGTCACGAGTTCCTTTCGAATTTCACCATCTTCGTGTCAACTTCTCGAAAAATTAGTACATTTCCAGGATACATATTCGATTGTACAGTGTTAATGTGAGTTTCACTTAATACACGACTAGGTAATTATTTGACGAAAAGTTATAAAACTTTACTGTCAAATAATCACAACTTCAACAATTATTGAAAGTTGATGGCATATAAATGCTTCAAAAGAGAGAAGTTAATAAAGGCTGAAGAAGGATACTAGAATTATTTGACAGATGGTAAAAAATAAGCCGGAAAGAAGAGAAAACAACGTTCTCCCATTTCAGAGTTTGTTTCTGAGAAAATCGAACCTGGGTATTTTTCGTTTTATTTGTTACAACGGATATCGTGCGATTCGCTTGAACACCTGGTTCGCGAGCTTTCGTCAGAGAGCGGTCGCTGTTTCGGCACTGGCAATCCGCCGGACACGAAACTACAATTGATTTCCACGGCTCGTACCAGCCACCGTGTGCACTTGACAGCTTCGAGGTTTTCGTTTATTTTGGAAATTTACCGGCACGCGGTTGCGCTATGGGTTACTCAGTTTCTGGTCTTACACCTTTTCGCGGTGACTGTCGGACGTTGATTCGAGATCGCGTTAAATGCCGTGGCTGACCGTCGTTCTCGACTTCGTGAAAAGCACGCGCAACTTCCGTGCAAGCGAGTTTCTCCCCTGTTAAAACGAAGAACGATAAGAGCAAATAAACCGGGCAGCATTGTTCCTTGGAAAAGTTTCCTTGCTTGTTCCTCTTTGGAAGCTGTCGAGGTGTATGTGGAATGAGAACAAGGATTGAAAGGAATGTGCAAACTAGGGACTTTGATAAAACTAGAAAATTGGGACTTTAATGAAATAAAAATCAGAGGAAACGCGAAGTATGGCGCTGCCAATTGTCAGTCGCTTCTTAAAAAGCTAAATTTTTGCATTCATTTTTCTATTCGTTGCTCCATTCTTGTTCTCGTCTCGCATATATTCATAGAGTCGATTCTAGACATCAGAATGATGAAAACAGTTTATATGAAAAAGTTTCGTGTGAAATTTAATTTTTAAGCTATGAAGAATTTTATTTGGCAGTAGTACAAGTCGATGAATCAGCAGACGAGTCCTCGGGTTTCTTGCACGTTTTGTATTTCTTTTTTTGGGGTCCACGAACTGAAATGAAGTAACAATAGAATATGGGTAGAAGATCAAAAATCATTGACGAGGTGATAATTTTTAGAAATATTAAAAAAAATTAATATTGTGAGAAACTAATAGAGAGTACCTATCTAGATTATACTAAATCGATCGAAAATTAAATAAAAGAATATTACGAGAAAACCTCTTTCCACCTCACTAATACTAGCGTATATATTTCTTTAATTAAAGTTCTACTTTATAAAATTACGTACGACTTGAAAATTCCGCGCATCAGTCGACATTTTAATACGCGAAATTTCGTCATTTCTTCGTCATTTTGCGTAATTTCATTTCAGCACATGAACTTATTTTAACAAATTCTCCACGAGCGAAATTCTCTCGCTCGAAAACCTTCGAAGAACGAAGAAAGGAATTGGACGGAGAAAAATCGTGGCTCTACCTCTTGGAATTTCAAGGAACCGCTTTTTGAACGGAGGAGAATGCAAGTTTACTGAGTTCTGGCTCGTAACCCGCGAGCCAGTTTGCGAAAGTAACAGAGCGCAGTATTAAACACGCGTTTCGTTCCCTTCCCGTTCGAGGAGTCTCTCGCGAGGCTCTTGCAAATCCCGTGGACGCTTTATCGTGGAAAGAAGTCCCGAAGGATCCAACCAGAGTGGCGAAATCGCAACGCCAATGTATTAAACGGCCGGTGTTTCAGCTCTAATACGCTATCTAAATGCTGATTCTTTCAAAGGTTCATTATTTGTTGTAATTCTTCGCTTAAATTGTACTTAGAGGAGAAGTTGGATGCTACCCAAGCCGCGGGACACCACTTATCTTCGGTTCGCCTCGTTCTCCGGTGAACTGGGCTCTCGAGTGGACCGGAGAAAAACGAATAGCTGCTCCAGATCGTGCCGGGTAATCGTGCAATCACTATCACTGCTGACTTTTGATCAAGACTTCCCGTGGAAAATTCCCCCGTGGAGAGGCCAACGATGTACGAGAGATAAAACTTTCGTAGAATATATTTTCTCACTCTTGTATTGATGGTTCAATTCTATACTGAATTTTTGGCGGAATTTGGACGAAGTTATACTTGTTTTTAGATACAATAGTACAGAAGGATCAATTTGAATTCAACTGATAATCAATAGTAATAGAAGCGAAGAAACTTATTATTGCTGAATGCAAGACCCAAAATTTTGAGACTTCAATCATTTGATTGAGAGTCTCTTCCATAATTTTATTATCTTATCTCCAAGATTGACAAAGTTGCAGTAACTTCTGAACTGACTCTTACTCCTCTAAAAATTTATTCAAATAAAATTAACTAGTTAACCAGCATGTTTTAATTTCGTAATTACGATCAGATTTATTACAGTAAAATCTTTAGACAATAGATAAGTAAATCGACAAAATGCGCCAATTTTCAACGAAACTCCAAGAGAAGAAATACACGTAACTCGATATCGATCGAAGGGAAGGAGAAATTTTGGAAAAATCGTTTATAAGGGAGAACGAAGGAAGCTGCGCGATCGTTGCGAACAAACACAATGATTGATTGAAACTGCATCGGCAAATATAGGAAATCGGGTCAACACGGAGGGGGGGGGACGTGAAAACGAAACCGCTCATCGAATGGAAAAGTGGGATAAATTTTCGTCGCTTTTCCCATGGGTTTATTCTCAAGGGTATCGTACAAGTGCCAATAATTGCATTTGCTGGTTACCGGAATAGAAGTAGAGCGGCCGATCGCTCGTGTAATTAAAACGAGAATTAATCGAAACGTCAGGCATGTCGACCTGCTATTGATCACGATGACGATACCGTTTATCGGTTGCAGAACGGAAACAAAGCGAGTCGCGATCAAGCACCGAGGGCCAGATTAAATTGTTCTACAAATGCCGCTCTTTATTTTTCCCACTCGTAATTCTGCACGTCCCGCCGCTCTTAAATCTCTACAACGATCGTATCGAAAATATCGTATCGTTGTTCGCCGATGTTCAACCGTTTCTTCTCTCTCTTTTTTTTCTTTCTTTTTTTTTGGCTGGGCGAGGAATTTATACACACAGACGGCGGTAAAAGTATTCGGAATACATTTCATAAATTAATCAATGTGAGCGTCGTACGAAACAATTTCATTGACATTGCGTTATGAATGGGCTTCGTGCGGATTTTCATGCATTTATAGGGAATTTAAAGACGCACAGGTGAATGCGCAATACACGTGAAAATTTATATCATAATATTTCACGGCGAAAAGAACTTTCTATTGCTCTCAGTCTCAATTGTAATCAGTCGTGTTAGAAGTAGCGTAACTGACTGTTACAAAATATATAGTACGAATATATGTTCTTCAGTGGTTATAAAATTAGCGAAACAATGAATTGTCCATTGTATTTTGGAATTTTGAAAACACGACATTTTTCCATTTAGAGTGAAATTGATTGAGATCGGACTTGCGTTGAAACGTGACAATGAAAGCAAAGGCGATAAATACCGCGTCATTAACGCGTTTAACAGTTTAACAAAATTGATGATTGAATCGCGTTTCAGACGGTTCAATTTCTGCCAAAAACTGGCAAGATGTTGCAAATTATCGACTGCCCTAATTCAACGGCCAGTGGCTGTAGAACCACTGGGACAAAGAGCGATAAATCGGTTTGAGGTGAAATTTGTCCGTTTGTCCGATTGCGAGCGGCCAGCAATTTTCGAATGCATGACGAATCAAACGCAGGAATACAATTCCTCCATATTAAACTGACACGATAATTAACTTTAACCGGCACTCGAGTAAGGAATTTCATTGTGTTATCGGAACAAATGTTTCCTCGTTACGTGTCGAGTTCGAGGTTACACCGGGCGTCACCGGTTGTACAGTTTGAAGCGGAAACTGCTCTGTTTTCAGAGCAAAGAATTTATTGGCAGAAAGAACTCGCCAACCGTAAAACGGTTAATTACCGGATAATGTATTGAATACAGTGGAAGCTGGCTAATTACTGCAAACTAGTTAATTTTAGTAAACTAGTTACCACCCGCCTTTGCAACGATTCCGGCGTAACGATTCTGCGCTCTCGTTCTGCGCCGAATCTTGTTTGTCGCAGCGATTGCCGTTGGGAAATTTTCAAAAAATTCAGCTGAATTTGTTGAACACGAATTATTTGAATAATTTCAAAAAAAATATAGTGCATTGCAAGAAAATTGAATATTTATCTTAACACGCATACGCTGTAAGTAGTAGTGCCTGTTCATCGTCAGACACCCGCTGATTCATTTATGAAGCAGATGTGCTCGAAATTAAAGCGTCTCGTGTTTTTGTTATCCATCTGAATGTACCAATTAATTTAATAAGACGTAAGGACTAGTATCTATTAATATTTCAACTTCAGCATTGCGAGATTAAACAGTTCCTAAAATTAGAATACATCAGAGTAAATAATTTGCGAGTTATGAAAGTTTTATGTTTATCTCAACATATTTACAATTGTGTAAGTATACTATACTTGTGTAAGTAGTAGTAAGTAACATTTGTTATCAGACGTCCATTAAATCTCTTGCAGCTAACTGCTTTTATGATTGAATTTCTATAATTGATCCAATCGAAAATAACGCAGTTAATTTAATGAAACGTATATAGTAAAAATCGTCAATACTAATTCAACTACATTATGGTATTAAATTCCGCTATCAGAAAGAAATACTGTCCCACGAGAGTTGTAATTACTTTTCATTCGTTTGAAAAATATTTCAAATTGATTGTTTGTACATTTTATAACGATAAAAATCCAGTTACACGGCCGTTTCTATTATTTTTTATCAGAAGAACTCACATTCACAGGAGCAACGCGCGCAAACAGTTTTCCAGAAACTTGTCCAGCGTTGATTCTTTCCAAATATCCGTTTAGTATACGTTCTATCCGAATGGTTAACAAATATAAATCACTTTTTTCTTTCTCGACGTTCGCACACGCGCGAAGATCTTTACACCGAAACGTTTCGTCGTTACTTTCCATCGTCGCAGTTGTTCAGCAGTTGCTTAAGAAATTCATCCTGCGAATTGGTTCTTCAATTTCTCGACAATTAGATCGCATGAAATCGTT
Organism: Tetragonula carbonaria; assembly: GCA_032399595.1. NCBI lineage: Eukaryota > Metazoa > Arthropoda > Insecta > Hymenoptera > Apidae > Tetragonula > Tetragonula carbonaria. The sequence continues at coordinate 7,578,334 of JAUCRC010000013.1, forward strand.
ATCGCTGTAGAGCGAGCCGTCTGATGAAAGTTTCGGTTGAACTGGGTCATGCATCTCTCGGGAAATTTACACGGGATTCATCACTTTGTAAATCTAACATTAATCTCTGAAAGCCTAGCGCCGCGCCGCACTGTTGAAACGTTCTCAATCCAGCGCGGAGAATTTGGAAATTAGCTCGCTCGAATCTGCTGCCGAGGAACATCATCCTCGAATTATTTCGCGATAATGCGATCGAACAGCGATTTGTCAGCGTATTCTGGAAGAAAACGGCTCGCGTGACAGTTCGAACTTTTTACACGGCGAGGAACGGATCGATCCGAATTGTTCGATGTGATAGTGACTTAAAACAGCTCCCTCAAATGTATTTTTGCTCTTCGAATGAAATCACGAAACCTATTTCTGATCGATCTCATTTATTAAGCATCATTCAAGATGCAATGTTAACGGGTGTATTTACGTAAAATACGAAATACGTAAATATTTAAATGCGGTTCGCTGTTTCAGAATTTTAAGGCGTTAATTCGATGATCTTTAAAGTACCATATTTAAAACACTTTGCGATATTTTTTTAGAAAATTTCCGAATAATCCCGTTGCAAATTATAGAAATGTTCCTCGTGTAATATCTCTTATATTTGCGTAAATGGGCTTCAGATAGCGTGTAACGCATATTGCAGTTTTTAATAACGTTCCTTTATGCCTCATTATTCGAACATTAACGGGACTTTACCGCGATTTTGAACGACGCGAAATGGAACCAAAGTGAAAGGAAGAAAGAGCGAAACGGGCGGCAATTTCAGCGGACGATGTTATAAACGCCGCGCGAAAGATTTTATTCGGCAAAAATTTTTGCTAACTCGTTTTAAATAAAGCGAGCGGGCAAACCGCGGCGCACGATGGCGATAATAAGGCGGTGTGAGTTTTGGCTACGTGACTGTGCACTGGCTATTAGAATGGTTTTGTTACCGCGGCGAATTCTCGGCGAAATTCGCACGTTGATTTATTTGTTCTCGTCTGCCGTGGTACTTGTGCTATTAAATTATCGCAGTGTCCGGGGGGGGGGGAGCGAAACAAGAAACAAAAGGGGGGAAAAAAGAGAACCCCGGGGATTCTTTAACGTTCTTCGAACGCAGCTGCTCGAAATCATAGTGTTCTTGCCTCGTAGTTCGCGCGACGATATTTCACCCCGAATCTAAATTAATCTCTGTCGGGCACGCTGCGAGAGCGAGAACGACGACGATATTTGCGGCCGGGAAGAGAGGGGCGGCGAATGTCTCTCCAAGGTGAAATAAAAACAAAATTGCGCGTGTGAGTCCATTTCGCAATTAAAGATTTTATCGGGAGCCGGATGGTTTGAAAAATTGAAGGTCGTAGGTGAAAAATGTCGCCGTTCCTCGTGTTTTATGGAAGAACGATTTCGGAAACTGCCTCTCCATTTGTCTTTGAGGCACGAGGGTATTCTAAGAAATCTCTTGTGAATGTAATATTATGCGAGCATCGTAATTTGTGATAGTTACACGAGCCATTACACGTACTACATACGTGAAGATTCTTCTGTGATACGTGTACAAATACTTTTGTGAGCTTCTATACACGTCTTTATATATATATATATATTTGTTTCTTAACTTTCTGAATACTTAAAAAATGAGAGAGAGAGAGAAAGAGAATGAGACGGGGGAATTGCTCGATGAAAATAAAATAAGAGGAAACGTACGTGGAAGCTGAGAATCGAATATCTACTATGCATAAAATAGAGGTCGTAGATTGAGTAGCGAAACAGGGATAAAATGACAAGCGTCGTAGAATTGAAGGAAATCTTATCGACATTTTATCGCGCGTTGTCGCACATTATTCGTCGTGCACAAAGCGATGGTTAAAATTCGTTCGAAATTGATAGATTGTGCTATCAATTGGATTATATTTACACTTCTGAATGTATCGCATATTGGAAATGCATAATAATAAAAAAAAAGAACGTTAGTGATTGTTATTCTTTGAATCTAAAAAGCTAACAATAAGATGGAACGTTTCAATAAAAATCCGAAAATTTGAGAATTTGTCTGAAAGCCAATGATATTCAAGTAGAAACTTGAAAAACCTTGCATCTTGTGCCTCGAGAACGCAGAGACAATGCTACGTGAGAATGAAGAGCAAGGTGGATGGTAGATACTTCAGAGTGTTTGAATTTTGACACGGAAACCATTACGTTAGTCGTACGTACGATCGTTTTGAAACTTTCAAGTTTGTGACAATCTTTTCTCCTGTCCTGCGCTGCCGGGAGACTGACGTGGAAAAATTATAGATACTTGTTATTGAAAGTACATTAAATTATTTCTGGCACTCTGTTCCACGTGATCTATGGAGGGTTGTAAAATTACCGTGTATACGTAATATGTTCTGGCGTGTTTGTGCACACGCGTTCGTCGTAGTTCAGAGAACGGTCGTTCGCGATCGCTTGTGATCGCACTGGAATGCGTCTATAACTCGCTTGGCTAGCCGTGTTTCTCAGGAAAACGTATTTCATACGTACACATATGCATAATGGAAGGAAGCACTCGATCAAGATAAGGCAAAATTGTATCGCAATAAAGAAAGTGCTGGGAGGTTGAACGACGTGTTTCCGCGGTCGAGTGTCGTTCTTTAACGAGAATGGGGAAAATGTATCCTTCGACGTGCGTGCTGAACTTTTTCACGATGAACGAATCGTTATTTACTTCCTTTTCTTCAACGATAATAAATAAACAATTAAACGAGCCACAGAAGAAACACCGAGATGAATAATCTTATAAATATTATACTGTTTTAGAATTTGTTAGTAGGTGAAAATTGAATATTAATTTGTTATGTTCTTAATAGAAATGCAAAGGCATGAGAGTGTATAGGTGGTCAGTTTGATTTTTGACAAGTTCAAATTTTTATCTCTGCGAGAAGCCAAATATTGAATCATGTCTTTATATTTCTTGTGTTTGCAGAATCGTGCCTTCTTCTTCTTCTTCTTCTTTTATCCGGTGGAAAATCTTTCTGCCTCGGTGAGTATTACATGTTTAATATTGTAGAAGATTTGGTCATACAGATCGCTAAATATTCTTCACAGAAAATTGAAAATGTATGTTATTTATTGAATCGTAGCTAAGAAAAGAAACTAAAATTTGTTTCTCGGAACTAACGAAATTCCTGGGTTATTCAGTTTTTCAGTAGTATAGAACTTGGACTATAGTTCGTGGACTTAGAAGATATTCCTCTCGAAAACTAACCGATAAATTTAATTAAGCTTATTACATTAACAATCACAACTTCCTTGAAAATTTCCTTTACTAAAATTTGTTACAAATATATAATTAATTGAATTGAAAGGAAAGAAACGAATTATTCTAATTTCATCGTCTAACCTCGACCAATTTCAAACACTATTCAACTCTTACGAACACTAACGTTTCCTGAAATTCGTCCGATAAATAATCGACCTTTCTTACACGGTACAAAGGAAAGACAAAATGTTAGAACGCAGAATTGATTACGAATAACTATATAAATTGCAATTAATTGAATTGAAAGAGAAAGACTAATTATTTTAATTCTATCGTGTAACCTCGACCAGCTTCAAACACCACTCAACTATTTCCTGAGATTCGTCTGTCAAATAACCGAGCCTTTTTTCCACGCAGTGCAAAGAAGAGACAAAATGGTTGAACGCAATATCGATAATTTATCGGTCATCGGGAGCGCATTCGCGTGTCGCGATTAAACGTTCTGCATCTGACAACTGCACCGCTCCGATACAGCGTTCCGGTCAAATTGCAACGCGGTGAGTTTTGCGGGTTATCGATGTATTTATGCGCCACTGCCGCCCTACTATTTCCAACCAGCCGCCTCCCGTTCCCGATCGCTGGACGACGCGTTTGCTCAGCGTCGCTTGTTACCCGAATAATACCCTGTCGATGCGCGCCGGATAGCCTCGTCCCAATTGTATTTTCCGCGAGCCTACGCATATATATATATATATATATCGTGTACGATGGCGATATCGCCGTGATTGTCATCGATTTAAACAGAGACGATTAAAATCATCGTCGCGTCGTTTCGATGCCACGAAGCCACCTACGCCGGGATATAACATTATCTAATTTAACGCGTGACAGTGGCGATTTAAGAGGGTTGGAACGTCGTTTACGTTCGTCGTTGCAAATCTGATACGAACAATCGGCGTCCACGCGCATCCTTGACGTTCACTGCTGTATGAAACGTTGAACGAACCCCATTAGTCGATTCTGCCGACTCTATCTTTACAGATTATCTTCGTAGAACAGCGTAACACGCCTCCCGTTACGAGGAATCAAACTTTACGATCGCGGTGAAACGTGTTGCGCGTTTCACTATGCTTGATTACGAGCGTTGGCAGTGGAACAGTAAAGTGTCGTTGCGAACCGATCCGAGGTGTAAAAAGAAAATGTATCAAGGAATGTATCTGTAGTGCTGTGTGATATTATGATCATTTTATTACAAACTTATGACGAAAGTGAACAGAAGTCGTGCAAGCATGTCTCCGAGAGGAGCGAAAATCTAGTTTTTTGGAGATGATTCGAGTCTCGTCTTGAACAATCCAAGATAACAATTTTTCACTTAGAAATCCATTCGTGTGAAAACTTTTCACTTAGAAATCCACGTATTTGAACTTAAATTCTTATTACAAAGCAAAGAGATCGTCGATAGTGAGGAAACAGTTAGCGGAATCCAATTATACGTCAGCAACAACAATGTTTGTACATGTGAATTGACTTGTTCGCAGATAACAATCTGACTAAACGACAATGAACGAACGCTCTGACTAGACTTTAACGAACGATTGCTTTTAAAGTAATTAAAGGAAACGGGAACAATGCGGTACACATTGCTTCACCTCGAATCGAAATGAAATGGCAATAGCGATTAATTGACAGCGTACTGAATTTTAAATCCGTTTCCTCCCTTCGTAACGATTTCGATTTCGCAATGCAAGAACATGTCACGCGGCGAAACGACAACGGTAAAACCGATTAATTTCGATGCGACCGCATACATTTCGACGAATGTGGAAACGGCCGGTGGTATTATCTAGCGAAATATAATTGGCCGTGCTACAATTTCTGCAATCGATGCGAACAGCGATACCCCGGGAGGGCTATGCAATTTGCCCGGTTAAGAGATATACCGGCACTTTCGTCGTCGATCGGCGCCGGATAACCGGAGAATGATAGATGAACTTAAAAGTTGGATTTCTCTATTTTCTCTGTAGAAGCAAAAATAGAGGGTGGAGGGGCAAAGGGAGGTAGCCAGCTCGATTCGTCCGTATAATTCATCCATGGTGTTATTACCAGGCTGCGAATAGACCGGCTTAGCCTAGGTTTAGCCGCGCGATACACCGACGGCAGTGGTAGTGGTTGTTATAAATCAGCCATGACGAGCGTCGATCGATCCCCGCTCTCGGTGTATAAGATACGGAAAAAATCGGTCGCCGGCACGTTTCGCCGTTCGCTCTCGGTCGAATATCAATCCGACAACGAAAAAGTTTTGCGCCTCGCAGTCGGCCACGGATCGCGGGATTTTAATCTCGCCGGACGGAATTACCCGAATCTTGGAAGCAATTACAGCGCATCCGCGGATGTGACAAATTGTCCTACTTCGAGTTCGGCCAATAGCTTACAGTTCTCCCGATAGAACTCCATTAATAAACCAGATTAGAAGATTACAAGTTTAGCTCGCTGCTAGCACGCCTCGGCTTGATATCGGATTTTGGCGTGAGATGCGAAATTTATGGACGAAAGCATAAACCAGAATGTTCGATCGGAGAAACGGTAATGGAAAGGAGAGAGAGAGGAGGAGGAGGAGGAGGAGGAGAAGCACAGGAATTTAGAAACGGATAAAAGTAGGCGATCTCGTCCGCGTGTTTTGTCCCGTTACTTAATCAACTAATCTTTCAGCGTAACCCAAATTGTGCCTTCCGCTTCTTTAAAACAATAACGCGAAATGTAATAGACGTTCTCTCGAACGAATTTAACAGCGACTGCGATGTAAACATTCGAAACATATCTCGCGATATTCGTAAAATTAATGAAACTTTGCGAGTTGTTACAAATAAAAATTAATAGACAGTATTACACGTTCATACGTAACAAGTATATTTGTTTTTCTTTAACGATTGGCAATTAGAAATGAGAATCCATAAGAATCGATACTGGCATAAAATTGTAATTCAATTTATAAAATAAATAATACTAACGATAACGGAATAATAATAATAATAATAATGGATGAAAGAACGGTTCCATTCCATACTCCTGATTTATTATTCGTCTTATTCACATATTAGATAAAAGTAACAGAAAATACACTAGCAATCGATCGATGATGAATCTCCCAATATTTTGACTACCCAAATAATTATCTTTTCATCGTTCTAAAGCCTAAACTTTCGGAGACTTGTGTACATTACGTACGGGTTGACCAAATATTTGATTCTCGTTTAAAGTACAATGAATTGCAACTTCTTCCATCTGAATGCGTCGACTATCGACCGTGTGAAGGTTAATGCGCGTTAACTCGAAGACCAGGAGAAAAAAACGAATTACATCCTCGAATCTAAACGGTAGTACAAAATTAATGCACCGAACGCTCTCTCGAATAGAATCACAGCTGACAGTCGTAACAGAGATTTTCCGCGCCACGGGCCGGGCAACATTAATTATCGAGTAATGCAGTCTGACACATTAACGCGTAAACGAGGAAGGGGGAGGAGGGGAGGGAGAGATTATGGGTATAAAACGATGAACGACGAAAGCAACAGAAGCGACAAAGGCCGCAGCCAAACAAATATTTTCCGAGCTGACTGGCTGATCGTGTTCGACCAGATACAGCCCGAACGGGACGACAGTTTTAATGAAACCCGATGATCGACTTCCGGTTCACCGATTTCGCGGTGAACATTGAATAAATATCCAGTAAAACGAGGAACGGCTTTCTCTCTCTCTCGTTGCCTCTAATCGCTGAAAGAGAAAATCGGCAGCAAACGAGGCGAGAGAGACGGAGTGGGGACAAATGCAATATTATAATTCATTCATCATAAAATACCCTGTGAAACGATGCGTTCCGTTCGAGCTGTTAATGAATCACGTGACGCAGTCGAACAGGAAATGGTCATGCGACGCGCGATTTTATCAGATGCGTCGACTCAGAATTGGAGTAATAATTGAATGGATCGCGTGATAACTCGTAACATGCGTAGCTAAGTTTATAATTAAACATCGGTGCGTTTTTCACGATTTCGTTTTAAGGTCAGATTTTTGTAAAACAGTCGTCTATTGTTTCGATTTCGTTCAGGATTATTCGACGTTCGAATTCGAACCACCCGAGTGAAATTTGTTCGATCTTTGTTAAATTTCGTTCGTGAAAATTCGATTTATCTTATTAATTAAATATTACAAAGACGATTATCGTTACGGGCGAAGCTTGCACGTATTTTACAGTAGCCTCGCTCGTCGTTCGTCGAACGAAGTCGTGTTTTGCGCGTCCCGTTCATCCGATCGAAGTCGAACGGACGATTATGGTCACGAACGAGCTTCCTTCGAGGAACGATTCAATTTCTTGTCGCGGCTACACTGGCTGACCCTTCATTCAGCCACGCTTCTTAATGACTCTCGTAAATAACAAGCTGCGCAACTTGCCACGCGAGTAGCCGACTATTTTATCGCGGTCGAATGGTCAACGGTGATCGATAGACTAGAGAGAAAGTGGCGTGCTTCTTGCCTAACTGGACGACGAACGTCCGTTTGAGCATCTCAAATTCTGCGCGCACACGCGCCTCGTAAGATGCCCGAACCGATCGGAGAATGAGTCTGCGAGAATAATTTTTCCATTTAAGGCTTCGTTCTCGAGAAAGTCGAGTTTGAAAATTCGTCAAGCAAAGTTAATCCCGGACTAAATAAGAGTGAATTACAGAAGGTCATTGTGCAAGAAATAAGAATAAAATATATCTTGTTAATATTTCTTATAAAAAAATAAAATGGTCTACTTTTTGTTTAGACGAAGAACGAATGTCCGGAATTAGGAATACAACTCGACGCAAAAGTTTCTATGAAAGTGAGAATTTCGAACAGTACGTTGTACTGCGATAGAATTGTCAGTGATACAGGTATATGCATGGACGGACTACTAGAGATTAAGATGCAAAGAAAGAGGAAATGTTCGAAATTAAAAATACAACATGATACGCAAGATTGAGACGCGGGTTTGATATAAAAACAAATGTTAGAAATTAAAAACACAAACTTGATACGGTAAATACAAAATAATATTATTCATGTTCTAACATATAACATAATGTTTGAACATATCTAGTCAAGAATCGGCTCGATACGTGTGTGTTGAAACTTTCAAACACGATTTTCTCAGGAAACGAAGCTTCAAACGAAGCGAAGTTATCCTTTCCTCTCGACTTATTTTTTCACGCGCAATCCGCTCCTATCCGGTCGTGCCACGATCGCAGGAACACTTTGTGCAGTATCGCAGGACAATTCCCGAAATACATCGAAAGTATTCGCGTTATCGCAGATCGGGCGAGAAAATTCCTGCAGCGCGGATGTGAACGCCCGTTGTAATCTACATATACGTGGATATATAAATTCCGAAGGAAGACGGCGAAAATTCGAAATCGAATAGCATCCGGTAGAACTCGAGCCATTTTCATAGCGCCGCCGGGAATCCCTGAATTCTCGTTCTGTGTTCGCTATCACTCCGCTTCGCGAGGGGAGGAAATTTGTTGAGTTGTAATGGCCGAAGCCGAGGCACCGGAGACGATTTACGGGACGATTTACGATCTACGGGGGCGAAGTTTTATGCGGCATTGCTCATCAGCTGGTAACAGTGTGATCGTATACCTACCTGCGCCACCGACCATAAGTACTCGGACACTTTCAAACGGTAACAAATGTATAACACTATATTTCAACGTGAAACTCTCAATTTAATTTCAGCCTCTGGTTTTATATCGTCATAAATATATATATATATATATATATATATATATATGTATGTATGTATGTATGTATGTATGTATGTATGTATGTATGTATGTATGTATGTATGTATGTATGTATGTATGTATGTATGTATGTCTGATATATTCATTTCACTAATTAAATTGACGTTCTAATTAATTAATCTTCAAATGGATTTTTGATTTTGCTTTAGTCGCTTACAGTTGAAGTTGAATAATTCGCACATCGAATTGACGAACAGAAATAAATTTTCCCCAGCAGCATTGGAAATAGAATGAAATGATAAAGAGTCACGTGAATCTTTAAATAATGACACATATATAATAGAATTATTACTTTTAAATTAGGTACGACTCTATTGGTCCAAATAGTCTCCTTGAAGATAATATAAATAGGAATGCAAGGATTATAAAATGAAAATTAGCACTAGACTCGTCCAAGTTGGAGAAACTAGAGAAAGCATTTGTATTGTAAATGGAACAGTTTTTTTTTATGAGCGAAAAATGAATGAAAACCAAAGAAATACAGGCGAAACCACAGGTTTTTTTCGTCGAATCGCACCGGGTGTCCGAATACTTATGAACGTTAGTGTAGCTTTCACGCGAGTATAAATTCGAGTTAGATGACGGTGATTCGTTTTTTACGAATGAACCGGATGATGCGGATGACCGGAGAAATCTCCAGAGAGAGAAAGAGTGATATGGTGGAAGAGAGGGAGGGAACGATCACCGGTGAGCGAAATTCACGACGGAAGCGAGAGCGGTGGCGCGGGAAGCAAGCGCGTCGACTACGTGCTCGCGAAACTTCCGAAGGGCCGCTCTGCCTTCGGTCGAGAGGCTCTCGCAGCAGCGCCTGCTTTCAGACCGATGGAGTACGCACTCCAGCCCCGACTCCCGCTGATGCATATCTTCAGCTGCAAGCATTTTCACTCGGCTTATACGCAATATTCTCGAGTATTCTAATCGCGCTACGCGAGTTTTCCACCGCTAACTCGCCAACTTCCGCTCCGCGCCGCGCTGCCAAGCCGCGGTCATTGTGTCTGCGCGTCGAGTGTTTGGTTCTTTCGTTGGAGAATTTTTGGCCTAAGTGGCTTCGCCGCGCGAATGTTCGAAATTAAAAGTACAGCCTGCCGCAAGACCGAAATTTTTCACGCAAACATTCATTTTGGCGAATTTTTGACAATTGTTTGTGTGTGTGTGTGTGTGTGTGTGTACTTGAATTCTAAGCGCGACAATAACAAGGGTGATATGTAAGAGTGACGCGAAATAAGAGAAAATATTCGAAACAGAAGAAACAACTTGACAACGAAGTAAAATCTTTGTGAAAATCAAGGTTTGGGATTGTGGTTTATAGCGTGATTGAACTTTTAGTGATAGAGGTAAATGGATGGTTCAACACGCTCGTGATTACAAAATGAACGTCTTAGTTATTAGTATATGTAACTTGATGTAAAAGTAAAATTTTTATTGGCATGAGAATCTTAAACAGTAGTTTATAGTATGATTGAACTTTAAGTGACAGGGATGTATGAATAGACTGACATGCTTGAGACTGATATACAAAAGAAGAACGGATATTCCAAATTAAAAGAAGAAGACACTGAAGTAAGCTCTGAAACAAGAATAAAAATTATGTTATAATGTAATGTGTAAATGATAAAGATATACACTCGCTATTTGCTTGAAATTAGATCAAATGCATTTTCAAATCGCCTGAAAATGAAAGAGCCTGTAAAAAAGAAAAAGAAAGAAAAAATACGCAGACATTAGAATATTGCGTGGAAAATGTATGCTCGAGTTGTGTCGTATTTCATTGTGTTGCATTTCTTTGCGCAGTATTGCGTTGTATTTCGTCGTGCAGCACCGCATCGCGTAGCACTCTGTCGTACTTCTGTAGTTTTAATGTAATTAATTCTAATTTTATTCTGGTCCCCCAAAAACTATTTAATATCCTTCCCGAGATAGCGCAAATAAAATTTTTAATCTCTCTCCAGTTTCGCATTCCTCTGTATACTTAATTTCGAAAATTATCATTCGTAATCCCGCAAATTTCCTACAGGAAATGTAATTATTACACGATTTCAATTTTTTTTCTACAATCAAGAGATGTGACGAAAATTTAATCTCAATGTGTTCTCTGATCTTCCTCGTAAATTTTTCCTTGTATTGCTACACTCTGGTTCAATTTATAAACGTGATACTTTCGGACGATTATAAGAATTTCATATTTTCTCTAAACTCATGTTTGACAATTTCATAATTTCACACGAGAATATGTTTCACTCTTGTCTCGCTTCGTACCAATAAAAGGAAAGCTCAAATTTCAAGAGACAAGACTCCGCGCCAATTAAAAAAAATACTAATACACGACGATAAGAAGGAAAGAGGGAAAAACACAGAAGAAAAAAAAGTGAAAATCTCAGCGAAGTACAGCGAGAGAGAGATTTTTCCCTTTTTTTGGCCGAGAAGTCTGCAACGACGGCAGTGAGTTTCATCGGAATTCATTTTCCAGGGGCGGAAGCGAGACGCGTGTCGCGAACGGTTTTTTTTCTAAGGGAGGAAAATTCAAAACTAAAGAAAGAACGGAGAGTGAAGAAGGAAGCGGAAGTTTCAGATATCGAAGGTAAATCTTCCCCGGGAAAAGAAAGTTGCTGCAAATCCGATGAAACATGAAATCTGATCATCTTGAAGCTGGAATTCTCGCGGAAATTTGCTAGAAGGCATACAAAATGAGACGGGGCGAGTTGAGTCGAAACTACATTTCCAAAGAACTTGGAAGTGAATCTCTTGGCTCGAACAACGTCGATCCCTAAGGATCGCGCGTTAATTTCGTAATTTCCCCCGTTTCGCTGTGATTTCAGGTAAGAATTTGTAATCAAATAATATACAGGTTGTCCCCCCGGGAGGAAACTGGAATAACTTCACCGGTGTATTTGCTGGATTGGTGTGAGTGAAACATTTCGTTGTACGATATGGGTTAGAAATGTGTGGAATAATTAGAGTTAAATGGAGCTAATTGCAACACTGTGTACCGACACTATAACCGGCACCTTGGCTCTTAATTCTGTTTACAAACGTATATCAAGTGTTTGTACATCTTTCTCCTGGTTTTAAATTTTACGATTTAATCGGTACAGTAAGTTGCGACAGTCTCGATTCCATTTCTTTGATTATTTAAAAAAAAAAAGTATCAATTTACATAAAAATCCACAGTCTGGAATTAGAAAATATTTCACACAATGCACGTATATTCGTAAAAAGTTTCTACAAATATTCCAATATTCTGTATGCTGAAGAATTATTAAAATTATGAATCAACGAATTAGCAGAGATCCGTGAAACGTCCCAGTCTCCCTTTCTGTTTTAAACATTCGTCAAGTAAACGTAGATACATCTGCGACTGACTTAAATACTATAAATACAGACACAATTTGTCCGACTGTGTTAACTTGTCTCTCTCGACGGAGCGTTTAATATAAGATCGCGGTTACTTAAACTCCTTCTACAATTTGCTTCGAGGCTCTTTGTTCCGGCTGTGTGACGCGATAACTTCCGCGGTCGCACGTCGGGGTACAACAGACCGGAAGTTGGCAAGCTTCTTAAACAGCTTGGCGACTACTTAAAGAGTTGAGCCACGTTGAATTGCCAGAGTGAATTCAGGCAGAATGGCACGTTCAACGACGACGATTTTGCTTTCGTGGACACTATCAAGAAATAGTCGCTGTCCCGCGTTCCAAGAATTCCAATTAACTTCCTCGAGAGCAACGACAGATCCGACCAAAAGTGGCCACCTCCCGCACACACTGTCACTTATACAGTTTCGTGCTTCGAAATGTCGCAAAATAGCCCGATTGGTTCGATTCTAGATGAACGTGTCTTTAACGCGTGAATCTATCGAGGTCGTACGTGTTACAGACTTCACAAGTAGATTCGTGTCGATTCGTTTAATTTGTCAAAGCATTGCACGAAATTCGATCTAAGAGTAGACAGGCAATTAAAGGTCCAGAAATAAGCGAGAAGCTCGTCTAATCTGCTTAAATATTCGTGTAAAGCGAAGCGTAATACGTGGATCATGAAATTTTACGAGTTCGTGCGAAACACAGAAAACATGCAGAGATACGAGGGGGAACCATGCAATGATTACAATTGGACCGCGGATTTTTATGCGTACTTTTAAATCTACAAACGTAACTTTGGAAGTGGCTAGAAGTTCTAGATAAAAGGCATTCGTCACACATACGTACGCGTGCTTTTACGACTTCCGATTTCTCGGGAAATGCTTAAAAAACTCGCGACCCAGTTGCGATTTATAACAGGGGAGTTTAACAGGCCATTTAAATTCTACTTCTTTCCCTGCTGCTCGTGAAAAACATAAATTTGCATGAAAATCCAAATTTTCGCGCGTAACTTGCAGCTCCGCGTGCAAAATTCAAACACACAAATTTGCATGACACAAATGTGTAACAAACATTGTTAAAAAAATTACTCGCACGCGATTCGCGGCTTTGGGTCTAGTTAAACCCTTCAACGTGCCATTCCCGCCGGAAAGCTTGGACAAAGTGTGCGAAGCTCTCAATACCGTCAAACACCTTTAATTTCTCTGGGCGTTCGTTCCGGGAAAGAGTCGGCACGGCGACCGATTCGTGGACAAAAGGGAGGGACCCGTGGTCGAAAAATAGCGACGATCTCGATAACTTCGTCGCGGAAAACAATGACGCAATCAGCGGTAGGTACAACGCGTTCGTTCGTTCCTCGGACAAAGAACGGTATCTGGCAAAGCATCGAGTTAACCCGGAGAGTCGGCTTTAACAGACCCTTTCAAAGCTTTGTTTCCGTCGAGAGACTTGATCGAACATTCGTCAACCGCTGTTCGACGTATCGAGACAGGCATTATTCGCGCGAAAATCGTGATACACGTGAATCGTGTCGTCCCGTTCAAGGCTACGGGTCATACTGCTGCCTCGTGTGTGGCGCACGCTGATCAAATCGATTTGATTTTCCGTCCAACTTATTAATCCGCCAAGTTACACATTAACGAGTTTTCCTTTCGTTATGCGCGTGTCTCTTTAACTCTATTATTAAACGAGAAACGTTTCGGCATTCATTGGAAAATATCCTCGACACATTCGATTTATTGAATAAATTTGTAAACGAAATTGCACTTCCTGCTTCGAAGCGAAACTTGAGCTTCCATTTGTCAATGATGTTTCTCAATAGAGAAATAGAAATCATCGGCTGTATCCATGTTCGTCGACTTGCTGATTTAGTAATTCTACCAAATAAATTCTACCAAATAAACTATTAAAAAGAAAAAAAAATACTCTGATAATATATTAAAGGAAGATATTAATCGCATAGTTAAAATAATTAAAATTTAATCGATTATAAAAAAAAGAAATAGATATTGCAGTCTTTTAAAGAAGACAATCGTCCTACGAAGGCATTAATTGCATTTACTGCATTCCAATCGAGCAATCAAACAAGAAAATAGATGTTTTAGTCGTTTAAAAAGACAGTCGTATTGTGAAGCGCAAAGACAATCGTCGTCCAGTGTCACTATTCTCACGTTGCTTTCTCCTATTTTCAGCGTGATGGGCTCTCACACTTCGTAGGAGCTTGCTTGGTAATATCACGGAGACGTGATCGTCCGGGTGGCTCGTCGATCATCCCCTTGGGTAGCTGCTCGTTCTCGATCTATCTTTGTAAAGCGAGCCGCGTCGATGATGGCCCTGTCACTAGGTCCGCTTTAAAGGGACGGTAGCGCACAAACCCGGCACGCTTCCGCGAGTTGACAAACGCGCGTCGACACGCGCGATCGGGTTGCTGATCGAGCGTCGCGGCGCCAAGCTTTTCCGGATCACGGGACGAAAAGTGACCCGTCATCGTCTTTCTGTTATGCCTTCCGATGGCTCATCTGGGGAATCTGACCGGTGATTCTCGAATGAAACCAAAGGGTTCTTATGGGAGGCAATGATTGCTTCGTCTGAAGGGAATGGCTTCGGCCATTCGTTGGTTAAACAGACGTTTTAGTAAAATATTTTCCTTGAACAGAGTAAAAGAGAGAAAGTAAGGAAGAAAAAATAACGAGAGTTGATCTTTGAAGAGAAAAATAATTCTTGTTCCTTCGATCCTTCTTTGATTTAACACCGTAGTTACGTTTGAACGATACTGACGTGAATATCGATATTTATTGAATTCGCTGGTTTCAATTTAGGAAAGACAACAAACTTACCTGGAGACATGTTTTAGCTTATAGTTTCTCTATTCATATTTCTGTCGTGACGGAATATAATTTTCTCTGCCAATGGTCTAATCGGTCGAGAGATAAATTTGTAAAATGTATTATTTTAAAATTGTTGCGAGAAACTTCGCGCAAAAAATTCGTACGACGCGTGCTGAAATACGTTTCTGAATCACACACAGGGGGGAGAACAAAAAGTTGATCGTCAGCTTCTATCGTTACGTGACGCGTTGATTGCCCAAACAACGGAGACACGTGGAACGACACGGTCGATCGAGTTGAGCAAACATTTTACGCAAAATCAAGTGGCCACTCGAGCGTCGGTGGGCAGGTCTCATCGTAAGAAACGTCTCTGCTTAAGGAGCAATCTGGATCGCGGCCAGAACCACGAGAAACGATCTTCTCTGAACGATGAAAAGTTATCACCGGCACAAACCCGCACCCTTTACATAATACTGATATACGGCGGCGATTTAAGGCAGCTGCACGCGCGTCAAAATTGTAAATCGCATCCCTGTCTACGAGAAGATAGGACAATCGTGGAAATTACGTTGCTACGGAAATTGGGACTGCCAGCCAATTATTTCAAGGATATATATCGTTGCGTCGAAATATTTAGTCTCTTGAAAAATGAAAATCAGATGAACGCGAGTCACCATTCGCCCGGGCGAAATTCCAGCGAAACACAGTTTCGTTTCGATTTGCACAAGTTCTCCTCTGTTAGTGAAAATGGGCTGGAAAATTCAGTTTCTCTCGTTTGCATATCCCGATGAATAAACTCTCTGCTAAACTCTGAAAATTGAACTGCTATGTTATACGTTCTCGTCGAACGACACTCATCGATTCTGCGACTTATTGCTAATTTTGGTTTCTATCAACGTAGGTAATAATTTCAGATAAAAGCTGATCACGCTCGAATATTAACAACTGGCAGAATTCGTAACAAAAATAATTTCCTCCCAAAAGAACGAAACCAATATTTGATATTTAATTTAACAAGCGTATTGGATAGTGATTCGAATTTACATCAGAGTGACTATAAAGTATTACTTGGTGAGGCGAAATCACAGCTGGAAGATCAGAGCATAGAACGAAATAGTTACAACAGATTGCAAAGTAGTAGTACCGATGCAACGCAGTAGAATTGCTCGATATTAATTCCGACAAGCAAAGAAACACGAAGGGGGGACGCGTGCAATTTGAATTGTGTAGTGGCTGGAATTTACATGAAAGTGACTATATAAAGTAAGCGGTCGACAGAGACAGAACCGCGGCTGCAAAATATTGAACCCTGACAGGAAATAAAAGGCGTCTAGTGGGTGGCCATGGATTGAAACGCGACGCGCGTGTGTATGTGTGTGTGTGTGTGTGTGTGTGTGTGTGTGTGTGTGTGTGTATGCTTTTTATACGCGTAAATAGCGGCCTGTGCTTGAGTCGCGCTTCATCTCTGACGACCGCCGCGCATTGTTTTGCAGGCAGAGAAAAATGGTTTATGCTCGACGGTAAAACGCCCGCCACGTTTGCCCTCGTTGAACGACACACTTTTTCGCCGGAATTATGCGCATCCGCGCGGTAGACGAAATCCGACACACTTTTACAAGGATCGAATGCACGTGATACACATATAAAATCCGTAGCGTGCTAGATCGTTGGCCGCGACTATCGTGTCATTTGCACCCCCGAACTCGTGCCACGCTCGCGAATCGAATACGTAGATCGCTTGTTTCTCTGTTTCGCATGAACCTCTTATCACGTTGACACACGTGAAAATACTCGGCAGTTTGATTTACTCGAAATTTATCTTCTCAGCTACGGGAACATGATTTATAATTTTGACGTGCGCGGTTAGCCATATTATTCGATTGCGAATAGATTGTGTTTATTTTATTTATGTACAACAAAGTTTCGTTGCCGAGTCTCGGTGTATTCGCGTATATTATAATATGCGAATATGTGAATTTTTATAAAATTCAAGAGTGTGATCTAAGATAGAATTTCGCTTTCTAAATGTTATAGCAAGTACATTATTTTAACAGCGTCAAATTTGCAGAAGTTTAGAATAGCAATATCCTAGTCTAGTAGTCTAGACTTCGTGATTCAATCGAATACGATGGTTTCTTCAAGATATAAATTCAGACAGCAGTTGTACATTGTTACGAAGATTAAAAATTATTGACATACACGGATGATTTTTTTTCAATACTATAAAGTGCAAGCGGGAAATGTCTATTTTTGGAATGCAATTTACCAATTTCTTGAAACTTCAGCGTAATTTAATATGAAGAACTCTGTACCTCAAAATTTCATTTCCAGGCTCGTTAAGGGACTGCCGACAGAATTAAAAATACACGATATCTGTTAGGAGTCATTCAAATCGATATGAAGCATAGTGTTGGACAAGATGAGAAGAAAATTGTTCTACGACCTATGTACTGGAAACGAGGTGACGTCTGCTTCGCGAAAGAGAACATGTATTGATACTAATTGTATCACATGCAAATTTATTTCCCTGCATCTTTCACGTAGCAAATATTTATAAATAGTCGATGGAACGTCTTTCATTCTTTATCTATAAACAGTCGTTTTCTCTTCACATCGCTTGACTTTTTATTTCAACTATAGTGTTACGTAAGTTAGTGTTACTGTGTAAGAATGCGCGTTAGATAAAGTGAAGCTAGATATTTATTAGATTGTTAGATATTAGGTTATAATGAGAGCTGAACGTGAATATGAGCCTTGCGAGAATGGGAGTATAAGATCGAGATAGGAGGAGATGATTCACCTGCGAACGAAAACGTACAGAGCTAGAATTAGCAACGCGTCGTTCTCTAGAGTCGGTCCGAGTACTGATTCGGATCTTTTAACAAGATCAATATTCGAAGTAACATTAGTCAAGTTACGTGATTTCGAGGTGTACAATCACTTTCGACTCTCGCCATATATCAAAACAACAATTTTCTCCATTCTCGCGAGTGTTAAAAAACATTTATGAGCTATCAATTGGCAATCACAGTGCCGGAAGAAACTGAAAAGTTTGAAAAAAAAACGCATCAAGACATCAAGGCTTGTCATAACAATAAACGATGAAAATATAGATCCGACATCCCTCTGGAATAGAAAGGAACATCGGTACGCTACACTCGCCGCTGGGCGACGTTGGAATTTGATTGGAAACGCATGGTTTCCGAACGACAGAGACAGAGTGAGAGAGAAAGAGAAAAAAGAAACCGGCGGGAAAAATCGAAAGTAGGTTTTTCGAAACATTGTCGGTCGTGAATCGCTTGAAATGGAATTCGTCGGATAACAGCGCGGGGCCGCGAAATTGCCAGTGACGTTCGATTCGGGTTTAACCGATGGCCACCGAACCTATTAACAATTTCGTTCGTATTGTTCGAGCGGCGAGAGATAGATAGAGAGAGAGAGAGAGAGAGAGAAAGAGAAAAGAGCAAAAAAAAAGGAAAAGAGAGAGGGAGAAGAAAAGTGGATAAAAAATTCGTCGAAAACGGTGGAAACCGAGTGGTTCGAAACGAACAAAACGATCCCGAAATTCCATCTATCCGGCGTTTCGGCGCGCACGAAACGAATAAAACTTTCCATTTCTATATCTCTTCCGTAGTTTCCTTTGATGTCCAGATTCCCGCGAACTTCGTTCCGATCGATGGATTCCTGGCAGACGAGCGCGGAACGATCTGGCTGCGAGAGAGAGAGAGAGAGAAAGAGAGAAACGATCAGAACGCTGCAAAGATCGTAATTGCAGCCGCACGTTGCACAGTGTTTCGAAATAACCGTTTAAACAGCGAAAAAGTCATCAGACACTGTTATCGTTGGCTAATGACATTCGATTATCCCAATCACTATTGTTGTTATTGTTGTCACTGTTATGCTCTTTTTTGCGTATAATTACTGAAAAAAAATCTTGCAATTGCGTAATCGATCACGATGGCTTTCGAACGACCGTTGTAATAACTAGTAATAGTTGGAGTGGACGCGCAGAGCCGCGAGATAAAAATTGCAAAATGCAACGCCATTAATTTCCGCACGGACGGGAAAGCAGAACCAGAAATGTAAAATAGCTGCGAAGTTTTTCATCAATCCAGAAATACGGGGTTATACGTATGTTCGAAAATTGACGAACATCGAGCTGAAAGGAGTGAAAATCGATCGAACTGGTAGAGAAGTTGCGACCTCTTTCCGCGATCGGAAACACCATCGTCAAATCCTACGCGTCGCTAAAAATTGGTTCGTGCTTCGATTTAAAAGCGGCCGACGAGAGGGACGAAAAAGAAAAAAAGAAGCAAGGAGGACGCGAAGCGCGCGGAGAACGGAGGCCGGGGCGAAAAAGCAACGGTAACAAATCACGCGTTACAGGCTTGAGCGAGCTGGCGAGGATCACTTGGCGATGTAACAGACGGAATGGGCGTGCGGCAGCCAGCGAAGAGGCAAAATAAGAGAACAGGGAGAACAGGGTGAAGCTTGCAAAAGTGGGAGGCCTTTGATTCCCTCTCTCGCGGGCTGGATTCAAGGTGCGCGCCCTCGTGTTTCCAACGTTTACGGTGGTCGCGTTGAACCAACGATGAAAACCACCACCACCGGCGCAGTTGGCCGCACTCTGTACTACCGGCGCCCTGTACACGTTCGTTAAAATACGCGCGTAATAATGTCTTCGTGTGTTCGTACTCCTCTGCTCGGTGCTCCTGTACCGTGCAACGGTGAAAGGTAATGAAACGGCTCGCTCGTGAAAACTTTTCCGCCGCTACGAGAGAGTCTTCATCTCTTCCTCTCTCTCTCTCTCTCTTTCAGTCGGCCTCGAAATCGATATTTTTAGAGCAGCCTTTCATTCAGCCGCCAACAACTCGCAGCCAGTTTCCACCGACTTCCTATTTGTCACGTCGCATTCTATTTTATCTATCGTCACCTGGATGAAAGTTCCGTGTAATACTCCTGTGACAGTGAATGTAAAACAGGCAGCGACTAGATGATAGTATTTTTCCCTTCATGGTCGTTGAACGAGAGGACGATTAAATTAAAGGTACGATTAAATTGATGTTATTGAGAAAATTCTAGAGAGATGTGGAAGCAAGAAACTGCCTTCCTTTGACAGTTACCATAGTAGAGAGATTGAACGGTTCGGGATGAATACTTTACTATGCTTTCTCTTTCAAGACTCTCTTGAACAAGTTTGAGTCTTAGAATAGGTCTACGTTGTGTCTACGGTTGCTTTGTGTGTCATCGGGAAGTTCCAGAGAGGACACATGACCATGTAGTTCCTCTGACAGTGAATGTAGAACAGCGACCTTACGATTCACACATAAGTGGGAGTACGGCTAAATCTAGATAGTAGAATACGTTGTTTATAAATTCTTTGTACTTTTTATGTGAAACTGTGACAATTAAATGATTCGTAGTATTTCATCCTTCTCGTTCAAGATTCACTTCGACGAAAGCACGATTAAATCGAGAGTACGTCTACGAGACACAGGTTGCTTGTTGTCATCGAGAAACCTCGTTTACGAGGAGCACTGGCACCACTGTGTGAATATACCACGTTCAAGATCCTCGAAAGTGTGCTCGTTAATTATTGATCGCGTTTCTTCTCTCGTCGACGTAGTTTTTCGTTTACCGCTCGTTATCCAAACGTCTTCCCCGGTGTCCCGATTCGCCGCTTGAAATTTTTAATCGAGTTACATTCCCCTCCATTATTCATGCATCTCAATATGGATCATCCGACTTGCATTATTCATACGTTGATACTTACGGTTGCGTCGTGACTTCAACAAATACGTCGTGGGAATTTCCACCGATACATTTGCTTTGCAAAAATCGAGACACCGGGGATTTTGGCAGGTTAACAAGATCGCTCGGGTCAAACTGCTCGTTTGCCGATAACCAACGATGAAACTTCGCGATGGTTGGAATTATTGTAGCACGCGTTTACAAACGTGCAGCAGAGGAAGTATTTGTTCATAAATTCATGTTTTAAAATAATATAATTTTTGTTCGAAAGAGAAGAGTGCATACGATGCACGTCCACGTGATGAGATCTGGGCAATCGATATTACTTAATATATAATTACATCATTACATAGCTAAACAATTGTAATTATATAACTGATACATTATAATTATTAATTATATGGCAATTAATACGAGCTGATTGGCTGCGATCAGTTAGATGGATAGAACTCTTCTATAAAACTCTGATATACAATAGAATGATTTAGTTACTAGCTGTTGGTCACATTTCGCTATTGAAAATTTGACAATAATGTAATGGATTTCGAAAATCATAATTCTGGCCCATTCACTGCTTGGTAGTTCCCCAATTCATCGTTGTTCAAGCATAGAGTGTGCCAAAAAATTAATGATATTTTACTATGTAGTTGGCATTTCTTATATTCTTATGGGACACGAAATCCCATAAGATGCTTGGTCTATTCATGTACCTCGTCTGTGCTGAAAATATGAGCGGAGAAACTGACGTGGAATTTTTGACGAGTGTTACGCTACGTTTCATCTGCGCATGTGGCTTTACGAAGAACTGATAAAAAAAAGCGAAAATACAAGAGGACTGAAAAAAAAAGAAATTGAGTTTTCCATCTCAAATTTCTATATTTCATCCGGAATTCGATAGAATGACAAAGTAGTAGCGATTCTAGATAGATGTGAAATTTTAAAAATGACAGATTAACCAATCTCTTTCATATTTTGTAAAATAGAAATTTCCACCGATTTCTCGTCGTGTCAGTGTCATTTTCCATCCTCAGACATTCGTGTAAACAATCGAAACCTGAATCGATATTTCAGAATAATTACTTATTCTTTAATCTATATCTTTCCTCCCAAATTGTCGAATGATCTAATCGGCGACCTGCTGTTAAGTGGCCAACGTAGATAACGACAAATACTATTAAGCTTGACTCAAAATAAATAATATATAAAAAAAATAATATATAAATTATATATAAATAATATATAAAAAAAAATTTCAATTTCCTGTGTTCGTCGTGCATGTCTGAACTTTTCATTTGAAAAATCGGCGAAAATAAAAACGGAAACCCTCGGGTCGGAAACAGAATTCTATCTCGTTCGGGTCTACGTTCCATTTCGCGAGAGGAACCGACAGCCCGGGCTGTCTCGATGAAGCACCTGACACACGATTTCTTCAGTCAGCCATTCCGTTTGAGTTTCGTGTAGTTCGATCGAGGGATTACCAATCGAAATGGCGGCTGGAAAGAGCGGCGTTCACCTGCTGCGTAAGCCGCACAGAATCCAGGTAGCACTTTGTGTTTCCTAGACGTCTTAAAAGTTTTCCCATTTCCGTGCCACGCTATCACACTCCGCAGACCGACCAGAAATCCTGCAGGCAATCCATTGCCAGGTCTCTCGCACGTTGTTCGAGTGCGTTAACCTTCTTCTCGAATTACTTTCCCCTTTCGCATTCTTTCTTCTTTTCTTTTTTTCTTTTTCTCTTTCTTTTTTCTTTCTTCTCTTCGTAAACGATTCGCGTGTCGTGAGTCGAATTGCGTGCTTCTCTCGGGCGAGCACGGGAAAAACCGATAGAGGGGGAGAAGAAAAGAAAGAGCGACACGCATTTGCAGAAATTCAGCGAGATTTCACGAGAACTCGATCGAAGGCACCAACCAAGTCGGATCTCCTCGTTCCCCCTTTTCCTTTTATTTTCACAGTCACGCGAGAATGGTTCTGAGTCTATTATTCATGGTGCTGTAAAGTGGCGTCGCGCCGATGTCGATAGCTCTGATGGAAATCGGAACACCGCGATGGAAGGAAAGTCTTCCCGACAACTGCGCACTCTAGATATTTGACGTGGGGAACTGGAGGATGATTTTGAAAAGAAAGATTCGCGCGTTGTAAATCGAAAGATACGGATGAAAGGATGAAGGAGATACTCGAATGCAGACGTGTAGGGCAAAAATTATTCTCAAATGTAATATTGTACGTCCGTTCTCTTCGCTTCAGATAAATTTCATATATTTTGATGCTTCCCATCAGAGGTAGGTTTGTTAATCCTTTATACGTTCCTGCGAATTTTCGTGAATTTATGGGAAATTTAAGAATACAACGCGTATGTACAAACGTGTGAAATATCAAAAGTCGAACACATTTTATAATATTCAACAATGGAAAAAATATTCTGCTTCAACAGTAGAACTATAACTATAAAGAGTTTATAGAAACTGAAGTGCGAGGGATAGTAAAAATTTATAGTACAACGAATAACACGAACTTTTATTCGTATACTTTATAAATCTGCTGTCGTAAAAAATCAAATAACGGTCAAAATGAACAAGGTTGGTAGTTTTAGAATTAATTGTTGCTTGTAATATCGAGTCACATTCTTTGATATGTATTACGGATCAAACACAACAAAAGCGTCGTGCTGTATTTTATAAAATTTTCACGAGTCCAACGTGTATTTGATTTTTAAAGCTAGTATCTATAGAAAATGATACGTCCTTTTGTGGGAGAATCAGGTAGAAATTCAATATTACAAAGGGAATAGCTGATAGATTTTCTACGACGTTCTTCAACCGGCATAAAGTCACCAGTCAATTTTGTAGAGAACATAGACGTTCTACAACGTAGGCGAACAACTTCTCGCAGCATCGAAATAGACATTTCATACGTTACACACCCTAACAGCAAATTACCAAGTAAGAAGAAAGTTAAAGTATAATAACTCGATCGAGGATGCGTTGCATATTGCACAGTCGCCGCCGCGGATCGTCCATTTTCCTCGAGGAAACTTTTGCTTGCCTCGGTAGTTGCTACTTGTTGTGTTTCTCCACTCTAGTTCCTCGCCGCTTACATCAGTAACCATTGATTCCAAGTCATCCAACGCGCATGAATGTTTCATTCTTTCGAGTATCCGGAGGGAAACGAAAAAGAATCCAAGGACCGTTTACACGATGAGAAAAAAAAAGAGGGAAAGAAAGAACAACAACTAGAACCAGAGCTTACTTGCCGAAAAATGAAATTTCGCTGTCTCCTGTGGAAGCTCGATGTTATGAGACGGCGGCTGAATAAATTCATGAGGCGACACCAGATCGACGACGTGCACAACTCATCGATTTGAAATTCGAATTCGAATGTAACCCCGGTCGGATGACCCGGCATAAGAGGATATATCTGAGAAAATTCTTTGACAGCGTTACAACCGTATCGCGTCTGTCGTTGACGTTTACCGCCTCTTGTGAGTTTCCTCGAGCGAGCTCGAACTTTTTCCCAGTTCGCAGCCTCCATAACGTTAGTCAGGGAAATTCATGCAGCCTGGCGAAGTCGTGTTTCATCGCGTGTCGATTACAAAATAAAAAAGCGAGAGAGAGAGAGAGAGGGAGAGAAAGAAAGAGAGAGGAGAGCCTCGAACAGAGAGTCGTAAATTCGAGCAATTTTTCCACGCGCCCCCTCCCGCCGCGTAATTGTCGCGTCGAAGTGGATTTCGGTTCCACGTCTCGCTTCCAATTACAATATATCGATAACGCGTTTCTCAACGCGTAACACTTCCGGTCGTGGAGTACTTCCCCCTGCCCTGTCGTCTAGACCGAATTCGATAGGACGGTCGAATGTGTCGTGCGCGATTTTCGCTCGTTAAGGCCGCCGAATAACGAGGAATCGTCTACGTTTTTTTTTTTATGGCGCCACTCTGTGGCGCGATATAGTCGACGCTCAAGAAGTAGCCGCCGTGGATCGAGTAATTACTTCGTTAGAATGCACGCTGACTTAACGAGTGTCGAGTTAACGAACTGTGTCAAGAATAGATCGCATCTGATTACATATTCGATGGATTCCGTTTCTACGTGCGGAGATTTCACGAAGAAATTGCTTCTCCTCCTCCTCCTCCTCCTCCTCCTCCTCCTCCTCCTCCTCCTCCTCCTCCTCCTCCTTCTTGGTTTCCATTTTTCTTTCCACGGCGGGATACGTCGATATATCGACGCACAGCTAAACCAAACCATTAAATCGGCGGAGGTGATGCATAAAGGAACAGTTCGGTCAGAGAATCATCGAGTCGAAGTTATCATTTACTTCAATCACTTGCTCGTGAAATAAAGTTAATATTAAATGCGGCGTTAATTGAGTCCTTTTGCGTTTGCCAATTTCGAACGATTTTTATTCTGCACGCTGGTGCAGTTTCAAATTTTGTATCAACGAGCATGTTGATTAATTGAGCTTAATTATTTCAACATACGTCATAGTTGAAAAGAATTTTGAAATTTGTATTGCAAAATAGTATCAATTATTCAGAGCCAGTAATTGGTACGAATTTTAGTGATTCATTATACATGTATATTATATAAAACATTTCGAAATATCATTAGCATTGTAATAAAACATGATTATCGCCATTATATCGCCCTAATAATGCATATGGACAGTGTTTAATAATTTACTGCAATAAATATCTATAACAATCGTCTCTCGTTTAATGAAATTGCAGCTGCCTTTTATTTCATGCTTTTTCGTACTTTCGCGAATTTAAGTGAAGAAACACGATGTAATCAGAAATTTATTCCATCTGTTGAATATTACAATTATCCATCGCGTCTGTTCTCTCATCTTCGCGAACGCATAAAAGTCCGCAGTACACAAAACATAAAATACGAGCGTAAAAGTTTTCAATGGCAACTGTTCTTTCGTTCACCGGTGTATTTATTTCGTTCCTTTTCCATCCTCACCGACGCGTCTTTCTTCGCTCGCTGATTTTGTAATCTTTTCGAACAATTACACGAAAACATTCCGATCATTATTAATCGCGGAGATTTCGATCTCTTAAATAACGAGTTTCACGATTCAATTTTATCGACAAGCGCGCAGCGTGTCTTTAAATAAACTGTCGCGATAAGAAATATCGCCATGCATGAATATTTGAAAAAGAGGATGGAAGGCGGTGCTCGTTTCTCGCCACACGTAAATTCAAACACCGTGATTCGAGTTCTTACAATTTTCGATCGCTGGGTTACAATTTCATTCGTCAAACAGTCCCGGATTGCGAGGTTAATATTTCATCTCGCAGTGCTCTTTAAACAGCAGCGAATCGATTTCCCCCCGGACGCTTGCTTTGCCACGACCTTCTCGTATTAAGACATTATAGCGCTGCTGTTCTATAGGCGTGAACCGATTAATCGATCGGTTCGAAGGAAAATCTATAACTAACCTGGCCTGTGGTCGACCTGGTATAGAAGTCGTTTCAACGACCAAGAAACTTCGAATTAACACACTGTTATATTCTTTGTCGAGTTTCTTTTGTCAGAAAGTTTCAAGTACTGTAACAGGTATTTTATTTAATACCATTTTGTATATTCTTTACGTATATATCCCGCTGGTTTTCGTGTTCCTAAATTTCTCGTAAACACACAAACATCACGGTTCGTCAATTAGTTTCGTTATTAACGAAATCAACGGGAAGGAAAATTTCGACGAGTACGACGTGCTCGAATTATCGAACGCAAAAAATAATTAATGTAATATTCCACGTCGGTTCAAGAGCGACGCTAAATCCGATGATTATTTTCGAAATTGCACGCTGCTTCATATACACGTTGATCACGAGCCAGTGGACGAAGACAAAGCGATTTGTCGAAAGTTTCGCAATTTGGATGCAGAGCTGCAGCATTCCTGTTAATAGGTATTGTCAATAGTAGAACGAGACTCCTCTATCCAGTCTCTCTGCCTCTCTCTGTCTCTCATTCATATGCCAGCCAACTCTTTTGTTCCCCCGTTTCATTCAGCTGGTGTTATTGATTTTCTTGCATTCTTCTTTCGTTCGTTTGCCCTATTTCTCCTTATTTAGACTGGCGTATAGTTGCCCGATTCTTCTTCGCTCGTGCGAATTCATTCATATCCTCTCCCTTTTTTTCCCTTGTGCCTCCTCAGTTTCCCCATTTATTTTTTTATACCGTTGCCACTCGTTTCTCGCGTACTATCCGTTGATTCACTTTCGTTCGTCTCTCTCTCTCTCTCTCTCTCTCTCTCTCTCTCTCTCGGCTAGCTATAAACTTCGCAGCACACCAGCGTAGTCACTCTGTCACGTGCTAATTCGACAAGTCAGTCAAATATTCATTTCATTCGTTCATCCTGTCCCGAACAATTCTCTTTTCGTTTCGTCCTTGCCGATCCATCAATCTACCTCCTCGCCTCTTCGCCTCTTCGCCCGTACACCCGTCAGCCTCTTTTCTCTTCCGCGTTTTCTCCACCCGCGTTTCCATTACACAACTCACTACGTATATCCTCGAATCCCTAGCGACAGCGCGACGACGTTACATAGGACATTCTCGAGGGGTTAATTCGAGTTGACAGTACGGAACCGGTTTATAGAGCACGTCAAACGTGCACTGTCGATTCGTGCACTGTCGATTCGAACACTGTCTCACGAGCACTGGTCGAATTTCGGAATCCTATCCTTTCCTCTTATCACTTGCAGTCGGATCGGAATTGTATAAGTTTGTTCAAGCATGGCGTAGATAGCATTTAATTTCTGTTCTACACTTACTGCTCTCTCTCTCTCTCTCTCTCTCTCTCTAACGTTTATATTTTTTGAGACGCGTCGTTACATCATTCAGAGTATCTTTCAGAGTAAATTGGATTATAATTACATTTATACAAGGACTAAGATTGAGCGAAAGAACTGGGAAAGACAATTTATTTTCATTAGTTTTAAAATCGTCGTTGGCTAAAAAGATGGCGCGATCGCGAAGATGTAGGTTACTTTTCTAAATTTATCTCAACGCGGCGTGTATGTCGAACAGCATTATAGAGAGGAAAGTTGAAACATTATAAATTTATCCCCAAAACATTCTCTCGAATGTTCTCTAAAACGTTTCTCTAACATCTTTCTCCCGGTTTTTATATATTTGTATATTTATATAATTATAATTATATTATAATTTATTATTTTCATATATAGAT
The DNA here is from genome assembly GCA_032399595.1 of Tetragonula carbonaria. Lineage (NCBI taxonomy): Eukaryota > Metazoa > Arthropoda > Insecta > Hymenoptera > Apidae > Tetragonula > Tetragonula carbonaria. Next base: position 7,606,526 of record JAUCRC010000013.1, read on the forward strand.
ATAATTTATTCATGAAAATTAGCCGGGATTGAAGATCGAGACGCGAGGAAACGTAGCGAGTAATTCGCCTTGCCTTCGTGCCAAGTGGTACACGCGAGCAAGAGGTACACTCGAAACAACGGCTCGAGACAAAGAATCGAGAATCAATGAGGACCAAGCGATTCTCATTAGAAAATCGCTTTGCGAACTCGCGACGCTCTTTTGTTACGTAAATCGAATCCACTTACACGAACGGTTCCGCCAGCAGCCAGTCCAAGGGTGACACTTCACCGAAGGATAAACTCGGAGCTCTCGGAGTTAAATATTGTCTCAGCCGGGAAATTGAATCGATACAAATTATCGAGCTTCTCGCGAGAGCACATGACGTGCATCTCGTCAACTGCGGGACTCGAAGCAAAGTGCTTGCTCGTGCTTGCTCGTTTTCTCCATATAATGTGTAAAATTCTACTCACGTCCCTACACTCCGCACGACGAAGAAATCCTTCACGGGGAAGACGTCACGATCCAGCCCGGTACTACCGATCCATCGTTCAGAACGTAACAGCAACGAACTCGCGGATGAAAGCCGCACCACATTTTACGCCACCACAATTTTAGCACACTGTCCCGTAGAACGCGCGAACAATCGCCCGGTGTCCGATTGTCCGAGGAGAAATCGGTGAAATCGGCGGAATCGGAACTCGGTGACCTGGCAATAAGAGTATCTCGCGATCCGTGCCCGTGGCGACGACTAACTTGAAGGTTCGACCACGCGGCTCGTGCTCACGGCGCGCAATTGCTTTGCGCAGTCGAAAAGTAGCGAGCAGGGACGAGAGAACGAGGAAGTAGCGAACGACACCCTGGACACCGGTTCTGCCGAGTATATTCGTTAAACGGAAACCAAGAATTCGTTACTCGCTACTCGTTCTTCTACGTGTATCATCCTGACTTCACGCAGTAACTACTACTCGCATCGCACTCGACGAATTACAACCTTAGCTGCTAATAACGTTTCGCCAGCAAGTACAGAAGTGCTCCGAGAGTCTGTAGAATTCGTGCCACGTAGCACGTTACACGAAAGGAAGAACGCGATCGCGCGTGAAACACGAGCGCGGAATTCCTTTTTATTTTAGTTTACCGGTCGGTTGCGCGACGGAGACTGATGAAGGTTTGCGTTCGCCGGTCGATGATATAGCTGCCGTCGTTGGGAGGGGAAGCGGGAGCTCATTGCGGGGCGCGTTTCGTTCTTCTACGTGAAATTACTAGTCGTAATTCTAATTTGGGGATAAAGTAATTTTTCGGGGTGGCCGTGCGGTTTTAGCGACGGAGATTTCCTGCCCTGTTTCTTTCGTCTCTTTCATTACCAGTTTTAACGAGATGTGTGCTCCTGACTAATTCGAACTCCCTTTCGTTGGAAATATACAGTGGTCTAATCAAATACTTACTGAAACTACTTTCTCCGTAATCGACGTTGGCAGTCTCGACAAAAATTACTCCGCATGAATTGTATCATTATTGATACGAATTATTCACCAGTTTACCTCAGTTTCGTGGAACCAAATGCTCTGATCTCATTACGTTTCGTTACAAAGATCGTTTTTTACTCGATTTTTCACCTGAAATATCGCAAGTCAAACTGGCGATAGAAATTCAATTTGGATAATTGATTTAAATGAATTATAACAGAAGGGAAAAGTAGAAGGGAAGAAAATAGATCTCTGTCTGATACATATTTGAAACTGTTCATATAAACGAAATCCTATTTAAAATCGTGTTTAAAATAATTTCGCAAATGGTCCACGACTTGCTCGTTCTCACGGCAAAGAGGACGCCTTGCTCTTTCCGCGAGCTGTTCCGCGTGATAAGTCTCGAACGTCGCCGCTCTCCGAGAGTTCGGGCGGAAAATTCCGGGGAAATTCATTAAAATTCCGTTGCCAGCCAATTAATAGTCAGCACGGCTTAATAACCGTGCATTTACCATCAGTAGTTTGATATTGTATCACCAGCCGCTTGCCGGGACGAGCACCCGGGGGAAAGGTAATCTGAATTGAAGCCAGCTGTAAGTCGGCGGAGGTTCATTATAGTACACAGTCAGTTTAGCAGTTCACCGCCTTTCGGGCATTAGAGTTCTTCGGTAGTGGGAGTGGGAGTGGGAGTCGGCGGTGGGTTTACACAGGATTTTCTGGGATTCAAACGTCGGGGCCGCTGTCAGTGTGGTGGAAAAGTTAGCCGGCGTGCTTCCAGCCGTTTGGCTTCCGCCGTTTCGCGCGGAAATAAATGTAAATTTAAAGCCGCGTCTCCTTCACACCCCCCCCCACCCCTCTCTCCGCAAAGGTACAAATTCTCGTATCGCGTCTCGTCTCTTCCCGACACAGCCAACCGTGTTGCGTCTAGCCCTCCTTGTTGTAACTAGCCGGTGAAATTAGCCGAGTCGCGCTCGAAAATTTTCTACCTCCTCCCTTGGGTTCGCGCCTTTTGCAATTTCTCGAGAACAGCACAAGAAGGAAATGGACTTTATATGCCAGAAGTGGAAACTTATTTGCGAGCGTGGGATTATATCGAGGCAACAGGATGAAATTAATCTTTAATTAAGAACACAGTATACCTTTTCCAGATGACACAGAACCGACAAGCGAGTCGTGGACAAACTGACCGTCCCCGGTCACGCTCATCGCTGATATTTACGCTCAATTAATATTTCTCGCGCCCGTATTTGTCGTGTCAACGCTCGGCTGAAATCGATTCGTCGCGTAACAGCGGAAAGCCGTAAGAATCGCGCTGTTACGGCCGAATAATTTCGCTCGTAACGGAAATTTCGATTTATCAAACCTGGCCCGTGCCAGGATCATTTCGCGTGCAACGTGTTCGCCTTGGCTGGCGGTTCGTTCGACGTCCACGGAGACAGTTACATTCGTACAAAGATCGGGCACGATTGTACGTAACGTTCCGGAACACGGAACGGTCATGAGAAGTTTCCTACGCCGCCGACTTCTATTCGGGAGACTATGATAAATTGTTTTTCGCGTAGTTTAACGGCGCGGTGGCGGCGGCGGCGGCGGGCGCAAACGCCCGATCCAATGGAAATCTTTTCCACGGTGGGAAGCACGGCTGCCAACCCTCTGATGAGTTTAATCCCACCGATCGCTCAATTTCACGGATTTCCCGAGAAACTGCGACCTCTGTTTAAGTCTTCGGCGAAGAATGTTCGAGAAAAGCGGGACTAGCGGCCAGGATTCGAGGGCAAAAAAAAAAGAAAAAGAAGAAGAGGAAGAAAAAAAAGAAAAAAGAACCGTGAAATCCTTCACCAGCGTGTTATTTCGTTCCGCGAACGATTAAATTTCCGTGACGGTTCATCCGTCACTTCCCGCGATGCTTTCCTTCTGTTCGGACGTAAAATCCGGAAATCTCGTTCGTTCTTGATTAAAATCCGGCATAAATAATGTCCACCGAAAGTCTGGAAGTTTTATGGGGGAGTTTGAGAGAGCTCATCGGAGGAGAAATTGGATACCAAAGAAATTGGATACCTTCCGGGAGGAAAATTCGGTATATTAATTGGACTCTTCTCGATCTCTGTATCGTCGGCAGGTCTTGAATCTTGACGTATTTACAAAAATTATTGTTAATTGACAAATTGTCCAAAATAATGAATAATGAAATCTAAAAAATATCGTCCAAGTGACAAGTGAACAGTAATTTATACATGGCGGTTATCGAATTTGACTGACTTGATAATGTATTTCTTTTTCTCTTCTACATCTCTAAATTTCTCTCGCTGAATATTTCATCTTTAATTATTCTAGAACACTCTCTTACGTTCTTACCAACGTATATTTTATAATTCAATGGTTCTCGAATATAAACTTCTCCGAAGAATCCACACTTCTCGACACCGTCCAATACTGATCGTGAGAGCCACTGCTCCACACAATCATCGTAACGTTAAGTGTACGTGTTCGCGAAATTACCATAATTAATCGACTGGTGAAAAAAACCGGCGACAAGCGACGAAGCGGGGGCGAAGAGTTGGCGAGAATCGATGCGTTAAAGCGCACGGGCGCTTTCCTCCCCTCTTCTCTGCTCGCAATTTTTAGCTTGCCCCCGGCAATTTGCGACAGCTCGTACGCGTCCTTTCGCCGCGAACGAAATTACCAAGGCGAACATTAGGGCTCTGCTCTTTTTCTCCGTGTCGGCAAATAGGAAAAACATGAACGTGTACGCTGCACGCGAGCACACGGACGCGATTACGAACCGGGGCTAGCTCCTAATTAAAGCGGGAGAAAACCAACGTCGGTGGACGAAGCTCGGAGAGAAAAAGAAACGGTGCCGGAGCGGGATAATTTTTAAGAAAACGGAAACGAAGGAAGCGAGAAGCGGAAAGCGAGCCGCGCCGGTGGGTCGAGAAAGCGGAAGAGGCGACGGGGGTGGGAAGTACCGCAATTTCAAGATGTCTTCGTTTGCCTGCGCCGCGAACTGTTGCTCGCGAGCGAATGATCCATGGAAAGTGGCTACGAACTGCCTACGGGGTGTAATCGATCGTTTGAAAAGTTGGAGTTCTTTTTCGAGGAGCTGTTAATCGATGATCTTTTCAGAAGTGCAGAGTCTTTTTAGAAATCGAGAGAGAAGTTGAGAAAAGATATTTGACAAGTTTCTGAACATCACGATATTCTTTAGAGATTTCTTTCACTGTTAAAAATACAAATTGAGCTTGACCTTACAGAATAGAAAGTGGAAAAGAAGTACTAGAGGTTGGAAAGCGAGAAAAGATATTGATTTGTTAATTGGAGGAAGCCGCTTAATCACAGTACCTTCTACCTCAGATATTCCATTCTCTTTAAAAATATATGTCAATATTTGCAAAGCTGAATCCAGCGCTATTTACGTTTAATTTCACCAATACCGAATCCTCAAACGAACGAATAACAGGTCAACATTGATATCGTGCCATTCAGCGTGTTCCAAAGAGTTTTTCCTCCTCCCTCCCTTGGAAAAAGAACGACGTCAGTGGTGAAACAAAAATTGCATGAAAAATTCGGAATACGGAATAACGTAGTTCTTCTGCACGGCGGGATGAATGAATCGTGGAGAAAAAAAAGCGTGTATCCCTTGAGCTGTTGGAAAATCCTCCAAGCTCGTCCAAGCTCGTTCTACCGTTTTTTTTTCTCTTTTCTCTCGGCGTTCTGTCCGCATAATACGCACAGCTCGTCCGCCGTAACTCAAGAAGAAAGGATGCTGAGAGTCCGGTGGCCGGATCGGCAGGATACGTCCTCTTTAAAGAGACATCGGGCTGCTCTTTCAGCGGTTTTCATCCAAATTGGTGGTTTTTGTTTCCAGCCGGTCCCGTACCCGCGCTCCAGATTAGATTTCCAGCTAGTGAAAGTTTTCCTGCCGGCTAATTATACCGGGCGCGTCCGGGGCTCGGCCTGCCGCGTTGCACAATTTTCCAAGGCACTCTCCGAGCGGTTACCGCGGCTCGATATTTCATTGGAAACCGTTTTCTGTTGTTGGACGTTTGCCGACGACCACCGGCCAAATTACTTCCACGATCGTAAAAGTGATCCTTTCCCCCCTTACGGTGAGAAAAGGCACCCCTTTCAACCCACCTCGTTTCCCCTTGCTGGTCAGGCTACTACCGGGCTTTCACCCGTTCCCTCTCGAATCGCTGCATCAGACGGCTCCAGTTTATTTTACGTATTTGATGAAATAATCTCGAAAGAAGGAGGGTGAGTAGAAGAGAGAGAAATAGGAAAGAGAGAGAGACAAAAAGATAAGAGAATGGGAATTATTCTATTGGATCCTTTGACGCGAGCAGAAACGTGGAGCAGAGGAACTGTACGAAGAAAATCGTTAATGAAAGTATGGCGTAACAACGACGCGGCTGAATAGTAGGTCGAAGTCAACGAGGATCTAGGGTTACCTTTGATCTGATAATCCAGACGGAAATTTAAGCAGATTTAAACAGAGGGAATTCCGTTTAGTGAATTCCGTATTGAAATCGAGCTGCAGGAGCTGCCTCGGCTCCATGCCATGACGTGGTTATACTTCCGCGATTCGAAGCGAGATGCTCGTATATATGTATCGGCGAGATTATGTCTGCACATTTTCGCCTCGTGCGCAGCGAAACAGAAGGCGGACTTTCTGATTGTAAGTTTTTAATTTCATTAAACGACAGATTTTACTTTCTTCCTTTTTTTTCGAAAATTTATTTTCAAATATTATTTCGAAAGTTTGAACGTCTAATAAGCAAAACTGTCGTATACATTATATATTCAATCATTTGGCGACCTTTTATAAAACACTTGAATCAACAAAGAAAATTATTAAAATAAACCTTGACAATAAAATTAAATTAGTAAACGAATAAAATAACTTTTCAAAATTAAATGCATCGCTCACAGAATATTCGACCACAGTCGAACGAACTTTTCTTTCGTCTAGTACAAGTTCTATCTCTGTAAGAAATTGCAATCATCGAGCCATGTATTTTACTATTTATCACGCTAAGCAAAGCAGATAGTCTGTCTCTGAATGTCGTAGAAAAGAAAGTCACGACTCAATATGAAACTTACATTCTGCGAACTTCTACGACGTTTTCAAATAATTTAACACTTGCGTGTTTAACGCGAGCAAGTCTTGAAAATCGTAACGTGCGAGACAAGACGGAAATAGCGTTCAAATCTGTATGACATTTAATAATACTCTCAATTAAGTATCGGTTAGTATCATCGATCAGCGACAGTCTTACTTGAAACGTGTTAATGTCGCCATGCGAAGCGTCGCGCGGCCGCGTAATAATTTTATCGTTGCAATTATCGGGTGCACCAGTAATGAAGGTGGATTATGCTACTCGCGGTTCAAGTACAGCTACGGCGTATTCCTAATTATAATGTAACTAGAACAATCCGAATGTATCTGTCCCGTGTATTAATAATCGTATTATAATTCATCACGCTTGTAGCCGTGCTTACAGATAAAGCGTAAAGTTACATAATAGGCCCGCATTTTAAAGAACTATGTTAAGGGAAGAGAAAATTTTTTTTTTAACTGCTTCCTTTACTGCAGCTACATCATTTTTCGCAATTGTGCTACGTAGTAATTATTTCTAAAAGAAAAAGTTTTAAAAAGTAGGCTATTTTTTATTGTTGTTAATAAAATATAAGGTTAGATTGTTTACTTTTCAAACGTATATTTCTTGCAAAAGTACTATTGACTAAAAAATATTTTTTACTGCTTTACCACAGCTATATCACTGTTCACAATTATATTGAACTTTAAAAAAAGTTTTAAAAAGTGAAACTACTTTGGATTATTTTAGGTAAAATATAACTTGTCTACTTTTCAAACGTACGAGCTAATTTCTCGCAAAAGTACCATTGACTTCCTGAACTAAATTTTTACTAGTTATCGATAATTACTAACAATACTAACAACTAACAATAATATTAGCAAATTATTCAAAACTTCAAACTCAATTATATATATACTTTATTATAGTATATATTTTTCCAAAGACATAATAGACACGTTTATTCCTTCGTCGTCCGCGAAATTGGAATTGCAAAGTCAAATTCGAAGAGTATGTTCGAAACGACAGCGGGACCACCGAATGGAAATAGCTGGTATTGCAGTTCGATCTTCCGCTGCGATCGATGGATCGCTAGCCTCTGATAGCTATCGTTCCGCGTACTTCCACGTAAAAGTTCCCCGGTTGATTACATGAAACAAACATTTGTCTCGGGGACGCGTCGCGTGCCCAACACGATCCCGATGAAACGGCGGACCTCTGCGAAGGAAGCGGCTGGTTCGACGGCGTGTCAAGAATGAAGAAGAGCGAACAGGATCCTTTCATCTAAGTGACTGCTGCCGGGCGCTCTCGAAATTACCCTTCAAATTGAATTGCAAAGGCTAACCTCATTCGCATCCATCGTTGGCCGCTGACACGTATGACCCGTTCCCACGTAGCTTGCCCGATTGGTATCGAAAAATTACACGCTCTCTCTCTCTCTCTCTCTCTCTTTCTTCGCCGTCGTAAACGCAATCCGTGATCCTTTATCTTTCAGCACGATCTCCGGAGTCGACTCGACTCCTTTTCTATTTCCTCTGGTGAGTCCATTACGGCGAATGGTGTCCTGGATTTGATCAGACGGTATGCCTTTCACACCCTCTCTTTGCCAAGCATTGACGAGCCACTTCCCGCTGTGACACGTCAGAATTCTCTACAACATTTCACTCGACGCGGAGACAAATTTCAACCTCTTTTTTTCGGTTTTCTTGCTCTCGTTTTTGCCCGAGATATAAAATGATAGAGTTATTGGTCTGTTTTCTTTTATATATATATATATATATATATATATATATATCAGAACGTTGCCTCGACAAGTCGTGTTCGTGATTCGAAAGTATTCATCAGAGTGCATTTGGTTAAAAATTAGTACGCAACGTTCACCTATATACGCTCGAGTGCTTGCAACGGTGCTGATAAAATTTCAAAAACATCTCGTGCACGCAACACATTCGTAAAATGTGTCGAATACCTCCAGTGCATAGTCTATCAAGAGGTAACGCACTCCGGGAGAATTGTTAGGCATTGAAACGATCGAGCAACGGATGAAGAGAACGTTCGCGTGGAGAAAGAGCAAACGATGCAACGAAACGAGGATAAAGCATCGGATCGATCCTCGACTCGATCCAATTTCACCCTAATACGGAAATCATCGGAATTTAATCCGAGCCGATCAGTTTCGTCTCGCCTCGTTCCTCGAATATCGAAGAGTTGCCAATGACGGGCATTAATCAGCGTCGACAGCAGGTCAATTACCAACTGGCGGATCGTTAATAACAACCTTAACCTCGTTGAATCTTTGCAAAATCCGATAGCGCGAAACTTCGATGGGTAAAAAAAGATTAAATAAAAGAGTGTGTATATCCACGGTGTGTTTAACTAGCCCGCAGTGCTGTTACCATTATTGCAGAAACTTTTCACTGCCGCGATAAATCGAGCAACTCTTTTTACTGTTCGCCGCTTAATTAAGGATACTATAAACATAGCTTTCCGGATTCCTACATAAAATTCCCATCAACGTTGTCGCTGCTGTACAGGGAGACACGTTACTATCCGGCCTAAATTCTTCGACTCGTACAGTGATAAACTCCCTCCCCCCCCTCCCTCTGCTGATTTACGACGCCGGCCTGCGTGTCTCGAATTCGACTTCATTTTCGTCGGGAATTAAAGTTCGACTGTACGCCTAAATGGCCGCGTTTTACTCTTTAGAGGCAAATGTTGACCTCTACGGCATCTTATTTTTGTTACTTCAGTTCGTGTTATCGATTCTGCTTCCTTGTTCGATCTTAAAACGAGAAAAGAATGTTTCAAGGTGATTTCAAAGTATACATCTCGTATTAGAAAGATTGAAGCCATGAACTTCGAAGTTGGCTGAGTAGTAGATCGAGATGATGAAAAATTCAGTACGAAACATTAAAGTCATTAATGTCAGATCTGTAATGTCATGGATTCAAAGTGTCATTTTCATAAATGAAGGATCCTGCACTACTGTGCCCGAGTAGTGAAAAGTGAAAGATAACTTCATTATTACAAGATTATTGAATATAAAAGAAATATTGTAACATTGAATAGATAACAGGCACAACATCAAATAAATTAATTGCAATTCATTTCAATTTCAATTTCTTCAAAGGAAGAGCTAATTTCGATGTTCGACGCATAAAACAAGCTTATAACGACGAAATTCCACTAAAACCTGCGAAATTTCAACACATAAAAAAGTACTTGTCATCGATAAATCCCAGTTATCGACATGATAAATGAAAATTTATGGCAGAAATACGGATTTGCCAAAAAAAAAGGAAAAAGAACTAGAAATGACGATTCGAGGGAAAAATTTGGGAGGGCGAATAAACATTCTTTTTTGTAAAATGCAATTTTTTTGATAATTTCTGATAACTGATTTTCAAAACAGGACAAAAGGCAGTTATCTAATAATATTAAAAATATATGTACAATAAAAATGTACATATAATACATATTCACAAAAAAAAATCATCAAGCTAGATAATAAATTGACGAGACGAATAAAAAGAATTTTCACTGATGAAAAATATTTTACCATTTTACGACATAACTTATTACTTACGTTTAATTTGAGAACTAAGAGAACTAAGCATCCACGAAATCTGTGTATATATTCTAACATTAAATTATTTCAGTATGAAACATCTATGCATAACTCAGCCCTTGATGGATTAGAAATTTCACTGATTTCCCTTCACCCATTCAAACAAAGTTTGAAACGCAAACCCAAAGGTCCTTAATTTTCCTCGACTCGTGGGGACTCTTTCATTCTTACGCTTGTATCTTACGATCGAAAGGAATTTTCTCACAAAATTAGGGATTCGCGTGTTCCACCAATCCATATCCGAGACTTATGAAACAATATATATATATATATATATATATATATATATATACACATCTCGCACGATATCTCTAATCTCGCGCAGTACTCGTAATCCTCGAAGGAACTTCTCCCAAGTTGCGCGCCGAACAGAGAGAATCGGGATGCTGATTACGGGGGTGGATCAATGAACACCGAGTCCGGCGATATTCGGCACGCGTCGAAAACAGTGGTGGGTCTTATCCGTAGAAGGCGGACTTAACCGACAGAGGATGGGGAACGGAGGCTCTCCTTTTGCTCGAGCGAACGTTCCGTAAGGACGGATCTCTGGCCGATCGCGATATCTGACCGGGCGCACGCACGCACGCACGCAGACACCGTCACGTCGTCGACGACAATTACGCTGGATTAATGGACGTATTTCCCTCTCATGTAACCGGTGTCCTCGAAGCGCGGTAATGCCTCCTCATGATTGGGCTGCCAGCGATGGGCAACCTTTGTTTCGGGGGCCGGGATGATCCATTTTGGCCCGCTGCAGTCGGTTTGACTGCTGTGTAGATGCGCGATAGCGAAACAGAGAATTCAAGTAATATCGTCCGGGCAGTATTGTTCCTGCGTGTGGTTTCGTCGGGGGCGAATACGGTGCCGATAATACGGGCGATCGAAACGGGACGGCGCGGCTATGATATCGTTGATTAATTCGCTAGCCGCGAGAGAATTAAGTAGTTCAGGCCGGGCGTTGGTCAGCCAAGAACGGCCTGCGATTTCGATGCCATCGCGGTTACACGTCGTCGAAATTTTACTAAGTTAAGCATTAAAATCTAAATTCTAGACAATGGCTGAGTGTTCTTTCCTCGTGTTTCGGTTAGATTTTTAACTCCAATTCAGCCGTGAATGAGAATTAAGTGGCAACAGTCAGCCAAGAAACGGGACTACGTGAACGATTTCAATCGGTGTCGCGGTTATTTGTCATTTTATTGTATTGAAATTATTATTCTAAACAATGGCCGAGCCCTCTCGTTCGTGTTCCGGTTTCGTTGTCGAGCGGACCGCGGGGTGTTTCGAGCTGCATTCAAACGAACCGAAACGACAAACGGCGCCATCAGCGACGAAGTAACGACTACGCCAGACAAATATGATTTGTGTAATTAGCGCGGCAATGACGACGATACTGTACGAGACATTAATCGCATTATACACTCGAACGGTGTCATTTAAATGCGGTTTGATGCCGATAGTTCGACCACGTGTAAATTAGAGGAAGCCGTGCTTTGGTGCGCGCTCGCCTATTTTATCAGCCGCGTCGCGTAAATCAACCGGCCGCGCGTTCTCCTAGATTCAAACGCGGATTCGAGCGTCCGTTACGATGCTTTTACGAGACGTTAATTCCGTGTCGTTCAAAGTCCATTTGCTGCGCGCGGTCGGTTCGATAAAAAAGAAAAAAAGAAAAAAAGCGACAAGTAACCTGATTAATCGTATCGCCGACCAGCCACTGTGTAAACGCACTCGAGAGCCAACCAACCCCGCATCCGATAATGCAGGCAATTTAAAATGTGCGCGAAACCCTTCGGCCACTTGGCTGTCCATCGATCAATCGAGGCGTAACACTGCGTCCTCTCCATTTTCGATACTCACCTCCTCCCCTCCCCCCACACCTATCCCTTTCACTCTTTCGACCGCGTAGATTCGATTCGAACAATCCGTGTACAATGGATTGCGATGCCTCGATGAAGCGCTAATTGCATCGCCGGCCGGTTGATACGCGCAACATGATGCAAATGGTTGGCAGTATTACTTATACCGATCCTGTAAACGAGACCTTCGATCCCAGGGATCGGCGCGCGATTGAATTTCGCGGGGATACGAGCTCAATCGACGTTACTCGCGTGTAACTTGCCATCCAATCGCGTGTCATTCGATTTACTCTCTCTTTATCGCTGGTATCCCCGGATCGAGCGCGAATTTTAGGACGATATTAACTGACCGTTTTCAATCTCTTTGGTACGGAGCTTCGGCACGAACCGCACGGTTCAAGAACGAACGAAGCTCGTCGTACTTTCGTGCAACACGCGTTTTGTAAAAAAAAGAAAAAGGAAAAGGAAAATAAAGTATCGCGAATGTAATTTATCATCTTTGAAACTCGATTGGAAGATTAGAAATTAGTACACGCTCTCGTTCGAAAATTTACAAAGTGCATCAGGATTCCGAGGGAAAAGCTAGGAAAAGTAATTCTACCAAGTAATTCTCACATAAATACGAATATTTCAGTGATCGATTACATTTGGATGTAAAATAGAAAATTGATCCAAATGTCGCTTGTTATAAACTCGTCATAAATATCTTAATTCTCATTCTCTCATTCTTGACCTTCCAGAATACTAAAGGACATCATTTGCTTGAATTCGTCTTGACAGTCGCTTTCATGTGACAAATGAGAAAAAAAAATTGCGTTCTATATAAAAAATTAAAAGTCACCTTAATTTTCGTAGAAACATACAATTTTGTCCTCTGCCATTTTTGCTTATCACTTTCGTGAGAAATGCTGACGCGAAAATTTGGTGACTATCGAGACTTTAGTTAACGATCGCACCAAAGATCGCAAAGAGAGGTCGTAATTCGTAATTTATTCCACTACGATACGGGATGAATATTTCGTGGCAGGGAGCCCACGAAGCGGCGATTCACAGGTGAACGATCAAAGGACGAGTCTAACGGGCGAGATATCACCGCGGCAGTAAGAAGAATGCACCCGACTACGGGACAAGTCTTCGCTACCGGTCAAATTCCTTGTCTCGTTGGCAGCGGGCTATTGCTTCGGCTTCCTACGTGTCTCGAATGCCTGTACAACGTCTCGTCCGCAACTCGTCCGCGTCTTCGAGACCGATCTTCCGGCTCCTCGCTGCTTTGCACATTGGTATTCCCACTATTTCCAGGTGGCTAACACACACACACACACACACACACACACACACACAGGCTCCGGTCTCTCCTTCCTAAGTCGGCCGCAATTTCCTCGCATTTTCTAATCCTCTCTCGCCGGAGAGAGAGCCGCGTTTCCCTTCTTTCCACCTCCGTCTTCGATTCTCGTCGCCTTTCTTCCAGCCTCGGCGCGCGAGAAGCCAAGGCGTGGTTTTCGTGGCTTCGTTTCACAACGACGTCGGCACGCGGCTGGTAATTAAGGAAAGAAATAAAACATCCGGAGCAAAGGACCTGCTGCCTCACCGTGAGGCGGTAATTGAATTTCGTCGCGAGGCTGACGAGCCGCGGCTACTTATGAAATTTTTCTCCAAATGTACGAACGAAACGTGCGCCCTCGCGGCAAAGTGAGAATTTCCCTGCCCTTACATATGAGAAACTCAGTCGCACGAGGCTGACGAGTTCTCGAGTTCGGACACGTTTGTGTTTACACGTCTGTTGTAAAAAGCAGGCCGCGCGAGTTCCAGCGAGGCGAGTAACGTACCCTCGACTTCAAGCGCGACGCGATTAACGTGCCCGTTATAACATTCGAATTACTGTTCAACGATGGGAAAGGATTACCACCAGCACCCTCGTGTACGACAGGCGCGCAAAAATTATCGGTGCGACTCTTATTCGATTTTTATTCATCGAAATTATCACGAATTCGCCGTTGTGACGCGCCGGCGGACGCGAGACGGCGAGCGCGCGTCAGTGTCCTGTACGGATTTCCATGAAATTTATGCAATCTTATTAACGACGCACGGCTATCGATGTTGCGATGAATATTGCGCAACCAATAATTCATATCGGGGTGAAATCGGGAGCGTAAACATTCGTATTCGACGTACGCGTGCACGTATCGCGCGGAATTTTTAATTTATTCTTGTAAATTTCAATCCGTGCCGTGCGTTGATTCTTTTTTTTTTGTTTTTGGTTTTTTTTCGCTAATCTCGTTTGCTACCTGTGTTCAAAAATTTCATCAATTTTCAGTCTTTAAAATGGAAATTATAATTGTAACTCGCAGATCTGTTTAATTCGTCGTACGAACGAGGAACAGAAAGACTGTAGAAAGAAGAAGGATAATGAACTCTTGGTCCTATAACTTTCGAGATATCGACACAATAACGCGAAATAAGACGTCGAACTTTCTCCCAAAAACTTTCTTCGTTCGTTCGCGTTCAATCCTCCAACTATCGACATTTGGGTCAATCGTCTAATAAAACGAGATTTCCCCGCGACAAGTTGATCTCCTGAAAAACTATGATCCTCGGATTGTTAAGATAATCGGGGAACTATGACTGCGCGAATATCGTACGGAAGTGATACGACGTCTTTCGACTAAACTGTTATCGAATCGCGAGGAGATATCGAGACCAGCTTTACCAATGGCATGTTTGACGTTTAAAACTATGAATTGCACACTCAATTCGAGCAGTAATAGTGACGAAATCTTAAAGTGAAACATGGAATTTCTAATTTTCAACGCGATCATATTTCACTGAACGATAACATCAAATTTCATTGACAATTTATAGAAGGATAAAAACTACAACGATTTACAAGAAAACTGTTAGAAAAATAAGGATTTTAGGATTAACAGACAGAGCAGAGAGCATCCTCTCAGAAATTTCAACAATGTGTTAATTTTATATATGTTTCAAAGTGATTTGTACTTTTAGGAAGACAAAATATCCAGGATCAAGGAGATTTTCGGTACGAATTCATAACTTTCGACTGACATTTATCTAGAACGATCCGTCTTCGTTATATACAAATACAAAAGTTGTATAATCTGTTGTTATATACACAGATCTACTTCAAACCCGTTAATTTTTTAACTATCACGAAGATACTCTCGTGTAATTGGCCAGCGCGTAAACTTCCACGCGACGAAATTCGCTCGTCTGCGCCGTGTGGTCACCGTCCGCTTTCGGAAATTCTCCGGAATATGGTAAATAAAGGTAACAGTTTCTTCTGATATAAAGGCAACAATATTTCGCCGGCGAGGCAAACTTTGTCTCTATCAACCGAGACGACCGCAAACGACACGGTTCCAGAGGCTGGAGCCCTCGGTTCGACCGATCCCTCGACCACAACCGGGTCCCATCTCTGTTCACAGTCACAATGGTTTCCTCTATCCATCTATACAAACCACACATCGTTTCCTCATTAACATCGCTGTCGATTAAACGCGACGCGACAATCTATTAAAGCGAAATGTCGATTGATCAACGTTCAAACTGAATTCGAAACAGAATCCACGCGTGGAACACAGACAGAGAGAAAGAGTAAGGGAGCGAGGCCGGGTTTGAAACTTAAATCCATCAATAGACGAACGATCGAAGTACCCTATCGTCGAACGACAAAGTCCAAGTTCAGCCGCGTAAGCCGCGGGGATATTTGGTCGTTACACCAGCGGAGTCGCCCCATGAATTTTACATGACCGCGACGAGCCATTATCAAATTCCGATAGACAATTGGAGCTCTCCTCTCGGTGGCGGCGCGCGCGATGCCTAGGAAAACGAGAGGAGAGAGTGGCATGGCGAACGCCGGTCCTGCGAACGTGCCGCGTGCGAAGACGCCTCCGTGTGGAACCGGCCGCGCTCCTCCTGGCTTCGTAAATTTAAGGCTAGACGCCGTTGCTGGCTGCTGGCTGCTTCTTGCCTGTTCCCGTTATTCCCGTGGAATCGAACCCTCGCTTCGGAGACGAGCACCCGACCCATAATAGATGCAGCCTGCATTCCGCCACCCTCTCCTTCTTCCCCCCCTCCTCCTCCCAAACGAATCGGCTCTACCGGTGAAATTTCTGCTTCCGCGAGCCGCATTTCGGAACCCGCGCGTGCACGTCTGATTTTACGTGTCTGACTCTTTTCCCCGTTCGGCGATTTCGGATAGCTAGAGTCATTGAGTCGTCAAAGACCGAGCGATAATTCACGGTAGTGAACACGTTGAACACGTTTCATTCATTCGAGATTAGAATTCCGACGTACAATTCTGATGAGAGCGGATCCTTGGAACATTGTTTCGTAGCTGCAATGAAATGTTGCTTTTCAGACGTCAATTTCCAATACAACGACCGAACTACGGGACTTTGATTCGTTTACAGGGATTTCGAGGCACGCACAATAAATAAAATGTATTTCAACTGTGCGTCGGAATTTTTCATACAAACAGCGATGACAATTAAGAGAGAAGATCACCTACTTTGAAATATTCGCAGCAAAAAAAAAAAATTTATCTTTCTCAAGGAATCATCGCCATTGATCGCAGTTTCCCACCAGTTTCTTATTATTATTAGCCGTTCAATCCCGAGAATCGTTAGAGCAACATCGGCAGCAATGCGAGGGTAATACGTTAAGCAACAAGACATCCACGGTGTCGCTCGGCATTTACATCGTCGATCTGCATATCGCGTTAGCATCAAAGGCACGTCTTGCGTACGTCTCTCGAGTGGCCGCGAGCTTATCACCGGCTAATAACGGTCAGCCCATTATCATCGGCTCTTTCTTCTCTCTCTCTCTCTCTTTCGTCGAGTTACGACCACCTCGAGTTCCCTTCGATTTTCTCGTGTTTCGTGGCAGTTAGCGGCCAACTGGCTTCCGCAACAGGCACAGGGCCGAGTAATCGTGCCGCAGCCCTCGTTTTTCTCGAGTCACAGCCATCGATCCGAGTCTGCCACCCTGCAACCCTGTACCGTGTACGTTCCAGCCCTGTCAGGATCGTGCATCGTCGATGAGGACAACTACGTCACAGATTCACCATCGGCGTGCGCGCTGGTTGCCGGCGATGTTCTATCAATTGTCTGCTAGTCTCTCCCTCGAGCACCGATAACTCTTCAGCAATTTATTGAGACGCATTGCACATTTGCATTTCCAGCTGTTTCGCTCCGCATTGCAACCAACGTTCTCTCTCTCTCTCTCTCTCTCTCTGTCTCTCTCTCTTCCGTTCACGTTTCTTTCAGACAGACGAACGACTTTATTCCCTAATTTTTATTAGCCTTTTCTGTTACTAATGATAGCTATAGTCACCCAGCATATTACACGACAAAGCTGAAATGTATATCAGGGCGATAATTGCCTCGGAAAAGTGACAAGCAAGATTAAATGATACGAGCCAGCAATGGAAAGTTTTCAAATATTCGAGATGGTCGCGAATTAATCCCGAAAGGATTCGCTGTGAAGATCGGATCAATGGCGAACGTTCAGATGGAACGATGAGTCCAGTTTTTCGAAATATACAGGGCAATCGCGAAGGGAATGGAATCGAGAATTGTCGGTGGAACGCACTCTGGATTCCCTGCTAACTTTGTTTGATTACGGCAAACTTCGTGGAAAAAGTACACCGGCAAACATAAAGAGAGGAAGTCGAGAGGGTGGCGAGCGTTTATCAAACTCCTTCTGAAACATACGCGGCCCGGAAGTGAATCGGACGACGTTCAATGAACTACAATCCCTGACGTCTTCCAAGCTCGAGCCATCGGCAGATTGACGCCTCGTGAAATTGACGCCGCGGAATAATTATGAATATATAATTATTCAAAAATTCCGATCTGATATACAGACGTGCAGTTACCTACGAAAGTGGCTGAATACTATTGGAACGATTTATGAATACATTACGTGCGTTATGTAAAATATTTTGGCATTTCATTAACATTGTAACGAGGTTCCGACTGTTATGATTCTATTGGTCCAGTTTAGAGTAAATTTAAGAATACATGTAGAAATTATAAGATATTTGATTGACAAGTACATATTTTGTAGAAATTGTATCTACATTACCATTTGAATATCCAGTATCCGTGAAATCATTTTTAACACGTACCGTATGCTTAAGATGGCTATTATAAATCTATGTAACTACTATGTATATTTTCCAATCGATTTCAAATTTTATCAGCCACCTCTCCCGAGAAGGTGTGATGAAATTCCAAAATGTTTTATACAGCACATACATACTATGCATAGACACAAAACTTCTTCTACGTGTACATTTTTACTGCTATTATATTTGGTATAACTATACATTTAATAACGTGTCTTACAATCAAAAGGATGACACGACGATGAAATTAATTGACAGCATGTTGAATTTGAATTAGTTCCTCTGCAATATATACGAAAAATATCACGACGTATTTTTCATCTGGTCTGATCCGTTGTTTGACATTAGTTCTTACGTTTTTCTGTTCACTCGTATCCTTCCACCGTCGCGGATCGGAATTGTTACCTCGGACCAATTTGTCGAACCAATAATCTCCAAGAAACCTTTATCGTTTCTATCTCCATTTATCCTTTAATGACCGGGATAGTAAGAGCTTACGTAAAGCGATCTTCCGACCTCCATCTCGAAACGAAACACCTAATACAGCGAGGCAAACTTATTCTGGCAAACTATTCTTTCCCTTATTCTGGCCAGTCTTCAGGAGGAAAAAGAAGAAAAAAAAAAGAAAAGAGAGAAAAAGAGAAACGCGAATAGCGGCAATTGGAAGGGCTCTGTGATACGGTCCCTGGTGTGGCAAGAAGCAGCCGGACGAACAGCAAAAATAGGGAAACAAATTTCAGAGGCATTAAGAAAGGAAGTTGCTCGAGTCTCCGGCGTTGGTCTCCAAATGAACTTACCCTCTTCCTCGCCGGGGTGCTATGGGGGAGAGGGCGCTATGGGGGAGAGGGAAGAAGAAGTGTTTAGCGAAGTAGCTGGCCACTGCCACGAAAAGTATGAGGGGACAAGTTTTGGCAGAGACTCGCCGTCACGTATCCTCGCACCGGGTCACTACGTGGACAAATACGTGTGTTTGTGCTCGCGAGCGCACAAACCTCGTGACCACGATCGCGCTCGTACACAGTCTCGGTATACAAATGTATACGTGTGTACGTGGAGGTGTACACACACGCGTGTGTAGAGAGCGGCTTCAGCGAGGCACGTAGCAACATACGGGCCAGCCGTACGTTTTCACACATATTGAACCGAAGTATATTTTAACGTGGGAACACGGAGGAAGGGGGGAAGGTTCTCTCGCCGCGCGTCCTGCTACTGGAAACCTTCCAACCAGCACGAAAAACTAAAACGGTTCGCAAAGTCGGCAGAAATATGGCAACCGTACACCCACGGATCCCGTACATCAAATATTACTGGAAGACTGAGCCTGCTGCTACGCGCTGTACACGTTTCGCCATGGCAACCAGGTTATATGATCATTCTCTCTCTCTCTCTCTCTCTCTCTCTCTCTCTCTTGCTCGCTCGTTTTCCGCACACGCGAATCTCGATGTTAATCCCCTTGAAGTTTGTCTAAGTACTGGATTAGACGATGAATATCTCTCCTCTTTGGTTTTGTTTACGCGCCAATTTAAATTAAAGCTGAGGTTAACGGTTCTGTCTGAATATTTCAACGTTATCGGGGAGAACGGGGGAATCTGTTTCCGCACGGAAGAAAGATAAAGTTTGTTTGATGAAATTTTCACGAGGCTTTGAATAATTGAGGGATATGGATTGGAAGGGAGTATCAAAGATGCACGGCTCTATCGTAAAAGGAATAGCTCGTCGTTAACGTATCCTTCTCGCGACGCCGCGATGGCTTGTTCCATCCACCGACGAGGAGATCTGCCATGCGTCAATGTGCAACGCTGTGAACGTTCGAATGTACGCGCAAGTTCGACGAATGCAATCAACGTTCCGCGTTCAAAGCTTTCGCTGACGACCTGAGTCTTCGTGCGAGCCGCAGGGATTAAAGGTTTGCTATTTTCTACCGGGCCAAGGATTCCGATAAGCGGCGGAAAATTAGCTGGAGGATGAAAATCGGGTCGATCTCGGGCCAATCCCGTGGTGCTCTCGCGTATATCCAGCGCGATCATATTTCGCGTGTCGACCGATTGTCGGATATTCGTTACTTCGTTCCCCTTGGATCACTTGTTTCGCGTAAACCGGAATTGTAGATGTTGAAATATCACGAGACATCACATTTTCATTCCAACTTCCGACAATTTGTTTGATGGTAACAGCCAATCAGCTACGTTTTACAGTACCATCGATACATTAGAATTTGTCAATTTATTTATTGTGCATTTACTTTACATCACACTGGTCGCGTGTGTTTATATTAAAATTACTAGATCGATGAAACGTATTTCAAATTTGCTA
Organism: Tetragonula carbonaria; assembly: GCA_032399595.1. Lineage (NCBI taxonomy): Eukaryota > Metazoa > Arthropoda > Insecta > Hymenoptera > Apidae > Tetragonula > Tetragonula carbonaria. The sequence goes on from JAUCRC010000013.1 coordinate 7,627,009, forward strand.
TAAATTGAATTTTACTCCATCCGTATTGAGAGACAGGAATTTCGCTGCAAACTGTGCGTTCTACATTCTGTAGATCTTTGCTAGATATTTAAATTTTGCACAAATGCCTGTTCATTACAAATGCACGACTGATTTCTTAATTTCATTACTTAAGTACGACTTCGTATTTGAGTTGAGTAAGCATCGTCTCAATCCCATCACTAAGCGGTACTAGTCATACGACGTTACTCGTCGTTTTCTTTGACTGCAATCGCCGGACGAACCGTTGACGAAAATTTCTCGAATAGCGGCGTTTTACACGTGATCCTGAAAAAATTCGTGGAAATCGGAGCTCCTTACTCCGAAAAAGAGTGGTGGAAAATTGGCCGGCGGTATCGTTCGCCGATAAAAACACCCCGTGATTGAAGCTCCATCGCGAGAGGAGACGAAGCGAAACGGAGGCAAACAGGAAGAGGATAGCCGAGCGATAAAAGAAGAAGGAGCACAAAGAGTAATTAACGCCGGGAATTAGCCGGTGGTTTATTGGTTTCACGGCGTGATGAATCGCGTCGCGAAATTGCATTATTTACAGAGGACACCGGCACCGCTGGAAATATTTTCCACGCACACTTCTGTAATCGGATTAAGACGAGCGTGGAAAACCGACCAGCGAACCGCGACGGTTCGAACAATCGAACCGTTTTTCGTTTCGACTGTACCGACGAAATCGTTCGGTTTTGTCGGGACCTGCCGATCGCGTTGATCTTTTTTTTCCCTTCTTTTCCCTTTTGGTTACACGTCGATCGCGCGTTGAAACCTGTGGCAAAAATTCCGGCGAGCTCTTTGCTTAAGCGGTCAAGACTTATGCCGTGACGTTCAACTTTTTGGGGAAGCTTATCAAGCTCACCCCGGGGAAATCTAGCCGAATCCATAGAGTTCTCGGCGGTGCGCGCCGCCTAGACGATATTTTCCCCCGCCTAATTCTTTCCCCTGCCACGATCCTGCCGCGCTCGCTGCGAATCAAAAGTTTTCGCGCGGAATTCTTTCATGAATTGTCTGCTCCATCGAATCTCGAACTTTCCCGCCGTTCGACCAACAGTATCAGGTGTCCATAGATGTCGATGCTTCACGAAACACGAACGATGGTAAGGGAAACCTGTTTGCAAAAACCGGTGAAGATCGATCGATCAGTGAAACTCGAGAGTTTCAAGAAATTCAGTTTCATACGAATCTGTATTCACGGGAATGGATTATTTATGAGAGTATAGTTTTTAGTTTGAGTTGGTCATGTATAAATATGTGTTTTTAGAACAAATATATATATATATATATATCGGGGGAAACTGCAAATTTTTACGCAACTTCATATTTTTCTGAAACACTATTGGAACAAAAATTTGCTCCCGCTATTGAGCGTTCAGCAGCAAGTGCTCTATTTTCGATATTTTACACGAGTTTGTTACGTTGCGTGCATTCTCTACATTTTTCCGTAAATCCGTAAATTCTCCGCAAAAGCGTAAACATTCGCAATTGTTGATTTTCACGATTTTGGCGATTGAAATCATGCGATTTCGACGGCGTCAACAATTATAAATTTATCTGCCACTGTCTCTGAACCATTCGGGCGAGACCGAAACAAAAACCAAAATGTACTTGCGCGTCAGCGTGAATGTCTACTCAAGTGCGAGGATAAAAATGTATACCTGGATTTAGCGATAAGCTTTCCAAATAAATTGCTAGATCAAGTTAAGGGACGTGGCATGTATTCACGAGCGTGCAGTAACGCGAATAAAGGACTTGGCGATATGTCATTGTTGAAGACGGATGACTCTTGTCACTGTCAGCAGGTTCTTTCGATGGGTTCAGCGGATTTATGATGGCAACGTTTCGCAATCTCTGCGTCTGGAAACAATGAAATTTATGGCACGATTTACGGACGATTTGCCTTCGAGACGTAAGGGATAATAAAACTATGAGGGAATTTCCCCCTCGAACGTGTAAGAATCGCGCTCGATACGATAATAAAAAGCTCGATGGAAAATTGATTCTCGCTGGTGTATTACACCACAAGAGACAGCGAAACGAACGATTCGTTAAAAAATTGGATGTGAAGACGTCCAATTTGTTTACAACGTACGGTGAAAAGCGAGAGGTATTTCGGCGACCATTGTTTCACGGATTAACAACGATCTAGAACGTGGAATTTAGAGGATGAACAGCAACGTCTGTAGTGGTAAATACGCTTAATATCGTGCTCCTTCGTTCTAAAAGATACGTATCCTAATTTATCCCCTTGATCCTTGAAAGGTTTCCAAGACGGCAGGTCTTGTTTCTGTGAAACCAGGGATAAGGATTACCTTTCGCGTTTAGCTACTGTCTTCAGCAGCTTCTTCCTTTCATCTATCCATCGATCGATCGGATTCGTTCCCTCGAATCCCGTTCTTTTTCACGTGAGAAAATTCATACAATGTACCGCTGGCCGTAAGTAGATACTAGATCAGCGTACACGCGAAATTTCGTCGATCACGAGTGTTAAAGAAGAAATTTGCTGTAAATATTATAATTTAAATTTTCATTTCGAATAAATTCGAAACAATTACTAGAGACTTAATCAAGAATACGTTCTTCTTTAAACACATATTCGTTTTTCATATTATTATTAGACATATTGTAATTCTCGTTATCCTCCTTCAACTGCTAATTCTAAAAAACATCTGCTCAGGCGAGATTGTACCGGTCGTTCGATAACCGTACGGAACATAACGACAGACGGAAATATTTTTATAAAGTTACACACTCATATCGGCAAAATGTCTGAGGAAAACGTTTTACCAGTCAGATCAATAATCATTCAGCAATACGGCAGGCTGTTACCGGCTCGGATCGTATATTGTATGTAACTGGAACGGAAGCAAATTCCGCGAAATAACGATTTCTACGTCGCTCGAAGAAATATCTCTACCAATTCGTTTCTCTGGTTTTATTGCTTGATTGAAAAAGGTCCGCGTACTCGCGGAGCTGTGTGTGCTGCGCGCATACACAAGGAACCGATCTCGAAAGACAGAGAAGCGCCGCACCCGATATACATGCCGGGACATTAATTTCACTCCTTTCGCTCTTTTACTTTTTTGCCATCGGGCTAGACGGGCCATCGCGCAAGTTTATTGTCGTGCATCGACTGTTCTTTCCCCTCTTTTCCGTGCCTCTTCGTGCGCTCGTTCGGTCCTACACAGTGGGGATACCGCTTTCCGATTATTTATGCATCGTTCCCAAGCACGGCGTATCGATTCAGAGACCGTCTCGGATAGAGGCCGGCATGGGAAACGAATATTAACGAACATGACGAAAATTCCGGCGTCCGTGTGGAAATCTCACGTTTGGGAAATCGATGGAAGATCCGCGGAAGCTAGAAAAACAACTCCTCTTGCTTAACTCTTCTAACCGCTGAAAATTGAACTGAACGAATCGAACTGCTGGCGATTGATTCAGTTGTAAATAGATAATTAATCAGCAAACAGCTCTCGACAATCGGATAATCTCGCAGGACTGAACCAACACTGTCTTAGTGATCATCAGCAAGAAGTTTGATAACTGAAATTTTGCTGCTACATTCTAAATGTTGGAAATTGTCTATTAAGTTAGAGAAGTTTGTAATCCATAACTTATGACTTGTCAAGTGAGTAATATCATTAATTGATGAATCGTGATCACGAGGCCCAGTAGTACAGAAGTATTAATTTCAACCAACGAAAAACGTACAATAATATTCCAGTTAAATCTTGGCTGTTCCGCAGTTTGCAAATAATTAAATTACTCGCCAATATTCAATATTAGGAAATACCCACGAGGAAATATTGGAGAACTAATTTTCCCCATTTATCTTGCTTCGCCGCTGCTCTTCATTCGCCACACAGTTGTGCTTATTTCTACAGTGATTTCTACAGAATTCGATTGTCCGATTTTACACAGAATTTTGAAATACGTTGCGCACGGGTCACGAGTGAAAGATCAATGTAATCTCCAAGAAATGACACAATTTTCCAATCTCCGAATGTTCCTCATTCCTACGTCTCGCTTCAAATTCAACATCTGTACTAATTTCATCTCGCCAATCGCCCTGTTTACTTCATCTACGTCAAATAAAAGGATGAAAAAAAGAAAGAAAGAAAAAGATATTGCACGCGAATAGCATTTTTCGCCGGCGAAAATAATTCATCGAGAGTCGAATAGGAGCAAGGTGTCGAGTGTCCGATTCTCCAGCAGTTTCACCAACGAAAGAAGATAACGTTGTTCGTTCACGAGGAGACATTTATCAACTGGCGGGGCCGGCCGCGAACGAAAGACGAGAGGATTTATAACATTCAGCTGTCGCTGGAGCGCTTAATAGCCGCGCGCGATGTTACAGAGGGACGGGGGAGGGGCAGCTGTGCAAAGACACAAAGAAGACAGAAGCCGAAAAGGACTAAGGAAAAAGTTCCGTCAAAGTTTGCGGTATCCGTACCTACCGGAGCCGTCAGGGTATCTGTACGTACGAGTTTTTTTTTCGCGCTAGATCTGACCACCAGCGAGAAATAAATCTTGGTGAAGCCTTCGTCTGGAAAGCGAGCGGCGGCAAAGACAGGAAGGGAAGCGCCATTGTTCCGCGGAACGGCTGACGGCCGCGAAAAATAAAAATCTGCGACCGGTTTTGCCTCGGCCAACTCGGATCTCGTCAGCCGTTGTGCGTGTTTTTCTGCATCTGGAAAAATTTCTCTTTCTTTCTTTCTTTCCTTCTTTCTTCGTTGGCGTACTCGAGGCCAACGAACGCGGATGTTCAAGTTGTCGAAAGTCGAATGGCAAAGATGGGTTGACCGTGACGAAGGCGCTTCGTTATATCCGAGAGGCGAGATGCTCGGGGCAATGAATATTCATGGCTCGCTGAGAGCGTGTAACCTGTAGGGTTTAAATTTGCGAATGGGATGATATCGCGTGTTCGGGGAATTAGCCCGGTGGATTCGTGGAAAACCGTGGCGCGATACCGGCGGAACTTTCATCAAATTGTGATCCACGGTGTGGGCGGTGGTGCGTGGTGGAGGCTTCTTAAAATTCGCGGCGAGAGCCATCCGACGTCTTAAATAACTCGCCGGGGATTTAGGATGCCCCCGGAAATGTCGGGAAGCGTGGAATTTCAGAAGCTTGAAATTTAGAAGTTCTCACGGCGGGTAATTGGACCGCGACGGCGAAAAGAAATTTTTAATAAAAGGAACTCGTGAGATTAATTAAAAATTGCGAGGACAACGTCGCTGATCGTGACTAGCTAGCGACCCGCTCGTAACCGTCGTCCGTGTCAAATATTTCTCGATCATTCGTGTTCCTTCTCGATTGCAAAGATCGAAGTTCTCCAGCAACGCGTCCTACTTTACAAACGTCAGCTGTACAAATTAAATTCATGAATTAATTGCAACTTTACGTTCCGAGTATAAATCTTCTGCTCGGCCACGTTTCGGATTTCTCCGTTCCAATGTTTCAAAATGAAAAAGTACAAAAGACACAGAGGGTCTCGTAAAATAGTACGAAGCACAATGTCGATCGATAAGCAGCATTCTTTGTGCGTTTGAAATTGAAAAATGCACGACCGCACGCGATAGGAACAACAAGAGAAGTGATATATTCTTTAGACGGAAAAATTCTCTCTCTCTCTCTCTCTCTCGCACAGCTTGTTCAGTGGCTCGAGATTATCATTTGTTTCGATTATCTCGGCACATCTGATCAATATCCACTTTAACTCAGATTTTCATGTTACATCATTTCTATTATTTATTAATTAATTAAAGAATTTCGAATCGACAGACAGATGGATATGTAATTTTACAAGTTGCAGAAAGTTGAAATAAAATCGTTCTTTCCACTTGAAATCGCTTGAAATCTTTCAGCGATTCGAAAGTTACCCGACAGATAGAACGGAACGTTCGCGAAGCTGAAATGAAAAATTACTGCTGAAATTGAAGATCACTTCCCAAATTAAAACTCATAGGCAAAAGAGGGCCAACGGACCAACTCGCGAGTCTAATAATTCGTGCAACGCTTCGTAAAACCTCGGAGTGCACGTTTCTCGTTGTTTAGAATATTATTTCTAGCTTCGAATATATTAAATGATCCTTGTGCAAGTGCGCGTACGTAGACTTGTTTGTATGTATTCGAAAGACCTACTTCGACGGAAATAGAGAAAGAGAGAGAGCGATTACCTTGTGAATGAAACGGAAACTGGCACGAGCAAACTGCGTTTTCAAATAAAAGTGCAGAATGCGCCGGCGTATGCATCGAGGAATTACACGTGCACTTGAACGTACGGAGAAGAAACAGGAATAAAAGGAGCGCCGGGGGTTGCTTATGACGTTCCGCGATATTGCTCGTTCGGCTCGTCTCGTCTCTGCGCGAGACAACAACTCTGGCGCCCAAGCGTTCGCTTGTAAATATTAAAATGTGCTCTCTCTCTCTCTCTCTTTCTTTCTTTCCCTCCCTCCGCCTGTAGAAACGAAATTCGCTTTCCGCGGATTCCGTCGCGGTGTTTTCAATAAGTCGTCGGTTGTCTGAATCAATTCCTTTGTACCCCTCCCCCCTCCCGCGTTTCAATTACCTCGGTCGACTGACGCGCGAGAAAAAAAACTGTTCTACGGGACAAAGGGCGCGAGTATTGTTCTCCGGAGGAGAAGGAGCGCGTAACACCGTAAATCCTATATCAGCGGCAACTACGGGGAATAGTTCGCGGAAACGTTGCGACGCGCATGCTCAATTTATCGCGGTGCTCCGCTTTGTGGAAATCCGCGATAAGAATTTCGCAACCTCTACAACCGAGCACCGTGTACAAACCTCCTCCGAGGGAATCGAATTATCTAATTCTGACGAGGACCAGAGATCAGGCTAATTCGAGGCACGATGCAATTGATAGATCGTTGTGCTGCATTCACAATACGTTCCGTTACAACACGAGAAAAAGGATCCTCAGCTTGAATCAGCCAGTCGGAGGTTAAATTGATCAGCTCCACGTTTTGTCAATATCGTTAGAATCATAAGATATAGAGTTAATTTTTATTAATATAAAATTTAGTAATTTGGATAAACACGCGCAATGTAACTATGAATATGTCATTGTGAATATATCAGCGTTAAGAACACGAGGAGTAATACGCTTATTGTATCTGAGCAAACTTGATCAAATTATCGATCCAACTGCCGCGCATATTGATTTAGAAGCCAAACTCGAAAAGCTGGTGTATCATTACCCCCTCTTGTTGAACCTTCCGAGGATATCGTGCACGTTATCGCAGGCTATTACTTGTTCAAATGCCTGTCTCGTTAAATTTCTGCTTCGTGGATGAAAGATGGACACCAAAAAAAGAAAAATCAGGGAAAAACGAAAGAGGAAAGAATTCCCGCGGAGTAACGCAAAGCCGGATTCGTGCAAATGAAGCATAATCAAACACGTCTGTAAAAGAAACTGAATCCAATAAATTTAACAACGGGAGCATTTACGTTCGAATGTGGGTTGAATTATTTTCAGACATGTCAAATCTTCGACGAGTAAATGCCACGGAATCAGCTTCGAAATTGCAGTTCATTGTGAATAAATATAGATGTACGATCGATATTCCCCGCAGTTGAAAGTTGGTACCAGATGTACAAACTTCGGTCTCCAATTAAATCGACTGAATTTTCACGCTCTACCATTACTTATTTTGCACAAAAACTTCCATTCGCCAGCTGCTATTACTATAATCGTTGATACGTGACCGCGTTATTTTTGCAAATAAATTTCCTTGGAATTGAAATAACATCAGACTTTAATTGATTCGTCGATCGGTTCGTTATACAACAGAGTAAAAGAGCATAAAATCTAATCAAACTGGTAGCTGTCTAATAGCAAGAGACAAGTATTTCTTTCCTCCGAAGCTTCGATCGACAGCTTATCGTTCGAACTTTTTGTTAATTATGAAAACGAATGTAATCCCAATTCGCTTCACTTTTTTACGTTCGTTAAAAATTCATCCGTTTGAGGAAAGATCAAATCTGAAAGAATGGAAAGATTCGAAGACTTTCGAACGTAAAATTTCTTTATCAGATTTATTATTCTTGCAAGACGCAGTCTCTCGTAATTACATTTAGAAGATTGAACAGGACTGAAGTCCTTATTGATTATTAATTGTATAATTATGTGAAGCTAGAAATTCCTCGAATCTCATTCATAGAGGTTTTCAATTCACTGTAAATTCGCGAAACGTGCCCTTCTTTCTTCTCGTGAAATCTGCCACGTATCGCTGGCGAAACTCGCGGGATTGAATATTTTCTTTTCCTTTCTTTTTCTTTTTTTCACGGTAAAGCAACGCTGTTTCTAGATGAAAGACGGAGAGTCAGCTAAGGGTCTCTCGAGTGTTTCGTTCGACGCGACAAACGGTTCTTTCAATGACGCTTTCTGGGGGCAAGCCGGGGGCTGGGCTGGGGCGCACAGTTTCTGGCAAGCAAGATATTCGATTTCAAAGAACGTCGGGGCTCGTTCGTCTTGTGTAATCCGGCGGCGCGGAATTAGCAAGCGGATGAAAGGGCCCGGGCACGAGAATTGAATCAATATCACAGCGGATTGCGCCGAGTGACACTAAACGCCTGTCAAAGGCTGCTTTCCGGCGAGATTGCACGTTACGTATTTCATCAAAGAGTTTGCATCACTTTTTGGCCTCGGTCGTTTGCCCCGTCGCGGCGGCCGGGGCCACGACGGCCCCTCTCCCCCCCTCCCCCCGAAAATATTCAGCTACTTTGCATTCAATATCGTCGCCTGATAATGTCGAACGTGTGCACCTTTCACTCGACATTAATCAATATTCAAACGATTTCCTTTCTTTTCCTTCTGCCTCTCTCTCTCTCTACCCTTTCTCTCCCTCTCTTTTTTGACTCGTTTAATGGACCGTCAGCTTGATAAATTATTCACGCAGTTCTTAAACGTTGCTTCTTTCCCTCCCTCCTGTCTTTCTCTCTCTCTCTCTCTCTCTCTCGTCTTCAAACGTTATTAAGTTCCCCGTGTGTACTCGCGATTCTTAACCAGCTTCCAAAGATTCCGTCCATAACGAACTTTTTGTTTAAGATTGAAATTACGGAATAAGTGGGTGGCTCTTTATCGACCACCGAGCAGCTACAGACAGGGGGATGATGTTTATCGCGAACGATTTGCTTCCACGAGAATATATTTGGTCTTGTCGTAGTGGCAACGGATTGATCTATGATATTGATCTATGATACTGATCTGTATATTATGGAAACGCTGGGTAATTTTTTATAGAGAGTGATTGAGGTGGGGCGAAAAAGATGAGTGATGGAGTGAACTGAGCTTGAGATTAAGACACGAATGGATATTAATTATGTATTTATTTATTAAAGATTCAAAGTTCGACGCTATGTTATTATCTACTTCAAGCGTGAATTTAGCGTGCTCTCTCTCTCTCTCTCTTCTCATTCTTCACGAAACGAGAATGCTCAATTCTGTTGAAAGTTCGGTGATACCGATTTCCATCGAATTATTACGGTTTGACGACGACTTCTGTTTTCTACGGGATAAATTTCAATCCTTTGAGCTACATTTTACTCCTCGTGGAATCGCAGGGGTGAAAATTCGAGCTGCTCGTACGTGTCTGAAACGTAATTTCTATTTCCATTTTCGTTGAAACGGCGGCAAACTTCGAGACTCTCGAAGCTTAATTAAAAGTTGGCACTCACCGGGTCGTATAACAAACCGATTTCAAGAGTCTCTAAGAAATCCAGACTCCAAACTCCCAAAGGGAAGATCTTCAGGCTTTTAAAAGCCGCGTTGCCGTCCACTATCAATGCAAACGCTATCTCTTTTTCTTCGCTCTGAGAATTAAAGTTCCATTTACTCTACGTTCCGTTGCATCGTGTCGCGTCGCAGCGAAATATTCCCACAACACCGAAATCATCCGCTTTATTTTCCGAGAACGAAACTTTCGCGGAGGATATCTATTCCCAATTCCAACAGCGAAACGTCGCCTCCCCTATTCAGAGATATCTCTCTCCCCTGACCGGCCAGCGTTACACCGTATTCCCCTCGGTAATCTGGGGGGCTTCAGTCCAGTAAATGAACGAAACTTTCTCAATTAAAACGCGTGTCCGCCGGTGTCGATTTCCTTCTGCCGGGGCTAATTAAAAGGAAAACAAAAATCTTCCGACGCCCGATCGGCTCGTATTGTTCCCCCGCTTCCTCTCCAACTCACTTCAACGGAAACTTCCGCGAGCCGATCTCGGATTAATCGCCAGCGACGAGCAACTCTCCAGTTTTTTGTGTTCTTCTTCCTCTCTCTTTCTCTCTCTCTTTCTTTCTCTCTCACACACACACTCTTTCGACTCGATATCCAGTGACAAGTTCACGAAGGAGTTTGGACGAGTGTCGCGTCGGATCGTACCGATTCAAGGCATTCGGTTTTAAACTGAAGAACAGAGGATAGAGGTGGAGACAGTGGCGGCGAATTGGATGCTCGTCACGTAGAGAGCCGATGACAAGCTACGACTATAGCAAAATCTCCGAAAGAAAAAAAAGAGTTGTAAGACGTCGCTCCTGCGTTGGTATATCTTCGTCTTCCCTCTTGAACGACAGAAAGAGAGGGAGAGAGAGAGAGAGAGAATGTCACGATGGTGGAACGAGCAATCGAGCATAGGGGGAACGCTGTAAACCGGAAATCGGTTTATGAACCGGCGCTCTTCAGCCGCGCTCTTCTACTTTGCCGATGTGTTCCTGTCGCGACGCTGTGACGGATCGATGAAATAGAACGCTGAATCCACGGGTTCTAGGGTGTATGTACGTTTTCTGGGAAAGCACAAGCAGGCGAGCAAAGTTTTAATATTCCCAAATTAATCTTGAAACTTTCATTATTTCGCGTAGTATGAGAAATCGGTATCACAGAAACGAGAAAAATCCTGAGAGATTAATAAAAAGTTTAGATGGTAAAGCGACTACTTTTGGAGGAGAATTCGTCAGTTTGCTTGGATTTAACGATGCTATAATTTTTGAATCAAACTGGAGTATGAGTGTACACTGGAATGAGAAAATGTTGCGTGTTTAAATTCCAGGAAATAAATCGACCAACTTATCTCGATTCAAATAACCTATCACTCTATCCTAAATTTTATTACCGGAGGATGTAATTTCCAATAGTAATATTCGTCGAAAATTCCCTATGACCCGGGTACCAGGCAAGCTGTGCCTCTGTTTGCACATTACACGAACGCGCAACAAATGAAAGGAACCCAAATATTGACACTTCTGTTGTCTCCTATTATATGCATTTTCATGGTGCGTTTGTTTGACGTACGATCAAACCGTTTGACTATAACCACGAATAAAAAATAAAAAGAGAGAGGGGGGGGGAGAAAAATCGAATTTAGGTGCACTTCGCATCGATTATTAAGATTTGCTTCGAAATCAGTTCGGTTCCGCGCGGTGTATCGCGTTCTGAAACCGTGGCCTCGTGTAGAGGACCAATTGAAAAACGGTCCGGGGAAAAAAGCTACAAATTAATGGGAATAACTCGATACGATCGAAACGGGAACCGTTTCCACCGTCAACGCTGCCAATAGAATCGGTTTGTTCAATTGATTCTCGCAGTATCGGGCAACGAACGCAAACTTTCCATTGACATCTGGAGCACGAGGGAGCCAGACATACGCCCGGATAATTGTCCGTGCCTTCTCGCATCCCTTTTATTCTTCGATTCACGTCACATCCCATGATTATTTCAGTCGTCCTCGTTACAAAATAGATTCGGACAATCGTGAATTAAATATCAAACTTATCTGCCCGCGAATTCGCGAATGTATAATTCGCAACACGACTGACACGATTGACTATCAATATAGAATCATGACGTTTATAGGTGGCTCGATTTCGATGCAGGATATATATAAAAATCGAATCCAGTTTCACTTTCTCTTCGCAGACTCCGAGTCGCAGTATCTGAATCTGATGCTTTTCTGAATATTGCATCTCGTCATGCGGCTATTTCTTTCGCGTTACGTCATTCTTTCTTGTCATTTATCAGGGCAGTTCATCCGACTGTTTTAGGAAATAATTCAAATCAGAGAAAAATTACGAGAAACGAAGACAAATGGTTCAGAATGTACCAACATTTCTGGAAACCGTGCTTTTCATATCTTTGCCCTTTCAAAATTAACCCGCAATCTTTCTACGTATCGTCCCTGGAACTATAAAATACTGTTTCTCACGAATAATCATTTTTTCTTCCTTTCCTTCCTGTAAAGACTCATTTTATAGAAACGTGGTGTCACCTCGCGAATTAATTCTTTTGTGTATCATTGGGAATTATCGGATCGAAGGGCGGGAAAGCTACGCGCAGCCGACGAAAGAGCCAGTCTTATGCAAAGTATCGAGTCCCACCGGCACCGGAGTATTCGGCGACGCAATAACGCCGGGCAAAGGGATCGCCGTTTTCTCCGTCTGGCTGGTCCACTTAGCAAGTTATTAAAGGCAGGAAAGCCCGCCGGAGTTTCCACAGAGTCCGGTCGATCGGGTCGAAATTTCGGATCGGTCCGTGATTTATATTCGTCGAACGAGGCGAAAGTATGCGGCAATGGTGGCCACTCTCTCTCTCTCTCTCGCTCTCTCGCTCTTCCTGACGTGGAACCAAAGGCGAGAACCACGGACGCTGGTTAAGTGCTTCTGAGGAAACTTTCCTTGAGATGCAAATCGGCAGTGCGCGCCGCCACTCAAGAAGACACGGCCGGCCAAGTTAAATTGCGATCGGAGAGAGAACGAGAGAAAGAGAGAGACAAACAGACAGACAGACAGAGACAGAGACAGAGAGTGAGTGAGAGAGAAAACTTCGATTGAAACCGTCGCCTAATGAACTGTAATTGTCGCTAGGGCAGAAATCAATGGCCGAATTGGCAATCAGCCGGATGGCAGACCGACTGCATCGACTTCCCACCGACCATCTCGGCTCCACCGACCTCGACGATACACCTGTTATCTATTTAATTCCTCTTATCTGCTGGCTCGCAAGCAGCCTAGCCAGCGTCTGGCCATTGCCGAATCAAGACATGCATGCAGGTATTTCGGGGTTGGGAGGGCGAGAGGGAGAGGGAGCAGTTTGCGCTAACAACTGGTCGTTTGCCGGAAAGTAAGCCCAACCTCCGACCGCTTTGAATCGTTTGCGCAGGTTTCCCCGGATCTTCCGTAGAATTGCCCGACACGGCGCTATCCGACGACCACGGGTACTACTTTCGGTAACGTTTTCGGCTACGTCGGGGAACGTTTGGGTTGAGGACCGTTGAAGACCACCCTTAATTCGCCAGGTGGGACTTAACAGTTATTTCCATGCGTTTAAATTCGGTGTTGCAAATGCGTCGAGAGTAAAATTTTGCGGCATGATCTGGCGGTGTTGAGAACGCAATGGTTGTAAGGGGAGAAGGAGGTTAGGTTTAGGTTAGGTTTCCGTAAAATTAGTATCGTAAGAGTTCAGCCCTCGATCGATAACGTTTCGGATAAGACTGTTCAAGAGCTGTTCAAGTCCAAAGTATTTAATTTCCATGTGTCCAACTGTAATATATTCGATTCATCGCCTAAAATATAAGATACGAACGAGGTACAGTGAAACGAAGTATCTAAAACAACCAGCCACCGATACCAGTCACTGACGAAGCAAACAAAGCCTAACGAGTAAAATTCGAGCGCAACGACTCGTCAAAAGTGTATTAAAAAACAAAGAGTAGGAAATATCGAGTTAGTGACGACTGCTTCGTTTAAACACCATTCTCGACACGATGATAGAATGTCGGCCGCAAAACTGGACTTCCGTGCTTCCGATCCAAGCGGTATTGGACGGAGAACAATCGAACGTACGGTATACCGCAGACGTTACCAAGGATGTATTGTTCAGATGCGTTCAGACTCCTTCAAATATCACGTGGCGTTCAACTTTTATGGTTCCTGGTGATCCGAATGTGCTTTCCATAAAGAAAGGTCGGAAATAGATTCCCAGTAGCAGGAATAACGTTCGGAAGGGGATAGCGCTCGGAGTGAAATCCTGAACCGTTATCCCATGGCCAAGTCCCTGATGTTTGCCCTTTGTAGGTGAATCGATGGGAAACCAGAGGGTCACGCGCGATACAAGCGAGCACGCTGTCGAGGATTTCGATTTGGAAACAATGAAAACCAAATACTAGAGGAAAGCATCGCGGGACCATCGTCTAAGATGAGACTGCGTCTTCTTTACGGAGATCTACCGAGAAGGTCGTCGAGGATCTTTTGTAATATTTCCGTTCCCGGGGACCAGAGACCGGCGAACGTCGAGTAGGTATCGGCCAGAGTATTCCCAGACTGGGTTTCGTAAATTGCCACACACTCTCGAGCACAAGTGATTTCCCTTCAGTGCGCTCGCGTAGCGTAGATTGTTCGACAACCGCAACAAGAACTTCATTCTCATTGTAATATCAGACGATAATAGCAGTCGCAGCTGCTACTGGCCCGAGCCACTTTCGCGACTAGACGTCTCGTTGCTTAATTAACGCCGGGAAGAACGACGACGACGACGACTCTGAAAATTCCGAGGAAATGGTCTCGCCTTATTTCCTTCACTGCGTCGTAAAAAGCTTCAAAATGCCATGAGAAAATTTCTCTTTTCTTCGCGAGATAATGTGTCTGTCCGATACGTTAACGAGAATCTGGCCTTTTGGCAGTCATGTTCGCGATTCGATAAGTCGATATCGTGATCTTTGTAATATATCTATATGAAAACAGTAATTTTTGCAATTTTTGTAGTTTTTTTTTTTTTTACAAGATGTCTCCTTCTTCTGTCTGACTATGTACTCCGATCTTTTAAGAGTTGGAAAATTTTCGTGGAACATTAAAGATTTTCCGTTTATCAATTCGTTTATCTCGTTATATAACAATACAACGATCATACGGTAACGATAAGTTTGGCTTATCTTCTAAATTATCCATTCAGTTCCGAAGTTTCTATAATTTACCGAATTCGTTTGAAAGGGACAATATCTTTTCGATAGCTTTAAGTGACAACGAACAAATAATAAACCCTTTTAGAGTTCACTATTAGCTTAGAGATCATCATTGATAGAGATCACTGAAGTTTGAGAGCCAAATTTTAGCTTTCCCGTAATGTAGAGTCAATGCCCGGCTCGAAGTAGAAGGGAGAAGGCGAAATCTTAAAAAATATGCCAAGGATTAAACAGAGCTGTGAATGGAATCATGGAAACACAATTCACAAGCACCGAGAGCTTCAAATCAACATTCAGAATGGTACAGTTAGAGAGTTTGAATAGAATCGTAGATAGAAACGTAATCGCGGAGTTTCCAAATAGCATTCACGGCATTAACAGAGTTGCATAGAATAGAGCACAGTATCAGTAAACAATCATTCAACAACCATTAGCATACGCCATTTCTTCCCTAAGATCCGAGTATTCTGCTTGTCACCGTCGTGCAATATTCACGAATATCAGGTTGAAAATTACGCTGGCACAGCTTGAGACATGGAGAATTTGAATTCAATCTTTTTATTTTTACACACGTCATCTCGTAATTAATCAAGTTTGAATGAAATTTTGTTTCATTTACTAAAATAAATTTGTCAAATTTCTCGTAAATAGAAACATGTGATCTAATTTATAACAATAAATGCAAGTTTAGCAATGAACCGATTTATATCGCACTCGACCAGCCAATTTTATATAAGAGAACTTGCGAATGATTCAACGAGAGAATAAAAAGAGCAGGTTCCTTATTAAACCCACTATAGATATTAATTAACTGCAAATTCATATCAGGTTTCAAAAACTGATCTGATACTGATTGATCTTTGCTCGGACCTTCGGAAAATGAAACTCCTTGCCGCGACAGCCATCTCGTTCCAATTGCCTTGTTCCTCGATCCGTCGGTGGAGAAAATGAAGAACCAACAAGAACTCTAGCGCCAGGGTGACAAGACGAAACTCGTTACCGCTCGGTGGTTGGTAATTGAATCTCGTCTGGAAATCGGTAGTCGGTACCCCTCTTGCAGCTTCCGGTTGTTTCCGGAAGGCACGCGGCCGCGCGTACACACACACACACACACACACACTCTCTCTCTCTCTCTCTCTCCGGGCTCTCGCGCGTTTCCAAGCGCGTGGAGCACTTACTCAAGGCGCGTTGGGCGTCGTGTCGTGAGAGATCCTTCAGCAAGATATGATCCGGCGCGAGCCGAGCCGAGACGAGGCGAAACGGCGCGTTATCGTCGCGGGAGCGACTCGTTTCAGCCGAGCCATTAGCGCATCCGCGAACGTCAAACTTTGTATATCCGGCACACGTTCCACTTCCCGACAAGTAGTTACGTAGATAACCGCCTTGCGAAGCTTCCGGGGATGCCAGAAAATCCATGATCCCTCCCCTGATGGGATTGATCATCCTCGATAGATTGTTTCGTATATCTTCGAATACCGTACGCTAACTTGATGATCGTTGTTCTATTACTGAAATAATTGCGACAATCAACGCTGTCGAGTGTTCCTGATTATTTCGTAAAAATCGGATGCTGGTTTCAGAACGATTCAGGAAAGGAAGGGTGAGAAAATGGAGCAAGAATGTATTTGTGATCGGCGGTCTATCGATAGCAGAATTGTACGTTCCCGGTGAAAAAAGTACTCGAGCTAAAGTTAGTTTCATAGTTTGTTAGTTTCTTACAAATTTTGACATCTGCAAATGTACAAGGAACTTCTTTTGTATGTATTTCAAGAAAGATCGAGCAAATCTTGCAAAATGCACCGTTCTAAATTTAAATTCAGCTTTTCCAGATGAAGTTCCTCTGAAAGTAAAGAACTATTTGACAATCGAAGCGATTCGTAAACCGTGCACCGAGAACCTCCGTCTCAAAAATAGCAAGATTAAATCTGTACCGTGACATTCAATTTAAAGCAATTCAATCAAAAAGCAATTTTGTAAAAAACGATCAAATATATTTTTCAGAATTGAGAAGAAAATTAAGTGGGAGTAAAAAGATTGACGTCCGCAGCTGTGAAACATTATAGAGCAATTGTATTATTTAAGATATAAGAAATTCATCATTTTTAGTCCGTTCGGCTGTCAAAAACGAATAAGACGGGAAGAAATCTTCGAAGGACTGCCGTGATTGAGTTAGAGGGTAATAAAATCGATTAACAAATCAAATTTTAATCAGACATTTTATATTTGATGTGACGAGATCTCACGATTTCAATTCATTTTCGTCGTCCTATTAATATAAATCGATTGAATTATTCAGTGATTTGAATATTCGTTTTTGAAAATTTCAGCTTTTCTCGCGTTTCTAAATTCTAAGAATAGTTAATGCCATCGTTGCGATCTAAGCGTTACGACGAATATAATCATTTTCAGTTTTCTAGGGTGCAAGAGTGATTTGCTCCCTTAGATCGAATGTGTGTTATGTGCTCGGGTATTATTATTTTTATGCCAAGTAAAATTAATTATTGGTAGAGATCGTAAAGCATTTCACTAGCAGTGATTTCAATTTGAATCGTTAAAATTTTCCACACGAAATTCTACGTGCGACAATAAAAATTACTTGCTTAGTTTCAAATACATTAACTTACTTTTCCATGTCGTTCGTACGACTCAATTTCGTCCAAATTTTCAAAAGAATTATATATATCAGTCATATTGAAATTTTTAACAAGCTTACTCTTTACTTTCGAATGACTATCGACGAATGATTAAAGTGCGAGAAAAGGGGAGAGGGAGGAAATGGAACGAGTCAGGCGAAGAATTTTTCGTGGATGACGGAAGTTTCAACGGTTGATAAACGAAGAGCCCGAGATTTAAGCGTTCGATGGAAACGTCGAGCGAAACGGAACAGCTCGATGAGCTTGGAACCTGGGAGGGAAATGGAAAACTACTGTGCGAGATTACGAGGCGAGACGGACTCAAAGGCCATGGAAATCTTACGAATGGAAAGAACCGCTCTCGAACTTCTATTCCTCCCCTTTCGTCCCCACGCCGATCATGCGAGAGAGATGGAAAACCGTAGTCGAAGTTTCCCGTTGGAAGTTCGCCGGAAACGGTGACTGTGAAATTCATAAACTCGCGGATCCTTCGTGACACGTGTTTCTAGAAACGGTAGCTATCCCCTCTGTTATCGGACAAGAGAAGACGAGAAGGATTCCTGTCGCAGGTTGTCTTTTTGTTCGGCCGCGAGACAGCAAGAGAAATAAAAGCGATACCGTAGTCTCTAGAGATTCGCGGAACTGGAGAGACGAACAGCGAGGAAACAGTTGTCGTAGAAGTAACATAATTGAAAGAGCTTCGCCTGGTATAATTATTTGAGAAAATGTTTCGTAGTTCGTAGAAAGAGAAGAAAAGAAAAATGGAATAACCTAGTCGATCGCGTGTGTTATAAACGAGTCCCTGCAATATATCTTAATATAATATACATCTAGTACCAATACATGAATCTATATATATTTATGTTTCTCAGTACATCTTATATATGTAATTATATACCTCAAGTTTAATGAATAGTTATATTAATATTTTTATTATTTAATACATTTATTTATATATCAATATTTTATCTTTTATAATGTGAGGTATGTAATTACTATAAATTGAATTTTATACACAAATAAATTTAATTACATTCTGTAAATGTACTAATATCTATAAATATATATATATATTATATATATATATATATATATGCAGATATTAATTAATTACAAAATAGTCTAGTGATCTCTTAGTCGAGTCTCGAAGCAAAACAAAGTTAGAAGAAAATTAGAAACGAAGAAAATTGAATATATCGGTAAATCGATAAATATGAGATTTAAAAGTGTGTAGAATACTTGAATAATAACTCGCAACAATAATAACTTTTCATTGAGAAAAGATGTTTGATCGAGCTGGATGAAAGCAAGAGGGCTGTTGACATTGTCAGTGGCTCTTGATACATAGAGAGAAATCAGAACTTTTGACCTAATTAAAGCGGTGCTGATGAGTCCGGATGGGTCTACAGGTTTATAAAGGCCGTGAAACCTCGCTTAATTACCATTCTTCCTGAAACCATCCGAGAGGAAGGATCCCCGACCCTAAAAACCGCTTACCCGATGACCCGTTTCAACTTCCCCTCTTTAATTCTTCGTTTCCACTACCTTTTCGTCTATCAATGCTTGCCTTACCTACCACTTCCTTCTCGTTTTACAATTGTGAATACTTTGAATTTAAATAGCATTACGTTTTCTTACTGCTACTTTTCTTTCCTCGTCGAGTAATACAATATTTGTTTTAGAATTTTCGAGATATTATTCTTCGATCTTTTTTAATTGTCGAAACATGCTCGTAAATAGATAATCTAATTAGAACTAGATTGAAACACAGCGTGTTATTAAACTATCATATCAGATATCGTTGCTTGACAATTATTTGATCTTCAATTCTTCAACTGAATTTCAATACTCTCAGTTTTGAAGAAATCAAGTAAATGAAAAACTTAATTTTCATATTATAAGTGACATATTTGAATTTCTTCGTGTAAGCCAATTTATACGATTATATAAGGAATGTTTCTATCGAGCACGCGTTACTACATCGTAATAAAAATAGTGACGAAAAGGGTAACCCGTGATGAAACAATCCAAGATCCAAAGACTCACGCGTCTCTGCAACAATGGAACGACCCAAAAATACAGCGTATAGCCTCCATTTCGCTGATTGATGGACTCGTTAAATAACGAAGAGTACCTCGTTATGGTGGGAGGGGCACGCCGCACGTTGTTTTTCCACGCGGAGGCACGCGGAACTGCCGAAAAGCGGCGGCGGTGGTTGATCAAACGGAAAGCGAGCAAGCTCTCTCGTGAAACGAGGGATAAGAGAAAGAATTTCTCAGGGTTGCTGGCTGGCGATCCGTGTGATTCAACATTTTCGGAAGACAGACCACTTTCACCGGCGCGAGTCTTACAACGGGGAAGCCGACCAACCGTCAAAGCGAAGAATTGTCGTGGTATTTTTCCTTTGGCGTTGTCGACGAGCCACACCACTTCAAAGCAGCCCCCTCTGAACTTTGCTTTTCTCCGCAAGTCTTTATATGCATGTATACTGCACACACACACACACACACACACACACACACACACACACACACACACACACACACACACACACTATATACTATATGTATATGTATGTATGTATGTATGTATGTATGTATGTATGTATGCATGTATGTATATATATATATATATATATATATATGAGATAAGTACTCGTTATTGCACTGAGCACTTATCGTCTAAGAGTAATTGCAGAATCCTCTGAGGCGTCGACGTCGGGATGCTTTTCACCGCTAATGAAAGGCACGGAAGACGAAGGTGCGTGTGTTGCATTGACGCGCGCGCTCCTCGCTCGAAAGCGAACGACCGGAAGCTTCGATGCGCCTTCAATGTTCAGCCATAGTGAACGAGGCTCAAAGGAATCCAGCGCGTGCACGGGGTATCAATTAAATTGCTACTGACAATGGAAAATCATGCCGAGGATCGTGCGTAGCCGGGAGCGTGCGTTTCACGTGAGAACGGAGGATTATCCGGTCTATAATCTGGAAGAAGATGGAAAAACGATGAAACACATAGAAGATGTTTCGTGAAGGGAGAGGGTCTGTCATTCAAATTAAAAGCAAAAATTAAGAGCAACGAACAGTGGTAAGCTTTCAAACTCTTTCGAAAAAGTTTTCACCATAATTTCGTTATTCCCGATTTTCCTTGACTTTCCCTGATTTTTGTTCCGAGCTTTGTATCGTACGTGTGTGTCGCTGTCTCTTCAGAGACTCACAAATTTAATTTTGTCCTAAATTAACGGGAGAAATAACAGGAGAAACATATTGGTGGAAACGTATTTGATACATTTTCAAAATTCGGTTTAGGTTACCCTTGAACGCTGCAGGTGTATTCTAAAGCGAGAAATATTCCACAAATGTAAAAAAAAAATAAAAAAATATAATGTAACAAAAATATGAAATGTAAAGTGGTAAATAAAATTAAGCACACGCGAAAGTGAAATTCTCGTTATATTTCGTACTTTGATCTTACTTTATCTACGACGTTAACAACTCTGCGTCAAGAGTCGAACAACAATCCAAGCGAATTAAACGCCAAAAAGAAGAAGAACGAGCACGATCGTATTCGAACGAGCAAAGATCGAACTACGTGCTTTCTTTCAAAATGGCACGATCGTTCCCGAAATAACGAAGTTCCAGGGACAATGCGAGAAAAAGTTGAACACCGAGCTCTATCTAGTCAATCGGCGTCCCGGCGTAATCGGCTTAATTGCGAAGAAGTTCGCCTGCAAACTCCTCCCCCGGTCCGAGTCAGCCACTTTGCGACGAGATCCGGATGTGTATCGCTGTTCATTGATGCTGAAAGAAGCAGGAAACCGCTGCAGGACACAATATCCGATGAAAACTCTCTTTTTTTGTCTCTCTCTCTCTCTCTCTTTCTCTCGCTTTGGATTTCTTTCTATCCAATCTGTCACGAATTTAATTCATGAATATCTCGGTGAATAAGCAAGTATTTCCGATGAAGGGCAATAAAAGAGAAAAAAACCTTTTGTCCTTTGTCAAACGTATAAAAATTGTAATAACTCGATTTTGAAATTAAAAATAACCAAAAGGTGTACCAGATGAAATTAGGATATATGAGACGACTATAAATTTCTGGATGATAGAATGATAGAGTCACGAATGTCGTAGTACATGGAGGGTATATAGGTCGAATATTTTACACAGTATAATAAAAGCGCATATTGACAAATAGCTATTTTAAACTCTGTCCTGCTCGTAATATATGTTTTGTAGCTTCAAATGTCCCAGGAATGCGCACATAAAAAGGGCAATTTATTACAATTATTACATTCAGCCAAGTATTTTATTCTCTACTGAATCATACGTCGTAATAAGTTACAATTATTGAAGAAACGAAGGGAAACGTGTCAATGAACACATCTCGACCGCCATTTTGCCCTCCGTTTTCTCGTAGAGGTGGAAAATTCGTCAATGCTCCACATGAATGCAATTCCACCGGAGTGGAAGCGTTACCTCGTGTGAGAAACAAGGAAGGAGAAGAGAATCAAGAGAATCCGATCAAGAATTAATGGACGTTCGAAGTAGAGGGCAGCTGCGCCAGCTGCGAAATAAAATTCCATCGGGAAACCCGATCGCGCGAAAACTTGATCACGAGATCCAGCGCTCGGCGAGCATCTTTTACAATAAAACGTTCGCGGCTGCGAACGTGATTCGCTCGATTCTCCCGCGTCTTATGAAATCTCCACGCGGTCTATATTCTGAATCGCGACGTCGAAAATCACGAATCTACTGCTACTCTGGTGGTGAATCACGAACGATCTTCCCTCCATTAATTCAAGATCCGCGCGAATATACCGATCGCCGAAGGATCTAGACTGCTTGGAAAACGAAAATCGAGGACAACGGAGGCGCGCGTGAGAAACGAAACGAACGCGCGCGCGACGGTTGTGAAGCTCGAGGCTCGTGAAACTCGCCCGTTTTATACTTGATCGCGGCGCGGAACACTCGACGCCGAACGAAAGAGCACCCGAGGGAGTATTTGCTCGACGCCGCGATTAATCGGGAACCTGTAGCTACGCGTGCTTCGTTCCTCCGCCGATGAGAAGTTCGGCTTCGGCGGGATGGCTGCAAAATGGCTGGGGAGGAAGAAGGATGTGCTCGTTTCTGCTCCGTTTCACCGTGATTTTCGCTCGTGCGTCTATCGCCAGACGAATGACATTTTTATTTACCAGCGGGACGCTTCGATAGGTCGAAACAGCCAGACAAAGGACAAGGTACAACAGAGTCTCCCGTGTACGAACTAATAGGGAGACTCCGTATTGTACATTGATCTCGCTGGGTACAGTTTTAAACTTCACGTTTTATTGAAACGTAATGCTTCCCAGAAATGAGACGTTATATGAATATTTTACAGTTCGTTTAAAGATTCACTATAAATCCAAAACGAGATTTTCCACGCCAAACGTCAGAGACAAACTCACTGTTTAATCGCTACGTTAAGCACCTGAAGATCGAGTTCGCGTTAAGAACACAGACTCGGCCGAGCAATTACGCCGATCTCTTCCGGGCCGAGAGATACTCTGAGAGAGACAGAGAGGAGGGGTCGGAGGATGCTCGTGGCAGGACTGCGATCGCGACAGCATATTTCAATCAGGCATAATTTCCCACTGAGCGTGAAATCGAACAATAATACGAGTAACCAGACCCAGGCCAATTGATAACTACCGACAGATGAATCTCACCCCCTGCCTCCCCTCCCCCACCACCGCCTCAGCGGAACGCTCGGTGAAAAACGATCACGGAGATTGCTGTAAACCGGCCGGTCCTGTTTGCCAACACGTGAACTGAATAATTAAATACTCGGAAGTGATTCACGCGATTCATTGTGCGCGCTCGTTCTGCCGGGACGATCCTCTCGAGCGCGGGATGCACACCGGAAACGCAAATACCAGATACCCCGGTAGGTCGGCCATCGAAATGTCAATAGCTCTTGCGCGAGATTAAATGTCACACTGACGCACCGAGTAATCGAGAGAATGGCGTCTTTCTACCCGCGTGTCTGTCCTTTCTCTCTCTCTTTCTCTCTCTCTATCGTTCGACTTTCCTCGTTTCGTTGCATTATCGTTGTGTCTGCGGGGTTCCAAGAACACCTCCGTTCGTGCGGTGCTGATGGCTTGATTTATTACTTCTTTAGGGAGGTTCCTGAGGAACAGAAAGAAATCGTGATTTTGGTTCGAAGTGTCACACGAATTGATGTTATAATTATGAAGCATGGCTGTGTTTCTCTGTTCTCTGCTATAGTTGTAAATTTGGTTATCGGAGTCCATTATATGTAATATTAATCAATTTTCTTTGCCTTATATTGCTTGCTATTATATTCTAGATATTTTATAGATTTTTACATATGTTGTTATACGCATTAACGCAAGATATCTCTATACTTTATGTGTTTCATTTCGAATTATGTGCAGCTTTTGCAACTCTCAATTTCCCGTGTATGCATAGAAATCGCAGATGCATTTCAACGAACTTCAATTTTTTGTTTATTTTCCGTTCCCCGTTGAGGTAATGAGAGTTTTACGAGGGTATGACGTGTCATACTATGTTTAGATCTGAACGAATGAATTCTTGTTCGTTCCCTATTTTGAACAAATTTGCGTTTTCATGCATTCGTTTTCGTGTATATTAGTCTTTTCATACGTTTAGCGTTTATTTTTAGAATCGAGCAGGCAACATTCGGCGAGTAATTTCAATATTCAGTGAATAATTTGAGCACGGACGAAAATTCATTTTGACCTTTAGAATTTTGCTGCGAATGCATGCATTGTACAGACGAAATAGATAGTAATTTTGGGACAATAATTCTCGAAATGAGTGTCGAAATTATTTAAACACAAAGCACCTTATGCATAATTAAGTATGATTCGCTATCCGTGTCAACTACGAGGCAGATATTTTCAAAATAAACTGTTGAAAATTAGCTTCGGGGGATTCTGAAAATATTATTCTGACGCGCAGAAGCATTAATTAAAGAATGTTTTGAAAATATACATCTTCCTGAAACGAAACTGTACCGCTAATTTATTCTTACATCAAATATAATTTTGCTCAATTTTTAAACGCAGATATTACGAGATGTAGTTCTGAACAATAACAACGTGCAAATTTGATAGGAATTGAATAGTACATTCAACAAAAGAATCCTGTATACAATGCAACGCGTTTTGAAAAAGGATCCAAGGTACAATTTGAGTTCCCTTTGAATTCGAAGCTTTTGTTTTTACGCTTCAATTTTGTTCTGATATTCCTGGAATTTATCTACCAATTATCTGTTGTTTCTTTTCTATTTTTATTCCATTTTATGAATAAATTGTACAAAACGAACTTCATCCGGACTAAAATGGCAATATTGGATTCCGAGGATTCTCTTCAATATATTGAATTACTCAAAACTCTCTTTAATTTTACTCTCAATATTTGATTTCGTTTTTCATTTCTCGTTTTTAAAGACACTTGGATTTTCGTTAGAGGAAATCGGGAGAATTTTTGTTGTTGCGTCTTCGTTGAAATCCCGCTGCAATTTCTCAATATCTGATCTGGAAAGATTTAGTTAAAGGGTTTAATTATTTTTCATGTACACTGGATGGAAACGGAATTGCGTGTCAAAATTTAATAATCATTCGTGTTCATTCGTTGTAACTCACTTCAAAAATGAGACTTATAAATTCCTTGTATCGTATCGCAGCCACGATAAATTTTCTCGTCGTGTACCTTACTGTTAAAGCTCATGACACCATGTACACGTGCGCAAAACACGTTACTAAATATTAATTAGTTAAAATTGGATCTGGATTTATTGCCTCAAGTTGCTAATTTCAGGAATCGATTCGTCTTAGATTTTCTCTCAGTTGCTTCGACGCTTCGATCATTATTATTCTTTTTTTTAGAAATGTTAAAAGTTAAAAGTTGAAAATGTTTAAAGAAGTTTAAAAATCTCGTATGTTCCCTCTGATAGAAATTAATAATAAAATTAAACAAAATCGGTCGAAATTAAAATAACACGAATATAAAAAACGACCATCGTAAATCTGGCCCCTGTCTTTGCGCACGTGTGCATATACAGCTGTACGTTTGTTTCACGTGATTTCAACGGTAAAATGATTGAAATGTGTCAGTAAGTGGGTCCCGAGGTCGGAAAAGATTCCTTCCGCGCCAGATACTGGCCCCGAACTTAATTTGAAAGATGTCTGCGAGGGCTAAAAGTTGCGGAACGTGGGTAAGATAGCCGCGCATCAGAGTTTATGGAAGTACCGGTTACTAACAAAATTTCAAGTTTGACGTCAAAACCTCGCCGCATCCACAGTAAGCTACTTATGGAATAAGTAATGGACATATCACGGTGACCTAGTTTCTAGCAAGCCCGCCGCTGCCAGGCGGGTTAAAGTCAATCTCGTGATGGAGACAAAATGTTTGCTAAGACGATGTCATTCCCCCGGCTTTCCGCCTTTATTATACGTTCTGATATTTCGTTACTCCGCGAAAGTAACGAAATATCAGAACGTCCAACATATTCGAAACCGATACGCGAAAAATTTGACGCGATGTTAATGTCAACCATATACATAATGTCGCAGAAATTTTATTCTACAGTTGACAGACACCGCTAATATTACAGAGTGACTTCTCCGATCGAATAACGAGGTCGATCACGAAGAATGATGCAAACGTTGCATTTCTCATTGATCTTGGACGAACGCGCGTTATCACCCAAATTTTACAATACGTAGATTTCGCAAATGCGTGAAAGCGTATCCTTTCGTAACGCGAAGTCGCTTTCAAAGCGTTTCGTTCGTTGCACAAACGCGTGGCCCGCGTAATTGTGTGGCTGAGCAAAGCGGAAACTTCTTTTGCTGCTCGATGAATATCTTCTCGGTGTGCGCGCGCTGCATCGCGCATTATATCGGCGAGAAAACACGATAATGATTGGTATTAATTTCCTTTTCCTTGGTGGGTCGAAGCTTTCCTCCGCGTTCCGTGGCCGTTCACAATGGCCGTGGCAGGTTCGTGCCGCGAGGTTGTGATTCAAGCACCTTCGTGTCCAGCAATTTGATACTGGTCACGTTCCAAATGCATTTCGAAAGAATGTAAGGGGCTCCCGGGCAGAAATACTCGCGGCATTCGGTCACAGCGAGCGTCCATGCGAGCCGTATCTGACCCTACGTGTGTGCTTAATGGCCCTTTAATTCTACCAAGTGACCAGTTCGGCAATTAATGGAAGAAGTTCGGCTCCGATGGTAATAAGCCCTCGTTCTCTCAGCAAAATATGGTCCACTCGCGATCGACCATCCATTTTAAACAACCCCTCTTCTCCGATTGCCCCGGCTGACTTTTACACGAAGTAACTGTCCGCGAGTTTTATACGCTTCTGGGGAGATATTATATTGCTGGCTGACGATTGGTTTTTAAATTGCGTGACCTGCGAATTTTTTCTGAAAGAACGACGCTGATAAATGTAAATTTCTCAGGAAATTAATCGGGATTTTTGCTAAATGAATCGTTGTCGCAATTGATACTGAATTCTACTGAAAATTAGTATAAAAGAATAGAAAGTGATTTCAGCCGCGAATTTGTGAGAACTATATTCTTCAGAAAATGATTAACAACTTAGTAATGGAAATTGATTTTCTTTTACAATGTAGTAATAATTAAGTTTCGGAAGTCTTTCATAGAATACTGTTCGTGTATATCGTTCGCTGTTGGAAAGTGATAATGGATTTTAAACTATAACATTCTCCTCGTTAATTTCATATATTCTAGGAAATAATTTTCTTTTAACTTTATCGAACATCGCTTACACGTTATCTATATTTTGAAATTTTTCTCTTGTACATTTACTACTTCAATGCATTTCATCAACCGTTATAAAAATATTAATTGAATTATCTATGATAATTATTAGCCTTTGTTTTACTTTTAATTATAACAAGCAATATCTTTCCGCTCTGATTTTTGAATTTATTATTTACAAAATTACCAAAATATCCGTGCACAAAATATATGTATATAAATTCGACGTCGAAACCCACAAATAATAGACGAATTTATACTATGCTGCCATCAATAAATTTATTTCTCCGATCAATTCATTAATAATGTAAAAATTAATTATTTTTTAATTGAATTATTGTATTAGAAATACTTTAAAAAGTGGTCAAGATTATATCACATCACTTATATCATAATTCACGCGAGAATGAGATTTCTAACGTCATTTAAAAGTCATGGACGCACTTGTCCCAACAAATTCAGATTAATTGCGTTAGTGAAAAGAGTCTCGCACTCGGATATTGAATTATTCGGTTTGCAACTTACATCGTCACGATTCTGGATAGCTTTCAACTATTCACGCCGGTGTTTTAGTACGCTCGCGTTGTTTCTATACTTTTGCTTTTGTCCGTTACAACACTCGTGCATTAGTGATTTCCACTAAACTTATTATACTAGAACAGTGAAACTATGTTCGCTAGAATTTTTTTTCTTTTTTTACACGGCTCTTTTTCACCTTTATGCTTTTATCAATTTTTTGAAGTTGCTCTTTCTCTCTATTTCGTTCCTGATTTTTTATATTTTTTATAGCGTGCTTCCTTCGCCCTCCAAATTCCACTTTTAATCCTTTCGTATTCTTTTTCTGAACTTATTTTTCCAGGATTTTCTCCAGCTCTGAAACATTTTTGTGTGCTTTTTGAGCTTGTTTCGTCATCTCTTGCTTTCAGCGTATTTTTTCACATCAGATTTATCAGTTTAGTGGTGTTTCTCTTTTTTTTTAATAATTTCCTTAAAATTAGAATTTTGTTTGCTATGGAATATTTTCTTGGAATTGCTATTGGAATATTTTCTCTCTTTCTCTCTCTCTCTCTGTCTCTGTCTGTCTGTCTCTCTCTCTCTCTCTCTAGCTTTAATACTTTAAAGAATATTCTTCTCTCGCGCTGGGTGCTTTCACTTTGACGAATTATTTAATTAACCATACAGATTCACTGTACGGATCCAGGCCATTGATATTTTTTAATATCGCGAAACCATTTTAACGCACGCACGTGTATGAATTATTATTTCATTCATAAATTCACGATCGCGTTGTTCCTACGGACGTGCCGTTAATTCAGAGTAATCAGATATATTGCCAACCGTACGCAACAAAATTAATCGTAATATTTCAAAGTTCCATATGACAATACTTTTCCCATTATAAAATTATCGAACCAGTCTTTTACTCTGAATCAAATGAATTATTTCAGTCCAAAAAGTACATTGTGCTAGATTCTGGTTTCTATTTCAAGTTTCATCAGTCGATTTATACGTGGATTCACTTACGGCAACGGCAAAAAGTTATTTTAACTGTTTAGTTCAGTTTAACAGTGCATCGTGGTAAAATGGACACAAAATCTAATTTAATATTATTCAATAACATTCCTTCAGGTTATGACATCGTGCATCATTTAATGTTAATTTTAAATCTTAAATTTTATCTGGCAATAAAGAAATGTGAACATACAAATACGTAAGTTACGGTGACAAGACACACGACGTTACGGCGGATGAACACACGTTTAATTTTGCTTCATCGACGTGACTGCTCCACAGGTCTCCGAGCCGTATTTCATCCCTGTGAGAGAACAGAGAGAGCCTACGACACGACGTCGTCAGTCCCCTTGGAAAAACTTCAAGCCATCAGCCGTTCTTCGGCAGCATCCGCTTCCATCGTGATGTCGCCGGTGTAATCTCGAAACTGAAGAGGAGAGCAATCTGTCAAGAATCGAGTTGGCCAGACAGTGGCCAATCTCGTACGCGCGATGGCCGAAAGTAACCGTCAAGAGATCGAGCCGTTTCGACATCAGTTATCGAATGTCCCAGCTGGTTATAGTCGGCGTCTCGAACGCCGAAGAGACGAGTCCCTTTTTCTCTCGCTGGATGGACAAAGTCTCGTTAGCAGGCGGATCGGTGACCGGTGAGCAGTTTTTAAGTTTTCTTCCTCAACACTCGATAGCGATAACCTAGCTTCTACTTTCCTTTTTTCCTTTTTTCTCTACTATTTCTTCCCCCCCCCCTCCTCTTTCTGTCCAGAGACGTGTAATTGGACGTCGACAGCTTTATGAAACGGCAGCCATGATTCCAGGGTTTCTGCGCATCGGGTTAAAAAAGGTAGGCGAATTTTTATTCTACAAAAGGTAATTGAATTCTCTCACGAGTAATTTAATAACGCTGTAACATTATTCCATCTGCTTCTTCCGGATCTAAATAACCTGGAAATTTTCACCCGGCGGTTCCCGGATCCGCTTTGAAACGTACGCGCCGTTTGACAAAAATTATTCTAACGTCTCTGAATTTTTCAGCACTCTGTAATGTTAATGCCGCGCCACACCATTCAGAAACCTACGTTCCGTCCGCGGTATTTCCTTTTCGAAACTGGTGGATATTAAAATTGCAGGCACATTCGGTGTGTATCCTGAGCTATAACAATAGCAACGGCATCCTTGTGTTTTCACGAATGCCGTATCACTCTGTGACGTGTTCACTCGCGATAATATCGCGGGGGAAACGATTTAATTTGCTGGATGTAAGAATTCGTTCGTTCACCAGTTGTTGCGCAACTCGTGCATCATTTTAATCGCAAACGGTCGCTTCGTCATCCTGTCTCTGCAATTCGCTGAATCTCCGCCGTGTCGTGTAACTATATCTTCGCTGGCGTTTTATATTCTCCGCTAGTTTCTTTGTACGACAAAGCCTGCGTTTCCCATCTGACATGGCCAACTGACGGCCTGTTCCCTTTCATTCGGTTGGCTCGTGGAGAAATATAAACTGAAAATTTGCTTTGTCGCTTCTTCGAGAGAAATATTTTATATGTAACCCACCTGGACGCCGTTAATTCCTTAAAATACGGAGAAATATTTTTTTTGTTTTTAATCATTTTTTTTTTTGTTTTTAATCATAGACGACCACGAAAATTATTTCTCTTGTTAAATTTCGTTGGAACGGATGGTTCTGTAATTTTCCATTAAGGAAGCGAAACCTAAATGAAAATTTCCTTCATCTACTAAATATCGTAGAGTGTACGTACATTACTTTGAATATTTTACGTATTATATATTGCACGCTTTCTGCAGATGTTTGCAATTTTATTTCCAAAAAAAAAAAAAAAGAAAATATGCAAACATCCGCTGTTCTAATCATTAAACAAGGATTGCTTTTATCTTCTAAATATAACAATGTGTTGGAATATTTTATGTATTCCTGTGTGCATTATGCATTCCTGAATCCTTAAATTTCTCATAAATTCGTGAAAATCCGCCGTCTTGCTACGTCTCAGGTATTACGTATTTACGGAACTACATGGATTTGTCATTTGTTGTCGTGGAACTTTAATTACTTCGTTCAAAACTATTTTTATAATAATATTTTAAAGTACACAATGTCACCGTGAACGTCAAGCACGGGATGTTAAAATCCCAAAGTACTTTGATAACGTCTTTCTCAACCAGAAGAAAGGAATCGCCCATGATTCAAAGTTCGAGAGTTCGCAGAGTTGGGATTTCCATCAAAGCGGGTTGGAATAAATTTCGAGGATATGAAACATCAGACTCCTTTTGCGAGGCGCGAGGGTCACAAAAATCGAATTATCCCCGGGATTCCATGGCGGTGTGGCGCGATCGTATTGCATAATATACCGGGTGGAACGCAATTATCGAGGACATAGCCAGGGATAGATGGTTATTTTAATGCAGCTCGGTTCGTCGTTTTTCATCTAGGCCACTTCTCGCAATCGAATTAAGAACCGAGTCGATAAGGGACCACGCGGCGGAGGGGTGGCGGGGTGACAGCAAGGGAGGGAGACCATGTAATTTAATTCATTTGTAAGGTCGAGCCACCGCGATCGTAAAATTCTCGTATAGTTCATTAATCCCTCTCTACTGGCGGTGCTTCATCGAATTAACCGTCGCCACCATTTTTTCTCATTTTCCACCCTCCGCCGGAGTGAACTTTTGCACGAACAGTGGGGAAAAGACTAATTGTTAACGGTTACTTTAACGTGTATGAACTTAACGAAGGGTGTGCACCTTCGGAAAGTCAATAACCAACACTCCCCCGTTAGCCACTCGATTCGCCGGTACGCTCTATAAATTTAATCTCGCTCGGCGTACTTACCCGAAACACATTCGTCCACTAGCAAGAGGATGAAGCTCCCTAGGTTGTTCCAAGATAAATGTTTAATCGACCACGGCCAAATTCCGTGCGACTAGATTCCGCGCGAAATTCAAACACGCGCTTCTCCTATCGATCGAACGACGGCAGGGAAACCAACCCCCGACGAAACGAGAGTAGCTCGCCCTCTATGAGGGTGGTCTCGCAAGCTCGAACGAAAAATCTACGTTATCGTCAGTACACCGGCGGATCAACCGGTGTTTTGCGTTCTCGTTGCTCTTGCAAATTCGCCGCGCCCGTGACATTCGACGCGCGTTTCGCTGCTTGTTACACAGGGCCGATACAAAAGGGCGTTGCAGTCTACTTCCGACGTTTTGTTCATCGATCTACTCCTTTACTATCGAACTGACAAAGTCTGATCGCGAAAGATGAACAGCATGCGGCGAAGAGCGAACGTTGATCGAAGTTCAATCGATTTCGAGCTTCAATGTACCGATCCATCACCATTTCATAATTTTACGCATATTGCGCTCCTAATCGTGTATTTATTTACTTTCAAGCTCCATCCGACTCGAATGGTGTCACGGGATCGTATATTGTAGATCCCATTTCCGAGCAATTACACCCGATCGTGCAGCCTCCTCCCCCTCGCAAACAACATAACCGTAGCGTTTGAAACAGACCGGTCATCCATTAGCGCGTTTTTCGCGGATGCAAAACCGAGCTGGCCCGGGCTGAAATCACGGGCCGTGCGCTTTTCGCGTGTTTCGACGGGGAATATCGGCGTGCGAGCGCGCGCGCGCGCGCAGGCCGCAGCATAGGGGCGATCATAGCCACTGGCGGTTGTGTATCCGAGAGCCGTAGCCTGGAAAATTAAATTTCCCATGGCGCGCGCGAGAGAGCACAGCACGAGCTCTCGTCGACGCGGGCTGCTAGCAGTTGTCCGATGGACGATGCTGCATTGCAACCCCGGCGGTTTGGCAATCCAACTGCGGTCGGATCGATGTGCATTTCGCCATGAACCACTCCTCCCGCGTCCTTCGCTTCCGGTTCGTCCTCTTCTTCCGCACGCGGCAACAAATAATGCAGCGCCGTCTGGGCATTCCGGCGGCGCGAACGCTAATTGCGCGTACACCGCCCTCTTGATCGTCCCCCCGCTGGTTCGAGATCTGTCGGGGATTATCGCGGCCAGATTAACTCCATGATCTCGCAACGGATAATTCAGTGAGTAATGACGAATCGACGCCGAGACGAGTTTTCGATTGTCGAGTTGGTTTTTTCCTAGGATCTTTCCCAGGATCTTTCGCGCGGCATGAAATATCTCGATTTGGTTCGTAATCTGTAAAACTTTTGAAATCGACGAGTTTGTCAACGGGCGAGCTACAAGTTTGTTAAATTTCACGATTTTGCAAGATAGTCGGACTAATTGTTATTCGCACGATTTGTCTTGCAAATTTTCCCACTGTTGGGAGGATCAGACGGAATTTCGCTGATAAAATTCGTTTGCTCGTGTAAGATGTTAGATTTAGGAAGTTGGTTACTGAACAGGAAAGTGCGCAGTTTCTAACTCACTTTCTCTCCAGTTTACAAAATCAACAATTTCCGTAATAATCGAACTACCGGAAAATCATCGATTAATCCGAAAGGTCGATATATTTCTACCAACATTTCGCTCTAATTAGTCCAATTTTTTTAAACGGCTTCACATTGTTCGATCGTTGGAATTTTTTTAAGCATATCCTGCTAATTGTACAGAAATTCAATTTTTCAAGAGGAGTCGGGTCATTCGATCGGGATTACAAGCGCATCGTCTGTAATCTGCTAATAACTTGTAGAATTTCGCTGCTAATATAAATCCATTTTTTCACGGGCGAACGCAGGTTGTTTGCATATATATATATATATATATATATATATATGTGTGTGTGTGTGTGTGTGTGTGTATATTTTTTAAAATATATTTTAAATATATTTATATATATATATATGTGTGTGTGTGTGTATATTTTTTTAAATATATTTTGGCCGGAAATCCGTGATATCTATTTCGAAAGGGTATTGGCGGTGAACTCTTTTCGAATAAAAACCGCGGCAAACGCAAACGCGTCGGCGGACAGTGCAAACTGTGGCAAACAATTTTAAGTGTTGAACGGAAGTGCGCGTTAATTAAATGACGCGAAAGGTAGTTTAAAACCGCGGAAATTCCACGATCGCCGCTGTAGTAGTACTCCTTCGGAACTTTCCAGTAATTAAACGACACGTAAATTTAATCCCGAAGCAGTTATCAATCTCACGACGTGCAGGTGATGCTCGAGCAGCAATGTTCGAACGTCGGTTCGTGCAAATATCTTGCAGCTAGTTGTAGATTAATTACGATTGCATAATTTAATCGATTGCAGACAAAATGCAAGCCGAACGAAAGTCACGATCAAAAATAGCAATACACGTTCGAAGACTTTAGTCCATTTTTTTTTATTTCAATATAATTTTAAAAAATAGCCAAAAGTGAAGAAAACTTATGTACACACACACACACACACACACACACACAAGTTTTAGTTACGAATTTTTCCCTTTCCCTTTCTTTTTTGAATGTTACGAGCAACATTTTTTTAACAGATTGCGGATTTTGATGCAACTTCATATTTTTATAATTAAATTTTCGTAATTTGAAAAATGATATAAAAAGCTCTTACACTTTGCGTGCTTATCATACTACTTTTCAATCTATAAATGCACGAAAATCCACGATCTAATTATAATCTAATTTTCGTATTTATCTTGCGTTCATTCTCCGTGTTTTCCGTGCCATTACTAAAAATACGAAGAGAACAGAAAAATACGTTCAATCAAATCAAGTCGAATGAAGCAGTAATCAACAACTTATCTTTTTTCCCCTGTGAAAAATGAAAAATTTTATTTGTCGCGTTCATCTCGCGCGTAATCTTCGTTCGAAAGGATCGTACCGTGTCCTTCATTAAGGAAAAAAAAAAAGATAGAGTGGAAATCTACATGTACCGTTCATTAACGTTTTGGATTTTTCTCGCAGCAAAAATGAAATTTCGATTACGTGGGAAATCGCGTTCGTTTCGGTGACCGAATCGAATTCGTTGAATCATAGCCGACCAGCAGTCTGGCCGAGTGCTGTAAACGCGTATTGCAAAAATGACGGTGGAAACGAGTTTTCGAGTGTCGGTCGGAAAGAATATCGCCGAAATGAACGAACCTATTGCGATTCTGTATAATTTTTCCAACTTCCGTGAAAGCTCGATTCACAAGTTTTATCACGTCCACGAATCGCACATGAAAGGATTGCATAATACTTTAGAATTTAAAAAAATATGTGAACGTTTTTTTGCAGGAAATTAATTTAGATATCAGGATAATGAAAAAAAACTTTACTTTTCTTTGCTTGTTGTAATTAACCAGAACGATTAACCACTTTTCGAATTTTTTTGAAACACCAATTAAATGACAAAAATTGTTCTGGCCGTATAATAAATAATAAAATAATAAATAATAAAGAAGACTCATTTCAGAAACCAATATCGTTGTTACAAGGATATACTATTTCATAGTATAGCTGTTCTACAATTTGAGTTTATTTGAATCTAAATTTTTTAAAGGAGTTTAAAGGAAAAATGTAGATACAAATATCATTACACCAAGTGTATAGATGTCAATTATTCTACTAATGGATTTGGCAAAGGAGTTTAATTAAACTGCAGATTTTTATTCGTTTGTGAGAAGTTTCAAACGAAACAGTGCGCAAAATATCCAAAGCGTAACCCGTTTCTGCACATCACAGAAATTGTATTTTTAAAATTCCGTTCACCAAAATTTCGATCGAAATTTATTTTCCGACTGATTAAAAATCTGACTGATGTATCTCTCGTTGTTATTTGTCAAGCAAGCCACCAAAATTTTTATTCGACGATGTATTTTTGAATAAGTTAATATTCATGCACGGCCAGAGCTCATTTATCTTCCTTAAAAAAAAAAAAAAAAAAAAAAAAAAAAAAAAAAAAAAAAAAAAAATCCCACGGAATAAATTTCGATTCGTCTGTACGGTATTTCATAACCTTCGAATTCGAAAAATTCGTACCGCGTCCCCGCTCCATCCATTAAAATCCCCTTTCCGCAAATACAGCTGTAGAAATAAAAAGGGGAAAAAAGCGCCTGCTGTGCGTGTGCTTGAAACACGAAAAGAGAGAGAATGGTCAGTTATTTCGGAAAGGAGGCGAAAAATTGGAAACTCGCTGCACTTCAAATCACCGTTTCAACGTTGACGCGTGCCATTTCGGCCGCATGCGCGATATATTTACAACGAAAGAAACCAAAAAAAAAAAGAGAAAACAAAAATTCGCTTGTTTCGCTCGTTTAGAAATCAGCAGATTTTCGTTGGGGCCGGTGGTTTTCGGTTGCTTTCCAGCTCGTAAAGTCCTCTGCGCCATCGTCCGGCCGGATTATTCCGGTTGATTGGTCGGATCCACCGATTACGCGGAAATAGCCTGGTGAAATTTTATACGAGCTCGGCGAACAACGGCGAACCGCGAATCCCGAGTTCCGAACGGAAGCGATCTCCAACGACTTTGAAAATCTGGATTGAAATTCGAATGTTGTCAATATCGTATGAACGAATCGAGGAGATCAACTTTCAACGAGAGAGAAAAAAAAGAAAACGGTTGACTTTCAAGTATTTCCGGGTATGAACTTCTTACTCGCAGCGATTCGAGTTTCTCGTCGTATGTGCGTGCTCGAAAACGATTCGACAGTGGTTCCCTCGATGTCCAAGTGGTACAAGCATTCGAGTGAGCTTCGAGTCAACTGTACGTATTTCGAGTGGTTTGTAACAAGTGCAATTCAATGTAACGCATCGTATATCGGTACGATTAACACATCTCGAGTATCTTGAATGCTCTCCAGTGTCGAGCGCACTTCCACGTAGGAAGGAATTATCTTTTCTTTTTTTTTTTTCTTTCGTTCTTTCTTTCTTTCTCTCCGTCTCTCTTGGCTGAACTCGCGTTGCCAGTCGCCGAGGTGAGGAAGAGAAAAAGCACAGGAGGGGGGAGGGGGGAGAAATGGGAAAACTGCGAGAAAAAGAGGGGCGGAGACAGTTGGGATATTCTGGCGTTGGCGGAGGCTCGCTGAGACTTCGTCCTCCCCGTCGGCCCACCGTTATTTCCCGGCATTGTTCTTGATTTACGAGCCCTCCGGCGATTCTTCTTTCGGTCGCTAATTAACGAGGGGGCCCGACTGAATTCGCGACTGTAACTCAGGAAAATTTAGCGGTCGTGAGATAACGCCTCTCTCTCTCTCTCTCTCTCTTGCGTGTGTACGAACAAAGGTGCCTAACGGGAGGGAGGCCGGGCATTCTTGCATTCAAATACGATGATAAAGAAATCTTAATTATGCTGCGTCGCGACGTCCGGCCGGGGCCAAGACCAAGCTCGCGCCGCTTCTCTCTTGCGTTCTGTTTTGCATTCTTCGTTCTCAGATAAGCTGGTTGGATGATTGTTCAACAGCATAACGTGACAGTCGTTCGAAATGTGCGTTTCAACGAATGTTCAAAATTCAACTCGCGAAAAAGAGAAAAGGATAAATTGACGCTTGTTCATAATTTTCACACTCCCGGAATCGTCTTGTTCTTTATTTCTCCGAGCGACGTACGAGAAAGTTTGTTGTTTCGTCCAAAAAGTAAAAGGCTCCAAACTTCTGAGCATTTTCGTTTACGCTAATTGAACAGACGGGCAGATTTAGCGATCGTTTGGACTAATTTCAACGGATCGATTGATTGCTGATATATTAAGCACTGTCTTATTCAGACTCATGTTTAAGATAGATTAGTGAACTATTTGGATCTGTTGTTTGTATTTGGACAACGATTTGGATCTGGTTTTAGAGTCTCCTCGAGTAAATTACTAATACATGCTGATTAACAGATACGGACAGATTTATTGACTGTTTATACTAATTACAGCACACTGATTGACAATGTTAAACAAGGGAGATTATACGTTGGTGTTCAAATGATCGAAACTAATCAGGTGAAAATTCTGCGTCTGAAAAAATGGCACTTGTGCCGGAAAAAAGAGCGAGAGAACGTTTTTCGTACAGGTTTGGCTGCGTTGTTGACAAAGAGGTTTAAACGAGTTTATTTGTTAAGAATCTGTATCGGCAAGGGAAAAATGTCTGTATCCAGCGTCGATCTCTTTGTGATCGTTCTGAAATCGTGACAGTAAGAGGGCATAGGTTGACTCGAGGGAAAATTCAAGCTGAAAGAAAAGGGGGAAAGGTATCGACTATCGACAGAAAGTTGGAGAAATATTTTAGCCTGTTTGACGTTCCCCTTTGTGTCTCCTGCAACATACATCCGGAGTGGAATCTTTAGACCAAACAAAAAGTACCTTTTGGGTCAATAGCAGAATCACTGGCGGATACGACGTATCGGTAGCCTGTCAAAAAGTTTCTTATCGGCAAACGAATTACCTTTCTGCGTGCCACGACGATGCATCCGCGTGTTCATAAATATTAAGTTAAGTCACTTACGGAAAATGAGATTAACTCGATGTAGTGTGTCATCAGAACGTTATTCAAACCTTCAAGAATCACAATCTTACGTTGAAAATCTTTGATCAAGACAGATAGAGATTGTACGCGTAATTTTAGATGAATAAAGTATCTATTTATTCCATGTCGTGACGAAAATTTCTCGATTCGATCATCGCTTTCTGGACTATTAATTCTACATTGTACGATTGCATCTAGATTTACATTTCGATAGATTCAAATTAATCTATATTTGGGATAGATTCAGTTTAATCCTTTCAGGTTAATCCTTTGTGATTCTAACAAACGATTTTCGCAAATTCGACGTCGTTGTCTTTCATAAATGCGAAATAAAGAGAGAACGAGTACGAGGTCAATTGTATTTAGGATTTATTCCATCGTCGTGAAATTATCGGGAATCATCGTATTTCACGCGTAATTAGCATCAACACACGGTTGATAATTTCTTCTCGCGGTATTCGAGGCGAATTCATCAGGTTGTTATCAACGATAACAGACACCGTTTCTCATCAAATATCCGGCGTTCGTTTTTCTTTTTTCAGTCGGGAACTCCGTAGAAAATTCGACGTGCTGCGTTACGCCCGACTCTTTACACACAGTGTCCAGTTTCAAGCAGCCAGCGAAAAAGCCGGCGATAACGCACGTCCTGCTTTCTGATTACTTTCGGCTAAGCGCATTACCGGGCGTCGATGAAAAGTGCGCCGCTGTTCCGCGTTTTCCCGCCGCTGATTAAACATTCCATCGCGAAATACAATACAATTAAAAGTTGGTTGCTTAATCCGGAATAATCCACGGGAAATTCGCGGCAGGCGTGCGTGTGTGTGTGTATGTGTGCGCGCGCGAGGGGGCGAAGACAAAATTTTTACCGGGTCTCACGAATTTTTCCGCGCTCGCACGAGAGTCCTGTAGTTAGCTTTGGGTTGGCGACATTCAGATTGTACGGAACATAGATGTAAATTAATAAGATAGAAATTAACGAGTAACCTTCTTTTTTAGACAGAGGAAAGAGTTCGTGAATCGATGGATCACTTACACAGGGTACAGGCGTAGGATAACGGAACATCATAGAAATGTAGAATTTCCATAGAATTTCGAAGTATTATAGTTACACAAGAGCAGGAAATATTCATTAATCGCAACATGTACGTCACTTCTTCACAATTTAATTAAAAAGTTCCTCGAAGAAGTTAGTTGTTTCTAAACCTGGTACCTGGTACAAAACTTGAGGTTAACGGAGTACCAAAGAATTTCCAGCATTCGCATAGGATGAGAATTGGAATAAGTCAATACATTACAGAATTTCACTTTTCATCAACCATAGTACACTTCTTTGCCATGTCATTTCCATCAAATTAAGCAATGCCTCGAAAGACTCGGAGATCTTGGGACGACACACCATGGTACCAATACTCACGAACGACATACGACCTTGTCCTGTCCTCGGAAATTCATCCTACATCCAACATCCATCGAGAGACGTAGGTCGAAGGTACATTAATGCAACGTCGCTCGAGCCTACGCCGCTGCGTTAATTACGCGCGTAAGTTCATTGTCAGGCGCGCGTTGTAGACGGCGTTAATTACCTAAGTGCCAAATTGGATCCACGCGCGACGCCAGAAAAGAGCAGCGTTAATTCTAGCGAAAGCCGATTGGATTAGCGGTCACACCCATTTTCCACGTGGCGCACGCTCTTCCCTGTTCCGCTCCGGCGGCTCGCGGCGGCCTGAACCTGTGTCGAATCGAACGAAGGAAAGGAAAGGAAAGGAACAGCAAGTAGGAGGAAGAGGCTGCATGAAATTAACGGGCTAAAAGTTCTTGCTCCTTCGTCCGAGAAATGGCCGACCTATACTATTGCCATCACCGTTCTCCTTCGCTTTTCTCTATTTTTCCCTTATTTCTTCCCACGCGCTGTCATTTTCCCCTCTTGCTCTCTCTCTCTCTCCTTTCTATCGCCTCTTTTTCATCTTTTTCACTCTCTTCCTTCTCCCTTGCCAATCGCCTCGTCTCTTTCTTCCATACTTATTCACCTTTTTCCAGGCAGTCATGGCTCTCTCTCTCCTTCTCTCTCTTTCTCTATTTCTTTCCTTCACCGTAATTCTCACACCCCAGGCTTTTTCTAACTTGCCGTCGTGCTCTCCGTCTTGCTCTCTCGAGGTTCGCGTCTATCTTCGCCCATTGCATTTAACCCCTTCTGTTACCTCTTCACCTCATCCCTTGTACCCTCAAGCTTTCGTTCCCTCGTTGCCTCTCTCTCAACCTTGATAGGGTCCTTTACTTCTCTCTTTCTCTCTCTCTCTCTGTAGTTACTCTGCAGACGTCTCTTCCTGTCATTTTCTCCTTCTTTCTCCCACCGTTCTAAATGTATATCCTCCTGTCTTTTCAGAGACGGGAAGAAGGGAGATCTGTGTTTTCTTGCTTCGTCCAATCTTCTGACACGGGACAGTGGCAGAAATTTTCCCCACATCGAGACTCATTCTTCGTTGTGTACCGTCTCTCGTCAGCCCTTCCGTTCTTCTCTTTCGGGCTCTTCATCCGGTGAGTAATTTATTTCGATCCAATTTTCAGTCACTTGCACTTTCATTTCCATTTTTGTCATCTTGTATTTTACTTTATCCGTGGTTCGTGGTTTTCTCGCTGTTTCTCTGCTACGGCGTACCTTTTTGATCGTTTTGAATCTGGAAAGGAGTCGAATAAATGTGAATGACTGTTGAAAAACATGTTCGGAAGATTTGTTGGTCTCAAGTCAGATGAACTTGGATTTATTCGCCTGTAACACCTTGGAAGAATTTTTTCATATCTATTATGTTTCAAAATTTCACCGATACTGTAATGATTATATTGACAGAATTTAATACTAATCCGAAAATGTAATGAATATACGCAGGAGTGGCCATCTTAGGCTACCTGATCAAATAAAAATGTTGAGATGATTTAAGAAAAACATGATTTAATATATACACATTAATTTATTTGTGATTATTTAATATATACACTTTTCTCTACGAAATATGTACTTGTGTTAAATATCTTTTCCAGCTCCTATATACTCGACCAATATAATCACAACACTCGTGTCTTGCTATAGTACAAATAAAATTTCGAAATATTTTGCACAACATACGAAAAGACACGTTTGTGGGACGTCTCCGTGTTCAAATATTTTTGGATATATACATTCAAATACAAATATCTATGAAACTCTGTGATTTTTGACACCTAGCTAACAGACACTCTAAATTCAATCTCTATAAAAAATAAATAGCAATTATTCCGATCGCAGTGAAACCCTCTAACATTCTCACAAAATATTATATAAATATCACGTGATTATCATTCTGATCCACAGTATTGATTCAGTGATCAACGTTACACATTCTGAAAAGCGCTCGCGAGTTAATGTCAATAAACGTCGATGGTGGGGGAAGGGCGAGAGGAAAAAAGCACAACTGGTGTTTCACGTGTTTCGATGGCTCGTCGCGCGCGTAACACGACAGTTCTCACCGGTGAAAAACAGATCACGCCTGTAACCAGGGGAAAAACGAGGGAATCGTCGCCGAAATGACCAATAAGAGTCGATGTTTTCAATTACTATCGTCGAAAATTGTTAGCCGTATCGTGGCCAGGATAATATCGACCCTGTCACATGGCTCCGTTCACAACAAAGCTCGTGAGCTCGACGCAATATGTTGAAAAGCGCCGAGTTTTCGAATGCATCGAATTGTCGCGACATAATCGCATTTCCGCCACGTGAAGAGGGATTATGTATTCGTGTAGATTTCACGTGTTTTCGTGTGAAATTCAACAGTAAATGTCCAAGAAATTGCTTACACTTCAATTCTGACGAGTGGAGTTTTTCGAGTAACTCGGTCGGATTAAAAGTCAATCGCGAATACCTGCGAGTAGTAACCGCGAGTTATGTGAAGATTTTTTGTGTGATATTAAGATAATTTGTACACAATTTCACAATTTCACATACTCTGCGACTGTGTAATTTTTGAAGGAAATTATTACATTTTCGTTCGGGCTTTAGATGTTAGAACGTTCTCCAGTGAGAGTCGAATTATTTTTATGTTAAAAACTCAAATACGATAAAAACACACGTGTGCACAAGCTTCAGAACGATGGACTAAAAAATTAGCGAATCTACGTATTTACAGAGGACAACAGAATAAAACAACACATATACCGCTGATTAAATGAACTGCTC
Organism: Tetragonula carbonaria; assembly: GCA_032399595.1. Lineage (NCBI taxonomy): Eukaryota > Metazoa > Arthropoda > Insecta > Hymenoptera > Apidae > Tetragonula > Tetragonula carbonaria. The sequence continues at coordinate 7,669,569 of JAUCRC010000013.1, forward strand.
AAAAACCAGACCGATCAATTTCATAAATTGAAAATTACAATGGCTGCAGAAATATTTGCACACGGCCCATATTTTCCAATGTAGCAATTCTACATTTCATCTCCGTAATATCAAATTTTTGTAGTTGTGCGAAAGGACGATACGAAATTTAATACATAAACGCAATTAAATGCTGCAGTGTATAAATGACTGCAATAATATGGAAATATTTTTTACAGCCATTGTGTAAAGAAAAGTGATGATGTTGTAAACACTGTTTTTTCTTTCTTTTTGATTTATTTATCTTAAAATTCCGTTGCTTGTAGTTTAGTTTCTTTTACGAATAAAGTTCCGGATGAATCTGCAACAAGTCACTCGAATATTAATTATCAATTGGCGCAATAGAACTGAGAAAGTAATAAAAAGTAAAGTTGATCAGTTTGAGAAATAAATCAAATAGCTTTTATCTAAGAGTACAGATATTGCTGATGCTTCTTCAAAGGAACAAATTATAATTATACTTTGCAATATAATGGAATCAAATACAGGATCCATGGTGGAATATTCTACTACAAAACGTATTTTGTAGTCGTTAAAGATAATAGTTCACTCTGCAGCGACGTTTAATGAGAAACGTGGTCCGATTTAGGAACGTTCAACAGTTTCGAGGAAAAATCAGGGCTGCCGTAATTTCGTAGCTTTCAGTCACGAAGCAGATCCCTGTTGCGCGTGGAAAACTTCTCCAGCTCGGCGTGAATATATCGGCGAGGACTCGGGCCACGGTATAAATCACTGCTAAAGAATGGGCACGTCAAAGTTGCTTGGAACTTACTTCGGCCGCGTTATCGAATAATAACGATCTATTACTTCCTCCGAGGAATCGGAGAAATTCTAAAACGAGACTAATTGTACGCATTAAAGCGAAAACTTTCCGGAAATTCGCTTGGCCGAAGTGCAACGCGACGAAAGATTAAGCGATCAATTATGTAACGCTGTTGCGCGAAAGCTCGAATTTTTTCGAGTATCAAAAATTAACGCTACTCGTAAAATTCCGTACTAATTCATGCGACACGAAGATGAAAAAAAAAATTATTTCTGACACACGCTGGCTTTGATGCGTGCTCGAAGCTCTGAACAAGTTTGCTGCAACGATAACGAAATACTCGAACGTGTGTCATTTTTATTAATAATTTATTTTTTGTTTGATTATACAAATATAGAAATTCGTGCTAAACTATTTAAATTCTATTTCATATTTTACATTCTCTCTGATAGAAAATTGGTTATAAAACTCAAGATTAGAAATTGCAAAGTTAAGTGATACAGTCTTAAATTAATTAACGGTCTTCGATTGATAGTTAATTCAGATGAACCTTTAGCTGTTCTTTTATTTAATTAATCTATAAAACGACAATTAGAAAGTATACAACCAAGAGTTAGTAAAATAAAATTTAACTAATAAGTTATTTAATGATTTTATAAAAAAAACTTAGTGCTTTTTTATTATATTACACGCAAAAACTGCGTGTAATAGAATCGCAACGAGTTTGTATCTATTTTTTTTTATGATGCTTTTTGTTTCAATTCTCATCAAAGATGCCGTTATGTTTCGTTGGTCAATCAGCTTGTTACCCTGATTTATGGGTCGATTCCCTGAGGGCACCGAGCCATAACGTAATCGCGACTTGCGATGTTCGACTTGAATTTATCTCCCTACGGAATGTCCATTCGATTCTCCGGATACCGTGTGAATATTTCACGCTGGCTCGTTGCACCATGAAACTTGTATACACCGTTGCTTCATCCTTGATTACATGGACGTTGACACGAAAGGCATCAGCTAAATTGACCCACTAAAGATCCTCTTTACGCGCTTGAAATCCTGCCCGGGGATATTATATACGCGTGTTATCGATAGATTTTGTTACAGTTTGCTGGGTTAAACTAGAGAGAATCTAGCAACTCGCTATTCACGAGAGATACTTGCTTTATCAATCGTAGAGTAATTTCCATTTTTAGACTAAATCGTAGTAGTAGTCGATGAAGATTTTTTTAAAATAATTACAGCCCCGGAAGATTAATTTGATCAATTTATCGGCCTAATCAAGTATCATTTCTACCTCGATGAACGTTGAAATAAATTTTCATCGCGTACGGTTGAAGCGGATGAATCAACGAAAACGAATAAACATGATTGTATTGCGAGTGTTTTTTACTGAATTGTGTTGAGGAAAACTATCAGGAATAAGTATGAAATTTCTTGACATCATAAACAGTTTTGCCATAATTTTACTACACGCAGCAAACGTTTCACTTTTAAATATATATATATAGAATTGAGTTTTGTCACCGAGACCTTTCTTGCATCCAACGGTACAGCTGCAAATAATAATTAAACCGTGAAGGTTTAGATGCTTGTTGGGTTGAAATGCAGCAACGTGAATAGAGAGACTCGTTCCATTGTAACGGTAGAACGTTGCGCGTGTCGGTTAAATAATTAACCATGTGTAATTCATTTTGCTCTAAGTCTATGGTCGCGTTATTTTCAATTATTTATAATAATTATTTGTCAATTTTAACAGGAAACATTTCTCTCTCTCTCTCTTGCAATCGAGATTCATTCGCTGAAACCGTACACAGCGTTGCACATGTCGTTTGAATAATTAAGCATATGTAATTCATTCCGGCGCGCGTTTGCGGCTGCATTATTCGCTGCTTGTTTTCGCGCGCGTGCGAACGCGCCAGCCAGCGAGGAATATAACGCGGGAAAAATTTGTATCCTTGGTATTTATGCGAACCGATGCGAACGAAAGCGGCACGCGAAACAGACACGCGTTGCTTCAGTAAATTAAAATCGCTGGACGAAGCGCGATATTAAGCGTATCTAATTGCGATCGATGGGGTTTCTCCGGCGTGAGAATTCCATCGATCTCGGAGAGAACTTCACAAAACGCACGGTGTTTAATTTCCACGGAATCGCGGAAGGATAGACGGCAACGCGTTCTCGGCGATCATCGCTCATCGAGCGCGTTAATTAACTCGTGCGAGAGAGGTGCTCGTATTAAATATAATTCGTCCTACGACGCGGGACTCGAAGTTAATCGAACGATAGCACGTCGAGAGATTAACCCGATCACCGTCGTCTCTCTTTCTCTCTGTCTCTCGGTGGGGAGACCAGGCGTGAACGAATATTACCGTGGAAATTATGCAAAATAATGGAAAGGTACACGAAGGGGGTGAAGTTCTCGTCTAGTCCGTCGGACTAATTTCGATTCGTGCTACTTGCTCGACAAAGCGAGTCCCCTTTGAGGAACATTGAAAAAAAAAAGAAAGAAAGAAAGAAGAAAAGAAAGGAAAAAGAAGAAGAATAAGAAGGAAGAAAGAGGAGACGAGGAAATTCCTTTCACACTTATTCCCTCGTCTTTTCATAGACTGCAGCTATTCACTAAAAGGCGCCTTCGCCTTTCGTTCTTCGAATTCCAGGCAAAAAGGTACATGAAAAACACCAGCCCGCCCTTTCAGGCTTCTCAACATTATTAAAAAACTGATTTCATGACGACGACGACGACGACGACGACGATGGCGACGACGGTGGTTACGAGGCAGCAAACGGCCGCTACTCGAGATGACGAGACAGCCGCATTATCTCGCGGCACGAACGTAAACATTGACACGAATTTTTGCAAGCTTCCACCACCGGCATGGAACGACGTTGCCGTGGAATATGATGGTGAGCGTGAACGACGTGGCGACGCAAGGCGTACCGCGCGGAGGCTGCGGTACGTAAGTAACTCGGTTATGAGCCATCCATTACGTTGTTCAACTCCGCTGGCAATGCTCTTACTCCTGGCTGGGCCGGCCAAGACCCTCGCCTCCGCCGCAACCCTCTCCCTGCTCCCGCGCCGCGGCAACTCGGTGAAGCCCTGAGTGCACCGGCGTTGAAGGTCCCACATACACTGTTTGCAGAGTTACCCTTCAACGGCGTCAAAGCAACCCCTTCACGTGCCGGCACGATGCCCACGTGCAACGGTGTCGCGAACAACCCGGAGAAACACCGCGACGTTCCCTTTGCTCTTTAACTGCGGCGACCGAGGAACAACACGGTTTATCGTAACAAGATTAAGAGAAGCAGTTTTAAGACGTTAACGGAGCTGTTTGAATTTTTGAAGTGAAAACTTCTTTAGGCGCGTTGAGCGATTTTTGGTAGGGGAAAATCTTATGAGTTCGCGTCACCGACATGCAATGACGTAATGCGCTTGGCCAGCAGTGAAAGCATGTGTGCATACCATTAATTGAATTTTTGAATGAAGCATTAGGTTTGACTATGTCCAGTGATCGAAAACTCAGTACTACAAAATATAAAACGACGAACGATGCGGTTTTTACACGATATTTACATAAATTCCAATCAAACAATTTTGTTTCTTACTTCAGTTACCATAAGCCTATTGTATCCTTCTTAGAACATAATGAAATGAGTATTGTTGAAATTAATGATGATAATGATGCAAACAATGAAAATAATGTTGAAAATTAAGTTCATTGAAATTTATGTAAATACAAATATTATGTATAAATAATATAACTGTATATTAATTATTATTTCAATTAAGTTGTATTTTGTACTGGGCTTGCGCAGCCCATCATATGTTTTGACTAATAAATAAACCATATAAAAATGTATATAATTGTTGCTCGGAGTGCCGATAGATGTGAAAACCAGACTAATGTTAATAATTTTAATTTACAAATTATGAAATTTTAATTTTTGAAACTACAATTAATTTGAAAATTCAAAAAAAAAACCACTGTTATTTCATAGTTTTAAGTTTTCACTTCTGTCGACTGTCCCCATGACTGTTTTCTTTTTTTTTTCTCTCGGTTATTTTTGCGGGGAAGATGATCTGGCCTGCTGTTATTAGACGTTATTATTCATCGAAAAATCTAGCAAGCGAATCTATTGTACACAGTGCAAGTTATCAGAAGAATTTTCTAACGGCGTTTGTCTGACCGTATAACGTCTAATTGCACTGAATTTGTATAAAGTAGTATTGGTCAACGGATTGTTAGCCACGTCAGTCCAGGTACACGCGGCGTTCCATTTCCACGTGTTTCCAGAAGTTTCCACGTGTGATAAGTAGCGTGTCCAATAATTCGTGGACCGCGCTTGTCTGACCAACCGCGCTATCTAATTTTAATTGGAAATTTCATTAAAGTAATAATGCAATCCCAATGAATCCCGAGTTGTGGAAACGTTGAATAATTTGTCAGTTTCGGTGCCAAACGATTTCCGTACCAAATTCCGAAGCTACTCCCGAGTGAAAGGAGATTCAGCTCGTCACGCTCGCTCCGTTCTCTTACTCAATTTTAATTAACGTCGACGATCCGACAAACCGGAATCCGTCGTCCTTTTGGCGACGCTCGGTTCGCTCGCGAGCAAAATACCGGCGTTCCAGCGGTCGAGGTCAGCGATAACTCGGCCGGGAGACATCAGCGTGAAAATAAATCCGGCGCAGCGTGAAACTCCTCGTCAAGTTTATTATATTTTTCCCTGGAAGTGTCGTTGTGTCGCGTGACGACCGTGATTGTCTTGCCGTGCAAGCGCGCGAAGAGCGACACGGAGCGGAGCAGAGGACGAGAATCGGCTCGTGACAGGAATGGAAGGTACTTACCAATCTAATTCGTCAGAGAGCCAATCCGCCAAGCAAGGTAACGGCAATCTCCAAGTGGAAGCCCCTTCAGTCACTGACTGCATTGAAACGCGTTTTCTGACCAAAGCGATCGGAACGAAGTCTGCGGAAATCGTGAGCGGAAAACTCGCTTCCTTCCTTCGGTCACGGATTCTCCTCTCTTCCGGCAATCGTCTAATCTATCCTCTATCTCTCTCTATCTCCCCCTATCGCGCGTATTTTCAAAGCGGGCCTTCGAACATCGATTCGCCGCGGGAGAACGGGCGAAAGACGAACGAGAGAAATAAGTCAAAGGGAAAAAACATCAAAGCGTGGCTGTTCCCAGCCACGGGTCTATAAGCTCGACACACGGCGTTTGCTCGCACCATGTAATTTCACGCGGTGCGTGCGGGGTCATACGGGCTAACACAAAGCTCTCCATCCCGCCAGGGACTCGCTTCGCCACGGCGCGCTTCGGTTATTCGCGAATCTGGGCCACCGAAGTCTTGCTCGCGATGAAATAGAAAGACTTCCTGCTGTTTGTGCTTGTCGCGAAAATTAAGATTCCTTCACGAGTATGGCGAACGTAGTACGATCGACAAGAGAGTGGATTTCACACGCGAAAAAGAATGCGGGGAATTTGATGGCAGGACGCCTTTCTGAGAAAATTGAGTTTGTAAATGTGGACGCAGGTGTACGTGAATTCTGCTAGATTGAATTCCGAATTTTTTTAGATTGGGTAGCAATGAATAATTAGGAAAATGATGGGGAAATGGGCCAACACGACCGATTAAATTTTATTTTATTTAAAATTAGGAACTCGAAATTATTATACCACATATCGAAATATCACGTGTATTCAGTACCAAGGAAACTTTTAATATCGTAATTAGAATATTAATTGAATTTTCTCATACCGCATAAATTTATTCAAGAAAAATGAAATCACGTGGAAATTGTTTTGATTGAATACGTGATGCTGTTATAGCATCACAAAAGACTTTAAAAATATCCAACATTTTTTTCCTAGCACGATAATTGTTCAGACACACACGCACCGAGTCGATCTTTCAAATTCTATTTTCACATTCGGAATCACTCTTCTACTTATCGATTGCATCACGATTACTGTGATACTCTGTAGACAGATATACAGATTTACTTCTACCTTGAGGATTTCTTTCTTGCACGATTGCTCGACGATTTACATCATCCACCGGTATATTGGCTCGAGTGAAACTTGATAACCACGCTAGTTACGAGGTAACATTTTCTCGTTTGAGATCCACCTAACACGGTAATCGCGTCTGTCTCCCCAAAGAATTCTCTACTTTCCCTTCGTCTGTGAGACTCGTGGATAAAGCGAGCACCGTGGAATAGAGTTTCTCGGCTCGGTATGCATCGCTGGAATTGCCTCATTTGTATCGTCAAGACCTCGCGATCCACGTCTCGAGACTAAACAAATTGCATTACATTCACCTGGCTGAGCAAGCCCACCGGCTACGACATCTTCGGCTCGGGGGATCAGACGATTTTCTCTATGGGAATTCTTGTATGGCCACTCTTATGATTCCGAGTCCGAGCGCTGACCCGTTCCACTATCCGTCCCTTTCTTTTCCGCCTCGATGCTGTCCAACTTGCTCTCCCCGCCAGCTTTCACCACCTCTTCGCACATGAATGTTGCACGCGAGCAACGCAAAAGGGAAGAGGTCCTTGGATTTCCAGTGGCTCACTCGGTTCATTGAATTTTAACAGAGCAATATAAATTCGATTTTATTGAAATTCATTGTAATTCCAGCGATAGAAAACGATCGAAGTATGTAACAATAGATTTGTGACGACGCGGACGTAGCTTCTTTTGGTGTGTCGAGATAGATGGATTTGTTAAATTCTTATCAAATAGAACAAGATCATCAGAGTATCAGACAAAATTTATTTACAAAATTTATTCACAAAGTTTCTACAACAGCTTTCTATGAAAAATTCGATCGTTATAAATACTGTTCCATTCTCTTGAAGTTACGTTCGTCGAGAAATATAAATTTGTATAAGCATTCTCGACAGAACGATTTAACCTTCTCGCGATTAATATATAATAAATTACGTTCGAATCGTTATAATCGCCTTTGTGTCGCGATCTCGTCGCAGAAGTGACACATCCGAGCTGGCCGACACACGGGGCTATATTACGCAAATGCAATTCCATTCTAACAGTAATCCGTATGTACCGGAATGGCCTGGTATTATATACTATAGGCCAGGAATCGGGGAGCAACCTAGTCTTCGTGACACACATTCATATGATAACCATGCCATTAGTGTGACTGTATTAACATTAATTCGCCAGGTCCGCGGTCTACCGGGTATCAAACGTTAAACACCTATTAGCATCCATTTTGAAATGTCGTCGATATCGTTGAAATATTCTAATTTCGTCTTGCCGTTACGGTTAAGAGGATTCCATTCCGGGTCCTCTTGGTCCGTAATGGAGGTTACGCTTTTCAGGGATCACCGTAACACGTGCATAAAATCAGCCGAACCTAAAAGGCGTCTGAAATATTCAAGGCGCATGCAGCATATCGCCGAACGAATCTAACCTGGCCATCGAAAGTTTTTGGCTATTATTGAAACTTTCGCGATAAATCCTCCCCTGTGAAAGGTTCGCTCTATTTTCTTTCTTTCTTTTTTTTTTGTGCTTTGGCGTTACATGATAACTCACTGTCTCTGATCGCCTGCCAGCAAAAAATTGAGAGAGGAACAAATTTCGCTTCCCTATGGCTTTTTCCAACTTGCAAAAAAAATTGTTCGTGCGATATTACGACCATCCATTGAATCTAATATTATTTTACCTATGTTTGTTTAGCTGAGAGCTCGCGAGTATTCGAAATCGATTTTCCATTCAAGACAGATTGTTCTGGAATTGCTCTTGGCTTTTAATAGCAACTGACGTAGCGCAGGCAGTGTCCCCAGTTTGACTTCCTGAATTTTCGTTATATCACGGGATTTTGCATACTCAGGGAATTGTTTCAGCAATGACCGTTGTATTTTTTTTTTTTGATATTTTCTGAAAATTCCCATTCTCGCTCGAATTCTTTGTAAATGTATAAACGTCTGTGACCGTCTCTAGTCGTAAATTTTCTTTCTCGTTCCCTTCATTTTGTTCTGTCCAATGCGGGACACTCGCCGGCCATTTCGAGCGGTGGCTGATCAATTTTCAATCGGTCGGCCGGAAGCGACAAACAACTTCCTGTTTTAAGCCGTAACAGCTCGAACACTGGCTTAACGGCTATAGACATCACGAAAGGCGTAAACGGGGGAGGCTCGCCGAGCCAGGAGCTAGCTACCAAGGTTTGCACGGCTTATACTAAACGTTAATTTGCATCACATCTGTATGCACCATCGTGCATATCCCTGGCTTACGCGGAGTACTCCGGTCTTAATACTTCGTTAATCGTCGCCTATATCTCAGCATACACGCCACTCCCGGCTGATTCCGCTATCGGTTTACGCTAGCGACGTGTGAAATTCATTAAACGCCGATTGATTCGCGATCCGTAAATTATCGTTCGTACTCTGAAACGATCACCGACGAGGTGTTGCTGACACAAGATAAGAGCAAGGATAGGAGAGTTCATCGTTTCGTGGACAAGACCAAAGGCTGGGATCCAAAGATCTGAAGAGAGCAAATCTTTGAATCGTCGACTTGTAAATATCAGCGATACAATTTATATCGAAATTTATTCGAGTTGTAAAATAATTTTTCATCCGAGAAAAGATTTAACAGGAACGAGAGTTTTCTTCTGTCTGTATATATAATCGCTCTCTCAGGAATAGATCACGTTTTCGTTACAATTATTCCACATGTTGAATTGTTTTAATGCATTCGTCGAAATCAGCGTAAAATTTAAAGACACACATTTTGCCATCTAACAAAATACATATCACTCGAGATCGTTGAAAGGAACGCGTGCCAACGGCAAACAAATAAATCTCGTCGCGGACAAACGTGGCGCACTTCGAAATTCACGGTGCTTCGAGAAATCAATCGAGGAGTCGCGGCGCCCGCCACACGTTCTCTCGGAATCGTTCCCCGAAAGTTAGGAACTGTACCAAGTGCCTGTTCCTAAGCGCAACTTCGCTGCTGGAATTGGACTTTGTCGGCGCTCGACACGCGAAAGAATTAAACTCCTTAGCACGCGACAAACGAGATCAGTATTTACTCGGGAGCAGGAGGCGCGCGCCGGAAGATTGTAAGTTTGAAATTTACTGGTAACTAGATGCGCCTGCTTTGAGCCGAGTTCTTCAAGCGTGAGGACCCCATTAAAGGCGCGCAACTTCAGAAAGAAATATGCAAATCGGTGGCGGCGCGTTAAAGTATTTAAAAGTTCCATTAAGAATTCGGCTCTTCCTCGTGGATTCATGTCCCCATGGGATGTACACGCCCGTTTCCTGCGTTTTCTTGTTATTCTCTCTTCTGTCGTGTCGGGAGTCGGGACTCCTTTTGTCGGGACAAATTGATCTCGCAGATAGAACCCGTTGAACAGCTCGAGACGTTTCTGCGAACGGCGCCAGTTGATCTAATCGAAAGTTCACCGTGTATCATTTTCCGCCGAGTCGAACATTTCTGGGCGAAAAAGTTTGCGACGAGGGCAGTCTGCGTCGCTTATGGTAAACTTTAAACGAGTAGTCGGCTCCACGGAGTCGTCGATTCGCCGATACTCGGCAATTGGTAACCTTTTGTAAAGTGAAATTAGGAAAAAATCGAGTGCCTTTTCTTTTAGAAAGCAATCAAGTAGTATTGGTCAATGATTCATTAACCTCTTCTATCGAAATATGTATGTAGTGCTCAGTTTTACCTTAGATATTATCGTAAATTCTATGTAGTGTTTATCGATCATCCGTCTGAGTTTTTGTGATGTAATTCGATACGAATTCTATGTAGATCCTAAGTAGTATAGATCAATAATTCGCTACTGTTTCTCTTTAGCTATACATCGTTCAAGTTTATTTACATATTATCGTAAATTGGGAGTAAGATTTATCAACTGAATCTGTCTGATTACGCATGATGTAATTTTATGAAGTTTATATTGATCGTAAGTGGTATAGATCAATAATTTGCCATTCTTTCCTTTCCAATTGTACATATAAATTATCTCAAATTTCGACAATTTCCCAAATTAATTCGTAGACTCTGTCTGATTGCGAATGATCTAATTCTACGTAATATCGATTAATAATTTTCTACACGTCTTATTCTAAGTTCAAATCTATTTAAAAATTTCTAAGTAATAGTACATCAATCACGGGTGTTTGACTTCATGTTGCCTATTTCTACTTAGAAATTGCCACAAATAATTCGCCTGTTACCTCGTCCATTAAGCGCAAGTAGCATTGGCTAACCTGTCAGACTACATATCGTTTGACATTCCATTTTGAAACGTAAAGATTTACGTCTGCCTTAAAATTATCCATTTCCATCGAGAAATCTCCTCACGTCCAATAATTCTTTAACTACGATTGTCCGACCACACACGGTGTAATTCCACTTTGAATCTTTTCCCAATACGTTTCTACATGCCTCCGTAATTTTTTTTATTACGTCAGAACAACAATTGAAAATCTTCCCACGGATCGAGACGTTCTTAAATATATTTGTCGCAGAAGCTTGGCACTTTTTCACAAAAAAAAAGAAAAAAAAAAGAAACAATACAGTTCGAACGTGCAGTGACGAATACACACAGAACGACTGACGAACCGCAGCAAGTTGAACTTGCTCAAAGACTCGATTTTCCGCGCGCTTCGCGGTTCGTACTTGAAAGTGTGACACGGTGATCGGCCGATGGTTCGATCGGCAATCGGTGTTGGCAAACCGCGCTGCTCTTTCAGCCGCGCATCCACGGTTCTTCGTCCCTCCTCCCCTGTCGTGGTTGTCGTCGATCGTTTATTTCCTACTCCCCCCTCTACAGTCTGTCCGAAAAGTGCACTGAGACGGAAGCGGGCGCGCGGGTGGTATTGATGCCGGTAGATCAAAGCCCGCATCCTACCGCGAAACTCTCAAGAGGTAGAGAGAACGGTTGTGTACGAGCCACCGACTGCCTACGTTAGAACCTATCAAACTGCTATCCCATCCGAGAGGGGGAACGCGGCTATGTCACGCTTCAACGGCCCTTTTGCAATATGTTTTTTCTCTCTCTCTCTCTCTCTTTCTCGGCTCCTCTGTCAAAATTATCGGAGATCCGATGCGAATTGAAGGCACAAGTATGTGGAGCGTAGGGTTCGATCGTCGAATTGGAACTGGCCGATTTTTATTATTTTCGTTAAGTTTCTGTTAAGTCGCGCGAATGTACTTCAAATGTACACACGCGAATTAGTTACAGGAAACGTTGCAACTGTTATAGCATCAACAGATCTTTCGACGTTTACGATCATTTTCTTTCTTACATTTAAATGCCAATCCATCGTCTGCAACTATGAAAGATATGTATATATATATTCGATTCTTTAATGTGAAAAATTTCTAACGCATGTATTTTTTTGTATCTCGAAAATCAGAATTCAAAGTCAAGCCGGTTCAAGGGAATGATTCAGCTAATTCAGCGAAGGATTTTCACGGGAGAGTTGTTGCGACAGTGTTAGCCCAGATAGGTCTGTCGATCAATGTTGCACGAGCACGTCTGGATTATAATTCAATGAATGTAATAGATCGGCAGTCTTGTCGTTAATTAATCGTATTCGCTGAAGTTGCTCTCTGACGCTAGAACCATTCGGGCTAATAATTTGCGAGTTAAATTATTATAAACGCAATCAAACTGGGGACATCTGGTCGAGCCTTTGTAGCGTCCGTGTGCAAATATTTCTGCTCGTTTCACTTGATACTTCGCGAAGCATCGTGAAGAAGAACGATTCGGGAATTCGTTTGTTTTCGTAAAGGTAAAACGGGAGAGGCGATGCAAATAGATTGATCTTAAGCTAAAGTCGAAGTTTTCTGGACAAACCAATTAAGAAAGTTGAGTTAAGTCAAGTTGGTTGGGCCACTTTATGGCTGCTTTGGTTTTTGGATTGAGCGTGGCCCGAGTATATATCTTAACTTCCTCTCCGAGCTCATAAAAAATTCATGGTTGACTTTGCTTAAGTTGCGAAGGATTGATTATCCTCTTTAAAGTTAACGGCCGATTCGAGATCACGTTTAATATGAAATCACTGTGCACGGTTAATGAGTTGTTCATTTGTTTTACTTTTTACAAGTTTACTTTTTAAGAAAAGTACTGTAGCTGTTTTTTTGTTAAATAAATTTATTGATACAACGTTGTCGTTGATGTAGGATATCGGATTGATGTGAGATTGTGTCAGGCAATTGAAAGAAGCTAGAAGACAGATGTTTATTGTATACTAGTTTTTCATTAAATATATGTTGGTAATGCTTTGCAATTTAATTTCAAATTTTGACGGTATAATCACGTTGCTCGTCTGAAATTTTGTCCCAGTGCACGGTGTAATCGTAGTTTCAATTAACATAACTAATATAATTGAAATACAAAAGAATGATTGAAATACAAAAGAATATACAATATTAAACTCTCGCTGAAAAGTAAAGTAACTTCTCCAAGTGAATAAATATTTCGTTGATAATATTATTTTATCATGGTATTGATCATGTTTATATTTTTAAAAAAATTATGATCATAACGTTCTCGTCTTTCGAAAAAAAATTTGTTCCGTTGAAAAAGCGAAGAGTTTTGACTCGCATTGTATACGCGTACATACGTATATGTATATAAATACAAAAAAATATACACTAAAAAACTAAATTGAGTTTGGCCGCAAAAAATTGCTCGTCAAAACACCGCACGGTGTTAATAAAATTTCAGAATATTTCGCATAGCGCGCGTAATATACGCACAAAACGTGTCCCTGTAATAAATATCTCCGCTTCCATAAACCACCAGTGTACAAATTTTTGCCCGTCGAAACACACCGACAACCGAGTGGAAATCTCGTGCAAGATCGGACAGATAATTTCGACGATGCAAAGCGACCAATTTCCAGCGTTAAACGGTGGAAATCACGGAGTGCGTTACAGCGAAACGCGCGAAACAGAGTGTCAAGCAGCCGCGTAACTTGTTCGTTTACAGAGCAACAGCCAGAGCAACCGGTTAGACGAATTTCGCTGTTTGATCGCTGATAATTTCGCGGGATCCATAATGTCTCCGAAACGTTTCGATCGATTTGGCCGGATGCAAATCGATGGCGGCGAGCATCATGTGCCTCGGCTTGAATTCTATTCAGATAAATCCGTAGATATTCAGGCAGTATCGACATGCTTGCTCTCGAATACTGCAGCCAATTAACCAAAATTAGTCAGAATGTTTTATGGATGCGCGGTATAAACGGACGTTCAGCTTGGCTATTTTTGCTTTATAACGTTAATGGCGTTCGTCAAGCGTGCCCCACTAATAAAATGGAACCTCGAGGCATCAAATTTTTAATCGCTCCGGTATACCCACTGGAAGTTCGATCGTGCCAGTCGATTCGATTTGATCATCGGAGTAATTAAAAAAATTGTCGAGTGATTATCCAATCGTTTGCCATGTTTTATCGCCAAATATATACGATGGTACAGCGAGAATTTATTTGTTTGACCAATTTCTATTTTATTGCGAGCACTCTAAGTGACAAAAGTACTCGTACCCTCGTTTCAATTGTCGACCTCGAACGATTAATATAGAGTTCCACGATAGAAGTTTCAAGATTCCTCTCAAAGATATGATAGTCAGACAACGAAGAAATTTCATTCATCCTTTTGAATATTATAATCAGCATTTTATTTTGGTTATCTTGTTTTAGTTACAGTGACTTATTTCAACTTACCTACATATCATAACGCAATACCAATTCTGTTTTCCTTCCTCGCACGCTGTTTTCTATGTAATTTTGTATCATACAGCTTGTCCCGTACCATAATAAACAAATGAAAATTACAACGAATACCACCGCGAATAATACCGTTCGTATATTCAAAGGCACTTGGCTTGAACGCAACGCTCGAAACGCAAACTTCATTCAAGAACATTCGGGAATTCGGTTCCTTTGATGGAAGCTTTTACGAACCTTAAACGTGCAGCGGACTTTCGATAGATCAATCGGAATATTCAGCGTGGCTCACTGCCAAGCGAGTAGCTAGCACGGGGAAAAAAAGATCCGCGGATGAGCTCGCGCGTGCATGCGCATCATTATTTGCCCGGTATAAATATTCATATCGACGGCTTTGACACGTTCGGCTCGCAAAAAGTTGCAAGCTTTTTTTAAGCAACCTGACGTTTCACCGAGACGATCCGCGTTGCTTGTGCGTCTTTATTAAACCCGGTTCCACGTTGCCTATCTTTCATCGCGACAACTTTCCCCAACTGATTCGGTTTCTTGCTCTTCAATAAAGATCGTGCAGAGATACTGATCGACTTCGAACGAAGAGGCTGTAGAAGTATATCACGAGGATGACTAGGAAGTTCGGTGACAAGGTATATCGGCATTTTCATTCGGTTCGTGAAACTGATTATTACAGCCTCGGACTGCCAGCACAGTGGCGAGAATAATCAAATCGTAATTTTTCATAGAAGTTTTATAGCCATCTATTTTTAACGATTTCGTTTATCGTACGCAAACTGACTGATTGTTTTTTTAATACCGTTCTCGTACAGTTGTTGAATAGCATCAAAACTAACGGAGTGATAAAAAAACGACCAAGTCGTAAATTTTCATAGGAATTTTATAGACTTACGATTTGAATAGCTCTTCGCAAAATACACAACAGATAAAAAATTGCACTCTATATTGAATCATAAATCCTTCATACTTCCAGCATTTTCGTTTCTCTGTTATTTCTACGCTTTTTTCTTATGCTTTGATAGTCGGCACTTTCAGTATTAAGGGATTTATATAAATTTATAATCGGAGAAGGTTATTTTCTTTTTTTTAGATTATTGTATTATATGCAGGAAGAGAAACTCTGGGAAACATTCCTAAATATTTAAAAATGTAAAAGTTATTGCAAGACTGTTGACGTTAACAGAATTAATAGTTTCATTGACAGAACGTAATATACTAATAAGTAAAATTTAAATTACAGTCTTCTGTGCACTTTCCCACATCCGATAGTACAATTTTTGAGATCAGCATTACCAGACACTTAACTATATCATCGAATGTATTAGGGATAAGTAATGTCGCTTTTTGATACAAAATTTTATTTTATTTAAGAGTTAATACAGTTTTAATCTAACGTATAATAAAATATAGATTATAATAATCTATAATATAATTTAATAGTAAGCACACTAAAATGTTAATATATTTAACTAAGAATAAGTTAAATTATCGTCACTAGATGTTTATTAAATTTGAAAAAAAAAACGAAATTATTTATGGAATCACCCTTGATATTATTATACTTCTGGAAGCATTGCGATAATCCTTTCGCCCCTAAGCGCCATCATCATCGCGGTCATTAAAAAGGTTGCGGGATGTCCTCGCGTGCAGTATCAGATGAATGCGCTCCGAGGCAGAAGTTTCAATCTGCCATGGCCATTGTTCTTCGCCAATAATGCGCACATGGCGGACAATCATGTCACAATGCGGCGTAATGGGTGAAAAGGACCTAAGTGCAGCCGCACGCCGATGCATCTGAGAGTACGAGCGGCCGTAAAAGCTCCGAATGCGAGGGGCGTAAAGACGATAAGCGTCTTTCGTTAACCTGTCTCTCGTCCTTCTCTCTTTCTCTCTCTCTCTCTCTCTCTCTCCTCCGCCTCGAATCGTGCCTTTAATGCTCGCTGTGATTTCAACGAATGAGATCCGCGATATTCTATTGTTCTACTCTCGTTAATCCTCCCGACAGCGATTTGATAACGAGAAAGTTATTTTAACATTCAACCTTGAAGAGTTTGTTCACGTTTATTAATTGACGTCGACCACTACAGTGACTACATTGACATTTCCAGATAGTCTTCGATCTTGTAAATATCTGCTGATAATCTCGAGAATCGGTTGAAATCAGATCGAGAAAAATCGTGAACTGGATAATATTGTAGAATGAAAAGTGTGCTTTTATCATAAAATGTTCCATTTGGCGATTTCCACGGAACGTATCGCGGCAAAAGCGATTCCTGTGAAGAATTACACAGGATAGAACAGATAGACCATGCCATGTGTGCACCGACAATCATAAGTATAATAATAATACAACACGTGCGGTAATTGTAATTCAATTCTCGATTCGTATCGATTGATATGTGATATTAATAACAGATTAAATCAATTAAAGCATTGTTCGCATCTGCCAATGCTCTGGTAACATTTATCACGTGAAATACAGAGAAGTGTGTCAAAATTCAAATTGTTGCGAGTACTTATGGATCTTCGTGCGTAAATCGTCACTCAACCCGCGAAAAGTAGTCTCAAAATCGATTTTACTATGTTGGATTAAATATCAAATCCCTGTCCTCGAGAGATCAAAGTGTCATTATCGCTATGGATTCGCGTTTAGCGTTTCTAATTGCCACCGGTCACGATAAAGAGATATAGGGGAATTAACGAAAGACGGGAAGAGCGGGAAACAATGTCACCTGTTCAAAAGGAATGTTGAAACGCAACACATTCTCGATAGCCGTGTGAGACGGCTGAATAAAACATCGTGGGCTGACGATACGAGGCAGAGGTTTGAATCTTTCATTCGGACGATCAAGGTACGAAACGCGAAAACCATGGCCGATATTCGATGACAACCGGCTCGTTATTGCCGCAAGCAAGAGAAGGATGACACCTCTCTCTCTCTCTCTCTTTCTCTTTCTCTTTCTCTGGCGCGCGTGTGGGTGTATAAGCAAGCGGGAGACAGAGGCTTTCGAGAGAACAGTGATAGGACCCTTTAGACCAGACCATGCTAATGAACTTGGCCTGCCATTATCTAAACTGCAGTCAGTACGCCACTTCGGCCGACCCTCCATCGAACTAGGAATAACTACCACTCGCCTGGCCCTGGCCATTTCTCCACCTCTTCCTCCACCTCCAGCGAATCCATTGTCCCTTCAATATAATGCTGATTGCTCGAACCGTCGAATTTTGAGCAATCAACAAACTTACGCCTCTGAACGAACGAACGGCCACTTTCGTTTGACCATCAGCGGCCCCGCGAATTTTGAGTGTATAATTATTTCGATCGTTTCAACGTGTCGGGGCCAAGGAAAGGAAGCAAGTTGGTTTGATTTAATTACTCGCGTTGCGTCGGCTCACCGCGCAATGTTTCACTTTCAACTCGTCTTATCGGTGGATTACGTCGAGAAAGAGAAAAGCGAAATGGAATCGAGAGCTGAAGACGATGGGAATTTATTCCGAGTGTATCGTACGTTACAGACTTATTGTTTGGAT
The DNA here is from genome assembly GCA_032399595.1 of Tetragonula carbonaria. Lineage (NCBI taxonomy): Eukaryota > Metazoa > Arthropoda > Insecta > Hymenoptera > Apidae > Tetragonula > Tetragonula carbonaria. Next base: position 7,687,634 of record JAUCRC010000013.1, read on the forward strand.
AAAACGCTTCTGAAGGCAATCGTTTGGCTTTACGATGCTTTTCGCGATAAGCATGTTGCCTCGCGGAATTTTAAAACCGCAGAGATGCATTGAATATTAGATACGATGCGCTCTGCGATACTTAATCGAGAGAACAATTTTCTACGTACAATTTCCCCCCTCTATTCCGAATTATATCTGGCAGGTTCGATGAAATTTCAAAAACTCTCGCATGAAGTACGCTCGTGATGTATTCATAAGAACGTTTCACGGTGGAATCGAAACACAGACAGGAGTCTCTCCTTGTTCCTGGCAAATTTCACTCGAGGAATTTCGTCCGTGCAGCCGTGTGCACGTGTATTCGTATTTCGAATACGCGAATACGAAAGCACAGAATGAAACGCACCCGGTGCGCCAGCTCTATCGACAGTTCGATAAATTCTTCGCCCATTGACTTTCATACGCGCGGCGGACATTTTTCATTCGTATTATATTCGACTCGTATCTCGTAAAAAAGTGTTACGCTCTCTAGTAGAACAGTGACCTGCCGCGCAGAAGTGGTAGAACGAAGCGCGACCGTTATTCACTCACTGTCGTCTGAATAATCACTATACGTCATTCTGTCTGAAAGCTGTTAATAGAACAAAACGCGTATCGCGGCATTTATGGCATTTATGGGGGAGGAAAAATATCCCCCTGTATAAAAAAAAAAAAAATCTGCGTGTGCGACGCAGCGATCGATGAAAAAAAGAAAACAAAGAAAAGGGAGAGTGTGGTACGGTGGAGAAAAAAAAAAAAGAAAAGAAAAGAAAGAAAAATTCGACGGGAGAATAATTTGACGGCGAATTCGGTGGGCCGGCGCCTATAATTGTTCGAAAATCGGTCGATCCAAAATTCGGACCTGGTTGAAACGAGATCGTTTCTTTTGCCAGGCGCTCCGCTCGAGCGTCCCGCCCGTCATCGGCTCGCATTCGTGAATCAGACGTAAAACCGTGCTCGGCGATCTCGCTATGCGAAATTTCCGCTAGCTACCGCGGCGGTCTAATTGAAGCTAATTGAAAATCGATCGATCCGGCCGGCGGTTTGCGAGAGGCGCTGCCGGCCGCCTCTGCCTGCTATAACTCCACACTACGATGACTAACGGATTATCGAAGTATGCAAATGCCGAGTGTACAATACCTCATGGTCGAACGGGCCGAAATTAATAAACGCATTGTACTCTATTCGGACGTGCAGTTTTATTCGCGGGGAAAATACCGCCGCGACGGCCACAAGCAACGACGAATCGCCGATACGGAAAAATGCCCGGCGATTCAAAGTCTCCTGGACTGTGTTGGCGAGCGCAGTGTACTTTAGGGAATGCCGGAAGAATGCAAATTCGCCGCAATGGAGTTACAGTAATAAATTTATGGAATACCGTTGCCGTTTTAATTCTCTCAGTGGTATTAGAACAACTGTTGACAAAACAACGGAAGATTCCTGATAAAATTTTCGTAAAAGTTACGTTTCAACGTAATATCAACTCCTCGCAGACCTTGACTTTGATTCAACGCTGACAGATTGCGGGTACTTTCTATTTCTTTCTATTTCTGCGAAACGTAATTACGAAAAACGTTTGGGAAATGTTTCGGCGTGTTATTTCATGAAACTCTCATTTAGTAATCGAATACAGTGTACTTTGGAACGTAATGTAATTTCTATAGATTTTCAAAGCGGAATACGCTTTTGTATATTTTAAAATATTAAATTTAAATTTACCCGAAGTAATTAACATGTCTCGTTACAGTGCTAATAAAGTTTTAAAATACAGTTTCGAAGGGGAAAAAGAAAATCGAAAAGAAATTTCGTTGTGTTGTAACGAGGCAAGACTGTCGAGGTAATATCGATAAAATTTAAAACCAGTTTCAACGTCACTTCAATACTTTCGCAGATTATCGTAATTTTCATTGTTTGATCATTGAAACGTTACTCTACTTAAATTTGATCGTTGCGCTTCCCTCATGTAACAGCTACGAAATGACATTTTTCGGTGATTAACACGAGCGAAAGGTATAACATTATTCCAGCATGAAAGGTCGATTTACGAAAATGCAGCCTGATGTTGGCAACGTTGAAGTGAATAGAGCCGGCGTTGCACGCGTTACGCAGAAATGTTTATTGTTTTTCAATGGAACGTAATAAATTGTATTGCATTAATAGTCCATTAAATCCTAAATACGGAAATCATAAACTGGCGTCGCGCATGGACAAAATAGTTGATGTAGGTATTAATATTCATACATTATTACTCCGTTGATTCGCGAAATTTATCGACGCCGTAATTGCTAACGACTCGACGTCACCCGGTTTATTATTCTTGCTAATATGGCGGCGGTAAAAACTAATGGTACGGTAAAATATATGCATAGTTTGACATGTTTCATGTCCAGTAATAATGTCCATTAGTTGCGTCCTGCGCGAATAACCAGAGTACTTTCAATTACTCCGGCTGAACGACATCACGTACGGATTTTTGCGTCTGGCCGCGAACGGTTTATTCTACTTGCGGCTGTATCGACCGAGCCACAGTAGCGGATTGAGAGTTTGAAACGACTGCTTTCTTGATACATACAAACGACAATTTTCACAGAAAACACAGACTGACGAGTATAATACAAAAAACTGTACAAAGTGTGGAAATGCTTTTTATAATATTTGATATAGATGATAGAACAATCTGAAATTATATTTTTAAAAATACGAATGCGTAATAAAAAATTCGCAGTTTAACTACTACGTTATATCATGAATACTAAATGGTCACCTCGTATCTTGTTTTACAATCGCACGTACTCACGATGTATTTAAAGTCGATTCTGTAACATTCGAAGTATAAACAGTATACTTGGAATAATAATAATGAAACTCTACAGACGTTATAAAGTATTATATTTAAAGTACTTCAGTTTAAAATAGATCTTATTGAATGAAGATTAGATCAGACAATATCGTAGATATCTTCAATTTTCTTAAAATCTCAGGAAATTATGAATGGCGGATAATATGAAGTACCCAAAAATACCAGAGTATTTAACATTTACAATATACCATCGCACATCGCATTCATTATTCCGCGTTTATTCCTCTTTGTACGAAAACCGAATTCTCACCCTCGGCTCGTTCCGTTTTTCGCAAATCGGCAAACGTTCGCGAGCCCCCGACGGGAGCTTGTAAATCAGTGTCAGCGAAATAACACACAGCGCCCCAGCGAAAAGTTGGCACGTGACGAGCAATATTCATATCCCGGGAAACGTTAAAAAAAATTAAAAAAAAGAAGAAAAACGAACGAACGGAAACACGTGTCTATTAGCATCGAGTAATGAATCCCTAGGAAGTAATTAAAGTTTTCGCGGAAGGAAATTTCCCCGGCGGAACTGAAGGAGATGCTGGGACGCGGTCGCATTTTTCACCGCTCACGCGCGTTCCCCTTCCACCGCCATCTTTCTAAATTCCACGTTTCCGAGTCTCTTTTACATCCCTTCAACGTTCGCTCCTGAAAATCCTCTCCTCCTCGGCGGCACCGGCGCGCAGCTGAGGTGTATAATATTAATTAGACACGCGCGTGGAAAAATCCTTTCGAATGCGCATCTGCGGCCTGCAACCTTGGCAGCCTTCGCAGCGAGCTCCGGGGGAAAGTTTTTGCAAACAGATTCATTCATCTCGGTGAGCGTTGCCTCATTGAATGCCGCGCGGGAATAATAATAAATTCAAAGTTTAGATCCAATGTGATTAATTGCTCGTGTTCGAAACTAACTAACTTGCCTACAATTCTTTGCTGAATTTCAACCGGGTAGAAAAATTGGGAATGAGAAGAATAAATTTTAATTCCCGACGAGTTGTGAAATTGAAGTTTGCACAGTTTGATGTATTCTTCTGTCCAGAGACTTTCTCTCGGAGACTATATTATCATCCACAGACTCACGAATGTTCATTCCGCGTGTCATTTTGAGTTTTCTGTCATTAGAAAATTTACTGTTTCTCCATCAAACTTGTAGAAATTCTTCGCGGTAGGTTTCGAAAACTGGGGGAAACGAAAACGAGATTCGAACGCGAAATAATATTCCTGAAATGATTCTTCGGCTTGCGATAACTAACAACGGTTGATGGTTGAAAGTGAATTGAAAGCAGGAGTTTCGCTTCAGCTCGTTCTCCGGATGGCTGACGCACTGTACACGATAATTCGTAAGAAGATGCTCCTTTTAACGTAATCCAACCAGCCACCGTCGCGCATGCAGCGTAATTCACGAGTTCGTGTGACGACAATCTCTTGGGGCGATAAGCCTCGATTTCCGTGAGGACGCACGTCGCGTAGTAGACCACGTCAGGTAGATTCGTCTCAAGAGCGTCGCACGAGAAAGGGTGGAGTAACGTTTTTTCTCTCTGGCGAACCTCGGCGACGACGATGGGCAACAAGAATGTCGACTGGAGAGCAGAGACATATCCACGGACAATTGAACCTTTAAAAAGCTGAGCACAGTCTATGGAACCAGGGACATGATATTAAAGACGAAGGGGTGAACAGAAAGAGAGAGAGAGAGAGGAGCAGGAAGAAGCCTGGGCGTACACAGAACAGATAAGAGTGGCGAGGGCAGAAAGAGCAAGCGAAGGGCCAAACCGGTGCTTGGTGGACGTTTAATCTAGGAGAAAGCACTAGAAGTCTAGATACGTTTTGCTTTTACATTTTATCTTAGTTATCTAAGATCTAGCGGTCTGGAAATGCAGCGCGCGAGGTTTCTGACTTGTCCGATCGGTCACCGAGTTAACGAGAGTCGATTTCTGTTACAGGAATTCTTGGTTACGGCCATGCGAACGATATCTTAACGAGGAAAATTAATCGTGATTTTGAGAGAACGGAGACAAAGGATATCCAGGGAGACGAATATCCAGGGGGACGAAAGTAACGCGAAAGTTATTCAGCTGACTATTTACGTGTTTGATAGGAACGTCCTCCCCGTGTTGTTGTAATTAATGGAACGATATTGTTCGGTTATTGCAAATGAAATGGCGGAAGAATGTTATAACTATTATGTGACGAATTTTTATTCAATATATAGTTCATCATAGTTATATTTTTTAATTGAAGTTCACCACGCGAACGGCGGATCGTTCATTTTCTTAACGTGGTCCTTTGATGTTGAATGCTGTTCTCTTATATTTTTGTATTAATGTTAGAAACTTTTACATTGCTAGTTCGAAGTTTCGAGTTTTATGAAAGGACACGCTCCAATTCGATGTTCATTCGTGCTTTAATGCGTGATCTACCCCTTTTTGTAACAAAACGAGTGACAGAACACCGATCATGTTTTATTCAGCGAGCTCCAAGTTTCAAACTGACGTTTAATAATTCCGAATAATTTTACACGCTTGTGAAATCCGCCGTTTCATGCTCGACAATCGAAGCATTTCACGGAAATGGGAAAGAAATAGATGCTGGGAATCGCATTGGGTGTAAGTGGAACGTCGACGAAACGAAACGTGGAGTGAGTGCAAGTCGATCGAATGGTTTAAATACGTTGTAAAGAGAAAGAGAAAAGAGAGTCGATAACGCAATCGTCGAGTAGAATAGCCGCCTTCCGGTTTTCGATTGCGTATTTAACCACGCAGCCATTCGCAAACATGTTCATTAAATCGTGACATTTCCATCGATTTCCAGCGAGAAAACTTGCTGGAAAATAATTAACATACATACCGCGCGAGCCAAGTGAAGCTACGTTTTCTACGCCAGTCGATCCCTTTTTCCTCTCTCTCTTTCTGTGTTTGAAATTCTTCTTGAAAAATGTAAACAGAATTAATAAAAAGAACAAAACATCAAGAGAGGCTTTGTTAACGATTCGATGCTTCGTCATTTCAACCTGGCGACCTTACCAAACGTAATATCAATTACAACGTTAATTAAACGACAAACTTCATCGGTATATTCTGCAGATTAGGTTATTAATTACTTGGCGATCTGAGTCGCGATAATAATTATACCAAGAGGACAGAGAACAGTTTGCAGAAAGGAACGACGCCCGTGGCGACAATTTACCCGGTCCCTGTTACTCTCCTTTTAAACTTACTAATAGCCGGACACTTTTTCTGGCAACAAAAGTACCGCGTTTTCCACTCGGCGGCGATACCTTGGCGATGATGCCGATCAAATCATAGCCTACGGGACACCGTAAATAATAAACTTGCAAGCAAAGCATTCGAGTGTTAGCTTTCGAAACGTTTCCATCGAGAATTATGAAAATTCGAATCACGAATTCGAACAGAATTGGATACGTCAGTATCAAAGTATCGAGGCTTGAAAATAACGAAGAAAATCTCGAACGAAAATACTCGTACGAGGCACGAACACGAGATCGCGATCGTTTCTCCAGTTACGCGGACGATCGCAAAGTGGCTGTCCCCCTGCTTGTGTTCATCGGGCAACGCTCGCCACGACGTGAAACGGCGCCAACTTTAATCCCGATTTACGGCTGAGGATTACACGGGGTACTTGTATCCTGACAAACGAAGAAAGGGAGAACAGCGGCGAGAACGTGAAGAAGTGTGCTCGCGATACGAGCAAACAAACGAGTAGGAAGGACGAGAACGCGTTTGAAAAAGCCTGCCACAAAGAGACATTTCTCGAGTTCGAACGAAAGTAACGAGACATTGCTATGACTATTCCTCAGGTATATTGTTAGGCGTTCTAGACGACTATAGAAATTTATTTTTCCCCTTTGAAATTTGCTTGAAAATTGAAAATAGCATTACTTGCATTGAGCGCTGAAAATCAGTAGAATCTGGCATGATCAGTGATGGAAATTTAAATTGAATTAAATTAGATTCAGTTTTGAGTTATTGAAAAGGGAAATAGAGTGAGGGGTCAAAGACGAAGCGAGGTGAGCAAGTGGAAATTGTCGCAGCTACTTTCACAAAGTGGAATCCTGCGGATGCATTTAGACGTCACGTGGAGAAGGTGTAGGAGGGGAGGAGAAGGAGGGAAGAATCAGTGAAGGATCTTAATAAAAGCACGTCGGAGTTATCGACCGGTTTTTTCTCAATAGTGGACACTTAAGAGTTCATTATTCCGATGATGCTCCAAGAGCGGAGGTTCTTGTCTCTCCCCGGGCCGCGGCCTTCTTTAAGAGTTTGATGAAGATTAAGGAACTTCTTTTAGGGGGATTGGTCGTGACACTGTGTGGACAGCTCCTTAGAGCTTCGGCAAGTAGTTTCGTCGCGTTCTTACTCTTCGTAACCGATTGACCGACGGACGGAATCCGTTTTTTGTCGAAATTTCTTGCAAATTTTGAAATTTCACCTGGACTCAATAATGAACCCTAACCCGTTGACCAGATAAAAGAACCGTCTTTTTAACAAAATATCATCTATAATCTATAAAATTTTCAAATCCGCGTTAAACTTCAAAATTTTGAAATTCGAATGACGAAAGTGTCGAAGGTGTTAATTCGCCGCTCGTCTGAGTGATTACACCTTTGACTTTTACATAAAATTTTGCCAATTTATCAGCTACTACGAAACAAACTTACATCTCTCGATCCAACGGATTATTTTCGTTCTCAATTACATCGTATTAAAGTTTAATTGTAAATTGATATGACGGTTTAATTGTAGTATCAAAATCCAGAGAACGAACAGCAAATTATCACGTTGCCTTCATGCGAACAGTAGAGGTTACCATTCTCATGGCGCTAGTATCGCGTTAATGGCAAACTCGGTAAACGGAGCAATCTCAAGCACAGCCTATAAGTTGGATAAGCAAATACAAAGTTTCAACTGGCAGAATCTAGTAACCAGTTGGAGAGCGAATCACGGTAGAATTTCGAAACTTTCGTTTAATAGCCGCGCTAAGTCTCGCGACTCATCGTGAGATAAAATTACACGATAAACAATCACTCGATGAACTCACGGAACACCTCCGCAATGGCGTAGACGCGTGTCTCGCTTCCGATCAAATAGAATCGGAACACTATTACACATCGAGGGAATAAAATTCTGGCTCACCACTATGAACTGCGCCGCAATTAACGAATTTATCTCGTGGAAGTATGCGTTTCGACTTCTGGTATCTCGTCCGGTCCGAAATTTCTAACGTATCTATTCAATACCGGCGTTACACTTCCTATATGTTATGGATCATGAAGCGAGTGTAATGAGTTGAAGCTTCGAAACTTGAACAAAGCTCTGTTGAACTTAGACGGTTAGAGACTCGATGATTACAGAATGAGCTGATATTCTCTGTCTCAGGATCTCTGCGGCAGACATGGCAAACATGTCTCGAGTATTATTTTATCGAGACTGGGATTCATATCTCTTCGTTACAACGCTGTTCTTCATTGTTTCGTATCGTTTTCAACGAGAGAAGATACTCTTTTTTTTGATAGTTTGGCTACGTGAAGAGAGATCACTCGATGGTTCAAATTTTCATGACCAAGCTATTGTTCTCCATCCGATCTGCTCGTTAATAAATTGCAATTCTACTCGGTAGAATTCGCGCAAACCGAGTTAAAGAGGCGAATTTTCGAGACAGGTGGTGGCTTTTTCGCGTTTCGGGTTTCGAGCAAAGGAAGAGATTTCAAGTGAAATTTACGGGTTCGTGCGTTCCGAAGTGCAGAGTTAAGAACGAGAATGCCAGACGGAAGCTCAACGACCTTTCAGGCCAGCCGAATGCGCGAGAACCGCCACAGAGATCCGATCTTTTTTCACGGTTAGCTCAAACGTCTCAAAGCATAAAAGGACCGGATATAAATTCTTAAAAAGGGAAGGAGGAAGAAAAAAAAAAGACAATTCTCGGTAGAAATCCATCGGGTCGCGACGGTGTCACATTATAATCCTGCTAAAATTTAGAGAAGTTCAGCGAAACGTACAGTACCGCTCAAAAATACGTGGACATTTTGTTAATTTTTATCGTTTACCGAAAACGAGACACACGAAAGTTAATAAGTTTGATTAATTTTGACTTATCTCGCGGAACATATTTTACCGTATAATAATTCATGAAATGTTTCACCGATTATAATCAAATACATCCTCTTCTCATTTGTGCATATATATCATATAATACAATCTATTTGTCCTTTATTTTTATTGAACAAATGAAACAAAGGCAGTTCCTAAAATCGTTTTACAGCATTCAGTAAAAATGACTTACGTGAAATAAGATTTTTTTTTATATTCAATTTGTTCTATAGTTTATCAATTCTGATACAGATTGGTAATAAAATTCGATCGTGCAAGTCGAAAAACACGATGAAACGCAACAATAGATAATAAATTTTTACGCAGACTTTTTGAACTAACCGCGTATGTATTTGCGAAAGAATTCAGTGACGTTGAAATGGCAAGTGTCTACATATTTCTGCGAGCGACAATGTGAACGGACAGTGAATACATCATCGAGAAACAACAGTATCGAATGTCTCTCGACATTGCTCATTCGAACCGAAATGCTTTCGCAATCTCCGCGCGATTTCGGGTTTCAAAATGAGCGCGTCGCGTGTTTCGCGGCTGACACCGGAGACGGTAACGTTTGAAAGAGGATTTCCTCGATTCTTTCTGCCGTTTATAAACCGCGGCGTTATTTCTGAGCTCAAAGCGCCGTGCCAGCAAACGATCGAATGAAATGACCAGGCAAACCGTTCTGACAGTTTCTACACGCCTTTGTAAACGGCAGATTTAAAAGGTTCTCGGGCACACATTTTCATATTTACTTGTATAATTGCGTTTCATGCCGAGGCTCTTTGAAAGAACCTCATCGCCTGCCATATTTAATATGCATTCTTTGGAATCACGTATGCGCGTAGCTGTTTTATCGAAGCGTTCTCTGCTTTGGCGGAGTCGAACAAAAGTTCTCTTTTACAGAGAAATACCGGTCTTACGCGGCGAACACCGTTATGAAAAATCGTGCGCACTGTTTCGTTGTGTCTGGAGTGTGTTTCATTTCAAAGTACCATTTCATACAGAGTACTAGTCGTTGATTATTCCTGAAATTGCGCGAAGGCTTTAGAATTATTGTGAACGTTCAAAACGACAGATTATATTTCTCGGGCGTGAGAAATAAATTAACATAATTTGTTTGAGCACAATAACGCAGTGAATCGTCGATTCGTGTAAGCTTCGATGTACTAAAGACTTGTTAAAAATAATGATACTGTAGCACTTTGTCTCCACCGTTCTCGCTTTGTATCTTTATCGTAAATTAAAAATAATATTTGGTGCGTGGAAATACTCTTACTCCGATCAATATAAACACAATATAAATACAAAAATACGTATAAGTAAAATACAATACAAAATACAAATATACGTATAAAACCTCGACAAATATAACTTTACTGAAAAGTGAATTCGTCCAATTTTCACACCAAAGTCTCCAGCTGAACTTCTCCTGCGGGAGAATTCTCTCGTGGAATATGCGACGAATTATTACATTGTAACCGTCGAAAGCCGGAAACATCATCTCTTTTCTTTTCATTCACGTGAAAGGAAAAAAGAAAAAAGAAAAAAGAGCTTGTACCTAATAATAAATAAATAAAAATCACACTTGAAAACTGATCGCCATAGTCTACTCGAAGCAATGCATTCGAGTTCTTTCAAACGAGAAACATTTTCAATGGAGCTTACACCGTAGTGACAGAAGAGGAAAAGAGAGAAAGAGAAAAAGAGGGAGAGAGAGAGGCCACTTTAACGGGCTGGCAGGCGAGGCTTCGTTGAAAAATACAAGGAGCGCGCGCCCGGTGAAAACTCGAGTGGACCGATTCAATGCATTTCGATGATAAACCGTTACAGCAGAATTCGCGTGGCGAATATATTGCATTTGTCGAGCGTGCCGGTCGATGTCCAAACGGATTAAGGTATTTTTCAGCCGGATCCAATAAATTCGATCGGCGAACACCGAGAGAGGGTCAAACGGGCCAGTCTCAGTGAACCTCTCTCTCTCTCTCTCTCTCTCTCTCTCTCTCTCTCTGCGCCTTCGAAATTATACTACGGCTGTCTGGGGCCGAGTTGAGTGAGGCTGATCGGTCGTGAGATTGATCGATTGCTGTAACGCGGCAACACGACGATCCAATCAGAACAGTAGATGCACCTAGCAAAGGTGTGCAACTTGAGGATGCATTTTACACACACGGCGCGAGTCGGCGCGACTCTGCACTTGACAGCTTCCAAACTATTTATTCACGCCCTCATCGCGCGGCTTATCGCGCGTTTCACAGAAGAGTAGATTCCAGTTGTTGGCGGTAGTCGACGGTAGTAGACGGAAATTTTCGACGAACGATTGAGTTTCGCATTCTAGAAATACTTGAGTAACAGTGCAGTTAATCAGGAGCCGCAGGATCAGAATGCGAACCGGCAATTCGTTCGCTCGGAATAATTTTACAATCGTTGTAACATAAATGATTTTGCGAATCATGAATATCATGTATAAATAATTACGAACGTCATGAATTAAGAATACGGATCGCCGCGAGTAAAAAGTAGCACGATGATGAAAGAATGAAGAAGAAAAAAAAGACACGTTCAATTGTGTCATCGTACCACCAAACAAACCGCGAATAAAATTCTCTTCTCGTTATTCTTCATCGAACAAAGATCACTGTCCATGATAATTAAAACAGTTTAATAATTTAATAATTTAAATTCTTCGATTACAATTATCCATTGGATGGACATTATCCATAATAATTCAAACATTAATAATATAACGATTCAAAATTTTCACAATTTAACGATTTAATGAAAAATCATCTACAAACTCGGTAACATTCGACTGTTCGGCGACGTGGAAGTCTGGCGTATTGAAACGAGATATATCCCGACGAGACGAATATTCGATTTGCGAGCAACGGCGTCGGGATAGGGTGCGGAACACGTATCATCGGCCCCTCTCGGTTGGAAATTATCCGCGCGCAGCCGAGAGGGGAAAAATCCGCTGTAATCCTTCGAACAATCGGCAAGCAAATTACCGTAATATTTTCGCGCCAGTTAATCCCGGAGTTGGTGCCTTTCACGTGGCCGCGGACCTCCTTCCACCACCTGTCATCCTCTTTCTCGTTCTCCGTTCAATAGATTCGCAGGCTTCCACGACCTTGCGAAGGGGTGATAGTCTGTCTGTCGGCGAGTCTGCCGGCTCGTGAACCGACGACCGGCAGTTTCTGTATTTAATTTGGCGCGAGGCTTTTAATCAGACGGCCACTCGGTCCCCGGGAAACCGACGGTGTCGACTTAATGCGAGCTTTTTGAAGATCTCAGTCACCCCTCTCCTCCCGCGTCTCTCTCCTCTTTCCTGCTTCCGTGTCTTCCACTTCAGCTCGCTCACGAAGCTGAAGGACTGGTTTTCGTGGCGCACCTCGAGCGGTTTCAGAGAGACGTGCGTGCCAGTTGATTCCAGAAGGAATTTAATTGAACGGGGCGATACAAAGGAAATGTGGAAAATAGGTTGTAATGGACGGTTGTAATAAGAGGGATTAATTGAAGCCAAATGTTTGCTCGACACATTTGGTCGTGGAACGGTGAAACAGTAGTTGGAAAACCGAGCCGCGACCCCTCGCACGTAACAGAGCGAGATGATACAGTGGCGACCGTATAAATTTCTGCTGAACTTCCGAAAGCGTCTGCTCCAATAATCGACGGAGGAAGAGGGTGTGTCGCGTCGTCGTCGTTTCCGGTCGCGGTTCTCTCGGCGATCTCGCGCGAGACACGAACGTGTCACGTTGCTCGGAAAAACGCGTCACAAGTGGGTGCGCGAGCTACGCATCCGAGCTTGTTCGCCAGACGAGGAGTAAAGCGGCGGACTAACGAGTCCGGAACGATGAACACCGGCGAGACGCGAGATTTTCTACCAGATAGGAAGAAACTTTTCTTTCCTTTTGGTCTTCCTTATCGCGACAGAAAGAAAATTCTGAGATTAATTTCCAAAAATCGAACCGAAGTTCTCGCGATCGTGTTTGACACGAGACAATGAGACGCGAGTAAAGTTTTAAATGGAGAAAAATTATGCAATTACAAAATAAATGCGTTAATGAAAATAGACTGATAATACTTGCGGATATCTTCATGTGGTAAAATAACTCAAGAAGTTAAAACGTCGAGTAAGAGAAGAGCCTGTGTATAAAAATTTGCTTCTAGACACGTAGAAAATAAATACACTATTATTTCGCTACTAATACACTGTCAAGTGCGTGCCATTCTCAAACAATCTCGAAAGCAGTGTAAACGTGGTGAGATTGTTATTGAAAATTAAAATATGCCTCTTTTTTTCGTAGCAATATAAGCGAACGAAGTTTCTAAATTTCGTGTTTAAACTGCATGTTGGCGAGGGGAACGCGCCGATCGTAAAGGCTCGGAGTCGCGCGATTCAAATCTCCTCGGTCCGGTCGAATCACGCAAATCGCCCGGGATCTTTTGTGCGACGGTCGTAGAACTTTGTCGCTCGTTTACTGTTGAAACTGCGCTAATTAATCCTAAGTGTGATCTATGTGCCTCGTAATATCTCGGCGAAACTTTTCCCCGCCGCGCGGAAAACATTGCGGAATTACGGCGGGTTAAAGAGACGCTAATTTAAATGAACTACTGTAGTGCGGCCGCGAAAAGGGGGGAGGAAGGGGAGGGGGAGGCGGGCGGCCGGCCCTCTTTGCTCGGCTTTTTCTCTTTCAATTTAATCACAGCTTTAATTCGACCGGCAGGAACTTCGTGTTGCGTTTGTTAATGCGCCAGTAGCGTTTCTCAGCACTTCGTTCTCAAACAATCCCGAGAGCAACGTAAACGCGATCAGATTATAGTCGTTAAGCCCACGGGGGCTTTGCCTTCGATTCACTCGCCTCGTGTCCAGCGTCGTGTCCCATTCTGATTATAACGACGATAAATTTGGAAGACTCTGTTCACAACTCTTCTCTTCAACACGCGAGAAATAGATATAGAAGGTAGAACGCTCAGAAAAATAAATAAATCAAATTTCTACTTCCATTTTGTCAGGACTAAGTTAACAAGGCATGCAAATCCGTGAAACGAAGTGTCTCTGTGTGTGTGTGTGTGTGAGATTCTTTTTCTTCCGGCGAAATTTCATTTCCACTGGCGCGCCACTGGCGGCGCGCACTTTAAATCAACCGACAGCAGACAGGATCGGCGCGTAACGCGGCACATGCGGCAGATGTTTCAGTTAAATCAACTGCCTTCGAATAGCAAGCCGCAGAAACTATCTGTTCCGGTGTCAAAACAGCTGTGCTTAATTAAACTCACACAATGAGCGTGTTGCGGCGCGCGCCTGGTCGCGGCCCGCCGTCTCAAACAACCGGCTTAATTGCGAATGATTACCGTCTTGCACTTACTAAACGTCTCGCCTCGCGCGATGAAATTCTAATGGCTCTCGCTGCGTCTGCACGTTTTCGTTTCGGCGAAAAGTTTCCGAGAGTTTCGTTGATTTTCGTTCGCTCGTTGACGGTTAGATTTTGCTGCCGTTTCGACGTGGCTCGGTGTGAATTTTACGGCGAACGTTCGTTCGATCTTCTAAACGAACGTTGTTGAATGTAACAGCCATTGAACGTTTGCTTGCATTCGTCGTAAATATCAACGAGTATGAAATTTATGAAATTCGTTGGTTCGGCTTGACCGTGTTACACATCACGCTCGTAAATTACTTTGGTCGATGTTTCATTTCACGGTCGTAGAAATTGGAAGATTTTAGTAGTTGAAAAGTGAATGTAACATCGTGAGATAATTATAATTCAAGTTCATGTTTTTTATAAGAGGGAACTTTTTTTTATTTTTAATAGATATTAACACTTTACAAAAACAAATCCGTTTCGAGCATATCGTCTATCAGAAAGATACATCAAAATCGTTAAAAAAAAAAAAGAAAGGGTACTGAAGATTATTTATTTTTTTCCAAAGTTTCTTGGCCAAAAGAAAAAAAATAAGCTAACTTGAGTCGTAACTCATAGAAACGTTCTGCGATAAGCGTTCAAATATTTTCTCGAAGCTCTGTAAACCTCGATAAAGACTTCGAACAAGTCGTTACGTCCATTCCTCTCATCCTCTTTCGTCGTTCAGCGAGCAATTCGCGAGACTTTGCGGCAAGTGGGAGAGATCGTTTCGCCGCGCGGAAGCGTCACGAAGATACTGGGACGAAATCCCACGAGCACTGTAAATCACACCGTGGCCACTCGATCTACCGGCAGGATGGCAATTACCGTCGTGGGACCGGGAAAAAAACCGGGGCGCATGCGTCCAACTTTAAATCTCCGTCAACCGGTTCGCTGATCGTTCGCTGTTGCTCGAGGAATCACACAGGATAGAAAGAAGTCGGATCCGCTTCTTTTCGCTTGTCGTTACATTCCTGACATGTCTTCCTCGTCACACCGTACATTCGAGACTTCGTCAGCGGAGAAAAAGCATCGAGCAGAGGATTCCGACGAATCGAACTTCTGCCTGATCTCGCGTCGCACCATCTCTCCCTCACCCCCCGGCGAAATTCTTCTGATTAAACGTGAGCTGACGTTTCTTCTCGTCCCTCCGATGAGACAATTCGCTGGAATAATATACGAAGAACGCATGTATTTAATAATGTAAAATTAGTGTACAGCGTGACTCATAATACATATCTTAGTTGTCACGTTTTTTCTTTTCTTTTTTTTTTTTTTTGCGTGAAATGTAACGAATCTTTTGTGTCTTTTCATTCGCGATTTTAATAGAAATATCCCTTAAGTGTTGGAAGACCTTCTCTCCGTTGAAATCTAAGATTTGAATCTTGAAAGCATAGAACCTAACCGAGAAACGAATTGAGAAACATTTCACGAGCCATCTGAAATTAATAATAATAATTTCAGTTCAACGATACTAGTTTTTCATTGATTATTTCGACTTCTAGACCATTGAACAGCCATTGCAAATCAGAGCTACGCACATGCCCACACATGGATATTAATGTTCTGGTTAATAATTTAAAACGACTGCACTCCGCTGTTCCTCCTTGATTGGAAAAACGACGAACCGGACGCGGCAGTTGAATCCGCCCTCTCGCTGCCGCTTCTCCTTTCTCCTATAATATTTTATCACACGGAGGATTAACGTTTCATCCATTGTAATACGGTTTAACGATCGGAATGTGCCAGTGGCGGAGCTACTTAAATCAGCTCGCTAATGGATATCTATTTACCGGGGCATTTATAATTGGAATTAATTAAATCACGGCCGATTTGATCGGGGCATAATTGGTGCATGCTCGGTCGTCGCGATCCGATAAATTCGATACGCCTAAAATTGTTTCGCCTGTAACTTGCGGGCCACACGGAACCGTCCTGGGTCACGAACAATTACGCTAATTAGCGGTGGGATCGATATCACCCTCCTCTGCCCTCTGGTCGGTGGCGGCCCCGCGAACCTATCATCTCGATCCGCACGTCCTCTCTCCTCGTGTCTCGTCCCGTAGCCGGAGGCGCGCCGGGGACTTTTAATGAATTACAAAACAAAGCTGCGCTGCCAGACCCCAGACCCTTGGGGGAGGTCTGAGGGATCGAGAAAGTTTCACGCCCCTCCTCCTCCCCGTTCCTCCGCCGTCGTTCGTTCGTTCGTTCGTTCGGTACGCGCACCGTCTGGATTTTCGCTTTCGAGTAGAGAAGCGGAAAGTGGCCCGCCATTCTTGCCGTTTGCTAAAACTTCCCAGCCGAAACCGAGCTATTCGGCAAAGCCCCGAACGCGCCCGTGCATCACCCAGCCTCGAAAAGCCTCTTTTCCACCAAGAAATTCACCGCGAGCGACCAAGAAACCCGCGAACGACCAAGACAGCCGCGCCTTCCAATGAAATTTAATACACGCGATCGATTTAATAACGCGAGCTTCCAAAATGGATGGATGGAAACACTACGGGAAACTTTGGCGAGAGATGTTCGATTTGATCATTATTTTGATAATGGCGTAAATTGCATAAAAATTCCTATTTCGTTGTGTAACTACATATGCAGTATCACGATAATGATTTCGCCAGTTTTGTGTAACGCAATAATTATTAACTCTTCTTCGATCTACGATTTATGCTTCACGTTTCGTTCGATACGAAGCACTTTACAATACAGATTCGGAATTTGAATAAGACTTTCTGAAGTGCTCTATCTAGTTTTTTTCAACAGAGAATATCGTTATCGATTTACTGCGTTACTATAATTCGTTGAGATTCACTCGACTTTTTACTCTTTGCATATATAAAGATTGCAGGAAAGAGAAATTCGAAGAAGGAAACAATCTGATCTGAAAACGCAAATCATCTAAAGTCTATGCACGTTCATAGAAAACGAATAATATATTAAACTATTAAATTCTCACTCTTAGTTTCACGAAATTAACGTCAACTTCATTAGTGATTAATATTACTAATATTTTTTAAGTATTCAAGATTATTTAATCTCAGAATCTTGAACATTAACAGTATGTATTGCACATGAATTTAAAAGACTAGTCGATTGTATCTCATTGATTCTCTAATATAGCGTACAATCAGATAGATAAACAAGACATACTAAAAATGTTTCTGATACATCAAAAAAAGTTCATTCGTTTCGTTTTATTCGTTTAAAATGTAACGTGGCTTGATAGCACGAGCGTTTAGGAAAAAGCACACGAGGCTTGGTAATCGCGGCGAGATTAGGTGTGATAATATTACCCGGTCATAGGGCAGACCGTCACGAAAATAGGGTGTTAACCGTCAGTAGTCTATGTAATCGGTGGGTAATTAATTAATGCGTCGCCCGTCAGACCCTCTTCCAATATCCAGCAACCCGCCAGCGCTGCAAACCACTGATAACTGAAGCAACTCGTCCGGCCGATCTTGTATTCCGCGGATACGCCGTCGCCGCTTGACGTATTTCCATTAACTCTCACGTTCCTGCACGTGGAATCCCGACTATTTGAAAAAAAGGACTTGCGCAAAATTTTCTGGCATACCCGCCGGCGCGATTACTCGCATCAATTACAGACGAATCCGCGTGATTCGGAAGCCCACAGTTTTACACATTTCTGTAAGAAAGGAATTTAAATAGATTATTAGCGTTTAAAAATTGAAATTAACCAAATTTAAATTTAGCGCAGACCATTATTGCTTATCTTTAGGTCACTCGAATTTTCCAATCTACGCTAACTTCTAATTTGACTAACATTTATCTCAGATCATTACTTTAATGTTTATTTCGCAAAATTATAGTCTGAAATGCCTTTAACCTAGCTAAGATTCCGTGTAAATATATTAAAAGTAAAAATTCAATCTGCAAACGAAAGTCGTTCGCCGAAACACCGAAACTTCTGGAACACGAAATTCTTCCGCTTTCGCGCGAAAAGGAGAATCCGTTTACGTTTCCTTTCGGTGACTCGCGCCGAGGGTAAAAAGGCTGCGGTCATTGCGCAGCCTTAATAATTTCCCCGAGACGAGATTACACGCCGGTAGTCCAGCAGCGAGAGCCGCTTAATCCCTCGTCGTCCTCGGAAGCTGTCTTTTAGCAGGATGCCCGAGGATTTTGGAAAGTTCTGCAGCCTAGCTAGACCATGGGGGCCAGTCGGGTACACAATGTAATTCGCGACTGCACTTTGTCTTCGCGGAAGTTTCGGCCCCGCGCGATCGTGAGCGGGGATAATGCAAGCGTACTTATTATTCGGTTCACGCGGCCATTCTCCAGCTCTCGAACCTAGCCTATCACTACACCAAGGAGAGAAAGAGAGAAAGAAACAAAGAAAGAGAGAGAGAGAGGAATGAAGCATTCAATCACGACAAGAATAATCACGGCCCAAGCTAGCATGCTATAATTTATACTTCGCGAAACGAATGGGTGAAATTTGTCGACCATTAGCGAGCAATTTATCGCCGAGTTTCAAGAATGAATATCGTGGAAATCTGGTGTCTCGCGAAGAATGTCTCTCCCCTCGTGAGCTTCCTTCCTCTCAAAAGACGAGAAAATCTGTAATCCGAGACGGCCGTGGATTTATCGGCCGTGCCATCTTCCTCTTCTTCACGTTGCTTTTCTTATTTGTTTATTTCTTATTTCGCTTTACGTGGCAGGCGAGGAAACAAATCTGCGCGAGATTGTACGAAATGTATAGAGCGATGGCACGTTGCGAAGCGAACTCTCAAATCTTTAACAATGTAATTGTATTAGGGATACTGTACATCTTATCTCACTTAAGAGTTGATACAGTTTTAATCTATAATATAATTTAACAGTAAGCACACTAAACATCAATATATTTATAGTAGGTTATGTTATAATAGGTTAAATTATCGTCGCTAGATGGCAATGTTGAATTTGAAGAAAACGATAATTCTTAATAAGTGGAATTGAAGTGTCAATGAAACAACAGTCCTCGGATCGATGACAATTAATAATTCATTACTTACTCTGGCCATTCTACTTGTCATTTTTAAATTTCAAAATCGAGAAATCTGACTTATTCACCCAACAAATCTCAGTCACATATTTCTATGATACTTCTAAACAGTGAATATTTGTAAAATATCGTATAGATGCGCGTACGTGAACTCTAATGTTTCACGAGAAAATCAAACGACGAGAATCTTCTAGGAACAGATTCTCTAGGAAGCGTGGTTTTCGGCCGGCCGGGGGAACGCGAAACTTAACGAAATAGCGAAGCGGATCGGAACGGAAATACCGGGAACGATAATTCATAAGCTGTCATTGCCGGCAAAAGAGCGATATACACGGTGTGATTCGGAATTCGAGCGCGATCCCAGCCCGGACTCACTCTCTCTCTCTCTCTCTTGGAGCAAACGTAATTTATAAGCTGTCGCCGGCAGAAATCACTTCGCTATCAGCAGATTACATTCGGACGAAACAGGATGTTTCGGTGAAAATTTCGCCAGACACGTGCAATCGTCCTCCCTGTCTCGCCACGGAACGCGGAGAACGCCTGTGAGAAAAAAACCCCGAGCCATCAATCGAATCCATCCACGCCTTCGTTAAAAGTCGAGACATAAATCCGTGATCTCGTGTGTTTTAGCTCGTCTAGGCTACGGCGAGGAATTTACGCGCCAACTCGGATGAGTTAGTTCGGCGACGCGCTATCGCTATGTTATCGCTTCCGGTAGAAACGAGGTCGTAACTTAATTTGCGACCACGCAGTGTTAGTCCGAACGATGCGCCAGTGCTTCTTTCTCGTTTCGAAGCGAGTGTTCGTCAAAATTTGACGAAAAATCACATAAGTATTGGCCTCTCGCGACAGCTGAACTTTAACGCACCTATGCGTCATGTTGGACAGGGTCGAATTGGGTTAAGTGTACCGTTATTCTTCTACGTCGATCTTCTGCTCACTATTCTTGCAATTTAGTCAATGATTTTTCTGACAAATTGAACTTCTTTCTCAGCTCGTTT
The DNA here is from genome assembly GCA_032399595.1 of Tetragonula carbonaria. Classification (NCBI taxonomy): domain Eukaryota; kingdom Metazoa; phylum Arthropoda; class Insecta; order Hymenoptera; family Apidae; genus Tetragonula; species Tetragonula carbonaria. Next base: position 7,708,003 of record JAUCRC010000013.1, read on the forward strand.
AACTCTCAGGCACATTCCTAGGTTGAAAGCTTTCGATCAAGTTCATTCGAAAGTGTTGAAAGATTCTGAAACCTTTGAGGTACTATGATATTTGAAACCTATGTGGACAGTTAAAATTTTCAGAGACGAAAGATCTCAACTAGCTTCTCTTAGCTAATTTTTTAAGCTACTAAAATTCGGGATATGTAATTTTATTTCGGAATGAAGATTAGTAATGAAATTCAATTCAATTCGTTCGAAAATTCTGAACCGAGTAATTCGACTGCTAAATCGTTAGAATCCAAACTGAGAATGGAAAGTAGTCCGTACTGCCATAAATTCAAGTGTACGAATCTCAAACTTTCTCAAGAAACGAACAATTTGACTCCTTCTCGACTTGCTCTTTCACTTACGCCATCAATCACGTGACGACCTGTGTATTTCAAGGCAGCCATCGAAGTAGACTCAGCCGCCATCTTAACGAACGTACTCGCAAGAAACTAATTAATCTGGAACCTGAGAGGATACGAGTCATTCAGAATGGACCCGAAGCTTGCGTGGTGTTTGAGCGGGACTGGAGAGCAGTGCTTGAAACTTGCAAACGTTCGCACAGTTTTCCTCGTGTGTAATGCATGATCAATCAAAAGCCCGAGTCCGAGGATCCTTGGTCTACGGGCCATTCACTTTTCCCTTGTAATTCCTCGATTTTGTCGACGCTCTCGACCCTCTCTGCCGGGCATCAATCTCTCGCCGATGCCGCGGCTGGAAACCAATTATAAGTGTCCCGGAAGTTCGGACGAATTGCGCAAGTTGTGTAGGAAATTGCGAGGTGCGATTATACGTCCTGGCTATAACCGCCCATCTCCTTGCTGCATTCGCCTTGCGATTCGCTTGTGGATACTACGCAGTACAGTGGTAACGTTGGACACGCTGGCAATTGTCTCCCGAAACGCGGAAGTCAAATTGCTAGTGTACTCTACACGTTTTTGTTTCTTTCGGAGAAACAGAACGACTCGAGATCTATTTTGAAATTTCTACGAGATTCTCTGTGAGCAAATATCACTGGTTCTTCTTTGTTTTAGAAAGATGTACGAGAGAAAAAAGAAGAGAAAGATTTTTTAAGAAACCGATTTACACTACAGAGATTATTAAGGGATTATTAGTTGTTCGAGTGTTTGGAATGAATTTCTTTGTTTCTAAGTTCTTGGTGAAACATTATTCATGTGCATTAATATTCATTAAAGCATTACTTGTTATTTATATTATTATTTTATATTAAGTTCGTGTGTATTGGAATGAATTTTTTAGAGCTTTTAAAATTTGTATTTATGTTGGGAGAAATAAAGCAGGTCCAGTGGCCACAACCTTCGAAATAATATTTGTAATCATACACGTTGCATGCAACGAGACAGTTCAATATTTCTCACGTATTTTTGCACGTGAAATAATCTCTGTCCTTCTGCCGATGAATCGTTCGTCTAATTAAATTAAAATATATTCCCTCGAAAAACGAAGCGTTGAAAAATACTTGCTACCCTCTGGCTTTAAAAATACACCCTCGGGTTGTACACATATGAATAGTTATGATGAAAAATTGACAGAGAGAACAGGAGGAGGAGGGGGGAGAAAAGTTAGAAACATTAGCGTTGTGGCGCTAAATGTTATAATGAAGATTCCCGGTTATAAAATAATTACTTGTTTGCCCCGGCTATCGCAGAAATTCGCAACGCGGGGCGAGCAACTTTTTAATTATTTAAACTTCATCGGGCTTTATCATCGACGTTGGAAACTTTCGCGAAACCGAGGATATGCTTCGTTTCTTCGTCGGATGCAAGATCCTTTCCTAAATATCGCGTACGAAAAAACGGCCGATCTATTTAAAGCGATATCGATCGGCCCCGCATACCTCTAGCTTCCTCCGTATCGTCGAATAGAAAGCTCTCTCTAGAAAGCGATTCCATCTCACCGATTTTAAACTCCACCCTTTCCCCTGTGGAATTGTATTAGTAAAGGAAAATATTGTGGAAAAATGAACGCGTCGGACGTTCACGGGTATATTCATGCGTTCTTGCGAATTTAATTTAGAAAACTTTCAGTTGTTACATTAAATTTCGGAAATCGCTGTCGGAAAATTTTAAATTTCAAATTCAGGAAATTAGTACGGTGTGGTTTTAAATTTCAAATTTCGGGAACTGTTACGGGAAATCACTTTCGCGGGAAATTTCAAGGCGCGGCCGTTTCACCGTATGCTTTCTATAACATCTAATACACGAAATAATTCTATTTTTCTCGCAATTCAGTAATTAAAAAAATGTTAGAACGAATATTACAGTCTGCATACTACGTATTTTGTTCCAGATTTAACTTCGAAATTTCGCATATACGCGTAAAAATCCGCGATCTGTTTAAGGTGGTATGGATACTCATGGTACTCACGACTGAATAATGCTCCATTACGCTCGAACATCGCGCGAATAGCAGCGCGAAAAATGACAGAATTCTATCGGCGGCTGTTAAACAACCGTTTCTGTACGCGTTGAAACTTACTTCACGCATGAAATTCAATACGGAGCGGATATTAATCGGGCACGCCTCATTTACGCTTTACGTGATAAACGCTTTCGTTTTACGATATTCACTGTGTTTCAGCCGCTTCGGTAATTCGTCGGGGGTGACGCGCTGCAACATTCAAGAAAATTAAAAACAATTCGCGAAATTTTAACGCGCGAAATTTTCCCGCCGATTGATTCCCCGACGAATCCCATTACACAAAATGCTCGGGCGAATTTAGAAAATATGAAAATATTTCTGTACGAGAGTCAGAGACGCCGCTTGCCCATCGTCCGCTGGAAAATTCTCCATGATAAAAGTTCAACGATGTCTGTTGCCGATTATATCGGCGAAGCGTCAAATCCCGCACGGTCCAACGTTGTCTCTGACCTCGGGTGAAAAATAGGTTGATTGAGGCTGAAGAAGCATTCATCGATCGGTACTATTTGTGATTTTGAAGATCCTCGGCATCTTGTAGAGGCTTGCAGATGTGATTCTATATGTACTGTATGTCGAGATAGTTGAAATAAATGTGAGTAGAATTTAGAAATGCAAAAATTAGAAGTTTCTGGACTTTGACGAAATTGCAACAAGAATTGCAAGCATTTGATTTTTTTTGTTTTCGATCCTCAAACAGGAAGCCGTTTTAAGAAAAAATGACTGTTAGATACACAAAAATACGGTTGACGAAATTAGGGACTATCATTGGCTAGCAATATTTCAATATGTTCGAAAAATTTAATATTGTGTCAAAGATACTTTTAAAGTTTTAAGCAACAATTTTCATACTATTAGACGAACATGAGTTTTGAAAGTAGTTCCATATAAAAACTGCAAAACGTGACTTGTCACTGGACTGTGGATATTCACGCAATTTGTGGAAAATGTTAAAGTGCAAAGTTGTATAACGAAATAAACAAAAATTACACAAAAATTCGCAGTCTGTGTACCACTTTTCCTCCTCTCCAAACACTAGTTTAGAAGGGGAAAAAAAATATTACTCATATACAAGCTTTTCCAAATTCACTGCCCCATTTGTCGTTGTCCACGCGCCGATAAAGCGGTGTTAAGTTCCGATCAAAAAAGCTACGTACATAAATCCGAATCTATCGATATTTAAAATGCTTACTTGAGTCTAAATCTATCAACGCGATTCCTCTCGACTAGCCGAGCGTGTATCTGCTTGATACACTTCGTATCCACAGAGGATCAAAAGCTGACGAGCGGAAACGCGGCCATTGTTTCGATACGCGTTCGTCACCACAGCGAGAGATATCATTATGCGTGGACCCGCGTCCACGCCCAGCCCGTGTAAACCGGACTTAACGACGTTCGTAAATCGAACGGGAAGCGAGCACGGCCGCGTATTTACGCGGCACGCGATTGAAGCGGGAACACGCTCGCCCCGGCGTAAACTGTTAGGTAAGTGAGATGACGAGAGGACGTCGCTGGCAGCCGTGTTGTTCGCGAGATCTATCACCATCCCCTCGCAGATTAACCCGTCTCGGATGTAATCGAATTAAAGGGAGCTAGCCTTCGCTCGGGGAATAAGAAATAGATTAAACTTCCACTCTGGAGACGAGACCTCCGCCGAAGGCAGGAGCAGAGACTTCCGTCTCTTTCCGTCGCTTCCAGGTTTCGATCGAGCCACTCCGTTTGATTTTCTTCGCTAAACATGCCTCGTGAAATTAATTGCGACACTTTGTCGCAGCGGGTTTCCTCGGCCGATCGCGTTTACCGTTGCTGATGAAGTCCAATCTGCCCGACCAAGTCTATCCTCGAAGCGGCGACGAGTTGTTTATTCTACGGTGGATTAAGCGTTAGGGGGTGGGTTAAGAAATGATTGCGCGAGGATGCACGCTCGTAAAGTAATTTCTCCACGCGGCTGTGCTTTACGACGTTCTTCGGATTCGCGTTTAGCCAAAAGATGCTTTATCTTCCTATCACGCGGCAGCGGCAATTTGAGAGGGTTGCCGCATGATACCGAAATCGAAGTACCTTTTGTTGCGACATTGAAAACGCAAGGTGGGCCAAAAATCACTTCCTACTAAAATAAATCCGTAATTCTTTTTACCATATATCTTTTTCAATTTTCTTTTCTAATAACTGTTAAGACATGAATGAAAGAAATCACGTTCGAACTTATATTTAATTTGAAATTAATAAAATTAGTTTTTTCTTATATTTTCATGTTTTATTGAAAAAGAAATAGGCGGGAAGAAACTTTTGACCCAGCCTGTATAAAGAGACAAAAGACAGAGTTCAAACCAATTATTGCCAACTCGGATAGATACTCGCGAAAATGTTCGAATCCTCATGGGAATCTTTTGTGAATATAGGCTATCGATTTTTTTTTTCTCGGCGCGTGACAAGTACATTGCGAATTTCAAGTATACTTTCAATACGTTTCAGTACGTTTCACCGATGTAATCACAGGTAGTCGAATCTCGTTAAAATTTCAAAATTATTTTGCACGTATTGCATTTCGAAATTTCATTACCGCGTTACAATATCGGTGAAACTGAAAATGCGCGTAGGTGTATGTGGAAGTTGCAAGGTATTCATTGCAAACGTACAATTTATGAAAACTTAGTATAGCGTGTAATGAGTATCATTACGTCGAATGTTCGAGCTTACCGATACAATTGATATGCAGAAATATTCGTGTCATTCTTTCAATCACTGACTTCAAATGATCGACACAATTTTGCAATATAAACTTTGAAGTTCTTGTCAACGGTATATGATACATATATTAAAATGTATAACTTGTATTACAAAGAAAAATGAATCCTCCAATGTTGACAATTCGAGAACTGTGGTAATGATTGTATACATGTAATTAAATATCTCGTAATTTCCTTTGAATCGTGATATTCGGAATCTCGCTACGGTGTTAACAAAATTTCGAAATATCCTATACAACACGCGTAATATATTCACAGAGAGTTTTCGCAACAAAATTTTTTGCGAGCAACTACGCATCAAAGTCTTCAGTGCCAACTGTTCAAACACTGCCCCGAGCCGCTGTATATATTTTTCTTAACTCGCGAACCGGCTGCTCAGCCAGAGGAAATTAAAGAGCAAAGAGAACGACTCTCGTTAATTGTTTAAAAACCTATACCTACTCGAAGAAAGGAACGTACTTTTAACTCTCTCCTTCGTGTTTTACTACCAGCTCTCGCTGTACTCCATGATAAAAATGCTTTATCCCGGAGCGAAAGTAACCTCGCGTTTCGCTTTTACGTCGCGAGCAACGAAGCTCGGGTCGGTCGGTATTAAAAGTCCTCTGGTAAATTCACGAAATATGAATTCTCAAAGCTAGTCTTGACCTTTTCACCTGACCTTTTCGGCCTGACGCGACGACGTTAATGCGTCGCAGAATGAAGAAGAAGCTCGTCAAACTGTCCGTCAGCATATCTGCAACGATAACGTCGACGACGATAACGCGCGTTAAGACAAGGTTAATCGACCAGCCACGATTTTCAGTTGCTTCACCGTTCTTCTTATCCGGGGGGCTGCGGCGTTGCTTTGACCGCAGTTGTTGCGAAACTACGCTGGCACGGTCATACTGTAGTTAAGAATCATTTAGTGCTGTTGGAAATGGCTTCCGAACAGTAGTAACAACCTCGTACCGGGTTACAAGCTGCGACAGCTGCTGCAAGTTAAACTCTAGCCGTATCGGAGTCGAGGCAAAGTGGAAAAAGGTGTATCGCAATGTCTGTTTCGCTTCGACTTAATGAACAGGGCCATTTCAAAGAGCAGTTTCTTGGAGAAACCCTTTCATCGACCGCGCTTCTCGGAACTTTGAAATTTTTCTCTCGAGGGTAAACTGTGGTCGTTCGACTTTAAAAAAAAAAAAAATACGTAACTTTCACGTACGTGAAACTCGTAATTCAAGGAATTTTCAAGGGAATGACGTTTCGCAATTTCGTCACTTCTGCCTCGCGATGGTTGTAATTTGAAGTAATACGAACAGTACCGTGCTGAATGGAGATTTGTTTCACTCGGCGAAAAATTTGAAAGAATTCAACTCTCGACTTCTCGTACTCGTTGTAATGAACGTAATAACCACTCTGCAAGTTCCATTATAACTTACGTCGCAACTTGAATAGAGATTTGTTTCCCTCGATATTTCATTCTCTGTATTTCTCCATCGTCACACACTCTTCCACGGATCGTCCGACAACATTTTTGCCCAAGATTTTTGCACAGCCTCGCGTGTACACTTCTCGGAGATCGACACGCGAAGAAATTGACCATCGATGGAAAAACACGCGAGGACGTAACCGTTAGTTTCGATAAAGCCGGTCGAAGACAATCGCGGTCAACAGTGTGTACCATAAGTAATTATCTGGCGTCTAACGCGGGAACATCTTGCATCACATGTGTATGTATGGGGGCGCATGGTAAACAGATCTATCTGAAGCGCGCGCCGACTTTGCTGACGCACTTAATTAGACGCTGATTAACGGATGTCCGCGGCGGCTGCACGACGAACAGGTAGCTGTATGTGGATGCAATTGGTTGGCTCGATGGTAGGAGAGATCGCAGAGATTGCTCGATCGGATTAGTATGTTCGCTAAACCGACTGGCCGTATACCTGCGTTATCGATCCCGCAGCGATTAATTTCCGTTTAGACGGCAGTCTCAGGTGCACCACGATCTGGTTATGTACAGCAAACAATCGTTGACCATTGGGTCGACGTCTTGCCCATGTGCCATAAATGATTCGTCGTTTAGTGCGGCAGGAGTTGGTCAACGTTTGGGGGAAGATCAAGGTTTCATCTTTCGCCAGCCGGTCGAGAGATTTATCGTACAAACGTTACTTGCGTTATTCTGAAACACTTGGATTTAATTGAAATCGCAATGATCTCGCATTCTTCACGCTGTGAATATTTCAGCATGTTTGAATCAATTTTTAAGAGAATGCATTTCACCGAAGTGAAATATTGATTTCTAATTATTGGTAAAACAATTTTTGAGAGCCTTTTCAAGAGGATAAAATCAGAGAATCAGGTGCTATATTTTAGACAAACTCTACGTTTTTACGAAACTTTGACAACCTTCGACCTGAAAGCTCGCGGGATTATTTCTAGCCAGTTGGCTAGCTCTTCTCATCCTCAAATACTTTCATCTGTTAAATTATCATCGGTTAAATTAACACATTCACTTTTAGTTCGTGTCCGTATTGCACAATAATATCCACTCGCGCGTGGGGATATGAATTAAATATGAACGGGTTATTAAAATGAATAAACGAACGGGCAAATTAAATTAAAAATCGTGGCGAGAATTTCGTAATAATCCATATCAAATACGCGCGCGTGCAAGATCGGACAATATATTGACAGCTATCGCGACGGCATTGTACGAAAATGAGAGTCGAACGTTTTAAATCGGTATCGCGATCGCTTGGTCGCTCCCAATCGAAAATTAACGAAAGTCCTACGGAAGTCGAAGGGCTATTCTCGGACGACAGGTTAGAATCTAGGGCCTGACCCCATTTTTTGCATTTGCCGGTTCATGCAGCTTTGACGCGCGAGTTTCAACAGAGCGCTAATATTAAACTTAACTCTAGCTAGCCGGTGAAATGTCTTCTCTCGGGTCACGTTCCACATTCTCGGCGTACGTACTCTCTAAAAATTCTTCGAACGGTCGTGACAGCGCGACCTGCACGAAGCCAAGTCCAATGATATCGCAATGCCAACGAAATCGTCCCTGTATCCCGAATGGAATAAGTTTCCAACTGTCCGAGGCAGGGGATCGTTGGCTGCACAGCAGCTGGAGAACGGCGATGTACGATAATTATTGTTCGACACTATCGGAACAACCCACCACTGGGTAATCGATGAATTGGCCAACTTGGCCGCCGAGAGTTTGTTTATTGCCGTTAAACCGGCTTCTTTAAGTAGCTGCCGACATTACGGTAAGTTACCGAACAATTCGGTTGCATCTGCGGGATATTTGCATTGGGAGTCCTCTCCCAATGCTCGGTGGAACAACTTCTCTCCTCGGCCGTGGAAGCCTGTACTTGACCCGAATCGACCGCGAATTAATATGTTTGGTCTTGTACGAATATTCCATTTCCTTGCTTCGATAAACAAACATCATCGGGGAACGGCCATTGTCTCGCTCTAATTGCCGATCTCCGTCGAGGAACTCGTGATCGTTTTCTCTCACGATTGTATTATCGGCGTACCGATCCGATAGATTTCAACATCTCGAATAATGGATCGAGAATCGTCGAGTGACCACGGTCCGGCTCGTTCAGTTTCCACTAACAATTTGCTTGTTAGTATTAATTGGTTATTATCGATACGATTTAAGACGTGATTTCGAGGAGAAGTGATCTTTAAGTTCCTCTTGGTTCTCTGTCCGTGTTCGTTCTTCATTCCAATAATTCAGTTTACATTGAAAGACAGAGAAAGAGAGAGAGAGAGAGAGAAGGAGAGATGTTTATAGTGGTTCTTGTTCTAAGTAGTTTAAACAAATTCAATTAAAAAAATTCTCGAAGGATAACTTTGCAACGATGACAAGCTCTTCTTTCTTCTTCTATATATATATATATTTTTTTTTCAAGAACGAAAACAAAATATTGGTGATGCGAATTTTTCAACACTTCCCTCGAAATTCAAATATGTTTTCTCAAACGACAAGCGTTAAGAGAAAACCCATCGAATTGACTATATTCAAGTAGTTTCAATCGCGAGCGCAGCCCGCAATTTCTTGACTCGTCGCGAACGAGTCGACGAATAAACACGAATATTCAGTAGAGAGAATAAATCCTCCGGCTGCCCCGACAAACTGACCCAACCCATTGAGAAATTAATTCTAAGAGACGTTATCCAGCCATTACACGCAGCGTGCCTTACTTCACGCCAGAATACCCGGGAGAGATTGAACTTCACAGAGATGCTCGGGTTTTCGCCCAGCGATCTGGATGCGCATCTCGCGCCCGGTTAACAATTCCGAGCGAATGGGCTGTTCGCCACGAGTAATCGTTGCTGGTGGCAATGGAAGATTAACTTAGATGACCGATCCACCGGTCGGCCACTGTGGCAGAGGCAAGCAGTTGCTTCTCATTATCGACAGATCGATTCGAAGGGAACGGCAGGGATTGGCATCCGGCAAGGCTACAGCCTGATTCGTTCGTTTGAACGCTTGCGACTGTTATAGTAGCCTATTTACCAGAGAGTGGCCACTAATAGCGAATCTGGCAGGCCGAGCGTGATTCGTGCGAACTACTTGATTTACCATAGATTTCGAGTCTGTCGCTCGACAGCGGAGATCTATCGACGAATATCTGAAAGTATCAATGTATCAATCAATTTATAGTTTTTATTTGATATTTCACGAATCACCTAGTTGCCATGGAAAATTTCGAGATTGTTGTTCGACAATGAACATCTATCAACACTGGAACTATCAAAGCAGTCAAAAAGATTAATTTATAACATTTACTAGACATTTTATGGATTTATCTACCATATTATTTGAAAAATTTCTTGCAGTCTATTCTAGTTCGATAATAAAGATCTATCAACTCTGGAACTATCAAAATGGTCTAATTTTTATTAGATATATCACGCATGTGAAACAGTATAGATATTTCTAAAGATTTAAATGTCTTTTTGTGAAACGTATATAATTATATAATCACTATATATTTCATTTCACTTTAATATCTCTGACAGAAATTGTCGACAGTTGTAGAATCGAGAGGACATTTAATCTCCCATTAAGATCTTTAGTCGTCTTTGCTCAGAATTTTTGAATTTTGATTTTCAAACGTGTCGAGGCGATTGTGGTAGGAAATTCTTGTAATTCCTTCCTTTTATGCTCCTTTCCCCGTTTTCTTTCATTTATCTTTTTCGCCCTTTCCTTTCCCCTTTTCTCTTCGCTTCCATTTTTATCTTGACTCGTTATTAATCATTCGCCAACAAATCTTCGTATTTATTCTGATCTTTCGTTGTTCCATCATCCACGATACAAAGAAATTAAAACGTCATTAAAAGTGCAACGATCGAGTTGGAAACTTTCTTTTATCCACCGATCTATGTATACTCTTGCTGATCATTATGATAACTATTACAATCAATAATTGACGATTAACGAATCATAAAAGTTGTTTTCTATTGACTTCATCGATAATATTCGTGAAACTTGCGCAATAAAAATTTTCAACGCTGGCCAAGATCTTTGCGAGGAACGTGTATGACACGCGATAAAAAAAGGTGCTACAAATTGCATCAAGTTCTGCTTTCGACGAAATTAAAGTTGACGACCCATCGTTACTCGGCAAGCGACGCGAACCATCACGAGATGGAGAATTTCCTCTCGATTAATATTAGTCGCTCAGTTTTTGGACAATATTCTTCCTCGTTGTTCATTCACGAATAAAAATAAAGAAATAAAAAAAAAAGAGAAAAACAAGGAAATCCGTGTCATTTTTATTGAAACTTGATAGCGAAGCCGTAAAGTTTAACCTGCAATAGAAATATTTTTCCGTTCGATATCTACGAGGAAGGACGGAAGATCCAAATCTATGATTTGGAACGCAGAGAAAGAATTATTCGAACTCATCACGCACAAACAACGCAACGACACAGAAAAATCTGAACTTTACAAATCTCGTTTTACGAGAAACTTTCTTCTGAGTTTCTTAACAATCATTTAACAAAATGACTTCGTCCACGAGAACAAGAATGAAAGATTCGAATTGATATTTAGAACTGTTTCGCAAATCGGAAAATAGAAATTTTGGACAGAAATTTCCCAGATTCTCGTACATTACACGCGTTTCAAACATTTCTCTACATTCGAATTTCTCGGAGCTACGTAAACATCTACTGACAAATAAATATGTATGCCTTCTGGAAAATGATACGAAAAGAACTATCAAAGAATCCTCAGATTTTCATAAGGAACTCCTTTCATTCGGATTTCCCTCCACAAAGATCGCGATCCCGTTGCAGAAAAATTGCAGATGCAAACCGAATTTTCGTCGCTGCGGCGTTTCATCCTTGCGATTCTATTTGAAACTACGAAATCGAGAACTGTGCACGTTATTTCCAGAAGACAGTCACCACCGGGCGATATATTTCTCTAAATTCTTGATCTCCGTTTCCCGGAGTTTTATTACTCACGGTATTTACCATAATACCTAGCTGCCCGGAGAATAAACCGCGATGTATCTCGGTACACAGTTCAACCCGGACACGGAATGGCTCTTCTCTGGCCGGTTTCTCGTGCGCTTATAGAAAGTCAGACAGAGAAGGACAGAACGTTGGGAGAGAGAGAGTGTGTGTGTGTGTATGTGTGTGTGAGAGAGAGAGAGAGAGGTTTTTGCTATTACACACGGACCATCGGAAATCCTGGTCACGTAAAGCATCACAGGGACCGGGAAGGGCAATCATAAATCCCGGAAGGGAGCCCGCTTGAACTTGTTACTGACGAGGCTTCTCCCTTCGTTCCTTTTCATTCGTGAGCTTGCTTATTTCGCGCGGCGAACTTCCCTTTACGGCCGGAGTTGGCGAGACGCGACTCGCGTTTAATCCCTTATTGTTCCGAGTTAATTGGATATTGGCAAGGGTAATTGCGCCGTAACGTTGATCGAATATCATTGGAGAGCGGGGATTTCATTGTCGTCGCGTTAATTACCGAGAACGGCTTTTGATCCCTGTGGAAATAAGTCGTCCTGTTTCTTGAAAAAAGGGGGGAAAAGAAGGAAGAAAACAAGTATGTGAGAGAGAGAGAAAGAGAGTAAAAATAATTCGGCGCAGAAATTTCGCAGCATGATTCCACTCTTAAAAGAGTTATTTACAGCAACGAGCGTTGTCGTTGTAACTTCATAAAAGAAACAAAAATCATATAAAAATCCACTTGCTCCCGTTTTAAAGCGTAAAGCCTCTAGTTTGTGACTTCTGGGTTCCCTATTCTTCGGAGATCTTTTTCCGTTATACAGCGGATGGGAAAGTAAGGATATTTTTATTCTCGAACATTGTGAAGATTCAAATATTGTTATAAACATTGACAAACTTTCTTCTTAACGACAGCTACCAACAACTTGAAGATGAAAGTTTCCCCCCTTGGAACTTATTGCAGAATTTTTTCCCCATCATTTTATTATAAATTTTGAATACTGGAGTTAGATACTAGTAAATTTTTGTCACCTAACCCTAATATTCAAATAACGAAAGAAGAATTGAAAAAAAAAATAGCAAATTTCGAAATCATTCAAGCTTTCAGATTATAAAAGAAACTTTTTCAACGTTTAAATGACATTTGAATTTCTACAATTTTCGAGAATAAAAGTATCTTTACTTTTGATATACCTACGTGCGTTATAAAACGTCTTTATACTTGGATAAATATATTTTCATCAGAATAGAGTGTTGGCGATGTTTCTCGACAATCGTCGTGCAAAACGTTGCCGGGAATCTTGCAAAAAAGAGCAAAGAGGAGAGAAACTGTCTCTCGATTCGTGTAACTTTCTCGGGAAAGGGTGAACTGCCAGCGGCTGTAAACCGCTTTCGAGGACTTATTGCTATTCGTTGGTCACGATTTTACGCTACGTTCGTCGCGATCGAGTTCGCTCTTTTCCCTCCAGGCAACGTTTGCTTGGAGCCAAAGCGTAAAAGAAAGGCTCAATGGTCGATTAAAAGGACGCGGTCGATGATGAGGATCGAACGAAGCGCCGGTTAAATCGCGGCGAAATGTCGCGGCTTCGTTCTGAATCGAAATTGCCCGATTGCCGTCGTTTAATGAGCCTATGGCTTTGTACGTTGGATGGTTGCGCTGCAATTCCGAGTATTTACGCTGAATGCGGCACGAAATGAAATTTACTCTGTGCCGAATAATCCCCGGTTGATCTCGCCGGTCTCTGCTAACGACGCGGTCTCTCTCCGAACGATCATCCAACACGATATTCGCTCTTCCTTTTATCGAACAATTATAAAAGACGCTTTTCTTTTCTTTTTGCCGTTCCTTTTGTTCTCCCTTTTTCGTTTCTGTTTGCGTATCTTTTGATTTTTCGTGAAACTCAACTATCGAAAAATTCAGACACTTTCAATCTCATCAACGAATATGATTTTTTGTCGAAATTGGGACACTGCGCGTCCGTTTTCACGCATCCTTACACCTCGGGAAAAAAAAACTTGACTTGGCATACTTCAACAGCATGCATTCTGCAGTTCTTTTTTTTTTTTTTTGTAATGAAAACATGCAGTGAGATAATTAAGTTGTTTTTTTTTATCGACGTATCGTTTGTCGAGAAGCAACAGTTTATTGTAATGTAAACGGAGATTTAAACAAATTATCAAATCCAATAATTGCCACGTTACGATATTGCGTGTGTGTTTTACGAAAAAGTGAATCATATCCGGAAAAATACGAATTCGCGCAAATTACTACGCCACAGTTTGTTTCCATGCGCTGTTAAAGTTTCAAAATGTTTCACACAACGTACTTCGTAAAAGTACGGCCATAATTATGGAATGTTGAGAAAAGTTTTCCGAGGTTTCAGACCACGACCGATTTTTCTAACGATAAGCTTCCACTGATGCATCGCATCTCTTAATGCACGTTCCTCTGAATACTAAAACTGCAGTTTAACGAGCATAATGTATTCACGAAAGGTATCTGCAAGCACTATCAGTTCTTGCATGCTTAACCGATGACTATAGTCACCTGCCGTCTAACGCTTGTTGGGTTACTATCGACGACTATAGTCACCCAATATCTGACACTCATTTTATCGGTGACTATATTCTACCGCACGATTGACGCTCATTAACGCTCAATACTATAGTCAGCCAACGTGTGATGCTTGCTGTACAGTGCCGGCGATTTTAGTCACTCAATAAAATTTTGCATTTATTCTTACTTCTGATAGTAATAAGCGCGTCTATGTTAGGACTGTTTTATTCGCGTGCAAGAAGACACTGTAGCAAAAAGTTGTAGCAAATCGATCTTAAATTAAAAGTAAAATGGAAACTATGGAAGATCGTCGCTAACGAATGAGGAACGAAACGACAAAACAGAAACGTGAAGAAAAGTGAATCGGAGGAGAGGAACAGTGCTGAAGGACAGTGCAACGGATCCGGACGATGTGTCGACTGATAATACAGGATAACTAATAATTCAAGTAATGCCGACGCCGATAAGTGAACCGGACGGAAATACGAGAGGTGCGCGCGCGTTCTGTTCGGCCCGCATCCGCTCGGACCACGTTGCGCATGGTGCGGACCAGATAGCCGGAAACTATTTCATGGCTAATGGCAGAGTTATGCACTTACGAATCATAAATTCCGCAATGGAGCGCATCTGCGCCGTTGCTCGCCTCCCTAACTACCTACCTACCTGACTGCGATCTGATCAATTCCCCGCCGTTTCCACCACCTTCCGGCTGATTGGTCACCCAAAACTCCCCTGGCCTACGTTCCAACCCTCTTATGAATATCCTTCATCATTTGCCTGGGAATATACATTATTCCCTTTGGCCAAGCTTACCCCGCGCGTTCGTGCGGCGAATTTCGAATGTTCGCTGGGGAGTCCAAGTTTTGGAAACGGTTCGCCGTTTTAGATAAATAAGGGTGGCGGAGAATTCGCGAAGAATGTGAATTAGATCGAAATTTCGAGCCATTAAGGAACGTTAACGTTCCGATAACACGTATGCAATTTATATTATATTTGTATATCTCTTCGTTTGAAATTCGTATGATTATTTTCGTTTCTCGTTCTTCGCCTAGATTCCAGGGAAGATTTTTGGGAGATTGTAGTTTAAATCGTCATCGGCGTAGTTGACGATTCTCTGCGACACAAATTGCAACACTGTCGCTCACGCTTCGTGTTTTTTTTTTTTTTTATTCCAACGTGATTCAACGTGGTTGTCATGTCAGAAGAAGAAACATGAAGTCACAGTACCCAACTTATAGCAAGATCAAAAAATGAATTTTTGAATGTGAGTCGTCTGTTCCTTGGAGCATTGAGTATCGATTGTCTACCCGTGAAAATGGAATCGACCAATTGATTAGTTTGACACAGAAAGGTCAATTGTCGATATATGTGCAACGCACGATCACCTTCTAAAATACGAGAAGGGCAATTCAAGGCACGCGCTTGAAGGAGCACAATGTCGCGAACCCACGAATCCGGGACAAGTTCTCAAGTTTTCGCCGTTTCGCCGAGTTCGATTAAATATTCCACGAAAGTTGCCAGTGTCCAGCGAGAAGATAGAAATCTGCTCGAACGGTCGTATAGTTGATACCCGGCGTTTCCTCTTTACAAACTGGTTCGCCACGTACATTAATCTCTACGGTGTCATCTCCCTCTAGAATTCCGGCACCGAGAGACCGGCCTTCGTTTCCATATTTTTATTTTCTTAATTTAAGCCGGGGCACGGTTAGCCGGCTTTCTTATTAGATATATGGTAATGTACCGTTGCCTCGGGCGTAAAGATTTATTCAACTCTTCCTCGCCTTCCTCGCGTTCTTCAAGCGTACATTAGGAAGTCCCTCGCGATAAAACCACGCCGGCCAAAGAGAGAGGAAGAGTCACGAAACATAATTCCTATGTTTGGCAATTCACGCGTGTGTCGTCGAACGAGCACGCATCCGCACGGTGGTGAAAGTCGCGCAACCCTCGACGACACGCCCCCACTAGAGCCAAAGTAATTTCTCCGTTTGCTCGATCCTGGCTCGCTAATGCGGATAGAAGCGGGCGAAAGAGGACTGCGTGAGTGAAATTTGACGCTGCGGGTACCGCTAGACGCGCGGACAGTCACGACTGGACGAACACTAACAAACAGGCATTGTTTAACACGATGAAACTTGTGATAAAGAAAAAATAGGAAAACAATGGAGGGCAATATAATTGAATCTGCGGAATTTCTGATATCAGTAATGTATCAGTTGAATCAAAAGAATCGAAATGAGAATATATATATATAAAACATTCTTATCCAGATTTTTAATCACCGCTGTATGTTTACAAGAATATTCTAATGTTCCAATACGCCTTGAAAATATAATATGCAAAGTTTGAATTTATAATAACTCCAAAATTTCTTACATTGTAGCGAAAATATAATGTTAATATTTCTAAAATTCTAGCATAAAATAATATTAAGGTTTATTTTCCAGACTACAGATACGAGAGACTTTAAAAACCAGAGAAAATGTACTTAAAAGTCGGCCAACGTAATCACGTGAACGAACGCGAAAAATGGTTTCCAGTGACGCGGGAAGATTTCAAATCGAAAGACGGCGTGCTAAAACCGTTGTACACGCGCGTCTGCGACGCGTGTGAATGCGAGTGTCGGCAACAGCGAGTAAAAAATGCATCTCGACTGGAGACGGTTACGGAAGAGCATAAAATGGAAACTGAAATCCTCGCCGGGCGGCATTATCTCTCCGCGGGAATACGATTTTATCGGCGACGCGCCCCACAGACACACGAACGATGTTCTATTTCACTATTTGCTGTCGAGATATCGCCGTAACGAGCTTTCGCCAGACATATCTAAGTCCGATTCTCGAGAGAAGTTCTCTAAGAACGTGAAAGGACAACCGCGTTACTTTTTATTGGCAACGAATCGAGTTTTACTACCCTGAAAGTTTCATCCCTCTCTCACCCACGCTTGGTGTTTCGGAAATTATCATTGATCCGGAGATAATGATATTTATCGCGAAATGATGAAACCGAGAGAAGGAATGTAACGCGCGAGATTTCAAACGTTGCAGAACACATTGACGTTTCGAGAGCCTGATTAGCGAAAACGATGAAAATCATTATTGGCAAAATTGTCGATACATCGAGAGATTTGAAAGACTGTGTTCCGAATTCCCCCGTTCACAAATACAAATAATAACGAATAAATATTTGAACTTTAGCTTGTTCTAGATTTCTGTTTTTTTTTGTTTTTTTTTTTACATTGAATGAAACGGTTGCATAAACCACGGACCGCAAAGTGTGAACGGAAAACTTTACGGTTAATATTTTGTTCTTCGTTTCAGATTAAACCTTGATCACTCGTATTTCCACAATATTGCCAACAAAACGAATCCCCGATGCCCTCGAAGGGATGAGCCAGACAGAGACGCGTGAAAAACGCGACGTCGTTAGGATTTTGCATCGGTGACGATTCGACAGATTGCATTCGCTGTGGCCATTGAAAGTCAAAGGCCAGCGGATCTTACAACTTCGTCGACGCGGAAACGTGACACACGGCTGCGCCCGCATAGAGCCAACCTTTGAAGGGATTGAACTTAACTTACCTCCTACATTGTAATAATTAAATATAAGCCTACGATTATTCGGCGAGGCGCTGATACACACGGGAGAAGAAAGACCGAGGCTATTCACGGCGAGGAGGGTAGAAATTAGAGCGCGCAGCTCGATGGCACGCCCGGTGGTTTACGGTCGTCCTAATTTCTTTTGAAAAAGAAACGCTGGCGTGCGTGGCCGCGAAAAGGAAAACAGGAGGGGGCGAATAGAAAGAGAGAGAGAGAGGGGGGGGAAAGAACGAACGAACGAAAATGTTGAAATGAAACTTCAGTTGTAATTCATTCCCGGCCGCGATGCGATTTAATTAAAATTGCGGCCCCCGGCAAGGATAAAGGGAATGAAAAGATTAAAAAAAAAAAAAAAGAGAAGAAAGAAAGACGAAGAAGGAAGGAGGAAGGAAAAAAGAGAAACGTGATGGCCGGGACTCGCGGCATGAAGTACTCCGCTTCTCAATAAACTTGCTCGTCGTTCTGTTCCTCTCTCCTACATCCACGCCACTATTCTCCGCGCTCGCGAAATTTGTAAAAACACATACGCGGCGAGCGTGTAATCCGTGTTTTCTAACCTAATTCGAATCTAATTCAAAGGCAGGGCTAGACGCGCGCGCCTCGGCATCGGGCGCTTGATTCTAATTCAAAGACCCGGGTTCAATCTCCGAGCTCCCCTAATTTTTTTCAAACTGAGCCGAATTAAACTCGCACCCGCTCGAGGAGAAAGAAAAAAAAGGGGGGGAGAAACAAAAGGGAGAGAGAAGTAATAATTTCGGGACGGTTAAGGCACGGCGAACGAAAGAAACGAAGCGGCGAAACACGGGGAATTGAAGCGATGGAGAACTGGATGGGGAGAGGGATGGGGGTGGAAAACGTCTGGCGCAGAGAATATTTCAACGATTGGCCGAGCCTGTCTTTGCGACGCGGGACAATAATTTCGAGGGGTCTGCTTCTTTTGATTGAACCAGTTCGACCGTGTTAATTGCTTTCGTGCTGTTCCTCCGCTTTATTCTAGTCTCTCTTTTCAACCATACGCGCCGCTTTGTTCATACTTCTTTTCTCTTATTTCCGTCGTGGTCGAATTGGACACACGTTGAAATCGATCAAAGAACTTTTCTCTTTTTTTCTCTTTTCCTTTTTTTTTCTTTTTTCTTTTAAGGACTTATTTCCCTCCCTTTTTAAAAAAATTATTTCTACGCACGAAATCTTACATTATAAAGCTCTTTTTTCGAGAAAAACTCTCTCTCTTTCTCTCTCTCTCTCTCTCTCTCTATTTTTTAATATCACGAAGACACGTTTAAATGAAAACAGGATACAGCGAAAGAAGAGGCGAAGTAAACTGCAAAGTTTTCGATCGAATTTGCATAATTCGATTGTCGGAAACGGGCGCGAAACAGAAACGGAGAGAGTTGCCGCGTTGCCTTTCTCTCTCTCTCTCTCTTTCTCGCCCTGCGCAATTTGCCGTAGATAAAAGCCAAAGTCGGAACGAAACATCTCACGTACGTTCCGACCGCATGATTTATAGCGCAGTAGGTATTCGAGGAATTGCGCTAACGTTGTGTCGGCCGCTCCTTGAATGGACAGGATTGCCATGTATTTTCAACGTTCGCGCGCTAAGGGCTTCCTAATGCACCGACGGACACTTCCTGCCTTGTTTCGAAAGCGAACACTAAACTCGAAGCACGAAATTTCCTTCCTTGCTCGAAAGTTTGGAGCACCTTTTTGCGGATGAAACGAACTTCTTTCCGATCGACAAGAACGTTACTAATTGAAAATGATATTAAAATCTTTTCAAGAAGATTTATATCGACCGGTTTCACAATCTGTAATTTGTAATTGTGAATTTGACGATTCGATGAAAAATAATGTCGGGGACAACAGATTCTTTTCGTTGGAAGTCGTTAAATCCTTGACACGTTGTACATTTTCGAGATCTATCGTACAACCGGTAATGCATGGAATTATATAACGAAGTAATAGTAACGAGAACTGCGTTGGCAAGCCACAGTGATCCAGTGTGCCGATGGTCGAACGAGAACGCGCGCGCGATTTTCACGAATCGGATCAGAGATTAGAAAGATCTTTTCATTTCGAAGCGCGATCCGAGCGGGCGTAAGCAAGGCAGAAATAACGGATGGTGGACTGACAATCCGGGCGACGCAGTCGAACGTAGTCGTGTCAAAACGTCCGTGTCGAAATATGGGTCACAGCGGAGCAATCAGCAACGAATCAGCCTTTTCGTTTCGGAGGATAGACCGAGAACGGGGGGAAGGGAGGAAGTGTGGGAGAACACGGCACGACATCGGTGGACAAGTTTCTCGTTTTTCCAACGACTGCATCAAGCGAAACGTCACTGTTCGACGTGGAAAACAACGTCGCGCGCGCTGTAATTTTTCATTTTCGTCCGTTCCTGTCTCACATTCGGTCCTCGAGGACTCAGAGGATTCCTCTGTCGCGATTCGCATTTCCCATCGCGACAAAAGAAAATTCCACACTTCGATTCCGCGTGTCGATTTTAACGAAATTTCAACGGTCGGTCTCGATCGAAATATCGGAGGAGCGGCTCCGTGCTTGAAAATGAGAGAAAGAACGGGAACGGAGAACGGTCGTCTTTTCACCGTGGCCTCGACCCCCCTGGCAATCGAATCCGTATATCGGATCCGGCGGCCCGGCCAAATCGCGATTTCATAGTCCATCAAAACTCGATCTTGCCGCTGGCGGCTGTAAATTTCGGAATTCCTAGCCGAAACTTGGCCGGCGCACACCAACGGCATTCTCGTCGGTGTATGTATTCACGCACACGCGGGGAGCGAGGCCGGGTTCGAAGTTATTGGTTTCAAACCCACCCGATACGCTTTATCCGCTTTCCTCCACCTTCTCGTCCCTTTCCCGCTCTTTGCCTGCCGCTTGAAATCCGTTTTTTTGCCGCTCCAAATAGCAGCGATTCTTCTTCTTCTTCTTCTTCTTCTTCTTCTCTCCGCCTTTCTATCGGCGAATCCGCGGCGAGTTTCACTGGATGTCGGGTTCAGTTCCAAACAGAGATACACAGAGTGGTATCTCGCAGCGATAACTCTGGGCTTGCATTGTCGCTCTATAAGTGAACAATCGTCACGCTGTTCTTTATGTTTGCAAAGAAACCAGTAAAAAAAAAAGTCTGATAGAAATATCTAAATTGCTTCTATTTCTTTCTTTTTCCTTTTTTTTTTTTTTTTTAAGTAAAAACTATATTTTATATTTTCGTGAAAAAAAATAGTAGTAGAAGTATTTAAATTGCTTATTTTCTGGAGATTGCTGGAAATTCTACTAAAAATGAGAACTAAGCGGTTTCACTTGGATTAATTAAAGAGAAGAGGAATTTTTTAAACAGACAGCAGAGAACGATGAAGAAAGGTTCGCGTGTATATAAATGTTGTTGTTCGAGGTTCATTTTTCAAGTTAGAAGCAATTTAAATTCGAGCCTTACGCCGGCGTATGCGTTTGGCTGGCACGTTGAGTGACGTATCACAATGTCGCTCTTCAAACACGCTTGCACGCCCGTGTAAGAAGGGTTGTGCGTGCGCATGCATTTCTAGCGCAAAATTAAACTGTTCACAGTTAGAAAAGTAAACTCACGCCGCAACGGTATATTAATTGACTTCGCAAGTCGAGAAATATTAAAAAGCGACAAATAAAAGCAATAAATATTACGATCTGTTTTATCTTGTGAACTTGAATTTCTCAAGAACGTTCAACGCGTACCTCAGGCAGTCGATCAGGTTATTTTCGTAGCTACAAGGGACGTTCAGAAACTTACAAATGTCTCGTGCATAATTCATCGTCGTTTCCCGAAGAAAATTAGAGAAGATCCCAAATTGCGAAGAACGAAATATCAAATTCTTGACAGAGAAATCCGTCACGGGGGCGGGAACGATTTTTTAATTTTCACGTCTCCATTTGTCCGACAATCCTCCTCTTAATAACCCCGTTTTCTCACTGTGAATTTACGATGGTAACAGTTCCCTTCGTCTCGAACGTCCCTCACTTTATATTTAGAAGGGCGGCGTAATAAATTTCGCACGCTGTGGATGCTTGAAAAATGAATCGCGATGGCGCAACGCGATACCACGAAACGCACAATGGTACACAAAAATCGTCCGAAAATGGTTGGTTCGTAAAATTAGATCGCTGCTATAAAATCAAAATGGACGGGATAGGTCTGTACAGTCGGCTGAATTTTTCGTCGATATCGATTTCATTGAAATTTCTCCAACGACAGCTGTTTGTGAAATTCTAATTCCACAACCCCTTCGAACCGGGAATGGAACCGGACGAAAAACGTCGATGAACTGTGTTTCTCGTTAGTTTCAATATATCATTTCCGTCAGAAGAGAATCAGAAGATTACAGAGTGTAGTTTTAATTTTTAAATTAGAATCGTTCAAATTAACATGATTATTAATTAAGCTTTTAAAAGATTAGAAATTAAAAAGATTGATTTTCTGATTTAAATTTTTCTCTGTTTAATGGTGAAACATTTTCAACAAGGGAAAATAACTTCTTTAAAGCATGTAAAATATAAACGACGTACGAAAACCTATAAACTCCACAAAGATACGCGATATCAGATTTTAAAATGACACTCGCGTAGAAAGCAGAATTTAACTTTTTGGAACATCGATTTAAATGAAACTCGCCACGCGTCAAAATCGGGAAGGGGAAATGCATAGGCAAAATTTCTCGGAGAAGCAGTTTCCGGATTTAAATGGAAATCGGGAAAGTTCACGATGACGCGGCGGCAAGTTCGTTAATGCGCGTTTACGCGTGCCAATTCCAAGTGCAAGGTCTACTTTAATCCGAAAGTTCGTACGTAGTTTGGCTGATGAATAATTAAAACGGCCTGAACGTCGAAGAACGATGACTCGCTACCTGTGTACGTACATTTTCGAACTCTCGAGCTCATCGCCTGCCGAGATTAGCTCGAACTTGCCGGAACCTACGTGACCGCTTTTTTCCCCCCCGTGAATTCGCCGTGAAAAATCGAAATCGCGCAATATTCGACGAATTATTCGATCGCGCTGTCTAATAGCGAAAACTCGCGGGAAATGCGGCGCGAACGCTCGCGCCGAAAACAAACAAAAAAAAAAAAAACAAAAAAAAAGAAGAAAATAGAAAAAGAAAAATACCGAATCGCTGGAATTTTCGACATTTTCGACGAATCGCTCAGCTGTCAATCCCGAAATCCTGCATTACCATTTATATTGGGTTGCACAATACGCAACAATTTCGCCGATATTTCACCGAATGTTCGCTGATTCAAACGATTCGACGTAGATGAACGCGTTCGCAATATGTTATATAGGCGTTCTACTAACTACTCCCGATGAATCGCGGTGAAACTAGGTTCGTGTATCTAGTCGAGTTTTAGCGTAATCGCTCGATTTAATAGCGATAGTGTCGTCGATCTCTGTCAGAGTATTCGCGATTTTAAATCTACGTCAGATTGCACACGTCTTAGATATTATACAATCTTTAGTATATGTTTTCATATGTTCAAGCAGTTCTCGAATGTGGATGATTTTTAACGTTACGGAGAATTTATCGATCAGACTTCTCCATTTTATCGGTATAAATGTATCTGACGATACTACGAAACACTACTATACTAGGAAACTTACTGTGTATAGCAATTACCGGAAATATTCGGCGGCTGTACGTATATTCCGCTGGATTTTTTTATTCTTAGCATTTAAATATCTTATTTCAATATGTTTTATTTCTGACATTCAATACTTTCTTTTTTTTTTATTGTAGATAATAAAGTTCCTACGTTGCACACATATGACATATTAACGCTCCACAGATTCTCTCTTACGTAAATCGCCATTTTACATTTCCAGTTTTGAAACAACTGTAATATTTATACATCCCAAGACTTTAAAATAGGAGGTGTGGATTTAAATGCACGTGTATTAAAAATTACAAGGATTTGCTACATGTGTGTGCAGTAGCGACCTTTAATTCCCACGCTTTCAAATCTCTCGCGCGTCCTATATCCGCGATACGTATCAAGTTGTGGAATTGCATTCGCGGCGAGAAAAATCGCGTTCGACGAGGAATACGAAGGGTAGGGTGGGGGGGGGGAGAGGGAAGAATTATCGTCGCCATTAAACATTAAATACAGAATAGAGAAAACGTCGAGTCGTTCACGGACGCGAAATCTTCGGTGCGGAAGATTTAAAAATATCTCGGATCAAACGAGGATACTCTCGAGACGAGAGGAAGATCCTCTCGAAATCAAGGATCCAAGGCACGCGACCAATACGCGCGTTCGTGATTTAATGCCCCGAGACTAATCCGGCAGTCGGTGAGATTCCGGCAACGAGAACTCACGCCGGGCCGTGATAAAGCAGGCTACTTAATCCGCCGAGGTACACGAGATTTATGGGTCAAGGATCGGTGAAATCGCTCGGTTGCGCCTGGAATATCCTTAAGCTTAATCAGACGTGTGGATCCTAGGCCCTTAGACCGCCACTGACGTAAAGATCGAAACGATCGTTACTTCGATTGTCTCTCGTTGTGTATCATAGCAAGGTTCACCCCTTCGAACGAACAAAGGATGGATATTTCGGGGAAAAACGTGGTTAATTTACAGTCTCGAGTCTTAAAGTGTAAAGCCTTCCTGTAAAGATTCCTTTGAATTCCAGTAGCAACATCGAATTTGTAGTAAAACTTTCTTCCGATTTCGAGTCTTGTCACAATGATTAATGAATTAAGGAAATTTCGTCGACTCATACGGTATCAAGGTATCATTTCGTTGAAGATTTCAAAGAGAATTTTACCACGGAAAAATTTCTTGAAATTTTGAATCGTTGGTCTTTTCGTCGTCCCTTCGAGTTACCAACTGCCAACCGATCTGTCTTCGAAGACAGCATTTTCCAAAGCTGTCACTGAGACAGCAATAAAGAAATTTGCAAGAAATTTTCATTTAGATCGAGTGCTGAACCCTTTCTCGCGATCAGATCAAACGAAAGGCAATCCCAGATGGGGATAGAAGTCCCAAGTCGGGGCTTGCGGCACTTTCATTCGACGGAAGATGTATTACTTAAAATCTCGGTGGTCGAACGATCCCGGTGAGTCGATAAGTTCGAAGATGGTGGATGAATGATCTCGTGGAAATCCTCGAGGCGACACACGTCTGACCAATGAGGTTACGTCGTAAAGGAGGAAAGCCACTCGGCCACGTCCACTTTTCTTCTGCATTTTTTCCAACTGACAACCATTTCCTCTCCCGTGGGAGAATCATCCTAGTCTCCACTCTTTCTCTCTCTATCTCTCGTTTTTTCTCTTTCTTTCTTCGTTTCACTCGAAATGTGTAGCCTATAAGTAGTCGTCCAAGAGGACAGGGAGAGGAGGCAATGTCGACCGGTGATGGATGGACGGCCCAGCGCCAAAAGCACAGGCGTTGCTTGTGAAAACTTCAAGAATTGTTGAGATAGAAAGGCAAGAAGAAGAAGAAGAAGAAGAAGAAGAAGAAGAAGAAGCGGTGGCATAAGCGCAGCTGGAAAAATGTAAGCAGCCACTTCGAATGACGGAAGACGCTTCTTGCCAACGACACCTTGTTTAGGATATCAATTTTCGCTTATCTGCTTGCTTCTTCTTGACCCTCTTCTCCCTCTTCCCAAGTATGCTCAAGCAGGATAACGCGAATTTTCTTGATCGTTTTTCTCCGTTAGGAATGATCTAAACAGTAATCTTGATTATGACAGCTGGATCTTCCGGGGAAGGTGTAAATATTCCATACAGAGAATACACGTGATATAACACAACGGCGAATTTCAGAAGAAAGTTTCAAAGTGAAACTTGGAAAATGAACAGTAAGAGAACAGTAACAGAAATGTAGCAGCCATGTGAGAGGCTTTGGCATCTTTTGAGGTTTTGGCATCTACGCTTTCGGAAGTAATCCAAAACTTGCCTATGGCCTTTCAACTCGTTTTTCTTTTATCGTTACGCACAATACTGCAGGCAATTTGGTGAATGTGCAGACTGACTACTTACTCCCTCACTGATTTCGATAATTTTTAGATGTATTGTGAAAATATTTTGAACAGTTCTTCCCTCTAACGGATATATCAGATATTTTATTTATTAGAGGAAAAGGTCGTTCGGAGTATCGATAGATCTCTATATCTCTATATATCTCTATATCTCTATATCTCTATATCTCTATATATATATCTCTCCCCCCTCTCTCTTATATATATAGATATATCTCTTTTATATATATATATATAGAGAGAGAGAGAGAGAGGAAAAAATGCGATTGTCGCGGCGGTCGGTGAGAGCACACGCGCTTGCTGCACGGCGTGTCCATTATTTACGCGGGTCACAGCCGGCTGGAATTGTCATTGTCTGAAAATGTGTTTACACCGGGTTGAAATACGGTCGGGATTCGGTGGTGCGACGTCCACCTTCATTTTTCCAGCGTTTGTCCGCGCGCTAGAGAACCGTCAAGCATTCACCAAGCATTTCTCCGAGAGAAATTCCTTCGTTCCTTATCCGGCTGTTTTGACTGCGCCGCTCCTACGTTTAAGGCGGCTCGCGAGGCCCGTTTTTCATCGCGTGTCTTCCGCTTTAACGTCGGGACCTACCCTCCTGCCCGTTTCCGCCTGAATGAACGGCCGTGAATCGTCAACACTGGCAATTTACCGCGTAAACAGTTGCATTTTCTCTCTCTCTCTCTCTCTCTTTCTCTCTTCAGTTGGACCGCCAGTCTTTCGAGGGAAAATCCGGCAGATTCTGAAGAAGAATTCGAGAAATTAGAATCCTCCACGGAAGAGGGGAAAATATAACGTGAGTTGGAGCAAGAGAGAAAGAGTATAAAGATGCCAGGAATGAGCCTCCGGTAATAAAAAATAGTGGTTAAAAGAATTTTTGTAAGCCGGAAGGGCATAAAACTGAGATAAAAGTGAGACTTTTGATAAAAGGTGGAGGACACTTTAAAAAAAAAAAAAAAGAGAGAGAGAGGACACTTGACTTTCTATTTTGTAAATTTGTCACGAGACGTTTGCGAAAAGAAGGAGAACTTCAGGAACTCTAATACGAAGTATGCTGTCAAAGAAATTGGAAACGACTATAGACGAGAGAAATTAGAAATTACGGAGATTGGAATAGACGAAATCTATCCACAGATGAAAGGCTGACGAGGGGAAATAGTGCGAGAAAAGAACTCGGAAAATATCTGTAGAATATGTTCCTGTACAAATAGATCAAGTACAAAATAGATCAAGTTTATTCAAATTTATTCAATGACTTCGCGTTTAGAATGGACGAACCAAACGGAACAGGACGAAATTTGCTCAAATTTATTATAAACAGAAATGAAGAACACGTCCACGTATTTTCGAGCGACGGTGTACACGATGGGAAGGTGATTTTAACGACGTAGTCCCTATCCCCCGAAGTGTTGAGAGAGAACACGTCGGTGCACGGCGGCCTCGCGAAAGAATTATGGAGAATGGGAATCGCGGCGTGAAAATAAGTAATATATTTTAGCGGTTTGCGCGAGGAATAATCGGCTGTCGGCCGTCTCGAGGAGAAAGGAAAACCGCGGGATATACACGGAGCGCCGTCGTCAGCGCAGATACCGGTGATTAATGAATCGAAAAAATGCTTCTAGCCGACGCGCTACCGGCTAAGAAGCGTCTATACGCGCCACTAAAAAAAAAGAAAAAAAGGAAAAAAACAAAAAATTCCCAGACGTTATTTCAAACCAAATACCGCGAGGCTTTTCGAAATTTATTCGCCAAGTTAAACGCGACGATAAATCACACGTTGCTCAACAACGTTGCCCGACACGCTGCGCGATTGTTACCGTTGAAATTGCAAAACTACGTGTGTCCTGTTCTATCAGCTTGCCCACTTTTAATCGTTCGTTCGTCGATCGAACGAACAGTTCCTCGAAAACAGCGAAAAAAAAGAGATGTCTCTTTTCTGCTCGACTCTCACATCTCACGTGTATATCTGGAAATATCCTAGTTGCATCAATGCATCAGCGACGTCAAACTTCGCATCGTCAAACTCTGTTCTGTAATTTGAAACGGTCGCTTCATGCATTTTTCGTTTGCATTTCTTTCACGGTGGACTTCGTAATACAATTTTTGCAAAATTGAAAGGAACGCCGCCCTTGCAACGAATCGAGAAGATCGAGAAGTCAAAAATACCGCGCCGAGCAACGAGTAATTTAATATCGTTCGCTACGAAATAGAAATCAAACGAAATACACTTGAGAATTTCTCAAAGTCCGGCTAACTTGCTTGTCGACTTTTTATTCGAGAAGCTCCATCCGCTGCGTAGCTCTTCGTTCCGCTAACAGAACGGAAAGCACTGAATTTCACACCCTGTTTTCAACCCTGTATTTTTTTTCGCTTGTTTTTTTCTTCACAGCTTCGCCGTTACTCCCGGTAGTTTATTCACGCTTTGTTCGTCGTTGTTTATCGTTCGTTCTTTGCCCGATGAACAATTTACAATTATCGCAGCCAGCCACTGTATAACGCGCGATCGTTAAACCTTTTTCAAACACTGTGTAACCCAGCACGGTGTAATCCAGCGTGAACGTTAATTAACAGAAACTTTCCGGAACGATGTTTCGTATAATACAGGAGCATGTTCCCGCGATTAATCCATTGTTGTCCAATTCTCTATGTTCGTGGCGCGTTGAAGCTTCGGGGAAACTCCTCGGGGATGTCTCCTCGTTGCACCGGACGCTCCAAGTGGAACATAATCCCTCGCTCGAAGCGTCTCCTCGTGCTTCGAGGACGAGGCATCGATCTCCGCTCTCTCTCTCTCTCTCTTTCTGGCTTTCTCTCAGGGTTATGCATCGTCTGCGAGAGAGCCACCGAAGAGAGGACCGAAAGAAGGTGCCACCGGAACGAAACTAAAGGGGGACAGGAATTCTCGCGTGACTTGTTGGTCACAATACACGGCTCGTGATGCAGCTGCACGAGCAGAAAGTTATCTCCACGACGTTCCTAGAGGGTTACCCGTTACGCTTTCACGGCTTCTGGCATTCTACGTGTTCCTACGTTCCGAGATCTTTCTGTCTTCGATGATCTCGAATCGCGGGTCGATCGGTAACGGTCGATAAAATTCGAGCAAAGGAGTAGGAACGCGCTAAGAATGTCGGAATTATTTCTAGTAGAGTTTCGCGGATTCAATATTCGTGCTTTTATAAAGGAATTATTTCGACGAATTTCAAGATAAATTTAAAAAAAAAATAACGATTCAACTGTGATTTTTCTTCTCGGTTTCGATTTACGGAGCTGATCAACATGGTTACTCAGTGATATGATGTTTTTGATTGGTCCAATATATTATATTATAAGTATTATATACTATATATATTATATTGTAAATATATTGTTATATTGTATTATATATAGTTACGTATAGTTGTACTAAATATAGTTATATATATTATATTTTAAATATTATATATATCAGCAAATAAAAATGCATGAACATCGATAAAATGAACACTTATAAGTGAGAACGATAAAATAATAAAAATGATATATTTGCGATTCGCACAAACAGCTACCGGGGAAAATCCGAAATGCAGGAATCAATCCCCCGCGGATACGGATAGTGACTTTCCTACGGTAAACAGCCACTATCTGAATTCGTAGTTCCGTCATAAATGACCGGAAACAGATTTCGAAAAGAAAGAGAAGGATCGTCTCGAAGAGACAGAGAGAGAGACGAGCCACGGAGAAATCTTCTGTCTCTGCTCCTTTTTCCTCGACTCGAACGCGCGCGTTTTGCTTACACACTCGCTCTGCTTCTTCAAATATATGATATGCGTTGTCGACGCGGATTCCAGCGTTTCGCGAGCAATTTGCCAGCAGCGTGCACAGCGCGGAGGAGACGGCAGTTCAATTAGGAAAAATGCCGCCGTAGCTCAGACGAAGTTGAAGCTTCGCCTTCGTAGCAAGACCTTCCGACGGAATTCTTCCACCTCCGGCGTTATTGTGCTCGCTGCGAGTCACAAAAGGCCGAGAGATACAATAAACCCTTCTCTCTCGGCGGGGAGGAGGTCACCAAACAGAAGAGGAAACGAGCTACGACCGAACGAAGTTGGCGCGTCAAAGCGGAGCAACGTTGATGTAATGAAGTTTCATATGACAAGAACGTGTCTTGTCTACACAATTACACATTGCCGCTTCTCTCGCGAGCAATCTGCTAATTTACAAGCGGCAAACGATTTCTTTCGAATCGTCCAATCTCTCGATGTTTCGAAGGAAGACTCTTCGAGACTCTGCGAGAAATTCACAGACGATTCGAGGAAAGTCGCGCGAGTAGCTTTCGTATTGCGACAAAAAGGTCGACGTCCTCGCGAAGCAGCCAGCGGGAGTAAAACGGTGTAAATTTCAGTGTAAATTGGAGAACGTTTGTCCAGCCGAGGACAGCTTCTGGAAGGGAACGAATTATGTCGGCAGCGTCTTACACAACGTCTTGGTAGCTCTCGTCGTCCGTGCAATTATCGTTGGATCTTCCTTCGTTGTCCTCAACATTCCGATGCGAGACAACGATGTTTCCTTTTTAGCTCAACTTTTGTTCTTGATTTGTTGAAGATAGCTGGATTCAGACGTTGAATCGGTAGTTGATGACTCGTTTGACTTTCGGAATCCACCTGAAAAAAAGCAATTTAATTAGAGAGGTGAATTGTAGAATAAACTTTCTGAACGTGTGCATGTTCATAATTACGTTTATCACGAAACCTTTTATGAAAACACATTTTCATTGAAACACGATCGTATTAAAAACAAATCGGTGCTAGAAATATTTCGAAAACCGAAGACAATTATAACTAGCTTGACCACGGACTCGCAAATCAAAATTCCACAGACTCTGAATCAACTGAAAAAATAAATATCCCGAAGTCGATTATCAAAACGTAAATCTCAATTACTATCAAACGACCGATGAAAGTTTTGTGGAAACTTTTATCGTGGAGAATCATTAAAATTCTCTCTCACCGTAGGAAGACTAATTAATTAAGATTATCAGAAAATCTCGCCGATCTTAGAGAAAATTTGACCCTTTTCGGCGGGGCCAGCCGAACTTTACGCATGCAAACGTGATCGTGGACCTTGCTCGAGCACTATATCGGCTGCCGAGTTATTGATTACAGATAGCCATTACTGCCGCGTCCGAGTACTTCGGAGTTTAAAAGATCGGCCGAAAGTCGACGAAATATTCGATTCCATTTTTAATTCCCATTTTTTTCGAAGCTGCCGCCGCTTCGGAAGAACCGGGACAGCGGCAGAACGATTTTTCGAGATTGACATTTTCCAGCACAAAGAACCGAGGCAGAAAGGTTTCGCCGTTTATTTTCAATTTATAGCTTTGTTTTTCTTTTCTTTCTTTTTCATTTTGATTTATTTCGTTCTACTTTTTTTCTTTTTTTTTTTTTGTTCCAATGGAGAAACATCTCCCTTTTTCCGGTTCGGCTATTTCTGCTTCGCCAAGCGTTTCAGAATTTTATATATTTCAACAGAGAGGAGAAACCTATAATTTGATTGAAACGATGGAAATCGGTAACAAAATCTTCGTTGTCGATTCTATTTTCATTCGCGCGGAGAAAGATTTTGAAGACCCCTTGCCAGCGCTACGTTTTCGTTATCTTCGATCGGCGAACTCGAGTCGAAGTAATCCGCGAGAGAATCGGGAAATAGGGGAAAATAATACTCGGCAAGGGCGGTACTTTGCCGATTACGTGGTTGCTCTTTCGATTGAATTTCTCAAATTTTAAATCGTATATTTTAGATACTGGGTTCTACCTTGAACGTCAAATTTTGCTTTACGAAATAAAAATTCGATTAAAAGCTGCTCGATCCGAGACTGTGCAAGCTGGCACATGTTTCATATTCTCAGTTTCTGCAGCATCTGACAAATTATTTCCGTCAGTCGACTCTCGTCCCCCTAAATCAGTCTCTGACTCTAGAAATTTCGAAATCAGATATCTTGAAATTCGAAAACCATTGGAAAGTTTCTTCTCGATTTCTCGTTAGATCCACGTCGTCGTCGTCGTCGTTGCGTTCGGAAAACTACCTGACTGAGTTCAGTTTCCGGTACGATCAGATGTGCTGTACCGCGTCGCATAAAGGCACAACTCTAGCTTTTAAGATCTCGCGAAACTTCTGGTTAAAACTCCCCGGAGTAGCACCGACTCGTTCGAGCAGTCGCAAGAATGTAGGCTTGTAAAATAATACGGCCGCCGTTCTCGAAAGTTCTCCTCTCTCTCTCTCTCTCTCTTTCTCTCTCTCTCTCTCTTTCGGAAACTCCCCTAACGAACGAGACCGGAGATAGTAGCTATTTCGGGTGGCGATTTCGATAGCGGCGCCGACCTTTTAATTATTACGTCAGAAATTTGCCCGGGGTACAACCGTCGCGTGGTGGTGGTTGATGGCCGAACTCCGTCGACTTGGCCTCCGCCGATCCGCGGGCTAATCTCGTTTAGAAACTCGCCTCGACATTTTATACGAACCTTCTAGCCAGCAAAGTGTAACGAGATTACGATATCCAATTACTTCAGCAGCGACGGCCGCCGCTACCGGATACAAAATTCCACGTCGTTCGTTCTGCAGCCAGCGATACAGGTTACGCTGAAGTTGAAAAATTACGGCTCCGTGTACCCGGAGAACGTCCCGCGGACACCGGCGTGTTGGAAAAATGTCGCGTCGCGGGAGAATAAATCGCGCGAAAATCGCTGGGTGTATCGTGACCCGGTTGCGTCCGCGTGGACTTTCTTCGGGAAATGAAACGGATACCCCAGCCACTCGCGAGCTCGCGAACGTGCATCTCCTCGGCGGAGCAATCTGTCAATCTCGTTACCAACGAACGTCCACGTCCAATCCCCACAGACGTTTTCATCCGCGCGAGAGCGCCGGGTCGACCCAGAAACACCCAATCCGGTTGGATTCGAGGAGACATCAAGTTGTTGCGCGAACGAGGCGATCGAACTTTTGATTCAAGATTCAACGCTCGCAATTCTCTTAAAGCGCGTGATTCTTCGCCGAGCTATTGAAGAGGTATTGAATCTCTTTTTTTTCCTTTTTTTTTTTTTTTTTTTTGGTGCAAGTCGCATCGACATCGAGGTCATTAATGACTACTAGTGGATTTATATTGATCAAGTGTTCGGAGTGTTCTCTTCAGATGATTTTGGTAAGAGATGATTGGAGATCCTGACGCGATCTTCTCTGTCCCTCAAAGTTCGTGCATTCGTATAGAATGTGTTGAGATCTGTGACAGATTTTTCACATCTATCGGAGATGAAAAGATCTTGTTTTTTGATTACGTGTGTCTTTAATTGAGCCAGTATAATTCCTTCTTTTCTGGTTAATCTGCTTTCTTGATAAATGTTATTTACTACGTTGTGAATCTTCGTTCGATTTGATGTTATCTATAGTTCCATTCATCCTCGACGTTGATTTTTGTATGGTGTATAAGTCCTTGATACGGGATAGGGGTCTGGGGTGACTCACTTTGATGAGAGCGCATCCATGTTATCGTTAGATTTTCGTTCAAGTTGGGGAGTTCAACGTAAAATATAGAAATGTTTTCAATGACGTCACTTTTGTCCTTTTCTCGTTGTATTTGACAAGGCTTTTGTTGTACTCGCAGAATCGGTATAAATTATATCGTTGGTATAAGTATAGAAACTTACCGTCGCTTTCAAATAAAGAAACGAATTGAATATCACTCTTGTCTCTCCCCTTTTTTGGTCTTCGCTTGCGGTACACAGTGATGTACCAACCGATAGAATCTACTCTCGTCAGGTATAGAAACGCGATAAGAAACGCGAGTGGAAACGCGAGAGGCTGACATACGCGGACCGTCACTGAAAACGTTTCTTTCACGAGGAAAGACGAGACCGAGACGCTAGACGGTCTTTTTTTCGCGATTTCACCGGTAATATACAGGCGGTGTATAGTCACCGATTAATCACCGGCTGACACCGGTTGTCGTCGACGATCGTGTTCCGCCCGATATGGAAGGCTGAATTTACGTGGAAGCTTCGTGCCGACAGAGGGAACGAGTCCGGTAGGAATCCCGTTGGAACGGTCTCTCCCAAAGAAGGTGAGGTGAAAGTGAAGGGATGAGAGGAGGGAAAGGCGAACGTACACGAAGCACAGCTATCGGCCGGCCCGTGTTATTTGTGCCAGCGGGTCGCACGGCTCGTTGGAACAATGCGATGAATCAGCCCAAGACCCGCCGTTTTATCGACAGAGATGGCATCGAGTGCCTCGCAAGTACGTTTGAACTTTTAAGGCGATTTCCTCGAGGCACTGTCCTCCTCACGTACAAGTTTTAACCGTGTAACTTTCGAGCATATTTTGTCACAGAGCCAACGGTACAATTTCAATTCTCATCCAGAGAATCCTTTTTTTTTCTTTTCTTTGTTTTTTGACTATTTACAGTCAATCTTGTGTAGGTTATTAGCGACTTGGAACTACGAAGGTTAAAAGGTGTATTAATTTTAGGACCGTTTCTTTATCCTCTAGGCTGTCATTCAGGGAAGGATTTGTGTCATTTTCTGCACTGGACAATATGTTCCACTGTCAATTGAACTCTGCACAAATGACAAGTTAAGAAGGTATATACTAGTGAGCGAGTTTCGTATGGCTCGTTATGATCATCCCAAGATTACAACTTGATCGTGTCTTGGTAGAGAACAAACAACTGTTCTTCTTCATTCATTTTTCATTGCCTTCAAAATTCATTTTTGATTGTGGTTAGCCACGGTTTACGCGAGCATTTCCATTTGTCGTTCTAGTTTCTTTCGATTTTCTGTTTTAAGCTGTTTCTTTATGTGCAATGGGTCGAGTTAGCTGTTTCTTTAGTCGTTTTATCAGCTTTTCCGTTTCCGATTATACCAGGGATGGGGAGAATTCTTGAATATATTATAAATGGAAGATTCTTAATGTGCGTCGGAGATTTTCGACCTGAAATGCAATTTTAATGCGTATGTGAGAACTGGAAAGAAACATATCTCATTCATATCATATTTCAAATTAATCACGCACGTGCAACACAAGCGTACGATCTTTGGGCATCCTAGTAGGCTAAGATTCCACTACTTTAGAAAGTTTCGCATTTTACAAACGTTGAGCTACTAATGGCGTAATATGTTTCGAAAACTGCAGACACTCCAAGATTCCAAATCAACTCGTATAAAGTGAATACATTCGTTTCGTTGATGTGATCATTGGAACGCCGCGGGACTGCATCGCAGAAACGTACGAAACGAAACTTAGATATATCGAACTCGACTTGCAGCTTCTGTTATCCGACCTTTGAACACCTAATCGAGAAGAATTCAGCGGCGAATTCTCTTTGAGAATCGGCCACAACAAAGAGTAAATAAAAGAAAAAAAAAAGAAAGAGGCGGAGAGAAACGCTTCCTGGCCGTGTTGGAGGGGAAAGCGTGAAACGAAACGAACACGCGACAAAAGAACTTCTGCTCCAAGTCACAGAAGAGTCAACGACGTGTACAGGTCTCTCCGAGGTCTCGCCGAGAGAGTAAATTCAAGTTTAAAGTTAGACGCCGAAACTCGTGCGAAAGAGGAGAGGGAAGAGCGGCCTCGAGAGTTAAGGAGCTAGCTGGCTTGAGTTTCATGCGAGTTCCACCACGATGGACCACATTTTTCTAACTTAATTATCGGAACGAGCACGCCGGGACGGTGCTCGGAGCAAGTTTGCCCTATCAAGCGAGCGTTGAAAAGTTTTCGGTTCGGTTCTCGATTTTCCTCCAATCTCTCGTACACCTTCGCGCTTCTGTTTGTTCGTTCTTCGTCGCTTCTACTTGCCATTAACCGGTGCTCGAATTAACGGGACGGAGAAAAAGAGGAAACTCGAATAACATCACGATGTTTTTTCGTACTGTGAAAAATATTTCACACTATGAAGATTAAAAGATCAATCACAGGAATACATTACACACAGACTTAGTGCACAAATTTTGCTAACACGCTCTATAAGTAGAAATAAGATTAAAGTCTCACGTAATAAAAAGATTGTCAAATGCTCAAAAGAATATGAAACTAAACCTCTGAATATCAAATAGAATATAAAATGGATTCTCGTATCTTGTAACATTCTAGCCATTTATTTAACTACGTTGAATGCGTTCCTCCTGCTGTGACAATCAAGAATTAAGCGTGAAAAGCTGCCCTCGCAAAGGTTGCAACAATTTTCATTGCAACTGTGTCTTCGTATTGTGAAGATCAAGACGTACAATCGAAGTGTGTATACATCTTTCGCGTCAGTCCTGAAACAAAATTTCTTACGGCAAGGTGATTGGTTCTAACGTTGGTTCTGAACGAGTGTTTCGTTAGTCGTTTGTTGCAACAACGTGCGGAATTACGAGCACTTCCACTGGATGCAGTCCCTTTGTCGAAGTTCCTCCAGCCTTTTATTCCCCAACTGACTTGTAATTGCTGCCAGTGTAATTGCAGTTTCGAAAGTTGCCAACATAAAAGCGCGATCGCATATGTTTCCGACTGAAAAGCAATCTTCCACCCTGAATTACCCCTTTGCTCGCAAAGAGCTCGCTCGTGATTTTCATTATTTGCAATACTGCATATTAACAAATAACCTTCCCTATACTTTCCTTTTTTAAATGCAACGTAATAATAATGTTAACAATACAACGATTCAATACAAAACTCATGTATTGTCGCTACAAATGTACCACTGTACGGAAGCTTCAAAAGGCATGCGTATTAAAAAATTAATAAAAACTGAACAAAGAAGCCACAAAGTTAACATATCGACAGTTGTTTCATGAAATGCACATAAAATGCAGTTGAAAAGTTTTCATGATTTCTGCACCGAATATTGAAAATAAAACGTAAAGACTCTAGATTAAAAAAAAAAAAATCTGTGCTAATCTGCACTAAAACACCCAGCTATTCAACGTCAAATCTTCCACTCGAGATCCTGAGTCGAGAAACGATCTCAGATACGACCTCTAGCTCTTTCGGCCACGCACTCAAAGGCGTGAGACGGGACCTACAGCTTGCAAATTGCCAGCGGCTCCCTTGTAAACGCGTTTGAGCTAATACGCGTCTCCGTCGCGAACCGTTTCATGTGAACACGCCCCGTCAGATCGAGTTTGTCTACACGTAATGTCATCTTTGCCGGTTGATGCAACGACCAACCTACGACTCTCACCACCATCACCAACTCCCTCCCCCGGGTTCTCGAGTCGGGGGATGACGAGGGTTCGTTCCACGGGGAATTTCTTGCGAAAGATACACACACGAGGCGTCGGCCGAGGATCCGTGTCGTTGCGGCATAAATCCAGCCAAGCAATCGCGACCAGCCGAGTCGCTGACGCATTGTATAATCGAAATCGAGATTTTATACGCGGCTCGAGTGCACCCTCTTCGCACTCGAGGATCCTCGTCACGGATGGCGGATGGCGAAGCGTTTTCGGTGGGCGAGGCCGCCCCGAATGTTTTAGGGGACGTCTGTGATGTGCTTGATAAATTTATTTCGGCTGCTCGTCGGTGGATGCCTGCGGCGGTCTTTACGATTTCAAAAACGTACGGTGGGGAGCTTCAGCTGTTTTAAAACTGCTCTTGACCTGATAGAATTTACGAGCTTCGACGGAGTGTGTGCGGTTTTCTTTCTTTTTTCAATTTTTTTTTTAATTCCCTTTGCAGCCATTCGACGGTCTTCTTGCAAACTTTTTGGCGTTATAAATACAAATTTTGCTCCTGTTGTTGAACTTTGTGTAGATGTAGTGAAACCTGATTTACAAACGTGACGAAATAATGGTGTTGATGATCAATCCACGAACGATCGTAATAAAAATATGGGAGTATAGAAGGAACATTATACAATTATAAAAAGTATAATGTACAAATTTCCTCTAAAGAATTTAGAATATTTTAATAATTTGAATTTTGTCAAAATATTTGATAAAAGCACTATCTAACACAAAAGTTTGTTTCCTCCGTATTGTAGAAAAATTCAGTCCGCTGTCATGAATTTATCAATAAATATTTAACTATCATGTGAATATTACGTGAGCTCTAAATTATTTTTATAAAGTAATATTTTCAATAGATAGAATAGATGCATTTGTAAAAAAAAAAAGAGAGAATACCTCCGACTCGGAAAACCGTATAAAATATTCAAAGTGTATAGTGCCTTCAGTTTCCTCGGTGCTCCAACTTAATTGAAAACGTCGGAGTATTTTTTTCATCGAACGAGCTGGTTCTCTATCAAGGTTTAGGAGTATAAACCGAGGGAGCTTGATCGACGTAAAAGGCAACAAGAAAGAACGAGGTATCGGATTAACCGTCCGATACTACGAAGAGATTATCCCGTCGAGTCAGACGGCGGGGAAGAAAGTTAAGATTAACACGGAATCGATTGCCCAAACAGGAACCGATCCTTCTCCTGCCAATCGATCTCCTTCGCAAACTCTTAACCCTTTGTCCATTGGCTTCATTGAACTGTTGCCGGAGCCACGATCTTACCTGATATCAACATCTAAGTTCCCTTCTACTTCCTCAAATTTATTTGTTCCATTTGCCCAAAAAGTCCTCGGAGAATGCTTTCCTCTGAAGCATGCCAAGAAATCTTTCACAGAGGATCCTGAACCGCTACAGTTCAAAAATCGCCGCTTCAATATACTACAAGAGGGGAAATCGAACGGTAAAATGGAACAATTTTCGAAAAATGGAAACGACCATGTTAAATAACTGGAGAAGAAGAGTTTGCAAGCGAGAGCGATAACCCGTCGTCGGGGGGATACACCATTCTGGCGTCGTAAAACGCTTCAATCAGGCTATGATATTTCCAATTCTTCGTGAAACTGGCTATGCTCGTGGTTTCGTGTTTCGACCACGATCACCGCGGCCGAGGACAATAAGAAGGAACCGGCGAGGGATTTATTCCCGGCGAATTCCAGCGTCGTAAAGTAAAGTCGAACGGTCGTCGCCGAGCGTTGGACCATAAATACAAACATGAATAAATGCATCAAACCCTTGGCTCCCTTCGCTCCCGATCGGAGCGTCCTCCATCCCGCCGCTTGTCGAGCAACGAGTCGCCAAGATTCCTGGCCCTTGGCATTAAAATGCAAATGTTACCCCGTTGAAAGCGAAACGCGAACTGCAGTCGTGCTATTCTGTTCGTCGTGCAACAGATCGTTGATCGTTGAAAAATAAGATCAGGCAGAAGCTGTTACCGCTTATTTAAGGGAATTTGTTCTGTCGATCGGTGTGATTTAAGTAGTAATCGGTTCACGTTATCAAGCGTGAAGATACACGTACTCCGTGTTACTCTGGATTCGATAAATCTCAATCCATATCTCTCTGCGCAAGTTATAAACGTTGTTATAATTTTTAAATGGTTTCTCGATCATCATAGTACTTAAGAGTGAGTGTATCTCAGTCGCAACGATTGATCGATGACTTTTGATTTTCGGTGACTTCGAGGAACATTCTGCGTATTGAGACCCGTGTCGGCGACTCAATTCGCAACACTTGGCAATTTCCACTTCTGTCGCGGTAAATCTTTCGCCTTCGAGGACGATTCCACGATACAAATGCGAAATTTATAGCGTCCAGGCGTCCCGGGAGAAACGGGCGATCTTTTAAGAGGATCGGAACGCGGCGAGGAGGTAAATCACAGCCGGAGAACGAGTTCCTCCGAGTGTTTTCTCTTCTGTATCGCGCGCGATAAGAAGTTTCACAGCCGGCTGCTCGCTTTTGTTCGCCTGCATGGAATCGATGAACTTGTCAGGTTCTCTCTGTGTGTATAAATTCATTCACTTTTCCACCTTTCGAAGAACCAATCTCGCTCCTCTCGGTCGTCCCGCGGGAGGAACGAGCCTCTGTCCTGGGATACGCTCGGCTGGTAGGCCGAGAAGATTCGCACCAGAACAGAGAACCGAATGGAGATAAAAAGAACCAAGGTTTTTAGTTTTCCATTTCGGCTTTGTTGCTTCGATACAAACACTGTTCTCGCCGGCTTTCTGTCGATGCGAGATCGATACGAAGGTTAGAAAACTTTGCCGATTCGAATGAAAATTTCATTTAACATTCGCGAATGCGAATTTTCTCTAATACTCTTCTTATTTGCGTGACTATTCTTAAAAAACGACCAATTTAATTTTTGACTGTAACATAATTATTTTTTACATAAATTAGCATTATATGTCACAGACTTATAAATTGGCGTTTAGTACATATCAACAGAACTATAAGTTAAAAACTAACCGTGCAAACGTTTCATTTTGTAAAAAATATAGAAATTATAGTATTTACAGTTGCCTTAGATTAATGGGGGCTATATAACAATAAAACTGTAAAATTGTAAAATTTTACCCAAATAAAACTTAAAAACTGCAGAATTATTGATTGCTGTAATAGAAAAAGTGTTTTTGGAGGTATTGACAAAGACAATCCACGTGAAGGTTAAGCAGCGAAGAAAGTCACTATAAGTTGAACCTTCGTCGTATACACATCGATTAAACTTCCGAGGTGAATTTTTAAATATTATTTCTGAATATTCTAATTCTTTGGAAATCGTGTGGAAACTCGGCTCTAATGCAACGAACAAAGTAGCAATAGCAACAACGGACGAAGGAAGAGAGGAGATGAGGGATTCCTAATTTCGTTCCAAGTTCGATAATCGTGTCTTTGTACATAATGCGGTGGTGTGGGTGTGAATTATTGTATGATTGTATGATCGTATGCAGCGTATGTTTTGTATGATGTATGTGTGGATGGGATGTATTGTATGTTGTATTGTAAGCCCCGGGGCGGGTCTTGTGCGTAGTCACCTCCTCGTGGTGAGATCTGGTAATTTTAGATCTGCTAAATTTTAGAAACGTTACAGTTTGTAAAACGATATCAAGCTGAGAACTACGCAATCTACAATTCAGTTTAGATCGTGAAAATTTTTTTGTATCACGATCTAAATTGGACTGTAGGAACAATTAGTTGATAAGTAAAATCTTAGACCCCCCATCGGGGCACCGTTGGACGACGATGGATCTCGCTGGGCCGTCGTTGGATGCGTGCGTCTTAGTTTTAAGTTGCGTGCGTTTAGTTTTAGTTAATCTCTGTAAATTCATTGTGAACACATTCTGTATAAATACACGTTTATTGAACTTGGGACGAAATTAAGAATCTCTTATCTCCTCTCTTCCATCGTTCGTTGTTACTATTGTTACTTTGTTCGTTGCACTAGAGTCGAGTTTTCAAGTTTCGCAGTCAGTGTGCCGAACCAGTTTGGGTTTCGTACGTAACAATCTCAATCATTGTTATTTGTGATACAATTACTAATTGCATTCCTACGATACGATTATGAATACTATAACAAATAATATGATCTAATCGGCTGGGAGCACGATTTAGTTTTTATGTAATTAAAGGATTTTTTGAATTAATAGAGAGATCGTTGATTTCTAAAATTATAGTTTGAATTTTTTAATGACAACATATAGCGCATTTGTAAATATTGTGGAAAGCCGTGGACTTTAGATTTTGATAGATATTTTAAAACACGATTTGATAAAATGATAGATCTTTTCTATGTCGTCTCCTTTTCTAATTAAATGTTAGGTCCGTTCTAAATGTATTTCCCTAAGTATATTTCAAGAAATAAAACATCCCATTATAAGTAATAATTTCATCATTTCCAACAAAATACCAATCGATAAATAGGGCTCTTTCTGACACACACATGATTACATAATAGGATAATTTTAGATACTAATCTCGTATTTTGGAATCTGGAGATACCATTAAACATTTTGCTTGTATCATTTTACTTGGTGTAGTCACAAGCTTTACATTTCCATATTGAACGTTTGACAACACTGTAATGAACAAAAACTCATATTGCTGGTGCATTCACTAGTTCCCCAACTCACCGTTATTTAAATATAGAGTACGCTAAAGAAAACAGTGATTTTTTTACTATGTTGGTATTTTAAGTCACGAGCCACGAAATCCCGAATAAGATGCTTGGTCTATTCACATACCTGGTCTGTGAAAGAATATATGGTCACGCAATGTCTGTTCATGTACGTCGTCTGTGTCCTAACACAACCGGTCGGTACAGGCTTGTACACGATCCCGTGGCTACCGACGCATTTGCAATTCAGTGGCGAGCTATTGATTATTACTCGAAAACTACTAGCTTGCAAACCGCCCTATTGATCGCTCTCCGATCCTAATCAATTCTCTTTGGAAAGTTGCTCGGATCGTTGTTCCGTCCGATGGATCACCGATCATGGCTTTGTACCGGGGCTTTGTCGTCGCCCCGTTTTCAATCTCCGCAACGCTTCATAGAAACCGCCTTTATAGATTTCCACGGCATTTCCTAATCCGAGAACCAAG
This sequence comes from Tetragonula carbonaria, assembly GCA_032399595.1. Lineage (NCBI taxonomy): Eukaryota > Metazoa > Arthropoda > Insecta > Hymenoptera > Apidae > Tetragonula > Tetragonula carbonaria. The sequence goes on from JAUCRC010000013.1 coordinate 7,750,210, forward strand.
TTCTCCAAGAGAGTTCCACGCGTGGCTGCTCGCGTTTTTTTAGTATTCCAACGGCGGAGAAAGGAAGCCGGTGCGCTTCGTTAGCTTATCGTCGAACACGCGAAGATACACGTCGCGGAGAGAGAGAAGGCGACGGATCGTATCTGAAAATCTCAGCTACCTATCTGAACAGTTTGTCGGGAAACGTCGAGCGTAACATGAAGGATGTTTCCAGCAGGTGTGCCTGGCGCGTGCTTTCGTTCAAGATACAGGTAAATGAAGCGACGTGAACTCGACATGGCTGATGTTAGATACAATTGATTACGTCTGTCCCTCTAGGAGTGCATCCGCGCCGTTGTTCAAAAATGTCCTTCCTTTTAACTTGGTGTATCTCAATTTCGCGAGTCGTGTTTTCATTGAAAAAAATTACATATGAATTAAGATATATGTATATTTGTCTTTATTGAAATATATTTCATTATTAAGTACATGGGAAAGAATTCGAGTTCTTCGAATTGTCAAGTGCGAATTTGCATTTTTAACAATTCGTCAAATGATAGAGAAATGAACTTCAACGAACACACAAAACGTCGAGAAATATCGTGAAAAAGAAAAAGAAGAAGAGAAAAGAAGAGAGGAAAAAATGGAAAAAGATAGGAGCATTTCGAACGAATTTCGCGACGGAGTGCATAATTTTTTTCACGATCCGGTGGCTTTTATGTCTTCAAGAATTCGCGCGCAGCTGTGCGCCGGAGCTAACAGAGGAAGCAGTAGCGCGATGCACACCATTGGTCCTGGCGGAATGCGAAAGATAAAGTTACGAGCGGATTTCGCGGCGGCAAAGTCGACGTTTCGAAATTTTGCCCATCGCGTCGTATTCTTGCGTCTTCGTTGTTTATCGCACAGCGGATGACGCAGCTCGTTAACGAAGTTCCTCCTCTGTGAACCAATAATCTTTGTCGACTGTACTGCAAATAATCCGCCAAGTCTCGAAACTAACTAAAATAAATAAAATAAATACGCACGTTCGTCCATTGCTCCTGCATTGCATTTCGTTGTATTCGTTGCTTGTATTTACTTGTATTGTACTTTTTGCTTGTACAAATCGTACTCTAACGCTACTTGCGAAAGACTCGAATCTTACAGACATCCAACAGCTCGCACATGATGAATACATTCATGTTTATTCCCTTTCTTGCTTGCCTGTGAAACGAATCCTCCGCGCGTGTTCGTTACGTTCGCGTGTTCGTTACGTTCGCGTGTTCACTCGTTGTTTGTCCGATAGAATACATTCGTGTAAAATGAACATACTCGATCGAACGCAAGTAGAATCACAAATGTACTCATTGGTGCATCTACACTTTCGAAAACTCACGGAACGACACTTGCATATCGAACTTGATTCGTATCTATCATGTCAGAGTTGACGCCGTTCCTAGTTGCCATTTCCAGGGAATTTCTCCGCGACCCAGATTTCCTTTCTCGTCTGTTCTCCGCGGGAACGCTTGACACATATCGAGAACTTCGACGACCGTTTAGAACGTCGCTGGATTACCAGCGAATTCCCGGAACCCGGCGCTCTGATTGATTTCCGAGTTTTATATAGGTTCGTAATCTTGGTGCTTTGAGTATCATCGTGGAAGAAAGAGAAGTCGGTCCGTTGCATCGTCTTATCTTCGCCGAGCCATTCCTGCAATACGTAACGATATCCGCTGGAATTCGATTTGCCGACTCGTTCATCCATTTATATTCCCGAAATCCTGATCTACCGTGTCTCCGGCAGTATCTTCGCAAGTGCAACTGGTACGAATTAAACCCGTTCGCACGTCAAACGTCATCGATATCGGCTGAATATTCTCTTTCTTTTTGTCTCTCTCTCTCTCTCTTTCTCTCTCTCGTGTCCGCTCGTGAGAAAAGTTTCGCGCCGGTGGACGTGATCTTTCCTACTCTGTTGGTAGCCGGTAGCCAACGGCTATCCACACGGCTACGGCTGGGAAATTAATCGTCGAGGGCGTGGACGAGGCCGTAAAATCGAAAAGTCGTTGGATGGCTGGCACATTAGCTCAGGCTGACGTATTATTACGGAATTGCCGTCACGTGGACGCCGATGAACGATCGAAAACGCATCAGGAGACTTTCCCTTGTCCGAAAGTTAAGTCACTCCGACAACTTGGTAACAGCCTCCGTGATTGCCTCTAATCCTAAAGACTTTCCAATATCTGATAGCCGAGAAAGCCGTCTCACCGAGGATCAGCACCTCCCCCTCTACCTGGCCGACTTGGTCGCCTTTCCTCACACTCTCGACCCAATCTCTATTCTCCTTATGCATTAATAATCGACGGACACGATAAAAAAGAAACAGACTTCAGGATAACAGAACAAACTCACATACAGATCCAACGGAGAGATCAACTCGATCTGAATTTTCAGACTGCTTGCGAGAAGGTCGGACCCAAGAGAAAACGGAGGTACGGCGCCGCAGAACAATTGCCTTGAAATTTTCTCGTTTCTCCGAGCCGTCTTTTTTTCGCTGTTGCGGAATCGAATCCAGAAAAACTCTAGAATTCCAGCCTCTGCTACGAGCTCTTTCTAGAGTTACAAAACTTTATCAAAGTCCCTTCTAGAGACTTTTGAACGACTTCTGATAAAACTCTGGAAATCAACGACACGGTGAAACAACTCGATTCGACTAATTGAAGGAAAGCACGAGCGCCGTGTGTGTGTGTGTGTGTGTGTGTGTGTGTATGTGTGTCTGTGTCACCGAGGATGATGAATGAATTTCGATGGCGATCGATCGTCTTGTCACTGGTCTCTTTCTCCGTTTGACAGTTTAAATTATATACGGATTAACCCAGATCAGGCACGTTGTCGAATTTTTCCCCGATGCATTGTTCCCGATCGAGATCGAACGAGTCGTACGCGCTTGTTCACGCCGCCACGGAGAAAGGATTTGATGAATGTCTGCGTGAGCATTCAGGAAACGATCCCGATGTGAACGATATCGCAACGTTTTCTACGGATTGCGATGCATTTCTCGCTTTTCAATTGGAAACGAAATTTAGCGATCTCTCTTCACGAAGGAGAAATCTTGAAACTGTACATTTTTGTATCTGACCATTAAGAAACATTTAGAATTACACGCCTAAGTTTCTTTGAATTTGGACAATTCTGCAGTATTTTACAATTCTGCGAAGTTCTTTTTCGATAGTTCAATTATTTGATTTCATAAAAGTTGGTTTTTTTCTTGTTTCAAAAAACTCTTACTCGTGGACTCGTTCAAATTTCTGTAAAATTACACTTTACACTCACGGATTACAGAGAATCATGGATTCTAGATTAATCAATTCCATTTCTTGTCCGGAGGAGACGACTAATGCACAAGGACACGGCAAACAATTCCTCTATGTTGCAACATTTTTTTCTATTAAAAAAAAATTGAAAGATAAAGCCGAAAGATGGATTAAAAAAAAAAATCTCCGTCCGAAAAAAATCTGAATCTTCCACTAGTCCACTACTCACAAAAAAAAAAAAAAAAGAAATAGAAAAAAACTTTCTAATCTTTACCAATTTTGTAACCGATCCTCCCGCCTATAATATAAAATGTTATTTCAGCCACTGTATTTTGTGATAAATCGATGTGACAATCACTCGGTATTGCTATTTAAAGAAATGTTTTATAATAATCAAAAAAAAAAAAAAAATATATATATATATTCTCTGCAAACGAATTTCAATTAAAAGGGCTCTTACGTAGTATTTTTATTTGATCATATTTTAGAAAAATTAAATACTCCTAGTCCCACACAGATAAATCAAATCAGAGTACTCTGCTTTTTTATATTATACATTCCAGTTCCGCAAAGGTACTTTCCACGTTGCTAAAAGCTCCCAAAATGTGCACGTTACAACATTCTAACATAGGATATTCCATGAAAATCGGGCCATTAAGGGTTTGAAAGCTATTAGACGATTACGACGTATCGATGCATCATCGTTTCAGCGGCTCCGTCGCCGTAACGCGCCAAGGGAATAGGTTGTTGCATTTATCGGAGCTATATTTGGCGGTATACTTGCGACATACGGCGCGTAAAGTGGAAATCGTGCAACGCGCGTCGTGTCGAGCAGAGCCTATGTGGAATTCTTCGCATTTCGAGCCAGCGCGGACCGTTGCAAAATCGCTCGCAGAGAGAGAACGTGCGGAACATAACACTGGGTGCCCCCCCCCCGCCCCGACATTGGTTGCCATCGAGAAGGCACGTTCGTGCGACGAAATTCTCTCGCTCCGTTGCTGGAATCATTGTTATATATCCCGCTGGAAAATAAGAGGCGCACGTATTTTTCTCCGAGTATTGTGACGTCGTCCAAACTTGGCGAACGACGTGGAACCGAGGCCTGCCAAAACACAATTAGCCGGCTCGCTATTTTTGTCCCGGTTCTAACAACATGTAACATGCCACACACGTGTAACACGCGACACACGTGTCGACGGTAATAATCGACGAAATATCGATAGCGGAACGATTTCGCGCGAGGCAGGCTCGAGTTAACACGAACGAGTCGAACAAGTTGCGGGGAATTTAATTTTCGTAAAATATCATGTTGCAATGAATGTGCAACGCGAAAGTGCACGTCTTTTTTTTTTTTGGTCTGGTCACTTGCCTAAAATCAACGCGTTCGATCTTTGAAAAAAATCGAAAACGGAGTTGAAAATTTGAGATCAGTCACGATCGTTCGAATTTGAAACATGTATCTATCTAGTTATCCATTTAGGGGAATGCATTTCTTAGATATTCTTCTGTTTTGATTTTTGGACAAAATTTCTCGATTACGTTTGCTTTTGACCTTTGTATTTCTTCGTATTTCGAAACGAAAGCTCAAAGAAAATTGAAACGAGAAGTTACGTGTCACCAATGAAATGACATTTAATGTTGTTAGAAAGAAAGAACGAAAATATTGCTGGCTCGAAAATGGACGCAGCAGCAATTCAATCGTTGGAAAACATTTTCAGGAACGGAAATATCAGTCAACGGTGGTCACGATGGCGTCACTGTGTTTCGCTTCATTCCCCGTCGAGAGGAGCTTCCGTTTCCTCCGTTTCCGCGATAAAATTGCGTTTTCCATTTTCGATCGACTGACCGTCCACTTTTCGCGATGACTTCGCGAAACACGAAACAAGGCGGGTACACACGGTACACTCGAGGCGTGTGATATGCAGGAGAAAAACGGACGATTCAATAAGGAAATAATGGAAAATCCAGTGGCGTAATAACAACACTCGTTCGAGAGCGGGTCACCGTGGTGGCAATAAATTGTAAAAATTACTGACACCGGCGGAAACGGAATTTATAGCCGGTCTGATTGAAACTTATCTAACGCGCCATCGAGAAACGGACGTAACAAATTTCTATAGAACAGCGAGCCCGTTGCATTGGTAAAACAAACTAGATTCCACTGGAAAGATAAAGTCGCCGCCACGCGGTCAAACAATTAGAGAAAACTTCCGTTGGAGAATCATTTCGAATATAAAAGAAAAAGATCCTTAATGCGAATTTACTCTGCAAAGAGAGGAAACTGCAGAGAAATTGCGACATTGCGACATATCGTACGAAATATCATACGTAAACAGAATTCAAACAAACTCGACACCTTGTAACTCGAATTAATAACATAGAACGAAATTTCTTCTGTTTCTTTTCTTTCCAATTTTTTTTCTTTTTATTTTGGTCCGTGGGCTATACGATATTGTCTCTGATATAGTTAACTCGTTCGAAAAATTTATGTCGACGTACAGTGTACATATATATATCATGCAGAATTTATACAAACATTTATACAATACCAATACGTCTTTGTCTGTCCTCTAAATGTTAACAGAAGTATTGAAAAATTGCTCGAACGAAATTGAAATTGACTGAAATCTAAAAAATTTACTTGAAAAAGGTTACGCAATAATTTATGAACAAGATACTGAACACTTTATCTTTCACATATCGATTTACAACAAAGTACAAAGATATCAGAAGAATAAATGTGGCGATTTTTACAAATTTTCGTAAAAGAAGTTGCCAGTTGGCTACCAATTCCTCTGAATTGTTTTTGCAACAGCAAGCATATAAGTGCACAATTCTGTGCACGCGTTTCCCTACGCCTACGATATCCTCTCGGCAGAGGCTTCGAAACGTCGAAATCGACGATTCAGTTCCCTCTCTACGAGGAGAATTATTCGCCGCTGTGTAAAAGTGCAGCCAACTTTCCAATTGTCCTAACAATAACGAGCATTATGAGAACGGTGGATCCGATTGCCTCCTGGCACCCGATAATTCAAACGAAAGAGGCCGCAATCTGATTTCGCGGCGGCACGGCCGAAATTAGTTGCAGAGAATGGCCGGAGGTATAGCCGGGCGAGCGAACTGGCTGGACGAGGAGATAAGGGGGTGGGGAGGGGGAGAGGAGAGAGGGTTGAAGGAAAAGAGAAATATTAAAAGGGAGTCGCAGGAGGCATTGTTCCGGTTGTGACTCGCGGTATGAAACGCGAATGTAGAACGGGGACGGCAGCCAATAGATTTTTATCCGGCGTATGTAGGCCGCGTCGGTTTCACTGATAGAATTATTTCTACCAGAAGAAAAGACCTGGAATCTTCCCGTGGGATCGCTCCCGGCGCTTTTCAGACACCTTTGAGAATTCAACCTTCCTCCGAACGTTCCTCCGCCAAACCCCCTCTGTTACTCTGTAATTAGGTTGTTCACTGTTTCGTCAGTTCGTTCGAGAGTATGTCGTACGACGTATCCACGCCATTGAAATCACGAATTAAAGAATAATCGAGAGTAACAGAACATTTTCTGAGAAAAATAGGATTACGAGCGTCTATTCCTTTAATTTTCTTGCTTCTAGAGTTTTATTTTTCATTTTTAATCTCAATTTTCGAATTTTAGAACTTCTCGCGGGAAATTGGAGATAATTCGACGCGCTTTTAAACGGCGTACATTCTTTGTTCGCTCGAGACACTTTCGACAAGTATGAAAGAATCAAATCACCAAAAATCACACGTATTTTCAGAAACGGAGGACTTTGGTCGTCGTTACGTCCCCTTAATCGGCAGCAACGATTTATTCTGGATTATTCGATCGTAACCGAGGCAGTCGTTGGCAGAGAAATATCGAGGCATATGCATAAAATTAAGCAATTCCGGCGTGCTGCGATGGTTTTACGCCCCCGTCGTCCTCCATTTTTATCGCTGGTCTCTCATGAATGCGCCATTACGCTTCTTCAACGATTCGCCGGGAAGAGAAAACACAGGCAGAAGTCATTTCATCCACGCCAACGTCGGGTTGAAACTCGGTCAAGCTTCGATACTTTATACGAGCACTCGGTGCAAATACTTTCGCAAACTTATAGAAGCCAGCGTTATCAACGAGCTAATTACGTCCGGATGCTGGACGAGAGTTTCCTAGCTTAAATATTCAACGTTTTTTTTTTATTTCTTTCTTCAAACTGGTGACTCCCACCCCCGCCAAAGCCCCATTTCCACTTCTGATTATGGCACACTCGTATCTTCCTTTGAGAGAGACTGACGGATTCTTCAGAAGGATAAATTTCTGCGAATTTTTGCAAGAATCTAGCGATCCTGCGTCTCGTTGCAATCGTGACTATTATACCGGTGTTTCAGTATGCAACCTCTTCACGATAGAAGAGTACCGAATGATGTATTTCTTTGTAAAATCATTAAATCCCGCAAATCTCGGCAATTTTGAAACTATTGAATTTAATCGACACATTTTAAAACAGGTTATCCTAATTATTCAAGCCAATTTCTTGAACACTCGAAACTTGGATTAGTAGAATTACCTTTGAACTCGTAGTCGTGGTGAAAGTGAGAAAACAAGTTTGTTGCAAAATTTTTGGAAATTGTTTTAAAAATTATCACGCTTTGAACAAATTATGAAAGAAATAAATTACATTGTAGTAATAATAAATAAAGAAAGAAAGAATTTACCATTGTACGTTAATTGTACCTAATTCGCGTAACTCAAAATAAATACACGTGGACGTAACGATTGAAAACAAATCGAGTTTAAAGAGTTGATCAACCATTGTGTTCTTCGTAACTTTTACGTCCCGTAATTAAATAAAAAATTGGTTAGCGTTAGATCGCAAGCGACGCACAACAGTGTATATTATATTACGTTATTCAATCAGAAAAGAACTTTCCAATTCTTTTTAATATAAAATACTCTAGGCTCTTTTACTCCCTATTACAACCCATTGCGTCAAAGGGTTCCACGTCGCGTGTAAATAAAATCGAAAAATCGATAAAGCAATACGCCGACGTCGTCCCGTTCCTCTTTCCTCGCAATAAAATTAAAAATTCAGTGCAATTCTTCATCGGAAATCGAAGCTCCCCGGGGAAAAGCTTCAGGTTTCCCGGGCGTTAATCCCGAATTAACGGGCTGTGCATTCGCATTAGAAGACTCGCAGTCGCCTTTAGCTAGTGGCGGAGTCGCGCAAAACTCACGCACCCGTGGTATATGTATATGTATGTATATGTATGTATATACATGTACATCGGCGAAGTTTCTGCGAAGTGTCTAGCAACGCTAGAGCCAGGAGCCCGGAAGTTCGAGCAGCCACCGCAGCCCGCGAGTACCGATAATTTGATATTAACGTGGGGAGAAGAAGCTGCGAACCGTATATCAGTTAACTTTGTAATTTAACGGCTGGCCAAGAAGCGTGAAACGATTCCAAGTCCCCTCCATAAATTCTTCACACATCGTTTATATAAAGCGGGAGAGAACGTTAACTCGCCGTCGCTCTTTCGTTTCTTTCTCTCTTTTTTTCCTTTTCCCCTTTGACTCTTTCATGGGAAATAGAGAGAGAAAGAGAAGCGCGAAAGGGACAGATAACCGACAACCGACTAATGAATTTAAATATTATTCCACGACAGTGATAAAATACCGCACCCGGCGTAACTTTTAATTTTTCATTGATTTACGCGAGTTGCCGTTAAACACGCTGAAGGGTTTACGACGGCGGCGGCGACGATGACGACAAACCGGATGCGCGACCATTTGGAACGTCGCACGCGTCGGTAACGTGACGATAATTTACAGAACGTTCCGCCAGTTTTGGCCAGGAAACAGATAGAACGCGTTGGCCGCGGTATTCCCGAGATCTTGAGCTCTCGCGACTGCGGGATTTTCGCGGCGAGAGCAGAGTCGCGCGCGCACGCTCGCGTCACGCGTGACTCTCTCTCTCTCTCTCTCTCTCTCTCTCGGAAAACGTAGGCGCGGAGACGAAACTAGGTCGACTGGTAGGTTCAATCTCGTTGCCCGTAAGAATCACGTACGAAAAAATACGTGCGCTGAAATTACGCGCCGCGCGGAATCGGGCGGAATCGGGTGGGCGAACTCCTCGGCAAACTCGTCATGATAGTAAAATATCAAATTTACTCGATCCCGTGGAACGTCCCATTGTTGAATTCGCTATTATAGCAGTGCGTCACCGATAGACGAGACTGTGAATTTTAATTAAAAAAAAAAAAAAAAAAAAGAAGAAGGACACGTTTAATTCTCGAGCGTGTTCTAAATTTGAGAGAAAATTGTTCGAAATTTTTTGGAAATTTTTTTGGATACATTTGCTATTGTTCACGCTATTAGAATCCTTTCTTATCGATGTACGGAGCAAGAATAATTGAACAATTGATTAAACGTACTGAATTTCGTATGTGGGCTACTCAAAAAAGTAGATCTTGTAGAAATTACTCACTTCAGTAAGTCAAAAATCACATTGTCAACGTAAAATGTGCAACGTTTGGACTGTAGGCATCTTACTCATCGCTTCGAATTCAACTTTAATTAATTGTATACATTAACATAAGAAATCTGTAATTATAACACGCATGGAGGAACTACATGTAGAAAGTACAGTGTAGAAGCTCTCTTGTTCTTAACATTCTACAGCGTCAAACTCACGTTTGATGTAAACGTTGAACGTAACGTATTCACCGCATCGATCTCCACCGCACATGAAAATACTGCAATTTGCAGCTGTGCGCATTTAAGGGTTAACTCCGTGACGCGAATAGATCAAGGGAAGCAAGAATCGGCTAGCTTGTCAAATAACATTCCGTGACCGTGGGCCGGTTGACGCAGGTACGCAGACGTGCAGATTAAAGCGGGAGAGAAAAGAAACAAGACCGTTTCATCCAATTTGCATGCTTGGAATCGCAATGGCACACGCGCCAGGTGTATTTCTGATGAAATTGAAGGCAAGGAGAGTGCAGGGTGACACACACACGACGACAACGACGGCAGCTGCGGGAGCATAAATTCCACGACTGGCGCGCGCGCACACATACACACACACACACACACACACACACGTACGCGAGAGCCGAGTTAAACACGAAAAGTCTATCCAATCCGGCGGGAAGGATGTCCCGGACAACGTCGCAGCTTAAGGGATTACACGGCGCAAAAATAATTCGAGCGGGCGAAATAATAAATTCAAAAGCTCACCCCGAGAGTGTGTCTGGAAGGAATGTGCAGAGACAGGAAAGAAAAAGACGACGAGGTCGCCTGATCTCGCTACAGTCGGAGATCACGGCTGAAATTCACTCGAGAAAAAGATCCATCGTTTCGCTTCGGTCATCTTAACAAATATGACTTGTTTGACACCGATTTACATTTGATTATAGATTTCGAAACAGACTAGCAGTACTATCACTTTCATATTTCACTTGAAACTGAAAGTTACTAGTAAATCACGCTAAAATTAATCCTTTCGCGACCAGAATTTTGTTTAATCACAGGTTAAGACAGGAAGAGATTATTAGTTAATTGTAGTGATTTACTTCAATTGACGATTTGAAGGTTAATAATTGTTACAAGTAATTCGTTTCGTATTTTGGTGGAGCAATGTATTACATATCCACACGCATACGTCGATTGCAATTGTCGTACGTTTATTTCTCACGACACGTGGATACAACTTACATGTTACACGAAATAACAGAGGATTTAATTAATTTATTTTTACTTCCGATTAATCTGTTTGGATTTAATTAATTAGTATGTAAGAAATTGTTTTTCGTAACCGCTTACTTATTTGGTTCACACATTCCTTATTTTTGATGCTCATGTAGACAGAATGATTTAGTTGTACTACTCACGCGACTGTTCTATTTTTATCTGTCACATCACTTTTAAGTTACACGACACAATAAAAAGTTAATGTACCTGAAATTAATCAATTAGTGTGTAAAAATACTAAATATTCTAATAAATTTTCTTTGCCGTACATAACTCACACGCTTGATCAACGTATTCAGTGCGATTGACACGTGCATCGGTGAAATTATTTGCTTGTACTACTGGCACAAGTGTTTCAGTTTTATGCTTCTCGACAAAGTAATTCATTAGATTAAAGAAAACAGCGAACAGTATATTGAAACTGAGCCAGTATTATTCAAAATAACGATAATTTTATTTAAAAAATATGTACAAACGTCCGCGTCCTCTTTTTCATCCTTTGCACAGCAAACGCATTAAGAACATTCCTGAATTTCCAAGGCATGTATTCCTTCAACGCGTCGAAATATTCCTAATATCAACACCGTGTTTGCTCGTGCGTACACCATGATTGCGTGCATTTAACGTTGATTTCCGGTCAGCAGTCGTGACCAGTAAATTCTTGCCTTCGCAAACACCATGCAGTTTACTGTATCAACGTACCAAGTTGACACTGAATCGCTGCATCTCCTAAAGCATATCTCTGGTTTGCCTGTCCGTCAATATTGTCAATGTCAATATTATTTTTATATCAACTCCTCATCGTTAAGCTGTTTAACCTTCGCGTACCAACAAAAAGAGAGAGAGAGAGAGAGAGAGAGAGAGAGAAAGAACGTCTCGCGACCCCATTTTGTAATTTATATTGCCTTTTTCTCTTTTTTCTCCTTTTTTTTTTTTTTGCGTCAACGCTGCAATTACGAATTCCGTGTCTCACGTGGCGCGTTTAAAGCCAGCGCGAAAGTGAGCGCAGAAATTACAAAGCGTAACACGTCCGCCGAAACACTCGGACAATCGTCATCGTTTCGTAAACAAACGAGCAAGGCCGGTTCAACAGGCCGACGCGGGCTATTGCCCCCTCATCCTCCCTGTTGTTTCTGAATTTATCAACAATTTGTCGGGTTACGTGCGCAAGTACTCGAGCACGGCAGGGAGAATTGTCTGGAACGGTGTTTTTCAGACGCGGTATTCGATTCGGCTCGGTATATAAAACCCGCTAGCGCGAGCACCGAGCCTAGTTTCCTGGCCTTTGAGAGTTTATTGGATCAACGTTTATTACGGCGGCAGCCATCCAATATGATTTACCTGTGTGACGACTGCGTGCAACAATTAACCGTTCGTTTTTCCTCTTGGGGAAAATTGTTCCCTCCCTTGTCTTCTTTTTTTTGTTTGTTTGTTTCTTTTTTTTTTTTTTTGTTTTCTATCTTTTCAAGTCTGCACACATGTGTCCACGCAGAGGGTTTCGCTTCCGGTACCGTATTGACTTTGAAACTCGTATGTATCCAACTCTTCCCTTCTCCCCCCCCCCTCCCTTTCCCGTTTATCAATTTTCTCCGAAGCCGTCGTCGTTTTTCAAAGCACGCCGGCAGTCGCGCGAAATTCCTCCCGCCGCACGTTTTTCCTCTCAATTTTGAAAACTATCGAAAGCACCTTTCTCTTTCTTCTCGTACTACACGTATGCTACCCGTGTTTTGGAATTCTACACAGATTTCGACTACAACGTTTTCGACTGCCGTTGCAGGATCTTTTTGAATCTGAAACACTCCCGCTTTTTAATGGAACTTCTATTATTCGATATTCAAATACCGGAACGGGAGCACTGGATTCTCGGAGAAATTCGGAATTCAGGTTACGTTCCTGTATTGCTTTTTACTTCGTTCAAATTATATTGTACAGTACCTTCTTGTTTCTTCCACCCCCCCCCCCGCTTCGAATTCGCTGATTTCTTTCTTTTTTCAATTCTCCTTATTTGGAATTCAAAAATTGGAAAGAGAGAAATACGAAATCAGGTTAAATCGCATTGTTTTGCTTTACTAGGTAGAAAACTTCTAGTTGCTATCCCGTACTTACATATATTGCAACGATATAAAAAGCGCGAGGGGGGGGGGGGAATTCCAAAGTGATGGAAAAACCGCTGAAATCACGCGGATCCAAACGCAAAACTTCTGTGCTCGAAGATAAATGTTGCAAGCACTCAGTTAACGAAAGCTAACGTACAATGGCTTTTATTTCACGGTGCTCGTATGATACTTGCGAGAATTTTCAGTTTTCCTTTTCTTCTCTTTTTCTACTATTATCAGCCAACCTCTTTGCGCATTCTTCCTCCCCCCTCAAGTATAGAAAAGTATAAAAGAAATTCCTTCTTTACAAAAAAAAAAAGGAGAAACATTCGTTTATAATTTATTATACACGCGAAATTGCGAATTTTTTCACAAAGAGGAGGTGAGTTTTGAAAAGAATCAATCTGGCTATTGAATCGACGAAAAAAAATGAAACGCGAGCAATTTGCGTCTAATTGTGCCTCGAATTCCACTCGAGTCTCGTGTTTTTACAGTCTCGCGAACTACGAAAAAAAAAACCAAAGACCCATGGTGTCACTCTAAATTTACGAATTCTCGTAGTTGATAGGTTTTTGGCAAACGTGATCCAGCGTTCGATATCCAACAGGGAGCGCGTCTCGCGCGGCGTCAAATCATCAAAAGGATTGAGGCGAGAGTTTATTGTCGGTATGGATTGTAATCTACCCATCTCGTAAGCGGAAATTGCGATTCGACGATCGGAGAGAAAGAGAGAGAGAGAGAGAGAGAAGAGGAACGAAGGACGAGACATCTCCTCGTAAATATTAATCGGAAAAAGAACGAACACTCGGACTGTTCGAAAATGGTCGAAGAGGCCATTTCCATAATAACGGGAAACGACTTTAGCGGCGCGCGAAAGGCAATAACTCGCCGATGCTGGATTTTAAATCGAGCAAATGGTCGGCCAAAATTATTGCGACGCACTGTTTCCGGTTTAAATCGAACGCGCGCGAGTCAGATAGTGATCTACACGCGGGGAGAGCACGGTTTAAACGCACGGCCACGTGTGATAATCAAACGGTAGCAATTATGCAAATCGAAGCGCATGCAATTTACTTATTCCCGGCTTCGACGTTTTAGGGAAGCAGCAGTCGGTCCCCTTCATTGTCCGCCCGACATTTTCAACCCTTTAGATCGTTTTTTTTTTCTTCTTCTTCTTTCTTCTTTCTTTTTTTTTTTTTTCTTTTAGTACACATACGTGAATCGAGGAAATGTTTGAAAACTTTTACATCGAGATATCGTTATTTGAAGCATTTCGAAATTTTATTAGCATTGATTTATTATCGTTGACAAGTTTATTTTATGTGTGTTTATTTTATATTTTTCGTGAATATAACTAGAAAATGAACTCCGGATGTTTTATACACTTCCTCTGAATATGATTATTCGCAACGTTGAAAATTCGTGATTCAGTAATAAGATACGAGTGTTATGATTATATTAACCGAATTTAAAAGCAATCTGAAAATATACATATCGAAGTTATATTTATTGCGAATGTATATTCGATATGCAAATTTGCATTTCTATGAACGTAGAGTACGCATTTATGAATAAATATCCTGCAACATTTTGGAATTTTATCTGCATTATAGCGAAACACGATTGTCATGATGATGGTATTGATCTCTGATGCCAATTTAGAAATGAATATAAAAGTTTAAGAGCACAAGTCGATAAAAATACGCGGAGGTTGGATAATATTCCTGCGACCTCTGCGAAATATATGACACATTGAACGCTCGCACTCTAAATATCTTGTGGCTTCCATATATATTTTCAAATTTTCAAACTCTACCAATACGTTCAGCCGACGTAAAATTCTCAGTCGCTCGCTGTCCGTGAATTATTTCGCGTTTGGTGATTCAGAGCAGACATCGCTCAGAGCGAACTCGAACGAATATTCCACTTGGTGATGCAAATGGGTTAACTTAGGATCTCGAGGTATAAGGGTTGTTTGATAGTTAAGACTTGAAGTAATTGAAAGTTCTACGAGATCACGACTAATTTCAGGGAACTTTTAGTCAATTCATAGCTTCAGTCTGCCGTAGAGGCCATTCACGAGACATACTGATCAACTCCAGAAATCGAAAAATAGAGAGATGTCTTGGAACTTACTCTTGTCTGAAAGTTTCACTTGAAATTGGGAAGATTTTATAAGAAATGGGCGAAGGTGATCATTTTGACTTTTAAGAAGTTCGTATAATATACTCTTGCGCTGTCTGTGTCTGGAATATAAATATATATATATATATATGTGTGTATATATTTCGAATGATTCCAGATTTTTGAACAAAAATATACAAAATACCAGTAGGAAAAAAGTAGAGTATCTCGGTAAATGAAACGACTTTCTACTTTTAAGATCCATTTTCATTACTTACTTTCATAAAAAATGTAAAAATCCACGATCAACGAACGATCAATGACCAGAATCGTTTCAATACGGAAACTCACGATAAATCGTCATTTTCTTCCTCTTCAAACGACTCATTTTTGAGAATTATTCCGTAATTATACATCATCGAGGAGATAATATCGTTATCATCGAGAAATCAAAATTTCTTTGGGTAATACCATTAAAACCATTATTTATTCATTGCTTCAATCCATCCAAGCTTCACAAAACTTCGCTATAATATAATTTGGTACACTTTATATATATTACATACGTTTGTAGAAAATGAACGTAGTGTTGAATTACGTTATAATATACATATGTACGTAATATTTTATAGAAAAATTCACAAAGTTAGACGAAGCAGCTTCTTGCTCGATAAAAATTCGCGCGAAGAACGCACGTTGGAAAAGAATTTGCCGAGTCATTATTATTCCCGATATAATTCCTAATTTCAGGGAAGATCGATAGTGCTCGGCGCGGAGACGCGAAGCTTCCCCAGTCATTTTTAATGGGCGGATTCGCTAAAGTCGCTAATGAAAAGGAAGGTAAAAGGGATTTTTGTTTTAACCGGGCAGCGAGACGCAACGGTCCACCGATTGGAATAAAATTGAATTCTTCTTTTTTTTTCCAAGTTCTCGCCAAGCGGATCGACCATTCTCGACCAATGTTCTAATTGTATCTAACAATAATAAGTATCTTTCGAGAAGCGAGAGCAGTTCGTTAATCCAGCTGGTCGAGGACATTGTTTCGCGTACGGCGAAAAATTAAAGACAGAAATATTTCTGGATCTGGTGTTTCCCTGAGGACAACGAGTAGAAACTCGGCAACGATCGTTTAACGGTCGCGTTTAGCTCCACGTTCTCGATAATTAATCGAAGAATTGTACGAAGAGAGACCGACCTAACGAAATGAAAACAAGCGAAATACCCGAGGTGAAGTTTTATTTAATCAGTTGGTCATAGTTCGCTTGGCCCTCGTCTCTCGATAAAACAGAATCCTCGAGAATGCTCCAATTTTCGCCGCAAAGCTGCGAAAATCTATCCGGAGTTATCGCGTTATCGAGACGCTTGGACGTGCTGATATAATCCGCGAAAGCGAATGAAATATTCCAGAATAGATCAGCTTTCCGGATCACGGCGGAACGAAGAGCCTCTCTCCCTCTCTCTCCGGAGTTCACGATGCTATCTCGATCCTCCGCTGTTTGCAACGGGACGTCAATGACCCGGATGTAGTATAAAGTATACGTAATAATAAGTAAATGGAATAAACGCATCGAAATCGTTTCGATTGAACGCGTAATTAATCTATCGAGTAATTTTCTACTTTCCTGAAATATCGTCGATACTTTGAACTGTTATAACGAAAAGATCGTACGAGCTTAATTTGAATCGTACGATCTCCGCGTAATTTTCAGAATCGTTAGTCAGCCTTCGTTGAAGAATGTTGAGAAGAATGCTTTTCCCATTTCGAAAGTTTCATAAACTCAACACAACTCTACGGATACTGAAAACATTTTTTTTCACGACTAAAATTACGACGGTCGCGAAGATTGGAAGTCTCTCGTTTACAACGATCCCTTATAACTTGCTGTACGATTTCATTTTTCGTTATTTCATTAAACTTGGAATATTGGAATTATTGAAACTTGGAGAAAGATTCGAGATATTTTGCTAAGACGGTGAAAAGAAAAGAATCGTACGTATTATCTTTACGTGTTTAAAATGAGAATACGTTGTACTCACGAATACATTATATTCGTAATACGTTATATATAAATATCGACGATTTCTCGTAATCATTAATTCAGTTATATTCTCCGCTTACGATATTCCAAAATAAATATTCTTTTAATAATCCTTTCGAGTCTTGTTCGACGATTTGCAATCGAGAATCGCCGATTTCCCGCGCAATTCGCTCCTCTCGGCGAGAATCAAATCACAGCTAAAAATAAACCTGTTCCTTTAGCAGGCTGTCCAAAGTTTCATCGACGCCGGGATTCGTCGGACGTTTCGCGGCGCGTAGATTGATGCAGATACCTCGGTGGTTTATATTGCTCAGCCGTCAGTGAACTACCATTTCCGCGAGTATCTCCGCTTGGTGTATGACCAAGCAGCAACTGCAACGCGATGATATTACTTTTCACGGCGTCCCATTAATCACGCGCCTATCTGGCCGGTGGTGGGTTACGTGATGCAATTCGACGTCAGAAGCGCGCACAGTGACCGCCGTGCACGCTGAGAAACAGCGAAACGAAAAGAAAAAAAAAAAGAAGAAAAAAGAAACACGCGTTGAAAACGTAACAGGCAAAATATACGGGGTGAACAGCCAGGAGAAAAAGCAGGTTAGGAATTATACCGGGTACCACGGAATTATACCAGCGGTGGCCACGTTCGCAATAGGGAAACGTGATTTCACTTTGCTTCCGCGGAGCGCTCCAAATTCGTCTCGATCCGCGCGCATCGTACTTATTACCGCCGAGTAGCTTTTCCCCGCGAGTTAGCGTAAGTGCAGTAATATCTACCGCTGGTATGTTGGTTGAAATTAGGAAGAAATGCAGGATTGCATGTTTGCAATCATACATTTTTTTTTTCTTCACAAGTAGCGCGTGTTACGTTTTATAATCATATTTTTCTCCTTTTACATAAAATACTCTCTGAAAAGTATTGGGGAAATTGATCAATTTAAGAAATACTTTAGCTTTGATTTTTTGCAGAATTTGTGACATGAAAGACGAGGAAAATATGTGTATGTTACATAATTGTCCTTCGCAAAATTAAAATTGACATATTCTACGAGATGGTTCTTTTTTCTATATTTTTTTACGTAGAGGAATCGGATGTGTGTAAGGAAGAGGATACATTACTATGCAAGCAAACAATGGAACTACATTGTCGATTGCATTATCGCGGAAACAGCGATTCTCGAGGAGAATCCATGTAGTACAAGACGTTCTCTTCCTCGGCGTTGCAGTTGGCGATCTCGAATCCCGTCGATGATCGTTTTCACCCATTAGGACTTAAAACTCCGACACCGTGAGACATTACGAGAAACTCGAAACTCGTTAGACTTCGCCCGACGTTTCCTACTTCCCGCGAGCGTTCCGAAATTCCGGAATTAGAAGTTCATCGAACTGTGTGACGAAACTCGAACAGGGGATCGACCGTGCCCCGCATCCGGCGAAACCATGAAGCGACGAAACTTCCGCCTGACAACTATCAGCCACGCCGTTCCAAGTCCCGATCCGTATTGGAATTTTGTCTATGGCTGTTAACCGCCTTCAGAAGAAACCTCATCCGTTAACCGATTTCTTCGCAACACCCTCAACTTCGTCGACAGCGTCGCTTCGCAGTGAAAACAGACGTAACAGGTGACGTAAATTTTCGTGCAAACAAGATTAGATTAAACGTTCAATTTCGAAACTGAAGATATTAAAACTTTGGAATGAAATCAAGCCATTTTAAGAACGATCATCTTCGGCTTACTAATTTTAAAGATTGTTTGAATTGTTAATTTTTGGAATCGGACACTGTTACAACTCCTCGTTTTAGCGTAGAACTTAATCTACTTCCTTGGATCTAGAAATTATTCCCAATAACACTGCTCAAATAATTCAAGTTACAAATTTAAAGGCTACTGGTTTAGAAGTTACGTACGAATTGTTAATTTTTTGAATCAGATGCCCATCATTATAACTTCTCGCTTTAGTGTCGTCGACTTGAAATATCTACCTTCTTGGGATTTCTGAAAATTATTTCGAACAACACAGTTTTTAATTAATGTAACGATTTTTAAGTACACGCGCGGCGGTAGACCGTGCTTTAGATCACGTCGAAAGATTAACTTAAAAAAACTTCGGTCGGCGTCATCGATCATCCGTGTTCAAAAGAAGACTGCCATACACGGTACCAGGTATACTTATCCCGCGAAGGTTCACTCGGCGATTGTTTCTGCAGGCCAATTGTTTCTAGGTCAGCCAAGCCCCGCGTTGGATTTACTCTCCTTTTGTCATACGTACCGGCTTCTTTTATTATGTAAATCTACGACGCTGTCGGTGGTCCGTGGGGACCGCACGGCGACGCATAAGGGGTTTCAATATTAACGGACCACGCGGGGGCGTTTAACAGTCGCCCTTCCTCCCCTTCCTTCTTCTTCTTCTTTTTCTTTTCCGCCACGAAACACGAGGAACACGCGGGGATGGTGCCGCTGGTCCATGGGACAAGTCGCTGCGGGAACTCGTTGGTATGCCACCCTTTCTCATCCCACCGACTTCCTGGCACCGTGTTGAACATGACGAGACTTCGTAGTAGCTCTTTCGAAGATACACCGTTCATACTGATCGCTCTTTGCCCGCTCCTCTCAGACCAGACGTCTCTCGCTCTATTTCCTCGCGTGTATCTCGTGTTCGATAGTTTAGAGCAGTATGTTCTTTTTTTTCGGGTTACCACGGACTCCCCTGAAATAATTTTGTATTACCACAAACCTTCGAGAACCGCGGTTTTTTTTACCAAATAAAATACTCAAAAGGTGACGAATTAAATAACTAGAGTTTTTACTTTATTTCAAATAAAATGCGCACGAACCTGCTTTCTCTCGGTTATTTCTTACATGTGTGAGAACTCCGTGATCCCCTGTGAGACCACAGCTTAAGAAACACTCGTCTAAAATCCATTGTCCTATTTTTTTAATATTTGTACGAGATGCGAGATTCTAGAAAGTATGTATTTATCGGAAGAATTAGCGAGTATAAAAGTCCATCAGTATCCTGTCAATAGCTGGCACGCTCGATTTTATCCTGGCGTTCGACGAGATAGAATTCACGTGGGCTGAAGCATCAGAGGGGAGGAAAAGAGATTTTCATCAGGGATATCGCGCGAAAATCCCAACTTTTAGCTGTTTTTAAAGTTTCAATGAAGAAAACTCAACGAAGATAGAGAGCGCCCGGCACGAGTTGCTCGCCGGAAGTTTGAAGGGCCTTCCAGCGTGCGTGAACGGAGGAAATCAATCGGCGGAAGTGAAGTTCCCCCGTTACTGTGGTCTCATTCGATCGGGAAAAACCGTTCTCGTGTATTCATCCCTGAGAAACGGCTCGAAAATATCGATACTTTACTAAGATCAAACGTTACGACAACTCGATCTGTTATGTACTCGCGAGAAGCTTGAACGAGCAAAATTACGCGCAAAGTAATCCAAAGCAAATTATTCGTCGATAATTTGCGATGTTCAGCCGGGAAAAAAAAGTCTTCAATCTCAATTTAACACTCGTAGACTGTGTAGATAGATTAATCCGATTCCTTAAACTGGACCAAGGCTGAAATAAAGAAATCTCGCCTCGGGGAAACCAAAGACACACGCTGAACGATTGAAAGAGACTCGCGGCAGTCTTTCGGTCGACTTCGCCCCGAATCGATATACGATCCACGTGAAAAGAGGAGTCATAAATTTCCCGTTTAATCCCGTGGGTATACATCGTTGATGTGTTTGTCGGCTCAGCTGCTAGGACGCCGGGCATCATCGTCGTTCCCTCCCCATTTGGCGTCGCTCTAACTTTGTTACCGGCGTTGGCTGGCTGGCTGGCTGACTGCGACACTGGACCGAGGCGAAACGCGAACAGAAACGCGCGCCGCGTTTTTCCCTCCTCGCGTGTCCATACAGCACGTACACGTACGCGAAAATACGCGAAAGCACGCGCGCACGCTGCAGCAGCTACGATCCACAAATCACACTCCATTTCCATGCTAATATCTGATGGAATTGGCAACCAGCCCATTTCCCTCTCTCGCAGCCTCTTTTTATCCCCGAGACGAGTCGAGCGTGTCTCGCGCCGTGCTTTCTTCAGTGCTCGCGTGTATCGAGACGCGAAAGCCACGGTCCGACGATTACAAGAGAGAGGACACACCAAACGCTGGACTCGCCGAATACGAGCCCTTATCCGAGTGGAAATCGATTGGCGATTTCCCCGTCGTCCGGCGTTCCTGGCCTCGATGCCATTCGTGTCAATACGGTTTCTTCCATCGATGGAATTAATAGCCCCGGATAGAGCGGCGTGGCGCCGTCGCGATCTCGAAACTTGGCAGCTGTCTCACTGCGAACGCTCCTCCAGTCAATCTGTTCCCCACCCCCCGGGGGAGCAGGGGGAAATTAAACGCGTTCACCCGGCGTTCAGTCACGTCGATGACTCATTTGCTTTTCTCAGAACCCCCGACGCTCTTTGAAAAAGGGGATTTCACCGCGTTTCTTTCGCCGGGCAAACTCGAGCGTTTGACGTTGATAATATTTAAAGATGATTTGAAATTTTTTTCAGTAACTGGCGAAGCCCCCGTGTTCGAGGAGACGCAAAAACGAGAGATTCCTCTTAAACTAACTTGACTCTTTAAATAATGAAATATCTGACCATGGAATTACTGCGAATGTGTTTAAACTCATTAATGTATTTTTCGGCGAAGAATAGCAGATGAAGATTACGCGACGCTACGACGACGTCACCGGCGGTTCTGGTGTCAAAATTCTATTTCAGAATAGTCAAACTTGTCCCCCATGTTACCCCTAAAATTCAGTATTTACGGATTTACAGTATCTACAAAAGAAAAAAATTTCCTTTCCCTTCGAAATTACGTATGTCTGTAACACAGTTGTAACATCGTTCAATTTTTCGAATAACGAGACAAACAGTAGCAGGTAGCTTCTCCAAAGTTTCGTTTAATCGGCGAACTACTAGATCTCCACTAGAAACATCTCGTAATTTCTACATACATCTAAACTCTCCGAATACTCGCACTCACCAAGAGAACGAATATATCGGAAACCGAAAGAACGCGAGAATATATATCGAGCTGGTCGTTTCGAACGCGAGAAAGAAGGGGGCAGGGAAAAACAAAAGATGCTGACTCGATAAGCAATTTACCGACAGCCAGGAAGAAACAAGCGAGTCCGGCCGATTGGAAAGGGGGAAAAGCTTTCGCTCCTGGCCAAGCCAAATTGATTAGAAGGCTCGTTCGTTCACGGTTGGTCGTTCGATCACAACCCGTATACCCGGCGAAGAGGAGAAAGTTCCAACGACCCGATTTTTCGGCGTGGTCTCACGAAAATCGGTGGTCAGGGAACGAAGAGAAAGAGAGAGAGAGAGAGAGAGAGAAAGGGGAGAAAGGTCGAAGCAAAAGGGAATCGAAACGACCGGTCCTATTTCGTTTTAGCATCTCTCGATCGGCATTTCCCAGGGATAAGCATATTTCCCTGGAGTTTCGAGATATCGCGAAACTTCTTGCCCCTATGGATTCCAGGGGATTCGGCCCGTAATGCAAACGGTCCACCCTCATTTGGAATTGTTTGCCCGCGTGCGTGCTTCTCCCTGTTTATTTCAACCCCTGGAAACTTCTTCGCGACCGCTTGCCTTCTCTTCCCTTCTTTTTCTTTTTTTTTTTTTCTTTTTTAGCCGAACAATCGTGCGTCATGCATCACGCGTATCACTTGCTTTAACCGTTCTATTTAACATGCACGGTTGTTCGCGCTTGCTTTTTGCAGAACGAAGTTACTTCGCGATTTGATATTGCACCGTGCTCACCGTTTTGACTTCATACGTGTACCGTGTAGAGCACAATTCGCTTCGTGTAAATGTGAATCATTTAAAATTTCATTTAATTTCGAAAGTTCAAATTTGGCAAAGACTCTCATTAAAACTGTTTCGAAGGTTTCTACACTTTTACGAGCATGAATGACGAAATCGAAGCTGAATAGAGATTCGTTTCGTTCTCTAAGAATCATAGATAGATTCTCTGTACTTTGTGTGTTTCTACATCTTTAAATCTATATTAAAATCTTGAAGATTGCACAAAGTTGGAATAGATTTACGACGAACATGAGAACAAAGTTGTACACGCTGAACAGTAGTCTGCGAATTTCATTTTGATTTTAACTTTCATCTCATTGAACTGATTTAATACGTGCAAATAAAATTTAAGTGAACTGCATTTATATATTTTTAACATTTTTTTTTTCTTTTTTTTTTTACTCGATCGTATCCGTAAAGCACATACCGACAAAGTTTACCGACGCACTTTGCTCCAACAAAGTATTTCATTATTACAAAGTTAAAGCTTTGTTCACCCGAAGGGTTGATTAAACACCGAGAAACAGATGAACGCTACCAGGAGCGGTGCTAACGCGGTTGAATTTTATATATCGTCACGGAGATGTTTTTAATTTCATTCATCCCGTTGGTCAAGCGATGGTCGTCGATGTCGCTTGCCGTATAAGATCCATTGTTGCACAGATTATAACATGTTTCACGTCGGCGAGACAATACTGCGCCACTGTCGCGCGCGAAATGCAAAATTTTATTTATCGTTGCCCGTCACGGATATTTCTACTCGCTTTTCCCTCTGTTCCTCTTGCAATCCCCCCTACTGGAAACAATATTTACATGCGTGAATAATGGCCGTGATTTCACCGTCTCTTATTTTCTCCCCCTCTGGCGAATTTATGCTCTCCGTTCGAACAGTTACCGTGGAAAGAAGAGAGAACAGTAGGAAAAATACTTCGAAGTTTCATTAACACTGTAACGAGACACGACTGTGTCTTGAATTTCATCTAATTTGGAATTTATAAATAAATCGTCCGCTATTTTTTTCTTTTTTTTTTTTTTGATACAATAAAAATAAAATTTTCCCAGAATGTATTTGGACACAGTACAGGGATACTGTGACATGTTAGGTTCGTAAGATTTTACAAGTGACAAGACACTGAGTCTCATCTTCGTCTTGTTAATTGAAAAGCAGCGGAAGGTGCAACGTGACGAAAAAGATTTGAATACCTGGCTAACTACTTTGTACAAAGGCGGGGCCGTCTCCTTCCACAAGAGGCACTGTAGGAAAGGATGAAAAGAGGAAGGACGATGGCTTTTTCGAGAAAGAAGGTGTAATTTATACCAACTGCTTGAAACTTGTTGAGACAGGCGATTCGCTTAAAACGCTTAAAAAGAAAAAAAAAAAAAGAAAAAAGAAGAAGAAAATCAAGAGCGTGGAACAAATTGAAATAAATCTTCGCCGCTTCACTTTCGACGACGTAAGGGAACGTAATCAAAGCGTCGAAGACATGGGCCGACGACAATTTTATTGTCGCCTGCCGACTCGAATTCTGCAGGATTCGCGCGAAAGATGAGACAATTCTGTTTACAATCGCAATCGCTCGAAATCGTCAATCTTCGCGATCGTTCGATTTCCATCGAATTTTCCATCAAACGGCGAACATAGTTGGCACACGAAAATTGTGTTTAAACGTGTGGAAACCTGTATACGAACGTACAACATCGTATGCGTGTTACGCGGGACATTTTGAAGTCAGAGATGACTGTCGCGATTAGACTGCGGATTTTTACGCATTTGTGAAATTGGAAAGATAAAGCTCGAAAGTGCGAAAATACACGCGATGCGAGTAACAAACAAAAATGTACGAAGTACATCTGAAACAGAGTATTCGTTATAATATTTAACAGAGAAAACAAATTTCTATTTGGATTCCGTTTCTTCGATTGTATTCCAGTGTTTGAAAATGGATGAAAAATTCGTAATACGTAAAGAAATTAAATTTAGCATACAGTGCTAATTGCGATTGTATAAATATTTTTTAAATACACGCTGAATATCTTGAAATTTGTAATGTAATTACCACAGTCGTGTACACATCGCAGTGTCAATAAAATTTCAAGACACTTTACTTAGAAAAAAACACGATACGTCCGGAAAAAGGTATTCCTGTACTTTCTTGAGCAAAATTTTTACACCCTACGTCATTTGACAAAGAGATCGATAAGCGTTCCAATAGAGACTAAGTCGAAACTAAGAAGAACGATCGAAAAAGTCGTTTCCTTGTAATCTCGACCAGAGGATCCCAGGCGATCTATCCCTAAATCCTCTCCCGTAATACTCTCTCTCTTCCCGAAAATTCCGGTTCTTTCTGCCGATGGAGTCAGCCGCGCGGAACGAACGAAGCAGGCGAGCGAACGAGCGATCATGCACGCGAGGATAACCTAACCAGAGTTTGGCCCGGTTGACTCGTCAGCAGTTTTGAAAACTGGCGAAACAGTCGAGTCCGTTGGTGGGATTACACGCGCGTCACACGTCGGCCCGTTTATGGCGCGGACGCGTCCGCACTATATGGCGATGGACCACCATTCGAAGGCAACGTAACGACTGGCCAGGATTAATTTATGGCCGCGTTACGGCGCTGCCGGTGGCGGGCCATTAGCGCGGGGAGGGCAGTTGAAACGACTCCTACTGGGATTAATTTAACACCGGTGACCGCCGCGTCGCTGCGACTTTTGACACCGGCCACCGAATTAATGAGCTACGTTAGGCGCCAGCGAAAAGAGGGGGACGAGGAGAATTGAAAGGAAACGGGGAAACAACGAAGCAGATAAAGAAGAAAGCGATAGTGTCCTAACTATTGGGTAGCGAGAGATATACAGAGGGCTCACCTTTGTCGGCGAATCGATTTATATTGTTAATGCATTTAAAATGTATTGGATGAGAACCCGTGCTCGAAAATGCAGTAGAGAACGTGTCCTAGAGCTTACAACGATATGTTGATACTAAAAACACATATCGATATCACTACGAAACGAAAAATTGATTTCTTCAGGCTGTGAGATGTTGGAAAGTCGATCAAAATCCAGCTTATCGATGTGTTAAATTCCACTAATACCGAAACTGTGAATGAAAACTCATGACATATATAGATCGTAAAGATATTATAATAATATAGATTATAGATCATACAGAGATGTACAGTATCTTCTATAAATTGTGCAATTTCATAAAACAAATTTGTGACAAAATTACTACTTGGTTTTTGTGTAATCTTGTATTAGATCAAATGAAACGACCATCCTCACAATCAGTTATCTTCCTAATTCAATCTAATCTAATTCACCGTTAAAGACAAAAATTCAAAAACGTTTCGAAATTTACCTCGGCGTAAACGGAGAAATACAACAACGATTTTTCCGGCCGAGGGGGGAGTGACAGAAGTCGTTTAGTCAATTAGTGTAGCGAACAGCCCGGTAAAATGCTCGACGTCGATGCAAATACTTAGGGCCGGGAATAGGAGACCGATTGAAATAAGGAGCGTGATTGAAATCGATCGTAACGTCGAAAGGCAGTTTAATTAGTCTGCCTCGGTTTAAGCTGTCTCCTCTCTCTCAGACAGATACCACTGCGGCGGATACGACCTCGCGTCGAGGAAATCAATCGAGACATCGACGCGAGAGCGTCGACGTATCGGTCGGCCACTTGTTTTCCAAATATTCCGCAATTCCAAAAGATTATCAAAATTGCTTCCGAGCAATTTCGCGAAAATTGGAACGATTTTGGCGACTTATTTTTCCTAAAGTCTTGAAAATTAAGAATCGAGACTCACGTTGTAAGAATTTATGATTAATGTTTAGGATTAATTGAAGTTGTTCGAAACCGCGATCCAATTAACCTTAGGCTATTAAAGGCCAAGAGCAATCATTTGTCGTAATATCATGGGCACATCTTGACTTTTTGAAGTTTCGCAAAATTCCAGAATCTAGGTGACTAGACTGCGGATCTTTACAGGGATTTGTTGTAACATTGAAAATTGACATGATCTACAGATTTGTTTTGAACTTCGGCGAACGAACGTTCTGTCGTATCGAGAAGGGAAATTCTCTAACGCCATACGTCGAGACTTCCTCTTTCGCCGAGGCCAACGGAAAATCCCTCTGCCTCCGGTTCCAAAGTGCCGCGAGTCGAAACACGAAAAAAAAAACCGCGAGCTCGCCGCGTAAATCTGAATATCCAGTCAGCCAGCAGTAATTTCATTTTCGACTTTATCCGGAGGAGATCACGCGAAATGCTCGGCGGATTCCCTGCCCACGGTTTTACGAAGCCACAACACTCGTCGCGCAATAAAAGCAGATTTCGCGATGACTGAGCTGTGTGGCGAGTATGGTCGGCTAGCAACAAGTATCCTTTAGAGTATGCAGGTTTCACGGGGTCGCGCCTCCTCGCCTCCAAGACAAAGTGAAGCACGTCTTTCGTGCTTCGGATATCGTCTTTTCCACGGCACGAACGACGGCGAGGTATAATCAAGTTTTCCACGCCATCGGTTCGTTAGTCGCCTCTAGACTCAACCTCGCCAACCGAAGGTACCCTTCGTTCTAATTCTCGTTCGCTGCCAATTCAATTCTGTTCTTATTTATTCGGACGAGAGAAAGAAAAGTAACGATATCGCCGGTAACCGCGCACTGTTCGAAAAGAAAGTTCCGTTATTCACGTGCACACGTATTTTCCAGTTCCTTCACTGTTCTAGACTTTCGACAGATGTACAACAAAAATGTTTGACTACCTATAATGAAGTCTACACTGCGTTTCTGCAACCATTGAAAGATTGAAGAGAAAGTAAATGAGAATTTGCATCGAGAGAATTTCGTAGTCGACTATCTGCGAAAGGTTGAAAGATTGTTTGCGAATTGAAGTTAAAGCAGAACGCTTCAAATCAATCAGTCGATCTACTATGGGCGTAGACTTTAGAAGTGAACTATTCGAAAACAGTCGAAACACATGAAGAAACGTTTTAAATTCTGCTGGATTCGTTGGATCTAAGTAATTTGGCAATCACGAAGGAAGCGGTCATAATTGAGACTACGAAATTGCGAAAGCTATATTATTTGATATTGGCGCGAGACATGATTCCTCGCACGGACTCGGTCGTACTAGATTGGTCGATCGAAGAATCGTTGGTAACTTTCGTCTTTGTAGATCATCGGACGGAAATGTCGTTCCACGTCGAATACGCGCCGTTTAAAATCCCCAGAATCCATCGCCCGAATTGGCACGTAACAGCACCGTTCGCGTGTTTCTCGATCTCGCCGATAATTTTCCCAGTTCTCGTAAACTAGAATTAACTTGTCGTTGCGGATCCCCGTTGTCTTCCTGTCGTTGGAAAAGTTCGAGTCGAATGTACAGATCGAGTTCCCCTTGAATTGTACAGATCGAAACACGCTACAGCTTCATGTATATGTATTGCGTTAAATAGGCATGTTAAATTATGTATTATGTATTAACATGCAATGTTAAATACGTGCACGAAATGAATGTATTTAGATACTAAATTGTAGACACACCGAAAATTCTTGCAACGAATGCTACATTTATTTCAAAACTAAAAATATCGAATTTTATTTCATACAAGAAAAACAATTATATTATAAAATATATATCGTGCAGTTTCAAAATTTCATCGCCTACAATGAATATCGGATCTCAGAAGTACGAAAAATGTCCCAAGCGGACATTCCGATTGAAAGTGTACACCTATAGTTCCAATATAAAACGTCAACCCTTTGAATATGAAATTTCGTATATCTCTGCTTTTTTAACAAAGAAATCTCTATCTCGATTGAGAACATACGCGTGTCAAACACAATTATACACAATGGAGGAGCATGTCCCTGTTCGTTACTTTTGTCAACTTAAAAATTTCTGACGTGCAACATTCGGTGATTCCTCGCGTTAAAAAAAAACATACGTATCCTGCTCGATCCTTGTAGTAAAGGCGCGAGTATCGCGTAGTTAGAGAATCGAGTACCCATTCAGGCTCAGACAGGTGAAGTTTGACACAGCAATAGTAACTGTAATCGTAGTAATAATTTCACCAAAATGCCAGGTTGGCAACTCTAAAGTTTTAATTGGAAGCTGTCATACATTGAAACTATACGCCCGTTACAGAGCGTGCGGACACTATTGGGTAGAGAGTTCACGGGCGGCCAATCGGGACGAAGAACAATAAAGAGGGTCCGTGAGACACGTATGCGTTATTTCGTGATGAATTGTTCGCCGTTATCAAGGAAATATCCGAGAGAATATATTTGCTCGCCCGAATAAAGAATGTAATTCGATATGCTCGAGACGAGGTCTATCTTATTTTTGAGAATTTAAGTCACTGAAATTTAACGCGGAAATGAATTACAATTACAAGTACGCAAAATGTCGAAAACAGAGGTGTGTGAATTTATTATTTGATAATTTAATTAATTATCGAATAATCTCGAGATTGTAACGGGGATGTCGAGAAGAAAGTAACTTGATCAATTTGCGAAAGATGATAAAGCGAGAAAAACTCTTCTCCGCGTGTCCAAGTGCATTTTCGCCAGCCACCATACGATCGAACTATTCAATTCGACGAAACGCGGAGGTATGTCTCCCGCGAATATCTCCATCTCTAGTTTGGCTCACGTTCAGTATTGGCTCGATTTAGTTGCACGTTTCAGTCAGGGATCTTCGCTTTTGAAGTTTCGATCAAACCTAATTACGAGCGAGGCAAAAGGCGAGAATTAGGTTCCCACCGAGACACCGCCGCTACGCCGGATACTGATTATACTCGCTTTGCACCCGGTGGATAACTTTAAATTAGATATTGGCGAAATCTTGCCCACGTTTCCTCGCGGAAAAGACGCGGTATTCCTCCGGAAGTGAAACGGGGCCCTGAGATCGATGCACGCCACGGTAAATCCCTCCGGAGGTTCGACCTGTTTTTAATTAATTACACGGAACGATTACTTAATCGTGCATCGATTGTTTTGTAATTGACGGCCAGATGAATTGGCTGAACTGGATGAACGCCGGGTGATAAATTAGTAGACACGAGCACCGGGAGCACGCGCGCTCCACGTTTAAAGCTGCTCTTGTATAAGCTACATTCATAGCTCATTCCCGGAGCTGACGCGTTGCACTTTCACGGCAACGAGCGCGGCACTGTTTTCCCTTTTTTTCTCCGCTTTTTTTTTTTTTTTTTTTTGGTTTCATTTTCTATTTCTTTTTTTTTTCCCCACGCGATCTGCACTTTCCCTTGAAAAATTACCCCTTACGTGCCAGCAAAACGCCCCGGTCGAATAATAACCAGCGGCTGCGTAGTTGGTCGAAAATTTCCACGGCGCGATTTAATAAATTTCATCGGGCCATCTCTCGCGTCCGTAGCGAGTGAAATTCCCATTTGTCGGCCGTGTTCCCATTCTGTTTGATTTTGGCGAATTGGTGATTTCGATCGGCTCAAAGGAGACGCGCGATGAAAATGGATGATATTTCACCCGTGTCTGTGTAATTTTAAAGTCGAGGGCCGTTTATTTATGCGAAAGAGCGATTTGTAATGCCCACGAACGACAAAGAATCAAGATATATCGTCGCGTTAAACGTTCCATTGATTTCCACAAAGGTAAAAACGCGTGATAAAATCTAAATGTGAAAAGTGGATACTGTGACACGTATATGTATAAATATATTTAAAGTTTGAATTTTTTATAAGAAACAGCACCTAGGTAGGGATATAATTTCCGTGCGTTACTACATGCTTTAAATTTCGTGCAAATGAAAATTTCGTTACTCTAAACGATAAGCAAACGTATAATATAATAAATCAAAAAACAGCTGAAATTTTCATCAACAGCCACGGTTGAAGAAATATGGAATAATATTTACGCGGAACTGCCGATCAATTCCATTACCAAAATAAAAATCTAAAGAGGGGAACACATTTCATCAACGTTAACATCCCAACGTTAAACGAATATTTGCATTCACAACACAAGCACATATTTTCAGATTTGTTCGAAACTTTGCCGATATAATCGCGATAGTCGTGTCATGCTGTACGCGATGCAAAATCCTCTTTGATTTCCTCCAACGATTGATATTCTCCCGCGATCCGCAAATTCTTCATCAATAACGACTGATTGAAGAATAATAACGAATCCACCGCGATTGTTGTCGTACTGGTCGTACACTTCTCCACGAACGTCGAAAAGAATTTTCTAACGAGCTTCAGAGACAATACGCAACTTGACGCAAAAAAAAAAAAAACACGTGCGACTTACGTGAAACGAGGCTTTTGTTAAATTTGTTTGTACGGCGTGCAGCAAGAACGAAACCAATTCGAAACGCAGCGACCTCGCCTTCTCCCCTTTAACCGGTTGAAAGAATGCAGCCGGAGGGAAACGCGACGCGAAGGGTAGCTACGCGGGAATTCAGACGCGTCTGAAGACTTTTGGCCAGCGCTCTGCTAAAAGGAAAAAAAAAGTCCATTAATTACGAGCGTCGGGGGAGGATTGGCTTCGTTCGCGTTTAATTATCCACGTCCGGACGCGCGCGTTTCGCGCCTCTGTTTCAACCGAGGCCGAAACGATTATCGAAACAGAGCCGAAAAATCGTATCGCCGACATGAGACGAGGAGATCTCTCTCTTTATCGTGGACAGTATCGGATTCCACGAATTAAAACGGGGGAGAGAAAAAGGAGAAGAGAAAGAGACAGAGAGAAAGGGGGGAGGGGGAGAGTGGAAATTATCCAAATGCCACGTCGACGCGTGACGTGAACAAATGAGTCGGTCGAAGGAAGAAAGAGATACCCTCGTGGCGTGACTATTCGAGGCTGGAAAAAACTAGCAAGAGGGAGAAAAACGCGCGAACGAAGACCCCAGGCGGAAGACGAATGGAAGAAGGGTCGAAAGAAATCGCGGAGAGAATCATGCTGGCTTCTCGAATAAATTCCCGCCTCCGTTTGGTATTTAACCAGTCTTGAGAACTTGAAGTATAAATCTTCTTCTCTCTGTAGATGTATTCTTTTCTTTTCTTTTCTTTTTTTTTTTTTTTAACGGAAACAATCTTCTTCCTTGATCTTCCTCGCGCTTTGTTGTTGCAGCGCGTGAGGCGTAAAAGTCTCGAAAGGCGATTCTTGAAACGCAACAGAGTTTTCTTAACGAGTTTTTCACATCGATACGGAGATATCTTTGTGTTTTATTTTTTGAAAGAATAAATTGCTTACATCAATTAACTGACGTCAGATTCCTGTACCCGTTGATTACTCTGAAGTATTATCGCGCAATTGGCATTGTGATCCTTCCAAATTCTTTCATCAGTATTTCGAACATTTCGAACAACTCTCTTCGCTCATTCGGAAGATCTCACAAACTTATCCAACAAATGCCTGTCTACCTTCCACATTAAAGAATTCCCATTACCCACGAATAGCGGTAAAATAAAACTACAGATATCGTCCGAGGAAACGCCTGATTTTCATTCAACGTTAAACGAGGAAACCAGGTTATCCGGTACATTAACGCCCTGTTCGCGCAACAGGGGAGAATCCGGCAAATTTCTTTTCTAAACAACTCGGTCTTTCCGCTTTTTATCAGCGCCGTAACCACGCCAGACGACGAACATTATCTCGACGATCGTTGGAAAGACCATCGAATGTCTCGCGAGTTCACCACCTCGGCCGAGAACTCGGCAACAAGTTTGAAAGACTGGCTGTCGTTTGATCGTTCCCTGGGAACGTCTCGCGTTTCGTGATGTATTGCGATCGGAATCCGGAGAGAGAACAGCGTATCTCGAACAACCATCCCCAGGAAGGACGAAATTGTACACGAGTTTCACGAGCGTTCACGTAGTTACCAAGGGGGAAGCAGACAGACAGCCTCGAAGATCCGGCTATTATGCGCGATTATTAATTTCCAGCTATAATGCCGGCAGGTCCTGTCGCGCGTCGATGGGTCTTGGTTTCCTGCACGGATCCTCCACCGAACGCGAGTTCGAGACCTCTTAATTATTGTCGTATTCAATCTTTGCTCCCCGTTCTGCATCCTCCAGGAAGGGGTTGGCTTCTCTCTAGCGTATTATTGGCAAACTGTCTTGCCCCGTAATCGACCACTGCGTTCGACGGTGTGCTCTAAGGAACGCAGGATTCCAGTTTCGCGACTATTCAGTTTCTTATTTGCGGAGCGACGCCGCTCTCGAACGGACCGAAGCGAACAATCGACAACAGCGGTGAATCGGCAGAATTCGGCGTTACTCGTCGAGTGTATTTAAGAATTGTTAAATGACATTTCATCGAACGTCAGTTATTCATTATAGACAAACGCGGAAACTGAGCAAATTCTTGCCACCAGTACTCCTCGCTTCAGTATCAAATTTAACATTTAATTCACGCACTATGGATACAGATGAAAAATTAACCACATAGAGACACGTTCGTTCGTCATGATTTTTTAAAAATGACAAACCCTCCGATGAAATCGAGTATATTCCGATACTTATCGAATGTACATACATACATATATATATATATATATATATATATATATATATATATATATATATATATATTCAATCGCATCGACGAGTTCTGAATCGCGAATTCATTTAGTTCCCTGTTGAACGCGAAGATCGTACGCGCTGATGACTAACTGTTATGATTCCTGATGCGATGCAAAACGAATTGAAAATTCCGCGTTTCCCGGGCCCCGATTCGTCGTCCCGAAACTAACGTTTCGAAGGTTTAATTTCGAGGGCGTAACAGTGACGTAACTACTGATTAAAAATTTACCGCCATTCAGTGGTCTTCCGTGTTTTCCACTTTGCTTTGGGAAATTTCCGAGCGTTTCGTGAAATATGAAATAACGCTTCACCCCTTTGGTCATCGATAATTCGGGACAGGAATTACGGGCCGTTGCCCGGTGAATACGCCATTTTTGTTTTCCATTCATCGAATCGGGCGTTAATATGTACGTCACAATTACACTAATTGGAAAAGACTCGACGGCCGTTTGATGTTTGAGGAATTTTGTTTATCGGTACACAATTTCGCTAAATCGATCATAGAACGAGAGATCGGCCAGATATGATCAAATGAAATTGGACTCGACAAAACGCATCTCGTAATTGAAACGTCATGTTGCCGGTAATAATATAAATTTCATTTCACGGTTTCACGAAGCGGGGTATCGAAAATATCCCGCTTTTCAATGTTTAGCGGACGATACTTCGTTTCTAGAGCATTTTCTTTTTTCTTTTTTTTTTTTTTTTACGCGATCCTATATTGGCCACTTTCAGTAAAATTAATAATATTCTCTCGCTGCAAAAAAGAATAAAATTAAAGTAAGATTCACTGTATTATTCCCGAGTAACATTTTTATTTCACAGAATGACTGATATAGATAGGCGTAAATGATAGACACGTGGTATTTTTTAGTTTCTATATAACATTCGCTAAAAAAACATGGGATTTTTGGGAAATACATACCCGAACATTTTTTTTTAATATAAATATTCTTTTTACAAAATTTTCTCTTACGAAAAATAAGAATTATTATCGAAAAGCGTAAAATGTTACCTAGGATTTCTTTCGTCAGGCTCTAATCTATGCGAAGAAAATTGCTCGAAATAGCGCTGCAAAGAGAAAAAAAAAGAAAAAAAGAGAAAGAAAGGAAGAATTACAAAATTCTGTACAGCAAACTAAACTAGGTAACTTACGTAACAAACTGAATTCTCCCTCTCAATTCCGTAAGAATCTTCTCCAAGAAAAAGAAAAGCAAAAGATCGTTATTAATCTCGCGGTCTCGAGCCTAAGCTCTCCACTACTCCAAGCAAACTTTCATAATTTTGAATCTTCGTCTTTATCCTGCGATCCCCCGGAACTTTCGAGATATTAGAGGAATGCCATGGCAAGATAATCATTTCCGCCCGCGATACCCTGCCGCGAAAACTTTCGCACACTCTCGAAAATTCTTCTGTCCGCTGCTCCCTTTCACGTTAATTTTGTAAACACGCCGCCCGATATTAAACTCAATTTAGAAATTTCTTGCCCGCCACCATTCTTATACGTCCACATTCGCATATCTCGCTTACGTTTCTCAGGCGAGACAGAGACGGACAACGCTGCAGCGAGGCGAGGAAGAACACGACCGCGAGCGGGGGGAGGGGGGGGGCGTTTCTCGCCTGACTGATTAGATCGATTCGAGAAATTTCTCGGCAATAGTCGCCGCCACGCTAGATCGAATCCAGATGCGCATCCGCGTGTTTCAGCTGCAAATACGATAATACGATTCGAATGCCGCGCGAATCTAGCCAAAATGTGGTCATCGATTCGAACGAGCGATGAGCCGGGCATTCCTAATTTCGACTTACTTCCAGCTCGATTTCCATCCACTCGCGCGGCTTCCGCTTGTATCGCGTCCGATCCGAAGAACGAGATGAATTTCCAATCATTTGCGAGCGCTTCAATGTCGCGGAATTCTACGACACGGTAACACAACGGTAACACTGTACACCCCGATCCTGTACAAATTATTGGAAACAATCGTTTTCGGAATATTTGGAACACTTGGCCACAGTAGAATTTAAACAGGACATTCATACCGAATATTTTGATCCATGAACTTTACGATTGAATAAACATCACGGCTACACGACTGACTTCTATGCGGACAAAAAACTGTAGAAAATGTCAACGAAGGTACGACACTTTCTCTATAACTTTCTCTATAATCTCTCAAATTATATGTTCAGATTCAGTATTCGGAAATGAAAATTTACGTGAAAGTCTAATTACAAGAAGTCTAATTATAACGAGTCCAATTGTAACAAAAGTCTGTGTATTTCGTGCACTATTACACGCACTTTCAATTTTCAACAAACAAATAAAAATCCGTTTTCGTAGAAAAAAAGTTTTTCGCAGAAGGTGGAAAATTTCAAGACTATTAATCACATATTCATTTCAATTTAACCTTCGTACGCCCCCTCAGAGATAGTTGTAAGAACGATTCTCGGCTCTTAATGTTTCATTCATTATCCATTCTACGTTTTGCAAGAAGATTGCATCTTTTATAAATTCGCAAACGTTTTTCTCCTTTAATTTTAATCATTCGATTAAAACGATTAAAACAACCACGTAGTATTAAAATGACGTTCAGTCAAATGTTAAATTCAAATCTGGCGTAATGTTGGGAAGCAGGTTACGAGATCTTTAAATACTTTGCGTGTACAAATAAAATATAAAATCCACAAGGCGAATTACGGGGAAGAAAGTCGAGTACGGGATTAAGAATGCAAGAAAACGTCTCATTACCGCGAAAAGGACACGAGCTTCTGCGGGCTTTCGAGATCCCGGTTAATTTACATTTTTCCACGTGCAGCTTGGACAAGCGACGTGAAATAAAGGAATATTGAAAAAAGACGCACGAGAGTGGCATTTGGAATATGTCCTTCCGGGAAAGTGTGACTGTTCAAGTAGTTTCCGGGTATTTTCAACTCTTAAATGACATCGTTCTGACTGACTACATTTGCTTATTGTAGAAATGATAATTTTTTACTGATTAATTGACTGCAGTGATTTATACTTTAGACTTTAGATTTATACTGCAGTGATTTATACTTTAGACAGTTGTAATTTAGATTTTGACCATAAGTAAAATATTTAGAACAATTGAAAATATAATTAGTCTGATTAACAAAATTAGAAATATAATTGAATTAAATTACAAATTCCGATAATTGCAGGTAATCGGGCCTAAAATCTAGAAAAATCGTTGCTAAAATTTAGAATAATTAAATGTAATTAAATTCAGTCGAACTGAAAATTGTTGCGGTCCTCGACGATGGAATTAAAAAAAAACATAATCTTCTCCCGGGTGGTCACCGAGATAGCGGTGACGAGAGACGAAAAAAGGAAAAACTCGGTTTTCGGTGGCCATCTTCTACCGAAGAGACGATCGAACGAACCGGGATGGTGCCTTCAATTTTCAAGGCGAGATTTATGACGTAGTCGGAGAAAATTGAACACGAACCCCGGAATCTATAATCTACGATGGTGTAATGGATGCGCCCTGAGATAATAATCCACGGCGAACTTTATGTTCTCAATCAATAACAGCCGCGAAGTGTATTCGTTTCGGGGCTGATAGAAAAGCATAGGCGTTTCATCGACTTCTGAATTATCGGCGTAACTGGCCGTCCCCTCCCCTCCCCTCCTTCAATCGATCGAATCTTTCCTGCTTCACGTTGAATTCTCCTTCTCGATGGATTCTCTCCTCGTGGAAAATCTTTCTCAATCGAATCGATCGATATTTCGAAAGACTAGTACTTTTATCTTCTTTACACCTTCGTTTGTTTAAATTTTTAAAGTACGAAACACTGTTGTGGTTGTTGACAGTGTTTCACGTTTCACTGATTGATCGATCATCTCCATTACATTGTATATTGCTTGATTTCATTCTTAAACAAGATTAAATTGATCTCGCCTGTTAAATCTGATGAATTTGATTAGTTTCGCGGAACCGATCCATCAGCCAGAATTAAAAAAAAAGAAAAACGTGGGAGTACAGCTTGCAGGTCTGTCGACTTCAACTTTATTTCAGCTTGTCACACGTTACTATGAAAAATAAAATAAACAAATTAAATTACGTAAAACGTGTGACAACTTCACAAATTTCGCACAGAGCAGTACGAAACTCAGCTGGGAAGATTCCGAAGGGCACCAGCAATTTCTCGAGTCGAGAAGTCAGGAATACTTCGACAGAGGAAAGTACCGAGAGGCGGATCGATCGTTAACAGAATTTCGAGTCCCAGTTCCTTTTTCACCGACCGGAAGAAAACCACTTCGACTCTGCTTCGAAACTGTCGATTCAGGCGGGCTTATCGAGGCAATTAAACTTCGTCCGTGCGCGTGACCACCGAGGAGGAAATCTCTTCCGCGAGGGAATGTTGCCCGCGACGTTTCCGCGCTGGCTCGCAAATCACGATTTCCCCGAGATTTCTTACCCCGATCCGATCCGATCCGATTGATGGCCGGGTAAATAGCGGACGAGCCACGGAATCGTCGTCGTCGACTACCTGGCCGATTCGATCGCGCTCCATCGGTCGAATTAATTGTGAACCGATCTGCACCGTCAATTAATTATGACAGCCTGTTTTTTTTTTCAAGTACGATCATCGCTATACGGGTTTGTTACTATTTCGAAAATTGGACGACGATGTAAAATTCACGGAGTTTTACATCGGCGCCGATTTTTCCCGAATCGATTTTCCTCACTTGTTATCGCGTTTCCCGAAAGCTCGTTTTTCCAAATTTCTGCTCGTTTATTTTACACGGCGGATCGATCTTATTGCCGGGCACGACACGTAATAACAATCACGGCGAGTTTCGAGAGCGGAGAATATTTCCTGGAGGGCTTTCATTTCGTTCAATGTCGATCGAATTACGCTGGTTTAACTATGAAATAAAGATCGGGGACGACTCGGGGCCATCAATTTCTGTGATTTTCGTTCGAATTAATTGCTCGTTAAGATATATGTATGTTGTAAATGGAAGCTCGAGAAGAAAACGAGTACATATAGTAAATTGAGAAACGTTCGATTAGCCGAGTATTAAAATGTATCGATTCACTTCGTTACATTATGCGATGATTAATTACTTTTTAGTACTCGAAATATATATTATATTTCAGCGAGGCTGATTATAATGTAATTATAATATTAATGACATGGTAAACAGTTAAGAACGAAACACTTTCGAAATGTGAATATCCTTGGTGCTACGAATATCAAGGAGTTAATTTATAATCTCGTCATTTTCTCAATATTTGTTTAATTTTCGTTAAAAGAAATGAAAACAGCGAAGAATGAAATAATTTCAAGGAAGAACGAATTTCCAAATGTATAGACGAGAATATCTTTGATACCAAGGAGTTAATATTTGGAATAATTTTTAAAAGAAGTTAGTGCTTGTGATCTGTTTCAGTGTATTTATTTAAACCTAACCTGAAATTTGCGGACGTGCGCAGACTTTCGCGACCGATTGTACGCGATATCCAGGTGATCTCACCGTGTCAACTCGTCCCGGCCTCCCAATCTGCCTCCATCTCCCCCCACATATATTCAGTACAATGGACGCGACAATGGCCCCTGGTATGGTCGCCGATTCACCAAGCTTAAACCAACCAACCAACCAACGGAGTTTCATAATAAATCGCGCGCTACACGCTGTTTTCAACTTACGCGCAGAGGAGGTAGCGCGGGAATTTTTTTCCCCGCGCCGATCCCGGTGGACATCGAGAGGAACAATAGGTCCACCGGTACAAATAGTACAAAAACAGTTGGCCACGACAATGACGAGTTGCGTATCGGGAACGCTTTCTCAAACAGAGAAAAGCTAGCCAACGAATTTTCCGCGAGGTACGAAACGAAACCTCCGCGACGCGACGCGTCCCAGGCCGAGCTTAAAAATATATCCCGCGAGCGTGGTCCGAAACGAAACCTCTTTTCAATGGAGCGAACCAGGTCACGCCAGGAAGCTGGGCTTCCTGCGGCAGGGTGGTCCACGGCGAAACACCGTGGTATCCAGTGGCGTATGATAAACGTGGTCTCGAGCTTTATTGTTTCCTCTCCTCGCCAAAGAGGGAGTCTTGCCTTTTTTCCCCCTCTCTCCCTTTCTGTCCTCCTTCGCGCTAGCGAGCGAGCAAAACGAAACGAAACGAAACGAAACGAACCGAACCGGTGCCGGGTCATCGCACGGAAACGAAGAAGAAAAAGAGGACGAACACCGACAACGTAGCACCAAGAGACGAAGAAATGGAAGAATAGCTTAAGAAAGGATGGAGTGAGAAGGAAGAGAGAGAGAGAGAGAGAGAGAGAGGAAGCAGAAGGTGCCTCTGGCGATGTTCGGTGTGGGTGAATAGAGGCTGGAAGAGGAGGGATAGAAGGAATCGCATATTCAATCGCGGACGAAAAGAATGTCTTTTGTCGGCGCGAGGGCCCGGGTGCGCGACTCCGCCACTAGATTCACATGCCCGTTTGAATAACAGCGACTCATCCCCTCCTCCCCTTCCCCACCGGTTCTTTGCCTTGGCTTCAACCCCTCGCCGAATCCTGTCACAGTCTTTCACCCGGTATCTCAGTCACGTGTAACCGTTGGCTGCGCGACTCCACCTTTTCTTTTTGCCGTTAGTCCGTTCGTTTCTCCTTCGCGATCGCTTGGTTGCCTGCCATCCTGCCGCCTCGTCTGGCTGCCTAAACTGCGAGATCGTCTGTCGAGAGAGATCCAGAGATCGCTGCTGTCCTACACGACCGTAGTTGTTGCTCGTCTCTTCGAGATACGGCGTAACCGATCGACGTTGCTTCGTTTCGTCGATGCTCTTCTACGTTGGGACGTTTCAAACGACACATACGCGCGTACGTCTGGTTCTTGGTCCTTGGTTCGTGTTCCAAGCGGATACTGACTCTCTCTAGGTTGTCTCTGTCGCTGGCGCAAGCTGAACTACCTATCAGCATGCGTTCTCGCAAATAAGCTCGTTACGTTCTATTCGATGACGCGTGAGTCAAAGACGAAAGATCGAGTGCAATGTGTGTTTACGAGTCCGAGTCGGTTTTATGGATTTCAAACACTTGAAAGTGCTCAAGGGCTCACGATCGGTATCTACATCTATATTTGGAGCTCGAAGAGCTATCCCCTGATTGTGGGAAATGACTGACTCTGGTTGATTTGCACTATCTTTATTTTGCGATGAGCCTGATAATTTCTACTAGATTCAGAAAGCTTGGCTTGTCTGAATGACAAAGGTACTGACGATTAAATTCGTAAGATACTTTTAGCCGAATATTGATTGATTAGCTTTGATTAGAATGTTCAAAACCACTTTTTTTTCCTTTCTCTCGTCCTGTTCTTTCTTGTGTTTCCGATTCGTGCTCTGATGTGAATGTGCTCTTTTATATCAAAGTCTTGTGCCACCAACGGAGTCTGAGGAGTTGTGGAACAAGAAATGTGTTAAGATCAATGAGGAAGTGTGGGGAAGGTTTCCAAAATGTCTCCCAACTTGGACAGTTCTGGAAAATTGTCCTTTCTTCTTCTGGAAACTCTCCCATTGCGCAATACTTCGAGGATACGCATGTGTTTATGACATAGCAATTCCGACCTACGGTGCGGAAGGCCTCGTCGCTTTTGAGACTGACTAAATTTATGGTGCGCCTAGTTTTAGA
The DNA here is from genome assembly GCA_032399595.1 of Tetragonula carbonaria. Taxonomy (NCBI): domain Eukaryota; kingdom Metazoa; phylum Arthropoda; class Insecta; order Hymenoptera; family Apidae; genus Tetragonula; species Tetragonula carbonaria. Next base: position 7,791,547 of record JAUCRC010000013.1, read on the forward strand.
GTTTCCTAAGTTTTCTAAGCCTACACCATTGCGAGTTCCACGCATAAATGTTTTAGAAATTCGTAATACGTACTGGATTTGGAGCACATCCCGGTCATAAGTGTTACGTACCTCATGGCCTTCAACAGAAGGTGTATCAACGAGTAGAGTGAATCTAATTCGCTGACGCGAACACAACACTTGAAGAACATTCGCGAACATCTGCAGAATCAGCGGCAGCGAGATTCGGTTCCAACAACGCGACGTCGTTATCGATAGCGGCCATTGCTCGACGCGAGTAATTTACGACACGTAGGTGGAAGTTTATGAACGGGGAAGCAGGGTAATCGCACAAAGCGTTAGTCCGGCTGTTTGCAAGGTAAATACATATAAGCCGGATCGCGGCGCTGACCTACAATAATCAATGCGAAACGCCGCGCCGGTCGAACGTGGCCGCGATTATTCCCGGCCGTTTGTCGAAACGAATTTACGTTAGCTTATTATAATGTTAATTCGCGGAGAGCGGCGGCGGCGGTGGTGATGGTGGTGGCGTCGAGTACACGGGAACCCGTGGTAATAAATTCCACCGCGTTCTGTCACGCCTTTGTGTCCCCCGGCGCCAAATTGAATTTCACCCGCGTCGTTTATACCTCGTGGCCTGCCTCTAATTGCGCCCGGTGCAGAAACCGTGCAGCGCCGCGGCTCTCGCCCCCGAGGAAACGAAAAAGAAAATCTCTGCTCGCCTCGTTTCGCCGGATATTCGTGCAACGTCGTCAACAATTGCCCAGCACTGTCCAAGAATTCTGAGCGTGATCCCGTCTCGCGTTTAGATTGGATCGAGTAGCTCGCGTCGAAGAAGTCACAGTGTCTCGACAGAGTGTCGTGTATCGTTTGAGTGTGTCACTGGTGTAAAATTTCGTTAAAAGTATCGTTTCGTAAAAATTCTGGAACTCTTTTTTTTTTAAGAGTATTATTCATTCTACAATGTCATACCTATAGCATTATCAATGTTGATCATAGAAGTCTCAGTGTCCCGACGTGTATCGTTCGAATCACCGTTTAAATGTTTCGTGAAAATTCGAGTTCTAGAATTCTGTCTTTTTCTCGAGAATATTCATCCATTTTATAATACCATCTGTCTGTCTGTAAACTACAGTATCATCGATGTTCTTCAATTTTAAAGTAATTCAATTCTAAACAAATATCAGTGTTATATATTTGTACGATTATAATACATACTCGAATAATATGTATTACAACATTACGGTGATACAGCGTGTTACAGCGTAATGGCAAGTACTCTCGTTCGACGACTAAGCCTCGAAACGTCGAGTTTCGTTCAAATTCAGCCGACGCGGGACTCAGCGAGCGTAAAATGAGTCTCTGCACGAGAAGGGACGAACCTCGTCCTCGCACACCGCGGTCCCTTATTTTCACCGAGAGACTCGAGCATCGCCTCACGTGCCGTTGAATCACAAAAGAGGCAACCACCACTTCGCTGGCTTTAACCCGGCTTCGAAAATCGAGGGGCGTCCGACCGCGGAGCGTTTATCGCCGACAGCAAAGGCCATCATCGACTTTCTCTCTTCCCCTCCGCCCGGTATTCTTCCACGGTGCACTTAATTCGCCGGCTAATGTCCGGACATCTCCTTAATCGCGATCGCTGGGTCTGTGCGCAGGGCACATTCCGAATTTCCGCGTAACTAACCGAGAACGGGAGCAAGGAGAGAGAACGACCGTGCGAGAGAATAGCCACGCGAGGATGGCCGAGGAAACGTCCGGCAGAAAGCATCGACCACTTTTCCGCTCGAAACTTTCCGGCGAGATGCGGCTCATGCCCTCCCCCTCTTTTCTCCACCTTCGGGTTCGGTGTTATCAACCTCACTCCTCGGTCTCTCCTCGTTGGAATTTCTCTATTTTCCCTGTTCTCTGTCCGGTCATATCGTGCGTCAGCGAGACTGATAGCACCGACGAAGTTGGTACAGCACGACGACGCTCCGAACGAAGAAGCTTTCGCTGGCCGGAAACTAAGATCCACGAACGGGAAGGGAGAGGTACTGGCAGTAACCGGAAGACGACTTCGCAGCAACGCGGAGTCTCGTTTACCCTTTACCGCCGGTGACTTATGTCGCGTCGTAGCGTCCAGCTGTAAATTTTCTACCCGCGGCCCCTTCTTCGGTTCATTTTATCTTTTCCCCTCCTCCTCCTCCCTTTCTCTGTTGGTTCACGACTCGCAGCGGGGCGAGTTTCATTCTTTCCTCTGGTCACGGAGCGTCTCGCGTAACTAGCAAGCAGGACTGTCTTAATTGCGTAATCACAGTGTTTGTGGTCGAATGGAGAAGCCGAGATTTCGGGGATTTGCATATAGATTGCGACTTAACCGTCTCTCGACGCGCTGGAAAATTTCTCAGGCGACCGGAGCCTCTTCTCTCTCTCTCTCTCTCTCTCTCTCTTTCTTTCTCTCTGTCTCTCCGCTATTACCAAGCTTTATTGCGTCCAGAGTTCAACGACGGAAGACGCCAGATTTTTCAAGAGTAGATTCGCGAGAGATAGAACGGTCGGACCGTTTTGGGGGAAATATCGTTGCCATTTTAATTTTGTTCAACGAAAATCCCAATAGTCGGTCGCGCGAGCCACCGAAAAGCCTCTCCCCGAAGAGAATACGGGTTATCCGGCTTGTTGCAATTAATCCTTTTAATCTTGGTAGGTCACGTACGCTCCAAACAAAGAGTTTGTAAAGTAACTCTAAAATAATATACGAACTGTAGAATAACTCTCACGAACAACGTAGCTCGACTCGTTACGTTTAAACAACACGCGAACACGTTATTCCGATTTTTCCGTATTTTTCTACCGATCACACCGAAACGTCTCTGAAAATCAGATATTTTCCATCGTTCGTAATTATTTCACCGCTCTCGCAGAAAATGTATTTGAACCAGAATTTTCCAACTGTAATTTGCATCACCCGAGATTCGTGTAAACCGATGTAACAGAAATAATATTTAACATTAGCCGAGATGGCTGAGATGTGGCGTCTACAACGCTATGAAAACAATTTATCGTTCGAAGGTGAAACATTTTCGATGGAAAATCGAAAAGTAATCAATCGCTAACGATAAACCTGGATATTTTCGCGCCAACGTCTCCTAGTATATTTCCTATAGCGAAACAATTGCAACCACGATTGTTAGCCGTCGGACAGTTGGACGAACGTGTCGCCAACAGAGAATCGCGTCCAGAGATTCCCATCGATATTTGCCTGCGGGGCAAATAAAATTACCAGGCGGAACGTGTTTGTAATTCGCAGCTGATACATAATCAGAAGCGCGGCGTTTCGGGGCGGCCTCATCAACCGCGGCTTTCCGATCAAATCATTTCTTCGTTAGACGCTAAACACATTCCCGGCCGTCTATCCATTATGTGCATAATGCAATCAAAATTACACGTCGAACGTTCGCCCCCCGTAACGCACACACCGGGCGTCTCCCTTCCTCCCTCCCATCCCCATAACCCCTGCCACCCTTTGGCATCGCCCATTCTATTACAGCGCGTTGTTGTTCGTGAAACGTTGTTTACTACCTCTTGTTACCTGCGTCCAGGATTACCTGTCGCTCTCGCGACACTGCCGCGCCAATAATATAAATCCAAAGCGTTTCCCCGCTTCTTCGGAGAAGACTCACGTCGAATCACGACGAATCTCGGGAATTGTTGCTACGTTGAAATCGCAATTTTTGTAAATTTCTGCGGAAATTTGAGGATCGAACAGAGCAAATAGAATAGAATGGAAAATATTCAAAGAAGAATGTTTGGAGAGTGTAACGTTTCTTTTATCGCGAACGTTCTCTCTACGCGAGAGAAGTCGTCGAAGTATTTTCGGGTAATTTTCGATAGATAGTCGACACAGCGATTAATCGTGCGAACAATTACCGGAGAAACGTCGCGGAGCCACAGCGAATTGAAAGTAAATCGAACGCGGCTACGGAACTCCTGGTTGTAATCGATATTGAATCCGCTCGGACACCATCGCGCCAGGCGTAACAAACGAAAAAGGTTGCAATTCGACGAACGATGGAGTTTCGTCAGCCTCGGTCGAAATTATGTTATTCGCGCATTATGTTTTTCTTCCATATTCAGCTGGTAATTGCTCGCGCGCACGCCATCGCTTGCTGTCTTCGGCGATCGAGACAGGATATTTAAGAAGACTCCGAGAGCAACCGGGCGATCGCTCGAGCATCGATCTCGAAGAGTTTAGTGGATTCTGACGGCTCGGAGTCGCCGAGACTTTCGGTCGAACAGTTGTTAAGATTTTCAAGGTTCTCCAAGTAGCTTACCAACTTTGGACTTTTAATCCTTTTAAGGTTTTCGAAAACTCTCGAGCACACTTCTTCTCGGGCTTTATTATATAAGGAGCGTGCTGGGGATCAATGTTGCGATCATGCTTCGTTTTTTTGAATTTCTTTCTCGGTTAATTTGCTTTGACTCGACTTTAATGTTCTGAAATTTGTGAACAAGAAGTGCCTTGTTCTTTGAATATTTCATTTATAACATATTTCTCTTTTCTTTTAGAGCAGTGATACTTCAATTGATTGAATTTAAAAGTTGTCAAAGTTTTAATAATAAAATTTGAAAGAAAAAGACCGCAGTCTACATTCTAAGTTAACTTCCTTCTAATTTGATTTTTATCAAGGCTGGTATTGCAAAAGAAATTCCAGATCCCCGATTGTTCGAGACGATTCAAATTCAGTACAATCAAATAATCTTGAAATAAATCCGCTCGATCGAGCGACAGAATATCAACATTCGTTTCCAACATTCGTGTACAATGAAAGTTTAGAGATTCATCACTCAATCGGCCGATGACCGACAGAAAAATTGATTCGTGCGAAACGAAACCGTGTTCCGAATGCCGGAAAATCGAGCGCGGCGGACACGTGCTTGTTCCCTTCTCTCTTGCCAAGTACAATTAGCGGTTAAACTCTGGCCATCTTGCACTCCACGCACATCTGAAAATGCTTCATAAAGCGTTTCATCTACTTTCTGTCTCTTTCTTGTCTACTTTTTAGCCTGACGAGATTATCCACTCGTACTTTCGCCTCTACGACTTTTCTTTAAAAACAAAATTCGGAAGGAGGGGATTGTCCAATATGTTTTCGTTATTTAAAATTCAAACGATTCCGAAGCATTTCTAAAGTGTCGATTTCTAAAATTTGCACAAGCACTCGCGTAAATTCGCTGGCAACAAACACCGGTTTGAAAAATATCGAACCTTTATCTCTGGCAGAATGTATCAATTTGAGAGTTTCGCGTTTTCCTACATATCCATCTCGGCGGAATTGAAATCAGCAGTTAATGTTTCTCGTAGCTTCCTTCTTTCTTTTTACCTTGCCTCGCCAAGCGATCTCCGAAGCGATTTCGGAGCCGGACGGGCATTACACCGCATCGGAAATAAAAATCGATCGTTCGCGCGGAATGCACGCGCCCCGTTAGAAGTCAGCTCGCGTGCTTCCCAAAGTAAAAAATAACCGCACATTTCACGGTACATTACTCGTGGATACGTGTTCCTGGTGTGTATCCAAACTTTTGATCTATAGTATATGCACGCCTCCTTTCACCATTGCCTCACCCTCGGTTTCCCCCAGCAATCAGCTATTTATTTACTTACCCTCTCGCCGTCGAACGTTCCCCCTTTCCTTTCGAGAAACGAAGCTCCAGCTTACGTCTGACGACGAAGGACAAACCTGCGATATCCAAAGCAAAGATCGTTAATGGATTGTCACGAGGAGAATTTTTTTTAGAAGAAAGGAACTTTTATGGGTTGCCTGTTTCAAAGGGTTTGAACTTCAAGTAATCGACGCAGCAAGAATTTGAGTTCAAGAACAATAACGATCAGATTTGGGACGTTTATTAATTGATTAAGGTATATTTTTCTGAACGTAATTGAATAGAAGTTCACTTATTATCGATATTATTTCGAATATCGCCAATATCTGTTAGATTCTGACACTCACCGAAAAAGAATTTCATACGCAACGTTACGAGAACTTAAAGCTTTAAGCATAAAACCGATAATAACTTTTTCACAGTTTCTTGTGTAGCAATGAAATTACAATTAATTATTTTTAAAAAGTGATACCTACGTGTTACGATATGCGTGCTTCTCAAAAAATCCTACGAAAAAGAATTGATCACGCGATCCTCGAACGAATCGAAAACGACAAAGATACAGATACAAGCGTCGTCGAATTTGTCGTAGAGAATCGACGAATCCGCCATTTGGAAATCGCGTTCTAAATCGTCGGACGATGACTGAGATCGGGCGATAAAACTATCTCCCGGAAGCCGGGCGAAACTTACGACGGCGGGGTTTTAAAAGTTGCTCGACGCTCGATTTAACTTCCGGTTCATAACTCGTGGTATTTTTCACCAGGAGGAAGGGAAACGGCCGCTGGGATCGGCACGAGCGAACGCGCGGGTTCATCCGCGTGTTACTTTAATTCGGTGTTGTTCCATTGCTCGCTGAACGCGTGAGCGTCTCGCATGAATTACAATCATGCCGGGCGGAGGGACGCGCGAGGGTTGGACCGACACTTAATAACAATTACCGTAAAAATTACGACAAGTCGAGGTTCGGCGCGCCATTTTTACCACCTTCCCCCCTTTTCTCGCGTTCTTCGCTCAACTATTCTCCCTCTGCCCGTCCCTTCACCCTCGTTCTTCTTTCTTCCATTCCTCCTCTCTTCTCTCTTTTTTTTATTTTCTTTCGCGCTAGCAACCACTAGCCGCGGAATTTCTCTTCCTCTTGCTCCCCGCTAATCTCCTCTCTTTCTTCCGTTTTTAATTATGATTTATCACGGGCGCGTGCACGCTCGTAAAATCATCCTTACAACCCGGTCTCGCGGAGTCGCGAGTGTTTCGCGTTTTCCTTCTCGCGCAATTAGACCGTCTAATTAAAACAATTTCGCCAGGGCGAGTATCGAGGAGTGGGGACGGCAGTTGGCGTTTGAAAGTCGCGCGAAACGGTCCACGAAGAATTTTTCCTCTCGGAGGAATGAGAAGAGCCGGGGAGGGGGGGATTAACAATGTTATCGATAAATGAATAATTCATGGGTGGAAAAAAGCTTTCAAAAGATACGTTTCGTCGTGATGGTAATAAGACATCTTTCGATTCGAGAGATCGTTAAAGCGAGCACCGGGATCCTCCGGCTGTCCGTTTAGACATGAATAAATTAGTTTAAAGTTAAGAGCGTTGTGACAGTGAAAAAAAAAGAAGGGAAAGAAACGAGGCGTCGTTCATTTTTCAGCGCTCCGCTGAAAGACCGACAGCTACTCCCCGTGTCGGTCCCACTAATATCCGCCATCCTCTTATTTCCTTAGGGAAATCGCTGGTAAAACAGTAACAAATTAGAGAACGCTAAATATCCAATTTTCCGGATCTTGTATCCGGTCTTGTTACTCGTCGTATCGCGGATGACCAGTACGAGAGCGAATGTGAGTTGCACGAGTTACACGCGAAGCGTATACAGACAGGGAGGATTTCCAAAACAAATGAAAACGCCATCTAACATTTAGAAGACCAGCGAAGCCATTTTAGCGGCTCATATACTTCAATGTGTAGATAATGGATAAACTTAAATTCTTTGAAAAGAAGAGCACGGTTTTTGTGAGAAAGCCCTCTAAAGGTTAAATTACCAGGCAAGTGTTCCTTTGGAGGAACTTCCTCTAGAATTTTTTTTTATCTACAAAGCCATCATCCCGCAGGATCCTTCGTCTCTTTGTCAGAAACATAACGTGCTAAGAACGCGTTGTAAAGAAACGGGCACGAGGATTTGAGATCTCCTCTGCGCGAGATACTCGAAATAAAGGGTCTTGCGAGTTATTACCCAACACAACGTTCGTTCATTCACAGTATCGATGATATCGAAATTTCGAACTCGG